>CM068367.1:465610063-466324005 GCA_034769895.1 Magicicada septendecula
CCCCAAAATTATCGTAAAAAATGCTAATTCACTTTTTTGTAAATACAAATTTATCTATTTCCCAGGGTAGGCCAAAATGTACCGTTACAATACCCCCTCAATGAGAGGTTTTATGCCGAAGCATAAAAACTCTCATTGACACACTCGTATTGCTAAATGGATCAGCCTGGATATGTCGCCACAACCCCCTTTATGGTTTGCAAACAAAAAAATATATAATTAACTCACCCTTGGTTCAGTGACTGTGACCGCACCTGAATGACATTACTGGACTTCTCTCTCGAGATCCCAACACCATAAAGTCAGACAGATACTTAACGCCTCTGCTCTGACGCGCTGGCCAGCTCAGGACCGCCGCCACAGCATCACCAAACACTGAAACAACAAATCAAATATCAACTAGTGGCCTTAGACAACACCATATCCCCACTGATCTGTTTCCCCCTAGCGGTGCTGGTTTGCGTTAAGAAGCACTGGTTTGGTTTTCACTTAACCTCTAACACATATATGAATACATCTTTTATAAACTTCCATAATTTCAATCTATCTACTTTTTCTTGTTAACTTTGATTCCAAAATTCAAAATTACTGCTCTGATTCCTATCAGAAATTAAATAAACATTTCCCATTACCATATTACACATTTCTCTTATCCCCAATTTGCATCAAAAAAATTTTTAAATTCATAAAAATTTCTTAAATACTAACAAACACAATACAACATAAGAAAACATAGTACATTCATAATTCACATTGTTATTATTATCTTTATTATACTTTACAATAAACAATTTGCATTTTAAAATTACACACTTTACATCTTTAAATTTGCATATAAAGTTATAACAATTACATTTTAATCTCAATTTGACTTTTATTAATCATTTCCCCAAGAAAAAATACATTTTTTTAATATTTTTTTTTAATTTCTTCTTTTTTTTCTTTTTACATAACATTCCATTGATTATTCCATTTTATTAACTTGGGTGATTCTCAGTTATTCATAACAATTCACTCTATCAACTTGGCATTTACCCATAATCTTACCCCTCTTACGACTCTAACGCCCACTTACAAATTCTCTAACTAATATGACACCCATCTCCCAAAAATCTACCAACCCTTCTCTACCTCTAACTAACTACTCTAACTCATTTCGCATCACTCTACCCTTATCGCAAAAATACTCTCTACCCCTTTGTACTCAGGATGTGTGTCCCCTCCCAAAGCTCATTCCCTTATCTGGTCCCTGGACTTCCCCTAGGCAACCCTTTCCGGCGCTAAACAGTCCCTCCCTGTCCCAACACCTTTCGTTGGACTCCTTACACCACCCCCCTTACAAAATTCCCACTATCAACTAATTACTCTCCATTACATCATTACTACTACAAAATAACATCATCATTTATAAACATCAATATATCACTAATAAGTCTACATAAATTCTCCATTACTACTGTATCTCCACTTATACTCAAATTCTCTATTACTTGTATTTCATCTCTTATTCTCTTTAACACCCATCTATATTCAACTTGGACTGACTCAAATGTCTTACTTAAACAATTACTATCACCCAACTTCTATCTTTTATAACCAATTGAAAATTCTAATTATCTCAAATTTATTTCATTATTTATCTAAAATCTTTAAACACATTGAAAACTTATCCTATAAAATATTATTATATTTTTATAATCCTTATTCCTAACATACTACATGCAATTAATACAATAGAGACATAATAAACACAATATAGGAAACATCTAGTGCATCTTTTTGCAAATCAAAACAAAATTATTTAGTTATCTCAGTAGCGAGTCATCATTATTAAATTACAACATATTTTAATTCGTTACCCCCCTGGGTAACCTCCCTGCCACACACACTATGACCCGCCCTGGACTGTGGCGTCCAGTTGCTTCCACAAGGACTGAAATTTTGTCATCTCCTTGTCCTTGCTTCTGCGTTACATTTTTAAAAACTAGATATCATAATATCTAATGTACAGATTATACGCCCCTAATGCGGGTCTACCACCAGGCCTTGCTGTTCCTATTCGAACAGAGTGGTGTTCCATAGTTTGGTGATTCCCCTGAATTACCCCCTGTCAATTTCTAAATTCACCTTTACAAACGATAACAGCTATGGCCAGTTAAGGCAGAACGTGACGCAATGAGCCCCAACCATAGCTGTTAAAGCTAAACCAATTCCACGGTCAGGGTTCGGTGAGGCCGTGACCGCCCGAAAAAGTTGGGGAATCACAAGTAAAAGATATTTTTGTTTAAAATTAACAATTTACATTACATGACATTTCTAGTCTTGGTTATGTTTTAACCTTATAACATTACTTTCTTAACTTCCCTACCTTGACCTTCATATTTACTTAATATTTACTTAGTCACTTAAACTAATCAATTTACAGTTAATGTTGTTGTCATTACATGAAAATAAACAATTCACATTTAAGATTTACCAAAATTACATAACTTACAATTTTAATTTCATTTTCAAATTCTATTTACTCCGTGACCTTGTTACATTTTATTATTGCATAATAAATTTTATTACATAACGAGTAAATTTTATTTGAACACACTACCTCACTAAAATTATTTATTTACACGCCTAGGCATTCCACAAACTAAACAATTTAACATTTATTAATTTACTAATTATTATCAAATTTAAATCTCATAAAACAATTTAATTACCTCATAAAAAATTCAATTATATAACATTTTAAATCCAACAAAATATTTTAAACATCTCAAATTATTTACTTCAATTAATTATTAAAAACCCAACATATTTCAATTATTATCAAAGCAATTACTGTTCATTAATTACCGTCTTCAAAATTATTTTCATTCTTATTTAGTCTACTGAAATAATCTTATTATTATTAAAACAATTACCTACACACATTGTTTACATTATATTACTTGTTACAATACACACCACTAATTTCACTATCAATTATTTACAAATTATTCGTCATTAACTGTTCAATTTTACCACACTTCATTTCATAATCTGTCCAGGTCATTACCATAAATTAAAATATTTAAAAATGTCCATACACTAATTCTAACTTCAACCTCCATCATCATATATATATCGAATATATTTATAACATGCATCATTGTTATCCACACACAATTTGTTTATTATTATTATTATTATTATTATTATTATAATCCATTAACTTTATTTCATTCATTATGCCATTATAATTTATACGGTTATTCCCTATTAATATTTCATAAACCTTGTCAACATAAGTTATTATTGTCCAGTCTCCATCAGTATTATTGGTTAACGTCAGGTAAGCTATTTTATCATTTTTATATCCTCTACTATTATATCATGTAAGTGTTTATTGTTTATATAGGTATTATCAAAATAATCCTCTATCTCTCTTTCAACAGGTAAGTATTTTATATTGTTTATCTTCACCCCTTCTAACCTCTCTCTCAACTCATTATACTTTCTCTTTAACTTATATAATTCTATCTCTCTATCTAAATCTCCCTCACCATAACCCCTTATCACACTTTCTCTCTCACTCCATGCAGAGGGCACTAACTCATTAAAGCCTTTCCTGATTTCTCCAGGAACAATAAAAAACTTTAAAAACAATTATCTGTAGGAACACTTTTCTACCCAATACCTCCGTGAAGATTCTTTCTTCACCCCCCTTAACACCTCGAAAAAAGTTTACCCTCTGCTTCATACCCACAATATAACTCTCTTCACCCACTCTCTTTAACCCATCAACACACGCTAACATTCCATTGTCACATCCTAAAACTTCATTAGTACTCTCAATATTTACCCCATTATTCTTTAACATCATACTTTCACTTATATTGTCATAATTATCACTCCTACTTACCTCAGAATTGTAATTATCATCATTATCATCACTAGTCAATATTTTATTATCTATCACTACCTCTTCCACCATTTCGTCATTATAATATTTGTCATACCATTGTCACCTAACTTCTCAACACTCTGTTCTAATCTGTTAAAGTTAGCTTCTATTATGTCACTAGTGTGGTTTAAATGCTTATTGATTTCATTCATATGGTTTTTCAACTCATCAAATTTATTATTTTGTACCTCTAATTTGGTGTCCAAAAATCATTGCTTAATTAATTTGTTCATCTAATTTCTCACTGAAACTACTCTTAACTTCTTTGATTTCGTTTTTCTGTTCATTCATGTTAATATCGTTTACATCAAAACGACTGTTTATTACTTGAAATTGTTTTTGTAAAAAATTCATTTATATCATTGTCGAATTGGCTATTACATTTCTTTGAGGTTGGAGTTGATAGAGTGCCCGAGTCATCTATAGCTGATTCAGTGTAGGCTGAATTCTTTTGATCTATTTACTGTGGTTGAATGAACCTCTGGTTCCCCCACACCAGCCGACTCGCTCATTTCGACTACAATCTCGTTATTATCCATTTCATTAAATTATTTTATATTTACTTATTTATAACACATTCATCAATAACACAGTAATATAACCTTTTGTGACACTCTCGTCACCTACGTCTATTTCTACGTACCAAAAAAAATTCGTTCTCATTTCAAACAACCATTCTGCTCTCCCAGTAGGCCTATTTTTATATAAAACAAAATTTTATATAAAATGTCCCTGTTTGGGCGCCAATTGTGATATCACTTTTATTGATTTATTTAAACTCAATTACTTTTGAGTTTTACTCATTGTTTACTCTTTATATCAGGCGCCATCTTGCCGTATTGCAAGAAATTAATTCAATTTACCATTAATATGTGTATAAGAAATAGGTACTTACCATTTTTCGGGCCAGATTCTTTTCGGCGAACTAAAAAGAACAGAAATGGTTGTCTAAATAACGAAAACTTTATTTGTTCCCCATGATTTAAAATTTATTGTCATTTCAATTTTTATCATCAACAAATTATTCTTTTCTCCTTCTTTTACATTTTGTTCCCTAGTAATTCAAGTAAAATATAGACATAAAATGGATCATTATTAAGTTGAACATAATTGGTTCAACAATAGTCAAAATAAAACAGGAAATATAAATACAAAATAATTCGCTTAATACTTAACTTAACTAACACAACGGAAACCAGCGCTTTCACTCACTCACACACACACACACACACACACACATATATATCTACCCCAGGATTCTAAGAGCTCTCTCTATTAATTGTGAAAATATTTGAATGTGAATTTTACAATTTTGAATATTTAAATCATAATTGAAAGTTTTGTTTTCATTCTTGTAGACTACTTAGCTGAGTTTGAGTCCAGACGACGTCACATTTCTTTACGTGCGCACTTTCATTTAAATCATAAGTTCCGAACTGTATTAATGTAAATAAAACTGTTAATCACATTTTAAGTATGTATTTCTATTGTTAAATCATATTTCAGATATATTATTCACATTTTGTATGTTGCGGACGTAAATGTACGCCCGCAACATATACGTTCCGGAAATTATGTTTCAGAACTTTTATGTACTACTCGCGCGAGTGTTGAATTTAGACTGCACGAGACAAACGGCACTATTTTGTAAAGTGGCCGCAGTTGTTTACCAAGTTTCATTGTTCTGAGTTCGTATCACTACGCCAGTATACGGTTTTGGCTTATACGCCCAACATTCCACAGCGGGGATTGTCTCTGATGCAAGATGTTGACGTCACATGGTCTGATGTTATTACATAACTTGTTTACCGTTTTGTAAGTCATTGGAGCAGACCTTGACTCAATTCCGCTGGTTGTTTATTTCGTCTTTATAATTTTCATGAATAATTTCACACTCACTGCCGCCAACTTCATTACCAACAAAATTTACCTTTCTGTTTACGTTTCCCCAAAATTATCGTAAAAAATGCTAATTCACTTTTATGTAAATACAAATTTATCTATTTCCCCGGGTAGGCCAAAATGTCCCGTTACAATACCCCCTCAATGAGAGGTTTTATGCCGAAGCATAAAAACTCTCATTGACACACTCGTACTTGCTAAAGGGATCAGCCTGGATATGTCGCCACAACCCCCTTTATGGTTTGCAAACAAAAAAATATATAATTAACTCACCCTTGGTTCAGTGACTGTGACCGCACCTGAATGACATTACTGGACTTCTCTCTCGAGATCCCAACACCTTAAAGTCAGACAGATACTTAACGCCTCTGCTCTGACGCGCTGGCCAGCTCAGGACTGCCGCCACAGCATCACCAAACACTGAAACAACAAATCAAATATCAACTAGTGGCCTTAGACAACACCATATCCCCAACTGATCTGTTTTCCCCTAGCGGTGCTGGTTTGCGTTAAGAAGCACTGGTTTTGTTTTCACTTAACCTCTAACACATATATGAATACATCTTTTAAACTTCCATAATTTCCATCTATCTACTTTTTCTTGTTAACTTTGATTCCAAAATTCAAAATTACTGCTCTGATTCCTACCAGAAATTAAATAAACATTTCCCATTACCATATTACACATTTCTCTTATCCCCAATTTGCATCAAAAAAATTTTTTAAATTCATAAAAATTTTCTTAAATACTAACAACACAATACAACATAAGAAAACATAGTACATTCATAATTCACATTGTTATTATTATCTTTATTATTACTTTACAATAAACAATTTGCATTTTAAAATTTACACACTTTACATCTTTAAATTTGCATATAAAGTTATAACAATTACATTTTAATCTCAATTTGACTTTTATTAATTCATTTCCCCAAGAAAAAATAAATGTTTTTAATATTTTTTTTTAATTTCTTCTTTTTTTTCTTTTTACATAACATTCCATTGATTATTCCATTTTATTAACTTGGGTGATTCTCAGTTATTCATAACAATTCACTCTATCAACTTGGCATTTACCCATAATCTTACCCCTCTTACGACTCTAACGCCCACTTACAAATTCTATAACTATGTGACGATTTAAATAAAAAAAAAATCAAGAAAATAAAAATTTTAAAAAAATTAAGTTTGCGAGCTCTTAAGCCATTTAAATCTCACTGTATTAATATAAAATACCTGTACGTACTCAGTATGAGAGGAAGCAGTAATTAATTAGTTATAAGATACTCTAATAAAAGGTAAATTGTAAAGAGTTATTAATATCGTATTTAACCCTTTGCTTGTAAGCAGGCGCTGTCCTGTTGATTCCAGACTCGACATGCTTTCCGAGTCTTGTGTGAGTAAGAATAAGATAAAAAAAAACTAATGTTAATAATAAAAAATCTGAAGACATAAATAGTCGCTAAAACAACTGATTTAAATTATGTATATTTGTTTAGGGATAGTTTGTATAAATAAAAAAGTTAACTTAAATATAGTTAGGAACTATATTCTCGCGCGGAAATTGTCCCACTAACTTTTGCCCAGTACCAGGCGAAGGGAGCGGAATTTCTCTCTCTTGCAATGGTGACTTCGTACAGTGTAGACGTAGGAGCTGTGCGCTTAAAATATGTTAACTATATTTTGTCTCACCTTAAGAAGGTGTACCAGATGTAGCTGTTTAAAGCATCTGGATGTGTTAATTAATATAGTCATGTAAATAGACTAGAAATTTAAAGTATAAAAAAAATCGAAACGTAAAAAAAAGGAGTGTAACACAAGGTGACTTAGTGCTTCAACAAATAACAACAATTCCAAAGTCATACCTGGAGATGTGAACTATCAGAAGCCACAAACTCTACTGCACGTGACAGAATATGCAGATCAGGACACCCGAGAATCTACAAGATCATCGTAGATATCTATACCACATATTGTTCAACCTGCGAACTTTTGGAGCCCTTTACAGAGGAAGGCCAGACCGAGATGACGACGTAGCTGTTCCTGTTTCCCAAGACGGATGCCCCAGGACGAGTCTTCTGCATACCAATTAAAAGGTGACTCGATAGCCTGTCTATCGAGGGTTACTAATATTTGTTACACAACACATCTTGAAAGAGACTTTTCAGAAACTACTAACTTTGTAGAGACTTATAAATTAAATCTAAGAATTTCATGTAACTATTCTAATTTCATACGTTGTAACAGTTTATATGCTAATGGAGAGTAATATAATTCAAGCAATAATACCATTCTTCCAATGGTTGAATAAAAGAAAGTCTTGCAAGCTAATATCATGAAATGAGTATAATCAAAAGTCTTAATTACAGAAATACAGAAAGTTGACCCGGATCCGAGGTATAGCTATATAAAATCAAGTTTGATCTCAAAGTTTAAAGAAACCTTTCAAATAACTTAATAATTGAATTAGTAATGTCATGGGATCTGTCAGTATATGTTTTTTAAATGTTAAATAAAGAGAAGTCTTCTTGTTACACACATGTGAGGAGTGCTTAAATCAATTGTATACCTTGCCATTGTTTCCTTACACAGTTAGTAAGTAATTTGTTATATTAATTATTTGTGATCAATTCTGTTACAACGTAGGCAGCCCATCTAATTAACGGAGTTTAATTACGAGGGGTTCCCTGGATTTGTAACACGGCGAAAAGCAGTTACAAAAGTGCGCCACTCTGCTAATAATTTATGTAAAGGGTTGTTAAGCATCGTGACACAACAAAAGTGCGCCACTCTGCTTTCAAAAAAAAATAAAAGGGTAATTGTTTACAGAGTGTCACAAAAGAGTGCCACTATGCTAAATTTTATAAAGGTGTTTTAAGCAAACAAATTGCGTCATTCAAAAAAAATAAAGGAAACAAAGGAAAGAGTTTTAATTGTGTATATAGTGTAAAAAACAAAATTGCATTCACTATGCGTGGATAAATAGTATGATCAACAACTAAATATATAATATTGATATATGAACTCAGAAAGTTACTTTAATAAATGTAATGTTCGAAACATATTTAATATGTATTAAGTTACGTAGATGGTAGCATGTATAAGTAAAATATCCTTAGCGTCATACAATGCATGTAGCTTTTGCATTCTATAGGCCAGTAGGAACCTGCATAATTCGATGTAAGTACTTGCATACATGAATTGTGACCAAGCATAACAATTTTGGTCAACCGAACAATCTGTAACAGGTTTGTTTACGACAATCTATGACCTGTCGTTTCCTGAATCATTCTGCACAGTGTATGTCCAACTATCTAGCTTACATACACTAGTATGTGTTATTAAAAAAAAAAAATTGTTTAAAAATAACTTTGTTAATAATAATAAAGTAATTAAGTAGAAGTTCGTGATTTAAAACTTGTGAACAAAATAAGTAATTATTTAATTGAGAAAAGCTTATGAATGAACGGAGCCCAAGTGTTGCCAAGCGTAGTAATAATAAATGTGTTGCATAAGATTGTGCTCCCCTTCTCTCGTTTATAACGGTATAAAGTAGTTGTGTTATTCAGTCGCTTTGTGTAGAAAACAATAAGAGTAAAACCCCCTTTTCTCACTGACACACTCGCGCAACCCTCCTTTGTTAACTAAATATGTAGGCCACCCTCTGACCTACATTCCAGTAAACAGCTGATCGGCTATTTAACCTTGAAAGATATGTGTGTGTGATTTCTGCCTCTCACTTAGAAGAGAAGTTGTTCTTTTCTAATTTGTGTAAATTGATTACTTATGAATTTATTATATGTATATGTAATGTATGTGTAATATACTAGGATTAATTTTAAGTACGTGCTAATGAGTTAGAACAAAATGGCCCAATTTAACCCGGATTTGTTATTAAAAGACGAGCTGTCTTACGAAGCCCTTTTGCGTGGACTACCCCATGCTGATGTAACAGTCGCGGAATTACGAAGTTCAATTCGCGAATGTGGATTTGATGCGCCCGTGCAATTAAACAATCTAAGCCAACTCGATTATGAAAGCGAGAAAGAAATTTGTAATGCCAAGTATAGTGAACTATACTTATCGTCTCAAACACTCCATGACGAGAAATCTCCGGCAAAAATTTTGCGGACTACCCAGAGAATAGAGCATTTAACCAGGCGAATAAAAAATTTGTCGATCTGGCCGAATCTCACAGAAATACCCGTTGATGTACAAAAGCTAGCAGACGAAGCTCTACGCCGCTTACCTTCAATTATCAACGATTTAAGACGAAAATCCGACTCGTTCAGGATGGACGAAATAGAGAAGTCATTAATGAAATTACACATCTCCCCAGTACAATCCCCCACCACTGGTTTACCTCCGCCTGACTCGGATCGGAACTCACCTATCGTATCGCAAGTGCAAGCGAACCCAGAACAAAAAACTGATACAGATGTAAATGTCCCTCCTCCCGAGCATTTTCAGTTTCGTCCCGGAAATAATGAATTGACCAACACCCCCAATGAATCTAATCACCCTCATCGAGGAATTACCCCTATGAACTATAACGCAGATCTATACGGAAAAATGACACCCTGTGGAGAAGATTTTAACCGAAATCCCCTATACAGATGGCTTAAATGTTTCCAAATTACTAACATTTATTAGTTATCTTCTTCAGATAAAGGATCTACAGCTGCTGAATGACTGGCAAATTTTACAAGTTCTGTTACCAAAGTGTAAACCCCCGTTAAAAAATCGTGTGCTAGAAGCCCTAACCTCTACTTTCCCAGTAGAAGAGCTACATAGCTCTTTAATAAAATACTTTATTCCCACCGGCATCTATGAGGAAATAAAAAGGAAGACAGTACTCCGAGTACAAGGACATCAGGAGAGATTAGCCCACTACATCTCCGATATTAGGGAGTCCTCTCGACTACTACGTGTAAGCTGGAATGAAACACAACTGGTGGACACCATTTTAATAGGAGTGTCACCTGAAGAAAGATCTCGACTATCATTGATGAATAGACCCAAAACTATTGCTGATCTAGAACAGTGCAGTATCCATTCTTCAAATGTATGGTACTCAGATCAAAATAGAGAAGCAATGAAAACCTCTGGAACTAATAGACATCAATTGCGAGCACTACTGCCTGATGTAACAACCTCGTATGAAAGACAAGTTTCTAGTAGACCTCACCATGTGCGCAAAGCTGGTAAGTTAACTGTAAACCCAGATAAAGCGGAAACCAGTAATAATAATAAGAATGAATTAGTCTGTAACCAAGTGAAAAACAAAAAAGGTGCGAAAGAAATTGACCCCTATGTGCGAGAATTTCGTGAAAAGTGTAATGCGATTAATAGATGTAAATGGAAAAAAATTTACTACCATTAATACGAGTCGACTTAGGCGTTACATCCCCCATCGCCTTAATTGATTCGGGATCTAGTAGAAGCTTAATCAGCCAAGAATTAGCGGACAAGTTAGCTAAACATCATCTAGTAAAACGGAACCAACCTGTGAATATAAAGTGTGCTAAATAAATATGGTGATTAAATAGACGATAGTTCTAGGAGCGTTTCTTAAATCCCCAAAGTAGTTTAATAAATAATAAATAATAAAGTGAATAATAATAATTAATTTAAATACTAGAGCTAAACAAATCCTAAGTTATACTAAAATTGTGTGAAGTGTAGAAGTAAGTAGGAAAAAGGAAAATAATAATAAAAAGTTCAGTTACACATTGTAAACACAATGTGGTGGTCAGTTAGAGAAAATAAAAGCGTGTTCAGTATTGTAGGAATTGTACTAAGCAGCCCCGCACCCTCCCTCTATTGTGATAAACCGGTGCTAGCCTGAACAATTGAAAACCACCCCTAGTGAGTATGACAATGCATTGTAAAGTGTCTCCCCTCCCGCATAGTTTGTTTAAGTGTTGTAAAAAGAGATAAAAGAGAATCATATTCGTGAGATTCCGCTTCTCTCAAACCAGTGATCTAAAGCGGAGTATGGGATCCTCTTTAGATCACATTAGAAATAAGTTTATGAGATATAATCAAGTAGTGATTATACATGTAACGTAACAGGTCACAACGGCGCCGACTGAAAGGGTAATGGTAGGGCAGAAATGTGCCAAAGATCATTAATAAATGCTGAAAGCTAACTTCCGTAGTTAGAGTAAGCTGGTGTCAGTCGGGCCGGGATGTTGTGAGTTACGGATAAGTAGGGATCATTCCAATCTAAGGTTTGGAAATTAGTATTAAGATTAAAATGTAAGTTAGTACTTAAGAAGTAAGAAAAAGGGAATTTCACGAAGGCGATCGTTTAAATGAACAATGTCATTTAAAAAAAAAAAAAAAAAAAAAAAAAACTGCACTAATAATAAATAACTTCACACACTGACCCTAATCGTACTCCCAGTCCCCAATAGTGAGTTAGACTCAAAAAAAAAAGCTTAACCGTAGCGTGCAATTTAAGCGGTGGAGTATGTGACGATTTAAATAAAAGAAAAATCAAGAAAATAAAAATTAAAAAAAAATTAAGGTTGCGAGCTCTTAAGCCATTTAAATCTCACTGTATTAATATAAAATACCTGTACGTACTCAGTATGAGAGGAAGCAGTAATTAATTAGTTATAAGATACTCTAATAAAAGATAAATTGTAAAGAGTTATTAATATCGTATTTAACCCTTTGCTTGTAAGCAGGCGCTGTCCTGTTGATTCCAGACTCGACATGCTTTCCGAGTCTTGTGTGAGTAAGAATAAGATAAAAAAAAACTAATGTTAATAATAAAAAATCTGAAGACATAAATAGTCGCTAAAACAACTGATTTAAATTATGTATATTTGTTTAGGGATAGTTTGTATAAATAAAAAAGTTAACTTAAATATAGTTAGGAACTATATTCTCGCGCGGAAATTGTCCCACTAACTTTTGCCCAGTACCAGGCGAAGGGAGCGGAATTTCTCTCTCTTGCAATGGTGACTTCGTACAGTGTAGACGTAGGAGCTGTGCGCTTAAAATATGTTAACTATATTTTGTCTCACCTTAAGAAGGTGTACCAGATGTAGCTGTTTAAAGCATCTGGATGTGTTAATTAATATAGTCATGTAAATAGACTAGAAATTTAAAGTATAAAAAAAATCGAAACGTAAAAAAAAGGAGTGTAACACAAGATGACTTAGTGCTTCAACAAATAACAACAATTCCAAAGTCATACCTGGAGATGTGAACTATCAGAAGCCACAAACTCTACTGCACGTGACAGAATATGCAGATCAGGCCACCCAAGAATCTACAAGATCATCGTAGATATCTATACCACATATTGTTCAACCTGCGAACGTTTGGAGCCCTTTACAGAGGAAGGCCAGACCGAGATGACGACGTAGCTGTTCCTGTTTCCCAAGACGGATCCCCCAGGACGAGTCTTCTGCATACCAATTAAAAGGTGACTCGATAGCCTGTCTATCGAGGGTTACTAATATTTGTTACACAACACATCTTGAAAGAGACTTTTCAGAAACTATTAACTTTGTAGAGACTTATAAATTAAATCTAAGAATTTCATGTAACTATTCTAATTTCATACGTTGTAACAGTTTATATGCTAATGGAGAGTAATATAATTCAAGCAATAATACCATTCTTCCAATGGTTGAATAAAAGAAAGTCTTGCAAGCTAATATCATGAAATGAGTATAATCAAAAGTCTTAATTACAGAAATACAGAAAGTTGACCCGGATCCGAGGTATAGCTATATAAAATCAAGTTTGATCTCAAAGTTTAAAGAAACCTTTCAAATAACTTAATAATTGAATTAGTAATGTCATGGGATCTCTCAGTATATGTTTTTTAAATGTTAAATAAAGAGAAGTCTTCTTGTTACACACATGTGAGGAGTGCTTAAATCAATTGTATACCTTGCCATTGTTTCCTTACACAGTTAGTAAGTAATTTGTTATTTTAATTATTTGTGATCAATTCTGTTACAACGTAGGCAGCCCATCTAATTAACGGAGTTTAATTACGAGGGGTTCCCTGGATTTGTAATGCGGCGAAAAGCAGTTCCAACTAATATGACACCCATCTCCCAAAAAATCTACCAACCCTTCTCTACCTCTAACTAACTACTGTAACTCATTTCGCATCACTCTACCCTTATCACAAAAATACTCTCTACCTTTTTGTACTCAGGATGTGTGTCCCCTCCCAAAGCTCATTCCCTTATCTGGTCCCTGGACTTCCCCTAGGCAACCCTTTCCGGCGCTAAACAGTCCCTCCCTGTCCCAACACCTTTCGTTGGACTCCTTACACCACCCCCCTTACAAAATTCCCACTATCAACTAATTACTCTCCCATTACATCATTACTACTACAAAATAACATCATCATTTGTAAACATCAATATATCACTAATAATTCTACTAAAATTCTCCATTACTACTGTATCTCCACTTATACTCAAATTCTCTATTACTTGTATTTCATCTCTTATTCTCTTTAACACCCATCTATATTCAACTTGGACTGACTCAAATGTCTTACTTAAACAATTACTATCACCCAACTTCTATCTTTTATAACCAATTGAAAATTCTAATTATCTCAAATTTATTTCATTATTTATCTAAAATCTTTAAACACATTGAAAACTTATCCTATAAAATATTATTATATTTTTATAATCCTTATTCCTAACATACTACATGCAATTAATACAATAAGACATAATAAACACAATATAGGAAACATCTAGTGCATCTATTTTGCAAATCAAAACAAAATTATTTAGTTATCTCAGTAGCGAGTCATCATTATTAAATTACAACATATTTTAATTCGTTACCCCCCTGGGTAACCCCCATGCCACACACACTATGACCCGCCCTGGACTGTGGCGTCCAGTTGCTTCCACAAGGACTGAAATTTTGTCATCTCCTTGTCCTTGCTTCTGCGTTACATTTTTAAAAACTAGATATCATAATATCTAAATGTACAGATTATACGCCCCTAATGCGGGTCTACCACCAGGCCTTGCTGTTCCTACTCGAACAGAGTGGTGTTCCATAGTTTGGTGATTCCCCTGAATTACCCCCCTGTCAATTTCTAAATTCACCTTTACAACGATAACAGCTATGGCCAGTTAAGGCAGAACGTGACGCAATGAGCCCCAACAATAGCTGTTAAAGCTAAACCAATTCCACGGTCAGGGTTCGGTGAGGCCGTGACCGCCCGAAAAGTTGGGGAATCACAAGTAAAAGATATTTTTGTTTAAAATTAACAATTTACATTACATGACATTTCTAGTCTTGGTTATGTTTTAACCTTATACATTACTTTCTTAACTTTCCCTACCTTGACCTTCATATTTACTTAGTCACTTAAACTAATCTATTTACAGTTAATGTTGTTGTCATTACATGAAAATAAACAATTCACATTTAAGATTTACCAAAATTACATAACTTACAATTTTAATTTCATTTTCAAATTCTATTTACTCGTGACCTTGTTACATTTTATTATTGCATAATAAATTTTATTACATAACGAGTAAATTTTATTTGAACACACTACCTCACTAAAATTATTTATTTACACGCCTAGGCATTCCACAAACTAAACAATTTAACATTTATTAATTTACTAATTATTATCAAAATTAAATCTCATAAAACAATTTAATTACCTCATAAAAATTCAATTATATAACATTTTAAATCCAACAAAATATTTTAAACATCTCAAATTATTTACTTCAATTAATTATTAAAAACCCAACATATTTCAATTATTATCAAAACAATTACTGTTCATTAATTACTGTCTTCAAAATTATTTTCATTCTTTATTTAGTCTACTGAAATAATCTTATTATTATTAAAACAATTACCTACACACATTGTTCACATTATATACTTGTTACAATACACACCACTAATTTCACTATCAATTATTTACAAATTATTCGTCATTAACTGTTCAATTTTACCACACTTCATTTCATAATCTGTCCAGGTCATTACCATAAATTAAAATATTTAAAAATGTCCATACACTAATTCTAACTTCAACCTCCATCATCATATATATATCGAATATATTTATAACATGCATCATTGTTATCCACACACAATTTGTTATTATTATTATTATTATAATAATCCATTAACTTTATTTCATTCATTATGCCATTATAATTTATACGGTTATTCCCTATTAATATTTCATAAACCTTGTCAACATAAGTTATTATTGCCCAGTCTCCATCAGTATTATTGGTTAACGTCAGGTAAGCTATTTTATCATTTTTATATTCCTCTACTATTATATCATGTAAGTGTTTATTGTTTATATAGGTATTATCAAAATAATCCTCTATCTCTCTTTCAACAGGTAAGTATTTTATATTGTTTATCTTCACCCCTTCTAACCTCTCTCTCAACTCATTATACTTTCTCTTTAACTTATATAATTCTATCTCTCTATCTAAATCTCCCTCACCATAACCCCTTATCACACTTTCTCTCTCACTCCATGCAGAGGGCACTAACTCAATAAAGCCTTTCCTGATTTCTCCAGGAACAATAAAAAACTTTAAAAAACAATTATCTATAGAACACTTTTCTACCCAATACCTCCGTGAAGATCTTTCTTCACCCTCCTTAACACCTCGAAAAAAATTTACCCTCTGCTTCATACCCACAATATAACTCTCTTCACCCACTCTCTTTAACCCATCAACACACGCTAACATTCCATTGTTACATCCTAAAACTTCATTAGTACTCTCAATATTTACCCCATTATTCTTTAACATCATACTTTCACTTATATTGTCATAATTATCACTCCTACTTACCTCAGAATTGTAATTATCATCATTATCATCACTAGTCAATATTTTATTATCTAACACTACCTCTTCCACCATTTCGTCATTATAAATATTTGTCATACCATTGTCACCTAACTTCTCAACACTCTGTTCTAATCTGTTAAAGTTAGCTTCTATTATGTCACTAGTGTGGTTTAAATGCTTATTGATTTCATTCATATGGTTTTTCAACTCATCAAATTTATTATTTTGTACCTCTAATTTGGTGTCAAAATCATTGCTTAATTAATTTGTTCATCTAATTTCTCACTGAAACTACTCTTAACTTCTTTGATTTCGTTTTTCTGTTCATTCATGTTAATATCGTTTACATCAAAACGACTGTTTATTACTTGAAATTGTTTTTGTAAAAAATTCATTATATCATTGTCGAATTGGCTATTACATTTCTTTGAGGTTGGAGTTGATAGAGTGCCCGAGTCATCTATAGCTGATTCAGTTAGGCTGAATTCTTTTGATCGATTTACTGGGGTTGAATGAACCTCTGGTTCCCCCACACCAGCCGACTCGCTCATTTCGACTACAATCTCGTTATTATCCATTTCATTAAATTATTTTATATTTACTTATTTATAACACATTCATCAATAATACAGTAATATAACCTTTTGTGACACTCTCGTCACCTACGTCTATTTCTACGTACCAAAAAAAATTCGTTCTCATTTCAAACAACCATTCTGCTCTCCCAGTAGGCCTATTTTTATATAAAACAAAATTTTATATAAAATGTCCCTGTTTGGGCGCCAATTGTGATATCACTTTTATTGATTTATTTAAACTCAATTACTTTTGAGTTTTACTCATTGTTTACTCTTTATATCAGGCGCCATCTTGCCGTATTGCAAGAAATTAATTCAATTTACCATTAATATGTGTATAAGAAATAGGTACTTACCATTTTTCGGGCCAGATTCTTTTCGGCGAACTAAAAAGAACAGAAATGGTTGTCTAAATAACGAAAACTTTATTTGTTCCCCATGATTTAAAATTTATTGTCATTTCAATTTTTATCATCAACAAATTATTCTTTTCTCCTTCTTTTACATTTTGTTCCCTAGTAATTCAAGTAAAATATAGACATAAAATGGATCATTATTAAGTTGAACATAATTGGTTCAACAATAGTCAAAATAAAACAGGAAATATAAATACAAAATAATTCGCTTAATACTTAACTTAACTAACACAACGGAAACCAGCGCTTTCACTCACACACACACACACGCACACACACACACACACACACACATATATCTACCCCAGGATTCTAAGAGCTCTCTCTATTAATTGTGAAAATATTTGAATGTGAATTTTACAATTTTGAATATTTAAATCATAATTGAAAGTTTTGTTTTCATTCTTGTAGACTACTTAGCTGAGTTTGAGTCCAGACGACGTCACATTTCTTTACGTGCGCACTTTCATTTAAATCATAAGTTCCGAACTGTATTAATGTAAATAAAACTGTTAATCACATTTTAAGTATGTATTTCTATTGTTAAATCATATTTCAGATATATTATTCACATTTTGTATGTTGCGGGCGTAAATGTACGCCCGCAACATATACGTTCCGGAAATTATGTTTCAGAACTTTTATGTACTACTCGCGCGAGTGTTGAATTTAGACTGCACGAGACAAACGGCACTATTTTGTAAAGTGGCCGCAGTTGTTTACCAAGTTTCATTGTTCTGAGTTCGTATCACTACGCCAGTATACGGTTTTGGCTTATACGCCCAACATTCCACAGCGGGGATTGTCTCTGATGCAAGATGTTGACGTCACATGGTCTGATGTTATTACATAACTTGTTTACCGTTTTGTAAGTCATTGGAGCAGACCTTGACTCAATTCCGCTGGTTGTTTATTTCGTCTTTATAATTTTCATGAATCATTTCACACTCACTGCCGCCAACTTCATTACCAACAAAATTTACCTTTCTGTTTACGTTTCCCCAAAATTATCATAAAAAATGCTAATTCACTTTTATGTAAATACAAATTTATCTATTTCCCCGGGTAGGCCAAAATGTCCCGTTACAATACCCCCTCAATGAGAGGTTTTATGCCGAAGCATAAAAACTCTCATTGACACACTCATACTTGCTAAAGGGATCAGCCTGGATATGTCGCCACAACCCCCTTTATGGTTTGCAAACAAAAAAATATATAATTAACTCACCCTTGGTTCAGTGACTGTGACCGCACCTGAATGATATTACTGGACTTCTCTCTCGAGATCCCAACACCATAAAGTCAGACAGATACTTGACGCCTCTGCTCTGACGCGCTGGCCAGCTCAGGACCGCCGCCACAGCATCACCAAACACTGAAACAACAAATCAAATATCAACTAGTGGCCTTAGACAACACCATATCCCCAACTGATCTGTTTCCCCCTAGCGGTGCTGGTTTGCGTTAAGAAGCACTGGTTTTGTTTTCACTTAACCTCTAACACATATATGAATACATCTTTTAAACTTCCATAATTTCAATCTATCTACTTTTTCTTGTTAACTTTGATTCCAAAATTCAAAATTACTGCTCTGATTCCTACCAGAAATTAAATAAACATTTCCCATTACCATATTACACATTTCTCTTATCCCCAATTTGCATCAAAAAAATTTTTTAAATTCATAAAAATTTTCTTAAATACTAACAAACACAATACAACATAAGAAAACATAGTACATTCATAATTCACATTGTTATTATTATCTTTATTATTACTTTACAATAAACAATTTGCATTTTAAAATTTACACACTTTACATCTTTAAATTTGCATATAAAGTTATAACAATTACATTTTAATCTCAATTTGACTTTTATTAATTCATTTCCCCAAGAAAAAATAAATTTTTTTAATTTTTTTTTTAAATTTCTTCTTTTTTTTCTTTTTATATAACATTCCATTGATTATTCCATTTTATTAACTTGGGTGATTCTCAGTTATTCATAACAATTCACTCTATCAACTTGGCATTTACCCATAATCTTACCCCTCTTACGACTCTAACGCCCACTTACAAATTCTCTAACTAATATGACACCCATCTCCCAAAAAATCTACCAACCCTTCTCTACCTCTAACTAACTACTCTAACTCATTTCGCATCACTCTACCCTTATCACAAAAATACTCTCTACCCCTTTGTACTCAGGATGTGTGTCCCCTCCCAAAGCTCATTCCCTTATCTGGTCCCTGGACTTCCCCTAGGCAACCCTTTCCGGCGCTAAACAGTCCCTCCCTGTCCCAACACCTTTCGTTGGACTCCTTACACCACCCCCTTACAAAATTCCCACTATCAACTAATTACTCTCCCATTACATCATTACTACTACAAAATAACATCATCATTTGTAAACATCAATATATCACTAATAATTCTACTAAAATTCTCCATTACTACTGTATCTCCACTTATACTCAAATTCTCTATTACTTGTATTTCATCTCTTATTCTCTTTAACACCCATCTATATTCAACTTGGACTGACTCAAATGTCTTACTTAAACAATTACTATCACCCAACTTCTATCTTTTATAACCAATTGAAAATTCTAATTATCTCAAATTTATTTCATTATTTATCTAAAATCTTTAAACACATTGAAAACTTATCCTATAAAATATTATTATATTTTTATAATCCTTATTCCTAACATACTACATGCAATTAATACAATAAGGACATAATAAACACAATATAGGAAACATCTAGTGCATCTATTTTGCAAATCAAAACAAAATTATTTAGTTATCTCAGTAGCGAGTCATCATTATTAAATTACAACATATTTTAATTCGTTACCCCCCTGGGTAACCTCCCTGCCACACACACTATGACCCGCCCTGGACTGTGGCGTCCAGTTGCTTCCACAAGGACTGAAATTTTGTCATCTCCTTGTCCTTGCTTCTGCGTTACATTTTTAAAAACTAGATATCATAATATCTAAATGTACAGATTATACGCCCCTAATGCGGGTCTACCACCAGGCCTTGCTGTTCCTACTCGAACAGAGTGGTGTTCCATAGTTTGGTGATTCCCTGAATTACCCCCCTGTCAATTTCTAAATTCACCTTTACAACGATAACAGCTATGGCCAGTTAAGGCAGAACGTGACGCAATGAGCCCCAACCATAGCTGTTAAAGCTAAACCAATTCCACGGTCAGGGTTCGGTGAGGCCGTGACCGCCCGAAAAGTTGGGGAATCACAAGTAAAAGATATTTTTGTTTAAAATTAACAATTTACATTACATGACATTTCTAGTCTTGGTTATGTTTTAACCTTATACATTACTTTCTTAACTTTCCCTACCTTGACCTTCATATTTACTTAGTCACTTAAACTAATCTATTTACAGTTAATGTTGTTGTCATTACATGAAAATAAACAATTCACATTTAAGATTTACCAAAATTACATAACTTACAATTTTAATTTCATTTTCAAATTCTATTTACTCGTGACCTTGTTACATTTTATTATTGCATAATAAATTTTATTACATAACGAGTAAATTTTATTTGAACACACTACCTCACTAAAATTATTTATTTACACGCCTAGGCATTCCACAAACTAAACAATTTAACATTTATTAATTTACTAATTATTATCAAATTTAAATCTCATAAAACAATTTAATTACCTCATAAAAATTCAATTATATAACATTTTAAATCCAACAAAATATTTTAAACATCTCAAATTATTTACTTCAATTCATTATTAAAAACCCAACATATTTCAATTATTATCAAAACAATTACTGTTCATTAATTACTGTCTTCAAAATTATTTTCATTCTTTATTTAGTCTACTGAAATAATCTTATTATTATTAAAACAATTACCTACACACATTGTTTACATTATATACTTGTTACAATACACACCACTAATTTCACTATCAATTATTTACAAATTATTCGTCATTAACTGTTCAATTTTACCACACTTCATTTCATAATCTGTCCAGGTCATTACCATAAATTAAAATATTTAAAAATGTCCATACACTAATTCTAACTTCAACCTCCATCATCATATATATATCGAATATATTTATAACATGCATCATTGTTATCCACACACAATTTGTTATTATTATTATTATTATTATTATAATCCATTAACTTTATTTCATTCATTATGCCATTATAATTTATACGGTTATTCCCTATTAATATTTCATAAACCTTGTCAACATAAGTTATTATTGTCCAGTCTCCATCAGTATTATTGGTTAACGTCAGGTAAGCTATTTTATCATTTTTATATTCCTCTACTATTATATCATGTAAGTGTTTATTGTTTATATAGGTATTATCAAAATAATCCTCTATCTCTCTTTCAACAGGTAAGTATTTTATATTGTTTATCTTCACCCCTTCTAACCTCTCTCTCAACTCATTATACTTTCTCTTTAACTTATATAATTCTATCTCTCTATCTAAATCTCCCTCACCATAACCCCTTATCACACTTTCTCTCTCACTCCATGCAGAGGGCACTAACTCATTAAAGCCTTTCCTGATTTCTCCAGGAACAATAAAAAACTTTAAAAAACAATTATCTGTAGAACACTTTTCTACCCAATACCTCCGTGAAGATCTTTCTTCACCCCCCTTAACATCTCGAAAAAAGTTTACCCTCTGCTTCATACCCACAATATAACTCTCTTCACCCACTCTCTTTAACCCATCAACACACGCTAACATTCCATTGTTACATCCTAAAACTTCATTAGTACTCTCAATATTTACCCCATTATTCTTTAACATCATACTTTCACTTATATTGTCATAATTATCACTCCTACTTACCTCAGAATTGTAATTATCATCATTATCATCACTAGTCAATATTTTATTATCTAACACTACCTCTTCCACCATTTCGTCATTATAAATATTTGTCATACCATTGTCACCTAACTTCTCAACACTCTGTTCTAATCTGTTAAAGTTAGCTTCTATTATGTCACTAGTGTGGTTTAAATGCTTATTGATTTCATTCATATGGTTTTTCAACTCATCAAATTTATTATTTTGTACCTCTAATTTGGTGTCAAAATCATTGCTTAATTAATTTGTTCATCTAATTTCTCACTGAAACTACTCTTAACTTCTTTGATTTCGTTTTTCTGTTCATTCATGTTAATATCGTTTACATCAAAACGACTGTTTATTACTTGAAATTGTTTTTGTAAAAAATTCATTATATCATTGTCGAATTGGCTATTACATTTCTTTGAGGTTGGAGTTGATAGAGTGCCCGAGTCATCTATAGCTGATTCAGTTAGGCTGAATTCTTTTGATCGATTTACTGGGGTTGAATGAACCTCTGGTTCCCCCACACCAGCCGACTCGCTCATTTCGACTACAATCTCGTTATTATCCATTTCATTAAATTATTTTATATTTACTTATTTATAACACATTCATCAATAACACAGTAATATAACCTTTTGTGACACTCTCGTCACCTACGTCTATTTCTACGTACCAAAAAAAATTCGTTCTCATTTCAAACAACCATTCTGCTCTCCCAGTAGGCCTATTTTTATATAAAACAAAATTTTATATAAAATGTCCCTGTTCGGGCGCCAATTGTGATATCACTTTTATTGATTTATTTAAACTCAATTACTTTTGAGTTTTACTCATTGTTTACTCTTTATATCAGGCGCCATCTTGCCGTATTGCAAGAAATTAATTCAATTTACCATTAATATGTGTATAAGAAATAGGTACTTACCATTTTTCGGGCCAGATTCTTTTCGGCGAACTAAAAAGAACAGAAATGGTTGTCTAAATAACGAAAACTTTATTTGTTCCCCATGATTTAAAATTTATTGTCATTTCAATTTTTATCATCAACAAATTATTCTTTTCTCCTTCTTTTACATTTTGTTCCCTAGTAATTCAAGTAAAATATAGACATAAAATGGATCATTATTAAGTTGAACATAATTGGTTCAACAATAGTCAAAATAAAACAGGAAATATAAATACAAAATAATTCGCTTAATACTTAACTTAACTAACACAACGGAAACCAGCGCTTTCACTCACACACACACACACGCACACACACACACACACACACACATATATCTACCCCAGGATTCTAAGAGCTCTCTCTATTAATTGTGAAAATATTTGAATGTGAATTTTACAATTTTGAATATTTAAATCATAATTGAAAGTTTTGTTTTCATTCTTGTAGACTACTTAGCTGAGTTTGAGTCCAGACGACGTCACATTTCTTTACGTGCGCACTTTCATTTAAATCATAAGTTCCGAACTGTATTAATGTAAATAAAACTGTTAATCACATTTTAAGTATGTATTTCTATTGTTAAATCATATTTCAGATATATTATTCACATTTTGTATGTTGCGGGCGTAAATGTACGCCCGCAACATATACGTTCCGGAAATTATGTTTCAGAACTTTTATGTACTACTCGCGCGAGTGTTGAATTTAGACTGCACGAGACAAACGGCACTATTTTGTAAAGTGGCCGCAGTTGTTTACCAAGTTTCATTGTTCTGAGTTCGTATCACTACGCCAGTATACGGTTTTGGCTTATACGCCCAACATTCCACAGCGGGGATTGTCTCTGATGCAAGATGTTGACGTCACATGGTCTGATGTTATTACATAACTTGTTTACCGTTTTGTAAGTCATTGGAGCAGACCTTGACTCAATTCCGCTGGTTGTTTATTTCGTCTTTATAATTTTCATGAATCATTTCACACTCACTGCCGCCAACTTCATTACCAACAAAATTTACCTTTCTGTTTACGTTTCCCCAAAATTATCATAAAAAATGCTAATTCACTTTTATGTAAATACAAATTTATCTATTTCCCCGGGTAGGCCAAAATGTCCCGTTACAATACCCCCTCAATGAGAGGTTTTATGCCGAAGCATAAAAACTCTCATTGACACACTCATACTTGCTAAAGGGATCAGCCTGGATATGTCGCCACAACCCCCTTTATGGTTTGCAAACAAAAAAATATATAATTAACTCACCCTTGGTTCAGTGACTGTGACCGCACCTGAATGATATTACTGGACTTCTCTCTCGAGATCCCAACACCATAAAGTCAGACAGATACTTGACGCCTCTGCTCTGACGCGCTGGCCAGCTCAGGACCGCCGCCACAGCATCACCAAACACTGAAACAACAAATCAAATATCAACTAGTGGCCTTAGACAACACCATATCCCCAACTGATCTGTTTCCCCCTAGCGGTGCTGGTTTGCGTTAAGAAGCACTGGTTTTGTTTTCACTTAACCTCTAACACATATATGAATACATCTTTTAAACTTCCATAATTTCAATCTATCTACTTTTTCTTGTTAACTTTGATTCCAAAATTCAAAATTACTGCTCTGATTCCTACCAGAAATTAAATAAACATTTCCCATTACCATATTACACATTTCTCTTATCCCCAATTTGCATCAAAAAAATTTTTTAAATTCATAAAAATTTTCTTAAATACTAACAAACACAATACAACATAAGAAAACATAGTACATTCATAATTCACATTGTTATTATTATCTTTATTATTACTTTACAATAAACAATTTGCATTTTAAAATTTACACACTTTACATCTTTAAATTTGCATATAAAGTTATAACAATTACATTTTAATCTCAATTTGACATTTATTAATTCATTTCCCCAAGAAAAAATAAATTTTTTTAATATTTTTTTTTAATTTCTTCTTTTTTTTCTTTTTACATAACATTCCATTGATTATTCCATTTTATTAACTTGGGTGATTCTCAGTTATTCATAACAATTCACTCTATCAACTTGGCATTTACCCATAATCTTACCCCTCTTACGACTCTAACGCCCACTTACAAATTCTCTAACTAATATGACACCCATCTCCCAAAAAATCTACCAACCCTTCTCTACCTCTAACTAACTACTCTAACTCATTTCGCATCACTCTACCCTTATCACAAAAATACTCTCTACCCCTTTGTACTCAGGATGTGTGTCCCCTCCCAAAGCTCATTCCCTTATCTGGTCCCTGGACTTCCCCTAGGCAACCCTTTCCGGCGCTAAACAGTCCCTCCCTGTCCCAACACCTTTCGTTGGACTCCTTACACCACCCCCCTTACAAAATTCCCACTATCAACTAATTACTCTCCCATTACATCATTACTACTACAAAATAACATCATCATTTGTAAACATCAATATATCACTAATAATTCTACTAAAATTCTCCATTACTACTGTATCTCCACTTATACTCAAATTCTCTATTACTTGTATTTCATCTCTTATTCTCTTTAACACCCATCTATATTCAACTTGGACTGACTCAAATGTCTTACTTAAACAATTACTATCACCCAACTTCTATCTTTTATAACCAATTGAAAATTCTAATTATCTCAAATTTATTTCATTATTTATCTAAAATCTTTAAACACATTGAAAACTTATCCTATAAAATATTATTATATTTTTATAATCCTTATTCCTAACATACTACATGCAATTAATACAATAAGACATAATAAACACAATATAGGAAACATCTAGTGCATCTATTTTGCAAATCAAAACAAAATTATTTAGTTATCTCAGTAGCGAGTCATCATTATTAAATTACAACATATTTTAATTCGTTACCCCCCTGGGTAACCTCCCTGCCACACACACTATGACCCGCCCTGGACTGTGGCGTCCAGTTGCTTCCACAAGGACTGAAATTTTGTCATCTCCTTGTCCTTGCTTCTGCGTTACATTTTTAAAAACTAGATATCATAATATCTAAATGTACAGATTATACGCCCCTAATGCGGGTCTACCACCAGGCCTTGCTGTTCCTACTCGAACAGAGTGGTGTTCCATAGTTTGGTGATTCCCCTGAATTACCCCCCTGTCAATTTCTAAATTCACCTTTACAACGATAACAGCTATGGCCAGTTAAGGCAGAACGTGACGCAATGAGCCCCAACCATAGCTGTTAAAGCTAAACCAATTCCACGGTCAGGGTTCGGTGAGGCCGTGACCGCCCGAAAAGTTGGGGAATCACAAGTAAAAGATATTTTTGTTTAAAATTAACAATTTACATTACATGACATTTCTAGTCTTGGTTATGTTTTAACCTTATACATTACTTTCTTAACTTTCCCTACCTTGACCTTCATATTTACTTAGTCACTTAAACTAATCTATTTACAGTTAATGTTGTTGTCATTACATGAAAATAAACAATTCACATTTAAGATTTACCAAAATTACATAACTTACAATTTTAATTTCATTTTCAAATTCTATTTACTCGTGACCTTGTTACATTTTATTATTGCATAATAAATTTTATTACATAACGAGTAAATTTTATTTGAACACACTACCTCACTAAAATTATTTATTTACACGCCTAGGCATTCCACAAACTAAACAATTTAACATTTATTAATTTACTAATTATTATCAAATTTAAATCTCATAAAACAATTTAATTACCTCATAAAAATTCAATTATATAACATTTTAAATCCAACAAAATATTTTAAACATCTCAAATTATTTACTTCAATTCATTATTAAAAACCCAACATATTTCAATTATTATCAAAACAATTACTGTTCATTAATTACTGTCTTCAAAATTATTTTCATTCTTTATTTAGTCTACTGAAATAATCTTATTATTATTAAAACAATTACCTACACACATTGTTTACATTATATACTTGTTACAATACACACCACTAATTTCACTATCAATTATTTACAAATTATTCGTCATTAACTGTTCAATTTTACCACACTTCATTTCATAATCTGTCCAGGTCATTACCATAAATTAAAATATTTAAAAATGTCCATACACTAATTCTAACTTCAACCTCCATCATCATATATATATCGAATATATTTATAACATGCATCATTGTTATCCACACACAATTTGTTATTATTATTATTATTATTATTATAATCCATTAACTTTATTTCATTCATTATGCCATTATAATTTATACGGTTATTCCCTATTAATATTTCATAAACCTTGTCAACATAAGTTATTATTGTCCAGTCTCCATCAGTATTATTGGTTAACGTCAGGTAAGCTATTTTATCATTTTTATATTCCTCTACTATTATATCATGTAAGTGTTTATTGTTTATATAGGTATTATCAAAATAATCCTCTATCTCTCTTTCAACAGGTAAGTATTTTATATTGTTTATCTTCACCCCTTCTAACCTCTCTCTCAACTCATTATACTTTCTCTTTAACTTATATAATTCTATCTCTCTATCTAAATCTCCCTCACCATAACCCCTTATCACACTTTCTCTCTCACTCCATGCAGAGGGCACTAACTCATTAAAGCCTTTCCTGATTTCTCCAGGAACAATAAAAAACTTTAAAAAACAATTATCTGTAGAACACTTTTCTACCCAATACCTCCGTGAAGATCTTTCTTCACCCCCCTTAACACCTCGAAAAAAGTTTACCCTCTGCTTCATACCCACAATATAACTCTCTTCACCCACTCTCTTTAACCCATCAACACACGCTAACATTCCATTGTTACATCCTAAAACTTCATTAGTACTCTCAATATTTACCCCATTATTCTTTAACATCATACTTTCACTTATATTGTCATAATTATCACTCCTACTTACCTCAGAATTGTAATTATCATCATTATCATCACTAGTCAATATTTTATTATCTAACACTACCTCTTCCACCATTTCGTCATTATAAATATTTGTCATACCATTGTCACCTAACTTCTCAACACTCTGTTCTAATCTGTTAAAGTTAGCTTCTATTATGTCACTAGTGTGGTTTAAATGCTTATTGATTTCATTCATATGGTTTTTCAACTCATCAAATTTATTATTTTGTACCTCTAATTTGGTGTCAAAATCATTGCTTAATTAATTTGTTCATCTAATTTCTCACTGAAACTACTCTTAACTTCTTTGATTTCGTTTTTCTGTTCATTCATGTTAATATCGTTTACATCAAAACGACTGTTTATTACTTGAAATTGTTTTTGTAAAAAATTCATTATATCATTGTCGAATTGGCTATTACATTTCTTTGAGGTTGGAGTTGATAGAGTGCCCGAGTCATCTATAGCTGATTCAGTTAGGCTGAATTCTTTTGATCGATTTACTGGGGTTGAATGAACCTCTGGTTCCCCCACACCAGCCGACTCGCTCATTTCGACTACAATCTCGTTATTATCCATTTCATTAAATTATTTTATATTTACTTATTTATAACACATTCATCAATAACACAGTAATATAACCTTTTGTGACACTCTCGTCACCTACGTCTATTTCTACGTACCAAAAAAATTCGTTCTCATTTCAAACAACCATTCTGCTCTCCCAGTAGGCCTATTTTTATATAAAACAAAATTTTATATAAAATGTCCCTGTTCGGGCGCCAATTGTGATATCACTTTTATTGATTTATTTAAACTCAATTACTTTTGAGTTTTACTCATTGTTTACTCTTTATATCAGGCGCCATCTTGCCGTATTGCAAGAAATTAATTCAATTTACCATTAATATGTGTATAAGAAATAGGTACTTACCATTTTTCGGGCCAGATTCTTTTCGGCGAACTAAAAAGAACAGAAATGGTTGTCTAAATAACGAAAACTTTATTTGTTCCCCATGATTTAAAATTTATTGTCATTTCAATTTTTATCATAAACAAATTATTCTTTTCTCCTTCTTTTACATTTTGTTCCCTAGTAATTCAAGTAAAATATAGACATAAAATGGATCATTATTAAGTTGAACATAATTGGTTCAACAATAGTCAAAATAAAACAGGAAATATAAATACAAAATAATTCGCTTAATACTTAACTTAACTAACACAACGGAAACCAGCGCTTTCACTCACGCACACACACACACACACACACACACACACACACACACACATATATCTACCCCAGTATTCTAAGAGCTCTCTCTATTAATTGTGAAAATATTTGAATGTGAATTTTACAATTTTGAATATTTAAATCATAATTGAAAGTTTTGTTTCCATTCTTGTAGACTACTTAGCTGAGTTTGAGTCCAGACGACGTCACATTTCTTTACGTGCGCACTTTCATTTAAATCATAAGTTCCGAACTGTATTAATGTAAATAAAACTGTTAATCACATTTTAAGTATGTATTTCTATTGTTAAATCATATTTCAGATATATTATTCACATTTTGTATGTTGCGGGCGTAAATGTACGCCCGCAACATATACGTTCCGGAAATTATGTTTCAGAACTTTTATGTACTACTCGCGCGAGTGTTGAATTTAGACTGCACGAGACAAACGGCACTATTTTGTAAAGTGGCCGCAGTTGTTTACCAAGTTTCATTGTTCTGAGTTCGTATCACTACGCCAGTATACGGTTTTGGCTTATACGCCCAACATTCCACAGCGGGGATTGTCTCTGATGCAAGATGTTGACGTCACATGGTCTGATGTTATTACATAACTTGTTTACCGTTTTGTAAGTCATTGGAGCTGACCTTGACTCAATTCCGCTGGTTGTTTATTTCGTCTTTATAATTTTCATGAATAATTTCACACTCACTGCCGCCAACTTCATTACCAACAAAATTTACCTTTCTGTTTACGTTTCCCCAAAATTATCGTAAAAAATGCTAATTCACTTTTATGTAAATACAAATTTATCTATTTCCCCGGGTAGGCCAAAATGTCCCATTACAATACCCCCTCAATGAGAGGTTTTATGCCGAAGCATAAAAACTCTCATTGACACACTCATACTTGCTAAAGGGATCTGCCTGGATATGTCGCCACAACCCCCTTTATGGTTTGCAAACAAAAAAATATATAATTAACTCACCCTTGGTTCAGTGACTGTGACCGCACCTGAATGATATTACTGGACTTCTCTCTCGAGATCCCAACACCATAAAGTCAGACAGATACTTGACGCCTCTGCTCTGACGCGCTGGCCAGCTCAGGACCGCCGCCACAGCATCACCAAACACTGAAACAACAAATCAAATATCAACTAGTGGCCTTAGACAACACCATATCCCCAACTGATCTGTTTCCCCCTTGCGGTGCTGGTTTGCGTTAAGAAGCACTGGTTTTGTTTTCACTTAACCTCTAACACATATATGAATACATCTTTTAAACTTCCATAATTTCAATCTATCTACTTTTTCTTGTTAACTTTGATTCCAAAATTCAAAATTACTGCTCTGATTCCTACCAGAAATTAAATAAACATTTCCCATTACCATATTACACATTTCTCTTATCCCCAATTTGCATCAAAAAAATTTTTTAAATTCATACAAATTTTCTTAAATACTAACAAACACAATACAACATAAGAAAACATAGTACATTCATAATTCACATTGTTATTATTATCTTTATTATTACTTTACAATAAACAATTTGCATTTTAAAATTTACACACTTTACATCTTTAAATTTGCATATAAAGTTATAACAATTACATTTTAATCTCAATTTGACATTTATTAATTCATTTCCCCAAGAAAAAATAAATTTTTTTAATATTTTTTTTTAATTTCTTCTTTTTTTCTTTTTACATAATATTCCATTGATTATTCCATTTTATTAACTTGGGTGATTCTCAGTTATTCATAACAATTCACTCTATCAACTTGGCATTTACCCATAATCTTACCCCTCTTACGACTCTAACGCCCACTTACAAATTCTCTAACTAATATGACACCCATCTCCCAAAAAATCTACCAACCCTTCTCTACCTCTAACTAACTACTCTAACTCATTTCGCATCACTCTACCCTTATCACAAAAATACTCTCTACCCCTTTGTACTCAGGATGTGTGTCCCCTCCCAAAGCTCATTCCCTTATCTGGTCCCTGGACTTCCCCTAGGCAACCCTTTCCGGCGCTAAACAGTCCCTCCCTGTCCCAACACCTTTCGTTGGACTCCTTACACCACCCCCCTTACAAAATTCCCACTATCAACTAATTACTCTCCCATTACATCATTACTACTACAAAATAACATCATCATTTGTAAACATCAATATATCACTAATAATTCTACTAAAATTCTCCATTACTACTGTATCTCCACTTATACTCAAATTCTCTATTACTTGTATTTCATCTCTTATTCTCTTTAACACCCATCTATATTCAACTTGGACTGACTCAAATGTCTTACTTAAACAATTACTATCACCCAACTTCTATCTTTTATAACCAATTGAAAATTCTAATTATCTCAAATTTATTTCATTATTTATCTAAAATCTTTAAACACATTGAAAACTTATCCTATAAAATATTATTATATTTTTATAATCCTTATTCCTAACATACTACATGCAATTAATACAATAAGACATAATAAACACAATATAGGAAACATCTAGTGCATCTATTTTGCAAATCAAAACAAAATTATTTAGTTATCTCAGTAGCGAGTCATCATTATTAAATTACAACATATTTTAATTCGTTACCCCCCTGGGTAACCTCCCTGCCACACACACTATGACCCGCCCTGGACTGTGGCGTCCAGTTGCTTCCACAAGGACTGAAATTTTGTCATCTCCTTGTCCTTGCTTCTGCGTTACATTTTTAAAAACTAGATATCATAATATCTAATATACGCCCCTAATGCGGGTCTACCACCAGGCCTTGCTGTTCCTACTCGAACAGAGTGGTGTTCCATAGTTTGGTGATTCCCCTGAATTACCCCCCTGTCAATTTCTAAATTCACCTTTACAACGATAACAGCTATGGCCAGTTAAGGCAGAACGTGATGCAATGAGCCCCAACCATAGCTGTTAAAGCTAAACCAATTCCACGGTCAGGGTTCGGTGAGGCCGTGACCGCCCGAAAAGTTGGGGAATCACAAGTAAAAGATATTTTTGTTTAAAATTAACAATTTACATTACATGACATTTCTAGTCTTGGTTATGTTTTAACCTTATACATTACTTTCTTAACTTTCCCTACCTTGACCTTCATATTTACTTAGTCACTTAAACTAATCTATTTACAGTTAATGTTGTTGTCATTACATGAAAATAAACAATTCACATTTAAGATTTACCAAAATTACATAACTTACAATTTTAATTTCATTTTCAAATTCTATTTACTCGTGACCTTGTTACATTTTATTATTGCATAATAAATTTTATTACATAACGAGTAAATTTTATTTGAACACACTACCTCACTAAAATTATTTATTTACACGCCTAGGCATTCCACAAACTAAACAATTTAACATTTATTAATTTACTAATTATTATCAAATTTAAATCTCATAAAACAATTTAATTACCTCATAAAAATTCAATTATATAACATTTTAAATCCAACAAAATATTTTAAACATCTCAAATTATTTACTTCAATTAATTATTAAAAACCCAACATATTTCAATTATTATCAAAACAATTACTGTTCATTAATTACTGTCTTCAAAATTATTTTCATTCTTTATTTAGTCTACTGAAATAATCTTATTATTATTAAAACAATTACCTACACACATTGTTTACATTATATACTTGTTACAATACACACCACTAATTTCACTATCAATTATTTACAAATTATTCGTCATTAACTGTTCAATTTTACCACACTTCATTTCATAATCTGTCCAGGTCATTACCATAAATTAAAATATTTAAAAATGTCCATACACTAATTCTAACTTCAACCTCCATCATCATATATATATCGAATATATTTATAACATGCATCATTGTTATCCACACACAATTTGTTGTTGTTATTATTATTATTATTATAATCCATTAACTTTATTTCATTCATTATGCCATTATAATTTATACGGTTATTCCCTATTAATATTTCATAAACCTTGTCAACATAAGTTATTATTGTCCAGTCTCCATCAGTATTATTGGTTAACGTCAGGTAAGCTATTTTATCATTTTTATATTCCTCTACTATTATATCATGTAAGTGTTTATTGTTTATATAGGTATTATCAAAATAATCCTCTATCTCTCTTTCAACAGGTAAGTATTTTATATTGTTTATCTTCACCCCTTCTAACCTCTCTCTCAACTCATTATACTTTCTCTTTAACTTATATAATTCTATCTCTCTATCTAAATCTCCCTCACCATAACCCCTTATCACACTTTCTCTCTCACTCCATGCAGAGGGCACTAACTCATTAAAGCCTTTCCTGATTTCTCCAGGAACAATAAAAAACTTTAAAAAACAATTATCTGTAGAACACTTTTCTACCCAATACCTCCGTGAAGATCTTTCTTCACCCCCCTTAACACCTCGAAAAAAATTTACCCTCTGCTTCATACCCACAATATAACTCTCTTCACCCACTCTCTTTAACCCATCAACACACGCTAACATTCCATTGTTACATCCTAAAACTTCATTAGTACTCTCAATATTTACCCCATTATTCTTTAACATCATACTTTCACTTATATTGTCATAATTATCACTCCTACTTACCTCAGAATTGTAATTATCATCATTATCATCACTAGTCAATATTTTATTATCTAACACTACCTCTTCCACCATTTCGTCATTATAAATATTTGTCATACCATTGTCACCTAACTTCTCAACACTCTGTTCTAATCTGTTAAAGTTAGCTTCTATTATGTCACTAGTGTGGTTTAAATGCTTATTGATTTCATTCATATGGTTTTTCAACTCATCAAATTTATTATTTTGTACCTCTAATTTGGTGTCAAAATCATTGCTTAATTAATTTGTTCATCTAATTTCTCACTGAAACTACTCTTAACTTCTTTGATTTCGTTTTTCTGTTCATTCATGTTAATATCGTTTACATCAAAACGACTGTTTATTACTTGAAATTGTTTTTGTAAAAAATTCATTATATCATTGTCGAATTGGCTATTACATTTCTTTGAGGTTGGAGTTGATAGAGTGCCCGAGTCATCTATAGCTGATTCAGTTAGGCTGAATTCTTTTGATCGATTTACTGGGGTTGAATGAACCTCTGGTTCCCCCACACCAGCCGACTCGCTCATTTCGACTACAATCTCGTTATTATCCATTTCATTAAATTATTTTATATTTACTTATTTATAACACATTCGTCAATAACACAGTAATATAACCTTTTGTGACACTCTCGTCACCTACGTCTATTTCTACGTACCAAAAAAAATTCGTTCTCATTTCAAACAACCATTCTGCTCTCCCAGTAGGCCTATTTTTATATAAAACAAAATTTTATATAAAATGTCCCTGTTCGGGCGCCAATTGTGATATCACTTTTATTGATTTATTTAAACTCAATTACTTTTGAGTTTTACTCATTGTTTACTCTTTATATCAGGCGCCATCTTGCCGTATTGCAAGAAATTAATTCAATTTACCATTAATATGTGTATAAGAAATAGGTACTTACCATTTTTCGGGCCAGATTCTTTTCGGCGAACTAAAAAGAACAGAAATGGTTGTCTAAATAACGAAAACTTTATTTGTTCCCCATGATTTAAAATTTATTGTCATTTCAATTTTTATCATAAACAAATTATTCTTTTCTCCTTCTTTTACATTTTGTTCCCTAGTAATTCAAGTAAAATATAGACATAAAATGGATCATTATTAAGTTGAACATAATTGGTTCAACAATAGTCAAAATAAAACAGGAAATATAAATACAAAATAATTCGCTTAATACTTAACTTAACTAACACAACGGAAACCAGCGCTTTCACTCACGCACACACACACACACATATATCTACCCCAGTGTTCTAAGAGCTCTCTCTATTAATTGTGAAAATATTTGAATGTGAATTTTACAATTTTGAATATTTAAATCATAATTGAAAGTTTTGTTTCCATTCTTGTAGACTACTTAGCTGAGTTTGAGTCCAGACGACGTCACATTTCTTTACGTGCGCACTTTCATTTAAATCATAAGTTCCGAACTGTATTAATGTAAATAAAACTGTTAATCACATTTTAAGTATGTATTTCTATTGTTAAATCATATTTCAGATATATTATTCACATTTTGTATGTTGCGGGCGTAAATGTACGCCCGCAACATATACGTTCCGGAAATTATGTTTCAGAACTTTTATGTACTACTCGCGCGAGTGTTGAATTTAGACTGCACGAGACAAACGGCACTATTTTGTAAAGTGGCCGCAGTTGTTTACCAAGTTTCATTGTTCTGAGTTCGTATCACTACGCCAGTATACGGTTTTGGCTTATACGCCCAACATTCCACAGCGGGGATTGTCTCTGATGCAAGATGTTGACGTCACATGGTCTGATGTTATTACATAACTTGTTTACCGTTTTGTAAGTCATTGGAGCAGACCTTGACTCAATTCCGCTGGTTGTTTATTTCGTCTTTATAATTTTCATGAATAATTTCACACTCACTGCCGCCAACTTCATTACCAACAAAATTTACCTTTCTGTTTACGTTTCCCCAAAATTATCGTAAAAAATGCTAATTCACTTTTATGTAAATACAAATTTATCTATTTCCCCGGGTAGGCCAAAATGTCCCGTTACAATACCCCCTCAATGAGAGGTTTTATGCCGAAGCATAAAAACTCTCATTGACACACTCGTACTTGCTAAAGGGATCTGCCTGGATATGTCGCCACAACCCCCTTTATGGTTTGCAAACAAAAAAATATATAATTAACTCACCCTTGGTTCAGTGACTGTGACCGCACCTGAATGATATTACTGGACTTCTCTCTCGAGATCCCAACACCATAAAGTCAGACAGATACTTGACGCCTCTGCTCTGACGCGCTGGCCAGCTCAGGACCGCCGCCACAGCATCACCAAACACTGAAACAACAAATCAAATATCAACTAGTGGCCTTAGACAACACCATATCCCCAACTGATCTGTTTCCCCCTTGCGGTGCTGGTTTGCGTTAAGAAGCACTGGTTTTGTTTTCACTTAACCTCTAACACATATATGAATACATCTTTTAAACTTCCATAATTTCAATCTATCTACTTTTTCTTGTTAACTTTGATTCCAAAATTCAAAATTACTGCTCTGATTCCTACCAGAAATTAAATAAACATTTCCCATTACCATATTACACATTTCTCTTATCCCCAATTTGCATCAAAAAAATTTTTTAAATTCATAAAAATTTTCTTAAATACTAACAAACACAATACAACATAAGAAAACATAGTACATTCATAATTCACATTGTTATTATTATCTTTATTATTACTTTACAATAAACAATTTGCATTTTAAAATTTACACACTTTACATCTTTAAATTTGCATATAAAGTTATAACAATTACATTTTAATCTCAATTTGACTTTTATTAATTCATTTCCCCAAGAAAAAATAAATTTTTTTAATTTTTTTTTTAAATTTCTTCTTTTTTTTCTTTTTATATAACATTCCATTGATTATTCCATTTTATTAACTTGGGTGATTCTCAGTTATTCATAACAATTCACTCTATCAACTTGGCATTTACCCATAATCTTACCCCTCTTACGACTCTAACGCCCACTTACAAATTCTCTAACTAATATGACACCCATCTCCCAAAAAATCTACCAACCCTTCTCTACCTCTAACTAACTACTCTAACTCATTTCGCATCACTCTACCCTTATCACAAAAATACTCTCTACCCCTTTGTACTCAGGATGTGTGTCCCCTCCCAAAGCTCATTCCCTTATCTGGTCCCTGGACTTCCCCTAGGCAACCCTTTCCGGCGCTAAACAGTCCCTCCCTGTCCCAACACCTTTCGTTGGACTCCTTACACCACCCCCCTTACAAAATTCCCACTATCAACTAATTACTCTCCCATTACATCATTACTACTACAAAATAACATCATCATTTGTAAACATCAATATATCACTAATAATTCTACTAAAATTCTCCATTACTACTGTATCTCCACTTATACTCAAATTCTCTATTACTTGTATTTCATCTCTTATTCTCTTTAACACCCATCTATATTCAACTTGGACTGACTCAAATGTCTTACTTAAACAATTACTATCACCCAACTTCTATCTTTTATAACCAATTGAAAATTCTAATTATCTCAAATTTATTTCATTATTTATCTAAAATCTTTAAACACATTGAAAACTTATCCTATAAAATATTATTATATTTTTATAATCCTTATTCCTAACATACTACATGCAATTAATACAATAAGACATAATAAACACAATATAGGAAACATCTAGTGCATCTATTTTGCAAATCAAAACAAAATTATTTAGTTATCTCAGTAGCGAGTCATCATTATTAAATTACAACATATTTTAATTCGTTACCCCCCTGGGTAACCTCCCTGCCACACACACTATGACCCGCCCTGGACTGTGGCGTCCAGTTGCTTCCACAAGGACTGAAATTTTGTCATCTCCTTGTCCTTGCTTCTGCGTTACATTTTTAAAAACTAGATATCATAATATCTAATATACGCCCCTAATGCGGGTCTACCACCAGGCCTTGCTGTTCCTACTCGAACAGAGTGGTGTTCCATAGTTTGGTGATTCCCCTGAATTACCCCCCTGTCAATTTCTAAATTCACCTTTACAACGATAACAGCTATGGCCAGTTAAGGCAGAACGTGACGCAATGAGCCCCAACCATAGCTGTTAAAGCTAAACCAATTCCACGGTCAGGGTTCGGTGAGGCCGTGACCGCCCGAAAAGTTGGGGAATCACAAGTAAAAGATATTTTTGTTTAAAATTAACAATTTACATTACATGACATTTCTAGTCTTGGTTATGTTTTAACCTTATACATTACTTTCTTAACTTTCCCTACCTTGACCTTCATATTTACTTAGTCACTTAAACTAATCTATTTACAGTTAATGTTGTTGTCATTACATGAAAATAAACAATTCACATTTAAGATTTACCAAAATTACATAACTTACAATTTTAATTTCATTTTCAAATTCTATTTACTCGTGACCTTGTTACATTTTATTATTGCATAATAAATTTTATTACATAACGAGTAAATTTTATTTGAACACACTACTTCACTAAAATTATTTATTTACACGCCTAGGCATTCCACAAACTAAACAATTTAACATTTATTAATTTACTAATTATTATCAAATTTAAATCTCATAAAACAATTTAATTACCTCATAAAAATTCAATTATATAACATTTTAAATCCAACAAAATATTTTAAACATCTCAAATTATTTACTTCAATTAATTATTAAAAACCCAACATATTTCAATTATTATCAAAACAATTACTGTTCATTAATTACTGTCTTCAAAATTATTTTCATTCTTTATTTAGTCTACTGAAATAATCTTATTATTATTAAAACAATTACCTACACACATTGTTTACATTATATACTTGTTACAATACACACCACTAATTTCACTATCAATTATTTACAAATTATTCGTCATTAACTGTTCAATTTTACCACACTTCATTTCATAATCTGTCCAGGTCATTACCATAAATTAAAATATTTAAAAATGTCCATACACTAATTCTAACTTCAACCTCCATCATCATATATATATCGAATATATTTATAACATGCATCATTGTTATCCACACACAATTTGTTATTATTATTATTATTATTATTATTATTATTATCCATTAACTTTATTTCATTCATTATGCCATTATAATTTATACGGTTATTCCCTATTAATATTTCATAAACCTTGTCAACATAAGTTATTATTGTCCAGTCTCCATCAGTATTATTGGTTAACGTCAGGTAAGCTATTTTATCATTTTTATATTCCTCTACTATTATATCATGTAAGTGTTTATTGTTTATATAGGTATTATCAAAATAATCCTCTATCTCTCTTTCAACAGGTAAGTATTTTATATTGTTTATCTTCACCCCTTCTAACCTCTCTCTCAACTCATTATACTTTCTCTTTAACTTATATAATTCTATCTCTCTATCTAAATCTCCCTCACCATAACCCCTTATCACACTTTCTCTCTCACTCCATGCAGAGGGCACTAACTCATTAAAGCCTTTCCTGATTTCTCCAGGAACAATAAAAAACTTTAAAAAACAATTATCTGTAGAACACTTTTCTACCCAATACCTCCGTGAAGATCTTTCTTCACCCCCCTTAACACCTCGAAAAAAATTTACCCTCTGCTTCATACCCACAATATAACTCTCTTCACCCACTCTCTTTAACCCATCAACACACGCTAACATTCCATTATTACATCCTAAAACTTCATTAGTACTCTCAATATTTACCCCATTATTCTTTAACATCATACTTTCACTTATATTGTCATAATTATCACTCCTACTTACCTCAGAATTGTAATTATCATCATTATCATCACTAGTCAATATTTTATTATCTAACACTACCTCTTCCACCATTTCGTCATTATAAATATTTGTCATACCATTGTCACCTAACTTCTCAACACTCTGTTCTAATCTGTTAAAGTTAGCTTCTATTATGTCACTAGTGTGGTTTAAATGCTTATTGATTTCATTCATATGGTTTTTCAACTCATCAAATTTATTATTTTGTACCTCTAATTTGGTGTCAAAATCATTGCTTAATTAATTTGTTCATCTAATTTCTCACTGAAACTACTCTTAACTTCTTTGATTTCGTTTTTCTGTTCATTCATGTTAATATCGTTTACATCAAAACGACTGTTTATTACTTGAAATTGTTTTTGTAAAAAATTCATTATATCATTGTCGAATTGGCTATTACATTTCTTTGAGGTTGGAGTTGATAGAGTGCCCGAGTCATCTATAGCTGATTCAGTTAGGCTGAATTCTTTTGATCGATTTACTGGGGTTGAATGAACCTCTGGTTCCCCCACACCAGCCGACTCGCTCATTTCGACTACAATCTCGTTATTATCCATTTCATTAAATTATTTTATATTTACTTATTTATAACACATTCATCAATAACACAGTAATATAACCTTTTGTGACACTCTCGTCACCTACGTCTATTTCTACGTACCAAAAAAAATTCGTTCTCATTTCAAACAACCATTCTGCTCTCCCAGTAGGCCTATTTTTATATAAAACAAAATTTTATATAAAATGTCCCTGTTCGGGCGCCAATTGTGATATCACTTTTATTGATTTATTTAAACTCAATTACTTTTGAGTTTTACTCATTGTTTACTCTTTATATCAGGCGCCATCTTGCCGTATTGCAAGAAATTAATTCAATTTACCATTAATATGTGTATAAGAAATAGGTACTTACCATTTTTCGGGCCAGATTCTTTTCGGCGAACTAAAAAGAACAGAAATGGTTGTCTAAATAACGAAAACTTTATTTGTTCCCCATGATTTAAAATTTATTGTCATTTCAATTTTTATCATAAACAAATTATTCTTTTCTCCTTCTTTTACATTTTGTTCCCTAGTAATTCAAGTAAAATATAGACATAAAATGGATCATTATTAAGTTGAACATAATTGGTTCAACAATAGTCAAAATAAAACAGGAAATATAAATACAAAATAATTCGCTTAATACTTAACTTAACTAACACAACGGAAACCAGCGCTTTCACTCACGCACACACACACACACATATATCTACCCCAGTGTTCTAAGAGCTCTCTCTATTAATTGTGAAAATATTTGAATGTGAATTTTACAATTTTGAATATTTAAATCATAATTGAAAGTTTTGTTTCCATTCTTGTAGACTACTTAGCTGAGTTTGAGTCCAGACGACGTCACATTTCTTTACGTGCGCACTTTCATTTAAATCATAAGTTCCGAACTGTATTAATGTAAATAAAACTGTTAATCACATTTTAAGTATGTATTTCTATTGTTAAATCATATTTCAGATATATTATTCACATTTTGTATGTTGCGGGCGTAAATGTACGCCCGCAACATATACGTTCCGGAAATTATGTTTCAGAACTTTTATGTACTACTCGCGCGAGTGTTGAATTTAGACTGCACGAGACAAACGGCACTATTTTGTAAAGTGGCCGCAGTTGTTTACCAAGTTTCATTGTTCTGAGTTCGTATCACTACGCCAGTATACGGTTTTGGCTTATACGCCCAACATTCCACAGCGGGGATTGTCTCTGATGCAAGATGTTGACGTCACATGGTCTGATGTTATTACATAACTTGTTTACCGTTTTGTAAGTCATTGGAGCAGACCTTGACTCAATTCCGCTGGTTGTTTATTTCGTCTTTATAATTTTCATGAATAATTTCACACTCACTGCCGCCAACTTCATTACCAACAAAATTTACCTTTCTGTTTACGTTTCCCCAAAATTATCGTAAAAAATGCTAATTCACTTTTATGTAAATACAAATTTATCTATTTCCCCGGGTAGGCCAAAATGTCCCGTTACAATACCCCCTCAATGAGAGGTTTTATGCCGAAGCATAAAAACTCTCATTGACACACTCGTACTTGCTAAAGGGATCTGCCTGGATATGTCGCCACAACCCCCTTTATGGTTTGCAAACAAAAAAATATATAATTAACTCACCCTTGGTTCAGTGACTGTGACCGCACCTGAATGATATTACTGGACTTCTCTCTCGAGATCCCAACACCATAAAGTCAGACAGATACTTGACGCCTCTGCTCTGACGCGCTGGCCAGCTCAGGACCGCCGCCACAGCATCACCAAACACTGAAACAACAAATCAAATATCAACTAGTGGCCTTAGACAACACCATATCCCCAACTGATCTGTTTCCCCCTTGCGGTGCTGGTTTGCGTTAAGAAGCACTGGTTTTGTTTTCACTTAACCTCTAACACATATATGAATACATCTTTTAAACTTCCATAATTTCAATCTATCTACTTTTTCTTGTTAACTTTGATTCCAAAATTCAAAATTACTGCTCTGATTCCTACCAGAAATTAAATAAACATTTCCCATTACCATATTACACATTTCTCTTATCCCCAATTTGCATCAAAAAAATTTTTTAAATTCATAAAAATTTTCTTAAATACTAACAAACACAATACAACATAAGAAAACATAGTACATTCATAATTCACATTGTTATTATTATCTTTATTATTACTTTACAATAAACAATTTGCATTTTAAAATTTACACACTTTACATCTTTAAATTTGCATATAAAGTTATAACAATTACATTTTAATCTCAATTTGACTTTTATTAATTCATTTCCCCAAGAAAAAATAAATTTTTTTAATTTTTTTTTTAAATTTCTTCTTTTTTTTCTTTTTATATAACATTCCATTGATTATTCCATTTTATTAACTTGGGTGATTCTCAGTTATTCATAACAATTCACTCTATCAACTTGGCATTTACCCATAATCTTACCCCTCTTACGACTCTAACGCCCACTTACAAATTCTCTAACTAATATGACACCCATCTCCCAAAAAATCTACCAACCCTTCTCTACCTCTAACTAACTACTCTAACTCATTTCGCATCACTCTACCCTTATCACAAAAATACTCTCTACCCCTTTGTACTCAGGATGTGTGTCCCCTCCCAAAGCTCATTCCCTTATCTGGTCCCTGGACTTCCCCTAGGCAACCCTTTCCGGCGCTAAACAGTCCCTCCCTGTCCCAACACCTTTCGTTGGACTCCTTACACCACCCCCCTTACAAAATTCCCACTATCAACTAATTACTCTCCCATTACATCATTACTACTACAAAATAACATCATCATTTGTAAACATCAATATATCACTAATAATTCTACTAAAATTCTCCATTACTACTGTATCTCCACTTATACTCAAATTCTCTATTACTTGTATTTCATCTCTTATTCTCTTTAACACCCATCTATATTCAACTTGGACTGACTCAAATGTCTTACTTAAACAATTACTATCACCCAACTTCTATCTTTTATAACCAATTGAAAATTCTAATTATCTCAAATTTATTTCATTATTTATCTAAAATCTTTAAACACATTGAAAACTTATCCTATAAAATATTATTATATTTTTATAATCCTTATTCCTAACATACTACATGCAATTAATACAATAAGACATAATAAACACAATATAGGAAACATCTAGTGCATCTATTTTGCAAATCAAAACAAAATTATTTAGTTATCTCAGTAGCGAGTCATCATTATTAAATTACAACATATTTTAATTCGTTACCCCCCTGGGTAACCTCCCTGCCACACACACTATGACCCGCCCTGGACTGTGGCGTCCAGTTGCTTCCACAAGGACTGAAATTTTGTCATCTCCTTGTCCTTGCTTCTGCGTTACATTTTTAAAAACTAGATATCATAATATCTAATATACGCCCCTAATGCGGGTCTACCACCAGGCCTTGCTGTTCCTACTCGAACAGAGTGGTGTTCCATAGTTTGGTGATTCCCCTGAATTACCCCCCTGTCAATTTCTAAATTCACCTTTACAACGATAACAGCTATGGCCAGTTAAGGCAGAACGTGACGCAATGAGCCCCAACCATAGCTGTTAAAGCTAAACCAATTCCACGGTCAGGGTTCGGTGAGGCCGTGACCGCCCGAAAAGTTGGGGAATCACAAGTAAAAGATATTTTTGTTTAAAATTAACAATTTACATTACATGACATTTCTAGTCTTGGTTATGTTTTAACCTTATACATTACTTTCTTAACTTTCCCTACCTTGACCTTCATATTTACTTAGTCACTTAAACTAATCTATTTACAGTTAATGTTGTTGTCATTACATGAAAATAAACAATTCACATTTAAGATTTACCAAAATTACATAACTTACAATTTTAATTTCATTTTCAAATTCTATTTACTCGTGACCTTGTTACATTTTATTATTGCATAATAAATTTTATTACATAACGAGTAAATTTTATTTGAACACACTACTTCACTAAAATTATTTATTTACACGCCTAGGCATTCCACAAACTAAACAATTTAACATTTATTAATTTACTAATTATTATCAAATTTAAATCTCATAAAACAATTTAATTACCTCATAAAAATTCAATTATATAACATTTTAAATCCAACAAAATATTTTAAACATCTCAAATTATTTACTTCAATTAATTATTAAAAACCCAACATATTTCAATTATTATCAAAACAATTACTGTTCATTAATTACTGTCTTCAAAATTATTTTCATTCTTTATTTAGTCTACTGAAATAATCTTATTATTATTAAAACAATTACCTACACACATTGTTTACATTATATACTTGTTACAATACACACCACTAATTTCACTATCAATTATTTACAAATTATTCGTCATTAACTGTTCAATTTTACCACACTTCATTTCATAATCTGTCCAGGTCATTACCATAAATTAAAATATTTAAAAATGTCCATACACTAATTCTAACTTCAACCTCCATCATCATATATATATCGAATATATTTATAACATGCATCATTGTTATCCACACACAATTTGTTATTATTATTATTATTATTATTATTATTATTATCCATTAACTTTATTTCATTCATTATGCCATTATAATTTATACGGTTATTCCCTATTAATATTTCATAAACCTTGTCAACATAAGTTATTATTGTCCAGTCTCCATCAGTATTATTGGTTAACGTCAGGTAAGCTATTTTATCATTTTTATATTCCTCTACTATTATATCATGTAAGTGTTTATTGTTTATATAGGTATTATCAAAATAATCCTCTATCTCTCTTTCAACAGGTAAGTATTTTATATTGTTTATCTTCACCCCTTCTAACCTCTCTCTCAACTCATTATACTTTCTCTTTAACTTATATAATTCTATCTCTCTATCTAAATCTCCCTCACCATAACCCCTTATCACACTTTCTCTCTCACTCCATGCAGAGGGCACTAACTCATTAAAGCCTTTCCTGATTTCTCCAGGAACAATAAAAAACTTTAAAAAACAATTATCTGTAGAACACTTTTCTACCCAATACCTCCGTGAAGATCTTTCTTCACCCCCCTTAACACCTCGAAAAAAATTTACCCTCTGCTTCATACCCACAATATAACTCTCTTCACCCACTCTCTTTAACCCATCAACACACGCTAACATTCCATTATTACATCCTAAAACTTCATTAGTACTCTCAATATTTACCCCATTATTCTTTAACATCATACTTTCACTTATATTGTCATAATTATCACTCCTACTTACCTCAGAATTGTAATTATCATCATTATCATCACTAGTCAATATTTTATTATCTAACACTACCTCTTCCACCATTTCGTCATTATAAATATTTGTCATACCATTGTCACCTAACTTCTCAACACTCTGTTCTAATCTGTTAAAGTTAGCTTCTATTATGTCACTAGTGTGGTTTAAATGCTTATTGATTTCATTCATATGGTTTTTCAACTCATCAAATTTATTATTTTGTACCTCTAATTTGGTGTCAAAATCATTGCTTAATTAATTTGTTCATCTAATTTCTCACTGAAACTACTCTTAACTTCTTTGATTTCGTTTTTCTGTTCATTCATGTTAATATCGTTTACATCAAAACGACTGTTTATTACTTGAAATTGTTTTTGTAAAAAATTCATTATATCATTGTCGAATTGGCTATTACATTTCTTTGAGGTTGGAGTTGATAGAGTGCCCGAGTCATCTATAGCTGATTCAGTTAGGCTGAATTCTTTTGATCGATTTACTGGGGTTGAATGAACCTCTGGTTCCCCCACACCAGCCGACTCGCTCATTTCGACTACAATCTCGTTATTATCCATTTCATTAAATTATTTTATATTTACTTATTTATAACACATTCATCAATAACACAGTAATATAACCTTTTGTGACACTCTCGTCACCTACGTCTATTTCTACGTACCAAAAAAAATTCGTTCTCATTTCAAACAACCATTCTGCTCTCCCAGTAGGCCTATTTTTATATAAAACAAAATTTTATATAAAATGTCCCTGTTCGGGCGCCAATTGTGATATCACTTTTATTGATTTATTTAAACTCAATTACTTTTGAGTTTTACTCATTGTTTACTCTTTATATCAGGCGCCATCTTGCCGTATTGCAAGAAATTAATTCAATTTACCATTAATATGTGTATAAGAAATAGGTACTTACCATTTTTCGGGCCAGATTCTTTTCGGCGAACTAAAAAGAACAGAAATGGTTGTCTAAATAACGAAAACTTTATTTGTTCCCCATGATTTAAAATTTATTGTCATTTCAATTTTTATCATAAACAAATTATTCTTTTCTCCTTCTTTTACATTTTGTTCCCTAGTAATTCAAGTAAAATATAGACATAAAATGGATCATTATTAAGTTGAACATAATTGGTTCAACAATAGTCAAAATAAAACAGGAAATATAAATACAAAATAATTCGCTTAATACTTAACTTAACTAACACAACGGAAACCAGCGCTTTCACTCACGCACACACACACACACATATATCTACCCCAGTGTTCTAAGAGCTCTCTCTATTAATTGTGAAAATATTTGAATGTGAATTTTACAATTTTGAATATTTAAATCATAATTGAAAGTTTTGTTTCCATTCTTGTAGACTACTTAGCTGAGTTTGAGTCCAGACGACGTCACATTTCTTTACGTGCGCACTTTCATTTAAATCATAAGTTCCGAACTGTATTAATGTAAATAAAACTGTTAATCACATTTTAAGTATGTATTTCTATTGTTAAATCATATTTCAGATATATTATTCACATTTTGTATGTTGCGGGCGTAAATGTACGCCCGCAACATATACGTTCCGGAAATTATGTTTCAGAACTTTTATGTACTACTCGCGCGAGTGTTGAATTTAGACTGCACGAGACAAACGGCACTATTTTGTAAAGTGGCCGCAGTTGTTTACCAAGTTTCATTGTTCTGAGTTCGTATCACTACGCCAGTATACGGTTTTGGCTTATACGCCCAACATTCCACAGCGGGGATTGTCTCTGATGCAAGATGTTGACGTCACATGGTCTGATGTTATTACATAACTTGTTTACCGTTTTGTAAGTCATTGGAGCAGACCTTGACTCAATTCCGCTGGTTGTTTATTTCGTCTTTATAATTTTCATGAATAATTTCACACTCACTGCCGCCAACTTCATTACCAACAAAATTTACCTTTCTGTTTACGTTTCCCCAAAATTATCGTAAAAAATGCTAATTCACTTTTATGTAAATACAAATTTATCTATTTCCCCGGGTAGGCCAAAATGTCCCGTTACAATACCCCCTCAATGAGAGGTTTTATGCCGAAGCATAAAAACTCTCATTGACACACTCGTACTTGCTAAAGGGATCTGCCTGGATATGTCGCCACAACCCCCTTTATGGTTTGCAAACAAAAAAATATATAATTAACTCACCCTTGGTTCAGTGACTGTGACCGCACCTGAATGATATTACTGGACTTCTCTCTCGAGATCCCAACACCATAAAGTCAGACAGATACTTGACGCCTCTGCTCTGACGCGCTGGCCAGCTCAGGACCGCCGCCACAGCATCACCAAACACTGAAACAACAAATCAAATATCAACTAGTGGCCTTAGACAACACCATATCCCCAACTGATCTGTTTCCCCCTTGCGGTGCTGGTTTGCGTTAAGAAGCACTGGTTTTGTTTTCACTTAACCTCTAACACATATATGAATACATCTTTTAAACTTCCATAATTTCAATCTATCTACTTTTTCTTGTTAACTTTGATTCCAAAATTCAAAATTACTGCTCTGATTCCTACCAGAAATTAAATAAACATTTCCCATTACCATATTACACATTTCTCTTATCCCCAATTTGCATCAAAAAAATTTTTTAAATTCATAAAAATTTTCTTAAATACTAACAAACACAATACAACATAAGAAAACATAGTACATTCATAATTCACATTGTTATTATTATCTTTATTATTACTTTACAATAAACAATTTGCATTTTAAAATTTACACACTTTACATCTTTAAATTTGCATATAAAGTTATAACAATTACATTTTAATCTCAATTTGACTTTTATTAATTCATTTCCCCAAGAAAAAATAAATTTTTTTAATTTTTTTTTTAAATTTCTTCTTTTTTTTCTTTTTATATAACATTCCATTGATTATTCCATTTTATTAACTTGGGTGATTCTCAGTTATTCATAACAATTCACTCTATCAACTTGGCATTTACCCATAATCTTACCCCTCTTACGACTCTAACGCCCACTTACAAATTCTCTAACTAATATGACACCCATCTCCCAAAAAATCTACCAACCCTTCTCTACCTCTAACTAACTACTCTAACTCATTTCGCATCACTCTACCCTTATCACAAAAATACTCTCTACCCCTTTGTACGCAGGATGTGTGTCCCCTCCCAAAGCTCATTCCCTTATCTGGTCCCTGGACTTCCCCTAGGCAACCCTTTCCGGCGCTAAACAGTCCCTCCCTGTCCCAACACCTTTCGTTGGACTCCTTACACCACCCCCCTTACAAAATTCCCACTATCAACTAATTACTCTCCCATTACATCATTACTACTACAAAATAACATCATCATTTGTAAACATCAATATATCACTAATAATTCTACTAAAATTCTCCATTACTACTGTATCTCCACTTATACTCAAATTCTCTATTACTTGTATTTCATCTCTTATTCTCTTTAACACCCATCTATATTCAACTTGGACTGACTCAAATGTCTTACTTAAACAATTACTATCACCCAACTTCTATCTTTTATAACCAATTGAAAATTCTAATTATCTCAAATTTATTTCATTATTTATCTAAAATCTTTAAACACATTGAAAACTTATCCTATAAAATATTATTATATTTTTATAATCCTTATTCCTAACATACTACATGCAATTAATACAATAAGACATAATAAACACAATATAGGAAACATCTAGTGCATCTATTTTGCAAATCAAAACAAAATTATTTAGTTATCTCAGTAGCGAGTCATCATTATTAAATTACAACATATTTTAATTCGTTACCCCCCTGGGTAACCTCCCTGCCACACACACTATGACCCGCCCTGGACTGTGGCGTCCAGTTGCTTCCACAAGGACTGAAATTTTGTCATCTCCTTGTCCTTGCTTCTGCGTTACATTTTTAAAAACTAGATATCATAATATCTAATATACGCCCCTAATGCGGGTCTACCACCAGGCCTTGCTGTTCCTACTCGAACAGAGTGGTGTTCCATAGTTTGGTGATTCCCCTGAATTACCCCCCTGTCAATTTCTAAATTCACCTTTACAACGATAACAGCTATGGCCAGTTAAGGCAGAACGTGACGCAATGAGCCCCAACCATAGCTGTTAAAGCTAAACCAATTCCACGGTCAGGGTTCGGTGAGGCCGTGACCGCCCGAAAAGTTGGGGAATCACAAGTAAAAGATATTTTTGTTTAAAATTAACAATTTACATTACATGACATTTCTAGTCTTGGTTATGTTTTAACCTTATACATTACTTTCTTAACTTTCCCTACCTTGACCTTCATATTTACTTAGTCACTTAAACTAATCTATTTACAGTTAATGTTGTTGTCATTACATGAAAATAAACAATTCACATTTAAGATTTACCAAAATTACATAACTTACAATTTTAATTTCATTTTCAAATTCTATTTACTCGTGACCTTGTTACATTTTATTATTGCATAATAAATTTTATTACATAACGAGTAAATTTTATTTGAACACACTACTTCACTAAAATTATTTATTTACACGCCTAGGCATTCCACAAACTAAACAATTTAACATTTATTAATTTACTAATTATTATCAAATTTAAATCTCATAAAACAATTTAATTACCTCATAAAAATTCAATTATATAACATTTTAAATCCAACAAAATATTTTAAACATCTCAAATTATTTACTTCAATTAATTATTAAAAACCCAACATATTTCAATTATTATCAAAACAATTACTGTTCATTAATTACTGTCTTCAAAATTATTTTCATTCTTTATTTAGTCTACTGAAATAATCTTATTATTATTAAAACAATTACCTACACACATTGTTTACATTATATACTTGTTACAATACACACCACTAATTTCACTATCAATTATTTACAAATTATTCGTCATTAACTGTTCAATTTTACCACACTTCATTTCATAATCTGTCCAGGTCATTACCATAAATTAAAATATTTAAAAATGTCCATACACTAATTCTAACTTCAACCTCCATCATCATATATATATCGAATATATTTATAACATGCATCATTGTTATCCACACACAATTTGTTATTATTATTATTATTATTATTATTATTATTATTATCCATTAACTTTATTTCATTCATTATGCCATTATAATTTATACGGTTATTCCCTATTAATATTTCATAAACCTTGTCAACATAAGTTATTATTGTCCAGTCTCCATCAGTATTATTGGTTAACGTCAGGTAAGCTATTTTATCATTTTTATATTCCTCTACTATTATATCATGTAAGTGTTTATTGTTTATATAGGTATTATCAAAATAATCCTCTATCTCTCTTTCAACAGGTAAGTATTTTATATTGTTTATCTTCACCCCTTCTAACCTCTCTCTCAACTCATTATACTTTCTCTTTAACTTATATAATTCTATCTCTCTATCTAAATCTCCCTCACCATAACCCCTTATCACACTTTCTCTCTCACTCCATGCAGAGGGCACTAACTCATTAAAGCCTTTCCTGATTTCTCCAGGAACAATAAAAAACTTTAAAAAACAATTATCTGTAGAACACTTTTCTACCCAATACCTCCGTGAAGATCTTTCTTCACCCCCCTTAACACCTCGAAAAAAATTTACCCTCTGCTTCATACCCACAATATAACTCTCTTCACCCACTCTCTTTAACCCATCAACACACGCTAACATTCCATTATTACATCCTAAAACTTCATTAGTACTCTCAATATTTACCCCATTATTCTTTAACATCATACTTTCACTTATATTGTCATAATTATCACTCCTACTTACCTCAGAATTGTAATTATCATCATTATCATCACTAGTCAATATTTTATTATCTAACACTACCTCTTCCACCATTTCGTCATTATAAATATTTGTCATACCATTGTCACCTAACTTCTCAACACTCTGTTCTAATCTGTTAAAGTTAGCTTCTATTATGTCACTAGTGTGGTTTAAATGCTTATTGATTTCATTCATATGGTTTTTCAACTCATCAAATTTATTATTTTGTACCTCTAATTTGGTGTCAAAATCATTGCTTAATTAATTTGTTCATCTAATTTCTCACTGAAACTACTCTTAACTTCTTTGATTTCGTTTTTCTGTTCATTCATGTTAATATCGTTTACATCAAAACGACTGTTTATTACTTGAAATTGTTTTTGTAAAAAATTCATTATATCATTGTCGAATTGGCTATTACATTTCTTTGAGGTTGGAGTTGATAGAGTGCCCGAGTCATCTATAGCTGATTCAGTTAGGCTGAATTCTTTTGATCGATTTACTGGGGTTGAATGAACCTCTGGTTCCCCCACACCAGCCGACTCGCTCATTTCGACTACAATCTCGTTATTATCCATTTCATTAAATTATTTTATATTTACTTATTTATAACACATTCATCAATAACACAGTAATATAACCTTTTGTGACACTCTCGTCACCTACGTCTATTTCTACGTACCAAAAAAAATTCGTTCTCATTTCAAACAACCATTCTGCTCTCCCAGTAGGCCTATTTTTATATAAAACAAAATTTTATATAAAATGTCCCTGTTCGGGCGCCAATTGTGATATCACTTTTATTGATTTATTTAAACTCAATTACTTTTGAGTTTTACTCATTGTTTACTCTTTATATCAGGCGCCATCTTGCCGTATTGCAAGAAATTAATTCAATTTACCATTAATATGTGTATAAGAAATAGGTACTTACCATTTTTCGGGCCAGATTCTTTTCGGCGAACTAAAAAGAACAGAAATGGTTGTCTAAATAACGAAAACTTTATTTGTTCCCCATGATTTAAAATTTATTGTCATTTCAATTTTTATCATAAACAAATTATTCTTTTCTCCTTCTTTTACATTTTGTTCCCTAGTAATTCAAGTAAAATATAGACATAAAATGGATCATTATTAAGTTGAACATAATTGGTTCAACAATAGTCAAAATAAAACAGGAAATATAAATACAAAATAATTCGCTTAATACTTAACTTAACTAACACAACGGAAACCAGCGCTTTCACTCACGCACACACACACACACATATATCTACCCCAGTGTTCTAAGAGCTCTCTCTATTAATTGTGAAAATATTTGAATGTGAATTTTACAATTTTGAATATTTAAATCATAATTGAAAGTTTTGTTTCCATTCTTGTAGACTACTTAGCTGAGTTTGAGTCCAGACGACGTCACATTTCTTTACGTGCGCACTTTCATTTAAATCATAAGTTCCGAACTGTATTAATGTAAATAAAACTGTTAATCACATTTTAAGTATGTATTTCTATTGTTAAATCATATTTCAGATATATTATTCACATTTTGTATGTTGCGGGCGTAAATGTACGCCCGCAACATATACGTTCCGGAAATTATGTTTCAGAACTTTTATGTACTACTCGCGCGAGTGTTGAATTTAGACTGCACGAGACAAACGGCACTATTTTGTAAAGTGGCCGCAGTTGTTTACCAAGTTTCATTGTTCTGAGTTCGTATCACTACGCCAGTATACGGTTTTGGCTTATACGCCCAACATTCCACAGCGGGGATTGTCTCTGATGCAAGATGTTGACGTCACATGGTCTGATGTTATTACATAACTTGTTTACCGTTTTGTAAGTCATTGGAGCAGACCTTGACTCAATTCCGCTGGTTGTTTATTTCGTCTTTATAATTTTCATGAATAATTTCACACTCACTGCCGCCAACTTCATTACCAACAAAATTTACCTTTCTGTTTACGTTTCCCCAAAATTATCGTAAAAAATGCTAATTCACTTTTATGTAAATACAAATTTATCTATTTCCCCGGGTAGGCCAAAATGTCCCGTTACAATACCCCCTCAATGAGAGGTTTTATGCCGAAGCATAAAAACTCTCATTGACACACTCGTACTTGCTAAAGGGATCAGCCCTGGATATGTCGCCACAACCCCCTTTATGGTTTGCAAACAAAAAAATATATAATTAACTCACCCTTGGTTCAGTGACTGTGACCGCACCTGAATGATATTACTGGACTTCTCTCTCGAGATCCCAACACCATAAAGTCAGACAGATACTTGACGCCTCTGCTCTGACGCGCTGGCCAGCTCAGGACCGCCGCCACAGCATCACCAAACACTGAAACAACAAATCAAATATCAACTAGTGGCCTTAGACAACACCATATCCCCAACTGATCTGTTTCCCCCTAGCGGTGCTGGTTTGCGTTAAGAAGCACTGGTTTTGTTTTCACTTAACCTCTAACACATATATGAATACATCTTTTAAACTTCCATAATTTCAATCTATCTACTTTTTCTTGTTAACTTTGATTCCAAAATTCAAAATTACTGCTCTGATTCCTACCAGAAATTAAATAAACATTTCCCATTACCATATTACACATTTCTCTTATCCCCAATTTGCATCAAAAAAATTTTTTAAATTCATAAAAATTTTCTTAAATACTAACAAACACAATACAACATAAGAAAACATAGTACATTCATAATTCACATTGTTATTATTATCTTTATTATTACTTTACAATAAACAATTTGCATTTTAAAATTTACACACTTTACATCTTTAAATTTGCATATAAAGTTATAACAATTACATTTTAATCTCAATTTGACTTTTATTAATTCATTTCCCCAAGAAAAAATAAATTTTTTTAATTTTTTTTTTAAATTTCTTCTTTTTTTTCTTTTTATATAACATTCCATTGATTATTCCATTTTATTAACTTGGGTGATTCTCAGTTATTCATAACAATTCACTCTATCAACTTGGCATTTACCCATAATCTTACCCCTCTTACGACTCTAACGCCCACTTACAAATTCTCTAACTAATATGACACCCATCTCCCAAAAAATCTACCAACCCTTCTCTACCTCTAACTAGCTACTCTAACTCATTTCGCATCACTCTACCCTTATCACAAAAATACTCTCTACCCCTTTGTACTCAGGATGTGTGTCCCCTCCCAAAGCTCATTCCCTTATCTGGTCCCTGGACTTCCCCTAGGCAACCCTTTCCGGCGCTAAACAGTCCCTCCCTGTCCCAACACCTTTCGTTGGACTCCTTACACCACCCCCCTTACAAAATTCCCACTATCAACTAATTACTCTCCCATTACATCATTACTACTACAAAATAACATCATCATTTGTAAACATCAATATATCACTAATAATTCTACTAAAATTCTCCATTACTACTGTATCTCCACTTATACTCAAATTCTCTATTACTTGTATTTCATCTCTTATTCTCTTTAACACCCATCTATATTCAACTTGGACTGACTCAAATGTCTTACTTAAACAATTACTATCACCCAACTTCTATCTTTTATAACCAATTGAAAATTCTAATTATCTCAAATTTATTTCATTATTTATCTAAAATCTTTAAACACATTGAAAACTTATCCTATAAAATATTATTATATTTTTATAATCCTTATTCCTAACATACTACATGCAATTAATACAATAAGACATAATAAACACAATATAGGAAACATCTAGTGCATCTATTTTGCAAATCAAAACAAAATTATTTAGTTATCTCAGTAGCGAGTCATCATTATTAAATTACAACATATTTTAATTCGTTACCCCCCTGGGTAACCTCCCTGCCACACACACTATGACCCGCCCTGGACTGTGGCGTCCAGTTGCTTCCACAAGGACTGAAATTTTGTCATCTCCTTGTCCTTGCTTCTGCGTTACATTTTTAAAAACTAGATATCATAATATCTAATATACGCCCCTAATGCGGGTCTACCACCAGGCCTTGCTGTTCCTACTCGAACAGAGTGGTGTTCCATAGTTTGGTGATTCCCCTGAATTACCCCCCTGTCAATTTCTAAATTCACCTTTACAACGATAACAGCTATGGCCAGTTAAGGCAGAACGTGACGCAATGAGCCCCAACCATAGCTGTTAAAGCTAAACCAATTCCACGGTCAGGGTTCGGTGAGGCCGTGACCGCCCGAAAAGTTGGGGAATCACAAGTAAAAGATATTTTTGTTTAAAATTAACAATTTACATTACATGACATTTCTAGTCTTGGTTATGTTTTAACCTTATACATTACTTTCTTAACTTTCCCTACCTTGACCTTCATATTTACTTAGTCACTTAAACTAATCTATTTACAGTTAATGTTGTTGTCATTACATGAAAATAAACAATTCACATTTAAGATTTACCAAAATTACATAACTTACAATTTTAATTTCATTTTCAAATTCTATTTACTCGTGACCTTGTTACATTTTATTATTGCATAATAAATTTTATTACATAACGAGTAAATTTTATTTGAACACACTACTTCACTAAAATTATTTATTTACACGCCTAGGCATTCCACAAACTAAACAATTTAACATTTATTAATTTACTAATTATTATCAAATTTAAATCTCATAAAACAATTTAATTACCTCATAAAAATTCAATTATATAACATTTTAAATCCAACAAAATATTTTAAACATCTCAAATTATTTACTTCAATTAATTATTAAAAACCCAACATATTTCAATTATTATCAAAACAATTACTGTTCATTAATTACTGTCTTCAAAATTATTTTCATTCTTTATTTAGTCTACTGAAATAATCTTATTATTATTAAAACAATTACCTACACACATTGTTTACATTATATACTTGTTACAATACACACCACTAATTTCACTATCAATTATTTACAAATTATTCGTCATTAACTGTTCAATTTTACCACACTTCATTTCATAATCTGTCCAGGTCATTACCATAAATTAAAATATTTAAAAATGTCCATACACTAATTCTAACTTCAACCTCCATCATCATATATATATCGAATATATTTATAACATGCATCATTGTTATCCACACACAATTTGTTATTATTATTATTATTATTATTATTATTATTATTATCCATTAACTTTATTTCATTCATTATGCCATTATAATTTATACGGTTATTCCCTATTAATATTTCATAAACCTTGTCAACATAAGTTATTATTGTCCAGTCTCCATCAGTATTATTGGTTAACGTCAGGTAAGCTATTTTATCATTTTTATATTCCTCTACTATTATATCATGTAAGTGTTTATTGTTTATATAGGTATTATCAAAATAATCCTCTATCTCTCTTTCAACAGGTAAGTATTTTATATTGTTTATCTTCACCCCTTCTAACCTCTCTCTCAACTCATTATACTTTCTCTTTAACTTATATAATTCTATCTCTCTATCTAAATCTCCCTCACCATAACCCCTTATCACACTTTCTCTCTCACTCCATGCAGAGGGCACTAACTCATTAAAGCCTTTCCTGATTTCTCCAGGAACAATAAAAAACTTTAAAAAACAATTATCTGTAGAACACTTTTCTACCCAATACCTCCGTGAAGATCTTTCTTCACCCCCCTTAACACCTCGAAAAAAATTTACCCTCTGCTTCATACCCACAATATAACTCTCTTCACCCACTCTCTTTAACCCATCAACACACGCTAACATTCCATTATTACATCCTAAAACTTCATTAGTACTCTCAATATTTACCCCATTATTCTTTAACATCATACTTTCACTTATATTGTCATAATTATCACTCCTACTTACCTCAGAATTGTAATTATCATCATTATCATCACTAGTCAATATTTTATTATCTAACACTACCTCTTCCACCATTTCGTCATTATAAATATTTGTCATACCATTGTCACCTAACTTCTCAACACTCTGTTCTAATCTGTTAAAGTTAGCTTCTATTATGTCACTAGTGTGGTTTAAATGCTTATTGATTTCATTCATATGGTTTTTCAACTCATCAAATTTATTATTTTGTACCTCTAATTTGGTGTCAAAATCATTGCTTAATTAATTTGTTCATCTAATTTCTCACTGAAACTACTCTTAACTTCTTTGATTTCGTTTTTCTGTTCATTCATGTTAATATCGTTTACATCAAAACGACTGTTTATTACTTGAAATTGTTTTTGTAAAAAATTCATTATATCATTGTCGAATTGGCTATTACATTTCTTTGAGGTTGGAGTTGATAGAGTGCCCGAGTCATCTATAGCTGATTCAGTTAGGCTGAATTCTTTTGATCGATTTACTGGGGTTGAATGAACCTCTGGTTCCCCCACACCAGCCGACTCGCTCATTTCGACTACAATCTCGTTATTATCCATTTCATTAAATTATTTTATATTTACTTATTTATAACACATTCATCAATAACACAGTAATATAACCTTTTGTGACACTCTCGTCACCTACGTCTATTTCTACGTACCAAAAAAAATTCGTTCTCATTTCAAACAACCATTCTGCTCTCCCAGTAGGCCTATTTTTATATAAAACAAAATTTTATATAAAATGTCCCTGTTCGGGCGCCAATTGTGATATCACTTTTATTGATTTATTTAAACTCAATTACTTTTGAGTTTTACTCATTGTTTACTCTTTATATCAGGCGCCATCTTGCCGTATTGCAAGAAATTAATTCAATTTACCATTAATATGTGTATAAGAAATAGGTACTTACCATTTTTCGGGCCAGATTCTTTTCGGCGAACTAAAAAGAACAGAAATGGTTGTCTAAATAACGAAAACTTTATTTGTTCCCCATGATTTAAAATTTATTGTCATTTCAATTTTTATCATAAACAAATTATTCTTTTCTCCTTCTTTTACATTTTGTTCCCTAGTAATTCAAGTAAAATATAGACATAAAATGGATCATTATTAAGTTGAACATAATTGGTTCAACAATAGTCAAAATAAAACAGGAAATATAAATACAAAATAATTCGCTTAATACTTAACTTAACTAACACAACGGAAACCAGCGCTTTCACTCACGCACACACACACACACATATATCTACCCCAGTGTTCTAAGAGCTCTCTCTATTAATTGTGAAAATATTTGAATGTGAATTTTACAATTTTGAATATTTAAATCATAATTGAAAGTTTTGTTTCCATTCTTGTAGACTACTTAGCTGAGTTTGAGTCCAGACGACGTCACATTTCTTTACGTGCGCACTTTCATTTAAATCATAAGTTCCGAACTGTATTAATGTAAATAAAACTGTTAATCACATTTTAAGTATGTATTTCTATTGTTAAATCATATTTCAGATATATTATTCACATTTTGTATGTTGCGGGCGTAAATGTACGCCCGCAACATATACGTTCCGGAAATTATGTTTCAGAACTTTTATGTACTACTCGCGCGAGTGTTGAATTTAGACTGCACGAGACAAACGGCACTATTTTGTAAAGTGGCCGCAGTTGTTTACCAAGTTTCATTGTTCTGAGTTCGTATCACTACGCCAGTATACGGTTTTGGCTTATACGCCCAACATTCCACAGCGGGGATTGTCTCTGATGCAAGATGTTGACGTCACATGGTCTGATGTTATTACATAACTTGTTTACCGTTTTGTAAGTCATTGGAGCAGACCTTGACTCAATTCCGCTGGTTGTTTATTTCGTCTTTATAATTTTCATGAATAATTTCACACTCACTGCCGCCAACTTCATTACCAACAAAATTTACCTTTCTGTTTACGTTTCCCCAAAATTATCGTAAAAAATGCTAATTCACTTTTATGTAAATACAAATTTATCTATTTCCCCGGGTAGGCCAAAATGTCCCGTTACAATACCCCCTCAATGAGAGGTTTTATGCCGAAGCATAAAAACTCTCATTGACACACTCGTACTTGCTAAAGGGATCTGCCTGGATATGTCGCCACAACCCCCTTTATGGTTTGCAAACAAAAAAATATATAATTAACTCACCCTTGGTTCAGTGACTGTGACCGCACCTGAATGATATTACTGGACTTCTCTCTCGAGATCCCAACACCATAAAGTCAGACAGATACTTGACGCCTCTGCTCTGACGCGCTGGCCAGCTCAGGACCGCCGCCACAGCATCACCAAACACTGAAACAACAAATCAAATATCAACTAGTGGCCTTAGACAACACCATATCCCCAACTGATCTGTTTCCCCCTTGCGGTGCTGGTTTGCGTTAAGAAGCACTGGTTTTGTTTTCACTTAACCTCTAACACATATATGAATACATCTTTTAAACTTCCATAATTTCAATCTATCTACTTTTTCTTGTTAACTTTGATTCCAAAATTCAAAATTACTGCTCTGATTCCTACCAGAAATTAAATAAACATTTCCCATTACCATATTACACATTTCTCTTATCCCCAATTTGCATCAAAAAAATTTTTTAAATTCATAAAAATTTTCTTAAATACTAACAAACACAATACAACATAAGAAAACATAGTACATTCATAATTCACATTGTTATTATTATCTTTATTATTACTTTACAATAAACAATTTGCATTTTAAAATTTACACACTTTACATCTTTAAATTTGCATATAAAGTTATAACAATTACATTTTAATCTCAATTTGACTTTTATTAATTCATTTCCCCAAGAAAAAATAAATTTTTTTAATTTTTTTTTAAATTTCTTCTTTTTTTTCTTTTTATATAACATTCCATTGATTATTCCATTTTATTAACTTGGGTGATTCTCAGTTATTCATAACAATTCACTCTATCAACTTGGCATTTACCCATAATCTTACCCCTCTTACGACTCTAACGCCCACTTACAAATTCTCTAACTAATATGACACCCATCTCCCAAAAAATCTACCAACCCTTCTCTACCTCTAACTAGCTACTCTAACTCATTTCGCATCACTCTACCCTTATCACAAAAATACTCTCTACCCCTTTGTACTCAGGATGTGTGTCCCCTCCCAAAGCTCATTCCCTTATCTGGTCCCTGGACTTCCCCTAGGCAACCCTTTCCGGCGCTAAACAGTCCCTCCCTGTCCCAACACCTTTCGTTGGACTCCTTACACCACCCCCCTTACAAAATTCCCACTATCAACTAATTACTCTCCCATTACATCATTACTACTACAAAATAACATCATCATTTGTAAACATCAATATATCACTAATAATTCTACTAAAATTCTCCATTACTACTGTATCTCCACTTATACTCAAATTCTCTATTACTTGTATTTCATCTCTTATTCTCTTTAACACCCATCTATATTCAACTTGGACTGACTCAAATGTCTTACTTAAACAATTACTATCACCCAACTTCTATCTTTTATAACCAATTGAAAATTCTAATTATCTCAAATTTATTTCATTATTTATCTAAAATCTTTAAACACATTGAAAACTTATCCTATAAAATATTATTATATTTTTATAATCCTTATTCCTAACATACTACATGCAATTAATACAATAAGACATAATAAACACAATATAGGAAACATCTAGTGCATCTATTTTGCAAATCAAAACAAAATTATTTAGTTATCTCAGTAGCGAGTCATCATTATTAAATTACAACATATTTTAATTCGTTACCCCCCTGGGTAACCTCCCTGCCACACACACTATGACCCGCCCTGGACTGTGGCGTCCAGTTGCTTCCACAAGGACTGAAATTTTGTCATCTCCTTGTCCTTGCTTCTGCGTTACATTTTTAAAAACTAGATATCATAATATCTAATATACGCCCCTAATGCGGGTCTACCACCAGGCCTTGCTGTTCCTACTCGAACAGAGTGGTGTTCCATAGTTTGGTGATTCCCCTGAATTACCCCCCTGTCAATTTCTAAATTCACCTTTACAACGATAACAGCTATGGCCAGTTAAGGCAGAACGTGACGCAATGAGCCCCAACCATAGCTGTTAAAGCTAAACCAATTCCACGGTCAGGGTTCGGTGAGGCCGTGACCGCCCGAAAAGTTGGGGAATCACAAGTAAAAGATATTTTTGTTTAAAATTAACAATTTACATTACATGACATTTCTAGTCTTGGTTATGTTTTAACCTTATACATTACTTTCTTAACTTTCCCTACCTTGACCTTCATATTTACTTAGTCACTTAAACTAATCTATTTACAGTTAATGTTGTTGTCATTACATGAAAATAAACAATTCACATTTAAGATTTACCAAAATTACATAACTTACAATTTTAATTTCATTTTCAAATTCTATTTACTCGTGACCTTGTTACATTTTATTATTGCATAATAAATTTTATTACATAACGAGTAAATTTTATTTGAACACACTACTTCACTAAAATTATTTATTTACACGCCTAGGCATTCCACAAACTAAACAATTTAACATTTATTAATTTACTAATTATTATCAAATTTAAATCTCATAAAACAATTTAATTACCTCATAAAAATTCAATTATATAACATTTTAAATCCAACAAAATATTTTAAACATCTCAAATTATTTACTTCAATTAATTATTAAAAACCCAACATATTTCAATTATTATCAAAACAATTACTGTTCATTAATTACTGTCTTCAAAATTATTTTCATTCTTTATTTAGTCTACTGAAATAATCTTATTATTATTAAAACAATTACCTACACACATTGTTTACATTATATACTTGTTACAATACACACCACTAATTTCACTATCAATTATTTACAAATTATTCGTCATTAACTGTTCAATTTTACCACACTTCATTTCATAATCTGTCCAGGTCATTACCATAAATTAAAATATTTAAAAATGTCCATACACTAATTCTAACTTCAACCTCCATCATCATATATATATCGAATATATTTATAACATGCATCATTGTTATCCACACACAATTTGTTATTATTATTATTATTATTATTATTATTATTATTATCCATTAACTTTATTTCATTCATTATGCCATTATAATTTATACGGTTATTCCCTATTAATATTTCATAAACCTTGTCAACATAAGTTATTATTGTCCAGTCTCCATCAGTATTATTGGTTAACGTCAGGTAAGCTATTTTATCATTTTTATATTCCTCTACTATTATATCATGTAAGTGTTTATTGTTTATATAGGTATTATCAAAATAATCCTCTATCTCTCTTTCAACAGGTAAGTATTTTATATTGTTTATCTTCACCCCTTCTAACCTCTCTCTCAACTCATTATACTTTCTCTTTAACTTATATAATTCTATCTCTCTATCTAAATCTCCCTCACCATAACCCCTTATCACACTTTCTCTCTCACTCCATGCAGAGGGCACTAACTCATTAAAGCCTTTCCTGATTTCTCCAGGAACAATAAAAAACTTTAAAAAACAATTATCTGTAGAACACTTTTCTACCCAATACCTCCGTGAAGATCTTTCTTCACCCCCCTTAACACCTCGAAAAAAATTTACCCTCTGCTTCATACCCACAATATAACTCTCTTCACCCACTCTCTTTAACCCATCAACACACGCTAACATTCCATTATTACATCCTAAAACTTCATTAGTACTCTCAATATTTACCCCATTATTCTTTAACATCATACTTTCACTTATATTGTCATAATTATCACTCCTACTTACCTCAGAATTGTAATTATCATCATTATCATCACTAGTCAATATTTTATTATCTAACACTACCTCTTCCACCATTTCGTCATTATAAATATTTGTCATACCATTGTCACCTAACTTCTCAACACTCTGTTCTAATCTGTTAAAGTTAGCTTCTATTATGTCACTAGTGTGGTTTAAATGCTTATTGATTTCATTCATATGGTTTTTCAACTCATCAAATTTATTATTTTGTACCTCTAATTTGGTGTCAAAATCATTGCTTAATTAATTTGTTCATCTAATTTCTCACTGAAACTACTCTTAACTTCTTTGATTTCGTTTTTCTGTTCATTCATGTTAATATCGTTTACATCAAAACGACTGTTTATTACTTGAAATTGTTTTTGTAAAAAATTCATTATATCATTGTCGAATTGGCTATTACATTTCTTTGAGGTTGGAGTTGATAGAGTGCCCGAGTCATCTATAGCTGATTCAGTTAGGCTGAATTCTTTTGATCGATTTACTGGGGTTGAATGAACCTCTGGTTCCCCCACACCAGCCGACTCGCTCATTTCGACTACAATCTCGTTATTATCCATTTCATTAAATTATTTTATATTTACTTATTTATAACACATTCATCAATAACACAGTAATATAACCTTTTGTGACACTCTCGTCACCTACGTCTATTTCTACGTACCAAAAAAAATTCGTTCTCATTTCAAACAACCATTCTGCTCTCCCAGTAGGCCTATTTTTATATAAAACAAAATTTTATATAAAATGTCCCTGTTCGGGCGCCAATTGTGATATCACTTTTATTGATTTATTTAAACTCAATTACTTTTGAGTTTTACTCATTGTTTACTCTTTATATCAGGCGCCATCTTGCCGTATTGCAAGAAATTAATTCAATTTACCATTAATATGTGTATAAGAAATAGGTACTTACCATTTTTCGGGCCAGATTCTTTTCGGCGAACTAAAAAGAACAGAAATGGTTGTCTAAATAACGAAAACTTTATTTGTTCCCCATGATTTAAAATTTATTGTCATTTCAATTTTTATCATAAACAAATTATTCTTTTCTCCTTCTTTTACATTTTGTTCCCTAGTAATTCAAGTAAAATATAGACATAAAATGGATCATTATTAAGTTGAACATAATTGGTTCAACAATAGTCAAAATAAAACAGGAAATATAAATACAAAATAATTTGCTTAATACTTAACTTAACTAACACAACGGAAACCAGCGCTTTCACTCACGCACACACACACACACATATATCTACCCCAGTGTTCTAAGAGCTCTCTCTATTAATTGTGAAAATATTTGAATGTGAATTTTACAATTTTGAATATTTAAATCATAATTGAAAGTTTTGTTTCCATTCTTGTAGACTACTTAGCTGAGTTTGAGTCCAGACGACGTCACATTTCTTTACGTGCGCACTTTCATTTAAATCATAAGTTCCGAACTGTATTAATGTAAATAAAACTGTTAATCACATTTTAAGTATGTATTTCTATTGTTAAATCATATTTCAGATATATTATTCACATTTTGTATGTTGCGGGCGTAAATGTACGCCCGCAACATATACGTTCCGGAAATTATGTTTCAGAACTTTTATGTACTACTCGCGCGAGTGTTGAATTTAGACTGCACGAGACAAACGGCACTATTTTGTAAAGTGGCCGCAGTTGTTTACCAAGTTTCATTGTTCTGAGTTCGTATCACTACGCCAGTATACGGTTTTGGCTTATACGCCCAACATTCCACAGCGGGGATTGTCTCTGATGCAAGATGTTGACGTCACATGGTCTGATGTTATTACATAACTTGTTTACCGTTTTGTAAGTCATTGGAGCAGACCTTGACTCAATTCCGCTGGTTGTTTATTTCGTCTTTATAATTTTCATGAATAATTTCACACTCACTGCCGCCAACTTCATTACCAACAAAATTTACCTTTCTGTTTACGTTTCCCCAAAATTATCGTAAAAAATGCTAATTCACTTTTATGTAAATACAAATTTATCTATTTCCCCGGGTAGGCCAAAATGTCCCGTTACAATACCCCCTCAATGAGAGGTTTTATGCCGAAGCATAAAAACTCTCATTGACACACTCGTACTTGCTAAAGGGATCAGCCCTGGATATGTCGCCACAACCCCCTTTATGGTTTGCAAACAAAAAAATATATAATTAACTCACCCTTGGTTCAGTGACTGTGACCGCACCTGAATGATATTACTGGACTTCTCTCTCGAGATCCCAACACCATAAAGTCAGACAGATACTTGACGCCTCTGCTCTGACGCGCTGGCCAGCTCAGGACCGCCGCCACAGCATCACCAAACACTGAAACAACAAATCAAATATCAACTAGTGGCCTTAGACAACACCATATCCCCAACTGATCTGTTTCCCCCTAGCGGTGCTGGTTTGCGTTAAGAAGCACTGGTTTTGTTTTCACTTAACCTCTAACACATATATGAATACATCTTTTAAACTTCCATAATTTCAATCTATCTACTTTTTCTTGTTAACTTTGATTCCAAAATTCAAAATTACTGCTCTGATTCCTACCAGAAATTAAATAAACATTTCCCATTACCATATTACACATTTCTCTTATCCCCAATTTGCATCAAAAAAATTTTTTAAATTCATAAAAATTTTCTTAAATACTAACAAACACAATACAACATAAGAAAACATAGTACATTCATAATTCACATTGTTATTATTATCTTTATTATTACTTTACAATAAACAATTTGCATTTTAAAATTTACACACTTTACATCTTTAAATTTGCATATAAAGTTATAACAATTACATTTTAATCTCAATTTGACTTTTATTAATTCATTTCCCCAAGAAAAAATAAATTTTTTTAATTTTTTTTTAAATTTCTTCTTTTTTTTCTTTTTATATAACATTCCATTGATTATTCCATTTTATTAACTTGGGTGATTCTCAGTTACTCATAACAATTCACTCTATCAACTTGGCATTTACCCATAATCTTACCCCTCTTACGACTCTAACGCCCACTTACAAATTCTCTAACTAATATGACACCCATCTCCCAAAAAATCTACCAACCCTTCTCTACCTCTAACTAGCTACTCTAACTCATTTCGCATCACTCTACCCTTATCACAAAAATACTCTCTACCCCTTTGTACTCAGGATGTGTGTCCCCTCCCAAAGCTCATTCCCTTATCTGGTCCCTGGACTTCCCCTAGGCAACCCTTTCCGGCGCTAAACAGTCCCTCCCTGTCCCAACACCTTTCGTTGGACTCCTTACACCACCCCCCTTACAAAATTCCCACTATCAACTAATTACTCTCCCATTACATCATTACTACTACAAAATAACATCATCATTTGTAAACATCAATATATCACTAATAATTCTACTAAAATTCTCCATTACTACTGTATCTCCACTTATACTCAAATTCTCTATTACTTGTATTTCATCTCTTATTCTCTTTAACACCCATCTATATTCAACTTGGACTGACTCAAATGTCTTACTTAAACAATTACTATCACCCAACTTCTATCTTTTATAACCAATTGAAAATTCTAATTATCTCAAATTTATTTCATTATTTATCTAAAATCTTTAAACACATTGAAAACTTATCCTATAAAATATTATTATATTTTTATAATCCTTATTCCTAACATACTACATGCAATTAATACAATAAGACATAATAAACACAATATAGGAAACATCTAGTGCATCTATTTTGCAAATCAAAACAAAATTATTTAGTTATCTCAGTAGCGAGTCATCATTATTAAATTACAACATATTTTAATTCGTTACCCCCCTGGGTAACCACCCTGCCACACACACTATGACCCGCCCTGGACTGTGGCGTCCAGTTGCTTCCACAAGGACTGAAATTTTGTCATCTCCTTGTCCTTGCTTCTGCGTTACATTTTTAAAAACTAGATATCATAATATCTAATATACGCCCCTAATGCGGGTCTACCACCAGGCCTTGCTGTTCCTACTCGAACAGAGTGGTGTTCCATAGTTTGGTGATTCCCCTGAATTACCCCCCTGTCAATTTCTAAATTCACCTTTACAATGATAACAGCTATGGCCAGTTAAGGCAGAACGTGACGCAATGAGCCCCAACCATAGCTGTTAAAGCTAAACCAATTCCACGGTCAGGGTTCGGTGAGGCCGTGACCGCCCGAAAAGTTGGGGAATCACAAGTAAAAGATATTTTTGTTTAAAATTAACAATTTACATTACATGACATTTCTAGTCTTGGTTATGTTTTAACCTTATACATTACTTTCTTAACTTTCCCTACCTTGACCTTCATATTTACTTAGTCACTTAAACTAATCTATTTACAGTTAATGTTGTTGTCATTACACGAAAATAAACAATTCACATTTAAGATTTACCAAAATTACATAACTTACAATTTTAATTTCATTTTCAAATTCTATTTACTCGTGACCTTGTTACATTTTATTATTGCATAATAAATTTTATTACATAACGAGTAAATTTTATTTGAACACACTACTTCACTAAAATTATTTATTTACACGCCTAGGCATTCCACAAACTAAACAATTTAACATTTATTAATTTACTAATTATTATCAAATTTAAATCTCATAAAACAATTTAATTACCTCATAAAAATTCAATTATATAACATTTTAAATCCAACAAAATATTTTAAACATCTCAAATTATTTACTTCAATTAATTATTAAAAACCCAACATATTTCAATTATTATCAAAACAATTACTGTTCATTAATTACTGTCTTCAAAATTATTTTCATTCTTTATTTAGTCTACTGAAATAATCTTATTATTATTAAAACAATTACCTACACACATTGTTTACATTATATACTTGTTACAATACACACCACTAATTTCACTATCAATTATTTACAAATTATTCGTCATTAACTGTTCAATTTTACCACACTTCATTTCATAATCTGTCCAGGTCATTACCATAAATTAAAATATTTAAAAATGTCCATACACTAATTCTAACTTCAACCTCCATCATCATATATATATCGAATATATTTATAACATGCATCATTGTTATCCACACACAATTTGTTATTATTATTATTATTATTATTATAATCCATTAACTTTATTTCATTCATTATGCCATTATAATTTATACGGTTATTCCCTATTAATATTTCATAAACCTTGTCAACATAAGTTATTATTGTCCAGTCTCCATCAGTATTATTGGTTAACGTCAGGTAAGCTATTTTATCATTTTTATATTCCTCTACTATTATATCATGTAAGTGTTTATTGTTTATATAGGTATTATCAAAATAATCCTCTATCTCTCTTTCAACAGGTAAGTATTTTATATTGTTTATCTTCACCCCTTCTAACCTCTCTCTCAACTCATTATACTTTCTCTTTAACTTATATAATTCTATCTCTCTATCTAAATCTCCCTCACCATAACCCCTTATCACACTTTCTCTCTCACTCCATGCAGAGGGCACTAACTCATTAAAGCCTTTCCTGATTTCTCCAGGAACAATAAAAAACTTTAAAAAACAATTATCTGTAGAACACTTTTCTACCCAATACCTCCGTGAAGATCTTTCTTCACCCCCCTTAACACCTCGAAAAAAATTTACCCTCTGCTTCATACCCACAATATAACTCTCTTCACCCACTCTCTTTAACCCATCAACACACGCTAACATTCCATTGTTACATCCTAAAACTTCATTAGTACTCTCAATATTTACCCCATTATTCTTTAACATCATACTTTCACTTATATTGTCATAATTATCACTCCTACTTACCTCAGAATTGTAATTATCATCATTATCATCACTAGTCAATATTTTATTATCTAACACTACCTCTTCCACCATTTCGTCATTATAAATATTTGTCATACCATTGTCACCTAACTTCTCAACACTCTGTTCTAATCTGTTAAAGTTAGCTTCTATTATGTCACTAGTGTGGTTTAAATGCTTATTGATTTCATTCATATGGTTTTTCAACTCATCAAATTTATTATTTTGTACCTCTAATTTGGTGTCAAAATCATTGCTTAATTAATTTGTTCATCTAATTTCTCACTGAAACTACTCTTAACTTCTTTGATTTCGTTTTTCTGTTCATTCATGTTAATATCGTTTACATCAAAACGACTGTTTATTACTTGAAATTGTTTTTGTAAAAAATTCATTATATCATTGTCGAATTGGCTATTACATTTCTTTGAGGTTGGAGTTGATAGAGTGCCCGAGTCATCTATAGCTGATTCAGTTAGGCTGAATTCTTTTGATCGATTTACTGGGGTTGAATGAACCTCTGGTTCCCCCACACCAGCCGACTCGCTCATTTCGACTACAATCTCGTTATTATCCATTTCATTAAATTATTTTATATTTACTTATTTATAACACATTCATCAATAACACAGTAATATAACCTTTTGTGACACTCTCGTCACCTACGTCTATTTCTACGTACCAAAAAAAATTCGTTCTCATTTCAAACAACCATTCTGCTCTCCCAGTAGGCCTATTTTTATATAAAACAAAATTTTATATAAAATGTCCCTGTTCGGGCGCCAATTGTGATGTCACTTTTATTGATTTATTTAAACTCAATTACTTTTGAGTTTTACTCATTGTTTACTCTTTATATCAGGCGCCATCTTGCCGTATTGCAAGAAATTAATTCAATTTACCATTAATATGTGTATAAGAAATAGGTACTTACCATTTTTCGGGCCAGATTCTTTTCGGCGAACTAAAAAGAACAGAAATGGTTGTCTAAATAACGAAAACTTTATTTGTTTCCCATGATTTAAAATTTATTGTCATTTCAATTTTTATCATAAACAAATTATTCTTTTCTCCTTCTTTTACATTTTGTTCCCTAGTAATTCAAGTAAAATATAGACATAAAATGGATCATTATTAAGTTGAACATAATTGGTTCAACAATAGTCAAAATAAAACAGGAAATATAAATACAAAATAATTCGCTTAATACTTAACTTAACTAACACAACGGAAACCAGCGCTTTCACTCACGCACACACACACACACACACACACACACATATATCTACCCCAGTATTCTAAGAGCTCTCTCTATTAATTGTGAAAATATTTGAATGTGAATTTTACAATTTTGAATATTTAAATCATAATTGAAAGTTTTGTTTCCATTCTTGTAGACTACTTAGCTGAGTTTGAGTCCAGACGACGTCACATTTCTTTACGTGCGCACTTTCATTTAAATCATAAGTTCCGAACTGTATTAATGTAAATAAAACTGTTAATCACATTTTAAGTATGTATTTCTATTGTTAAATCATATTTCAGATATATTATTCACATTTTGTATGTTGCGGGCGTAAATGTACGCCCGCAACATATACGTTCCGGAAATTATGTTTCAGAACTTTTATGTACTACTCGCGCGAGTGTTGAATTTAGACTGCACGAGACAAACGGCACTATTTTGTAAAGTGGCCGCAGTTGTTTACCAAGTTTCATTGTTCTGAGTTCGTATCACTACGCCAGTATACGGTTTTGGCTTATACGCCCAACATTCCACAGCGGGGATTGTCTCTGATGCAAGATGTTGACGTCACATGTTCTGATGTTATTACATAACTTGTTTACCGTTTTGTAAGTCATTGGAGCAGACCTTGACTCAATTCCGCTGGTTGTTTATTTCGTCTTTATAATTTTCATGAATAATTTCACACTCACTGCCGCCAACTTCATTACCAACAAAATTTACCTTTCTGTTTACGTTTCCCCAAAATTATCGTAAAAAATGCTAATTCACTTTTATGTAAATACAAATTTATCTATTTCCCCGGGTAGGCCAAAATGTCCCGTTACAATACCCCCTCAATGAGAGGTTTTATGCCGAAGCATAAAAACTCTCATTGACACACTCGTACTTGCTAAAGGGATCAGCCTGGATATGTCGCCACAACCCCCTTTATGGTTTGCAAACAAAAAAATATATAATTAACTCACCCTTGGTTCAGTGACTGTGACCGCACCTGAATGATATTACTGGACTTCTCTCTCGAGATCCCAACACCATAAAGTCAGACAGATACTTGACGCCTCTGCTCTGACGCGCTGGCCAGCTCAGGACCGCCGCCACAGCATCACCAAACACTGAAACAACAAATCAAATATCAACTAGTGGCCTTAGACAACACCATATCCCCAACTGATCTGTTTCCCCCTAGCGGTGCTGGTTTGCGTTAAGAAGCACTGGTTTTGTTTTCACTTAACCTCTAACACATATATGAATACATCTTTTAAACTTCCATAATTTCAATCTATCTACTTTTTCTTGTTAACTTTGATTCCAAAATTCAAAATTACTGCTCTGATTCCTACCAGAAATTAAATAAACATTTCCCATTACCATATTACACATTTCTCTTATCCCCAATTTGCATCAAAAAAATTTTTTAAATTCATAAAAATTTTCTTAAATACTAACAAACACAATACAACATAAGAAAACATAGTACATTCATAATTCACATTGTTATTATTATCTTTATTATTACTTTACAATAAACAATTTGCATTTTAAAATTTACACACTTTACATCTTTAAATTTGCATATAAAGTTATAACAATTACATTTTAATCTCAATTTGACTTTTATTAATTCATTTCATCAAGAAAAAATAAATTTTTTTAATATTTTTTTTAATTTCTTCTTTTTTTTCTTTTTACATAACATTCCATTGATTATTCCATTTTATTAACTTGGGTGATTCTCAGTTATTCATAACAATTCACTCTATCAACTTGGCATTTACCCATAATCTTACCCCTCTTACGACTCTAACGCCCACTTACAAATTCTCTAACTAATATGACACCCATCTCCCAAAAAATCTACCAACCCTTCTCTACCTCTAACTAACTACTCTAACTCATTTCGCATCACTCTACCCTTATCACAAAAATACTCTCTACCCCTTTGTACTCAGGATGTGTGTCCCCTCCCAAAGCTCATTCCCTTATCTGGTCCCTGGACTTCCCCTAGGCAACCCTTTCCGGCGCTAAACAATCCCTCCCTGTCCCAACACCTTTCGTTGGACTCCTTACACCACCCCCCTTACAAAATTCCCACTATCAACTAATTACTCTCCCATTACATCATTACTACTACAAAATAACATCATCATTTGTAAACATCAATATATCACTAATAATTCTACTAAAATTCTCCATTACTACTGTATCTCCACTTATACTCAAATTCTCTATTACTTGTATTTCATCTCTTATTCTCTTTAACACCCATCTATATTCAACTTGGACTGACTCAAATGTCTTACTTAAACAATTACTATCACCCAACTTCTATCTTTTATAACCAATTGAAAATTCTAATTATCTCAAATTTATTTCATTATTTATCTAAAATCTTTAAACACATTGAAAACTTATCCTATAAAATATTATTATATTTTTATAATCCTTATTCCTAACATACTACATGCAATTAATACAATAAGACATAATAAACACAATATAGGAAACATCTAGTGCATCTATTTTGCAAATCAAAACAAAATTATTTAGTTATCTCAGTAGCGAGTCATCATTATTAAATTACAACATATTTTAATTCGTTACCCCCCTGGGTAACCTCCCTGCCACACACACTATGACCCGCCCTGGACTGTGGCGTCCAGTTGCTTCCACAAGGACTGAAATTTTGTCATCTCCTTGTCCTTGCTTCTGCGTTACATTTTTAAAAACTAGATATCATAATATCTAATATACGCCCCTAATGCGGGTCTACCACCAGGCCTTGCTGTTCCTACTCGAACAGAGTGGTGTTCCATAGTTTGGTGATTCCCCTGAATTACCCCCCTGTCAATTTCTAAATTCACCTTTACAACGATAACAGCTATGGCCAGTTAAGGCAGAACGTGACGCAATGAGCCCCAACCATAGCTGTTAAAGCTAAACCAATTCCACGGTCAGGGTTCGGTGAGGCCGTGACCGCCCGAAAAGGTGGGGAATCACAAGTAAAAGATATTTTTGTTTAAAATTAACAATTTACATTACATGACATTTCTAGTCTTGGTTATGTTTTAACCTTATACATTACTTTCTTAACTTTCCCTACCTTGACCTTCATATTTACTTAGTCACTTAAACTAATCTATTTACAGTTAATGTTGTTGTCATTACATGAAAATAAACAATTCACATTTAAGATTTACCAAAATTACATAACTTACAATTTTAATTTCATTTTCAAATTCTATTTACTCGTGACCTTGTTACATTTTATTATTGCATAATAAATTTTATTACATAACGAGTAAATTTTATTTGAACACACTACCTCACTAAAATTATTTATTTACACGCCTAGGCATTCCACAAACTAAACAATTTAACATTTATTAATTTACTAATTATTATCAAATTTAAATCTCATAAAACAATTTAATTACCTCATAAAAATTCAATTATATAACATTTTAAATCCAACAAAATATTTTAAACATCTCAAATTATTTACTTCAATTAATTATTAAAAACCCAACATATTTCAATTATTATCAAAACAATTACTGTTCATTAATTACTGTCTTCAAAATTATTTTCATTCTTTATTTAGTCTACTGAAATAATCTTATTATTATTAAAACAATTACCTACACACATTGTTTACATTATATACTTGTTACAATACACACCACTAATTTCACTATCAATTATTTACAAATTATTCGTCATTAACTGTTCAATTTTACCACACTTCATTTCATAATCTGTCCAGGTCATTACCATAAATTAAAATATTTAAAAATGTCCATACACTAATTCTAACTTCAACCTCCATCATCATATATATATCGAATATATTTATAACATGCATCATTGTTATCCACACACAATTTGTTATTATTATTATTATTATTATTATTATAATCCATTAACTTTATTTCATTCATTATGCCATTATAATTTATACGGTTATTCCCTATTAATATTTCATAAACCTTGTCAACATAAGTTATTATTGTCCAGTCTCCATCAGTATTATTGGTTAACGTCAGGTAAGCTATTTTATCATTTTTATATTCCTCTACTATTATATCATGTAAGTGTTTATTGTTTATATAGGTATTATCAAAATAATCCTCTATCTCTCTTTCAACAGGTAAGTATTTTATATTGTTTATCTTCACCCCTTCTAACCTCTCTCTCAACTCATTATACTTTCTCTTTAACTTATATAATTCTATCTCTCTATCTAAATCTCCCTCACCATAACCCCTTATCACACTTTCTCTCTCACTCCATGCAGAGGGCACTAACTCATTAAAGCCTTTCCTGATTTCTCCAGGAACAATAAAAAACTTTAAAAAACAATTATCTGTAGAACACTTTTCTACCCAATACCTCCGTGAAGATCGTTCTTCACCCCCCTTAACACCTCGAAAAAAATTTACCCTCTGCTTCATACCCACAATATAACTCTCTTCACCCACTCTCTTTAACCCATCAACACACGCTAACATTCTATTGTTACATCCTAAAACTTCATTAGTACTCTCAATATTTACCCCATTATTCTTTAACATCATACTTTCACTTATATTGTCATAATTATCACTCCTACTTACCTCAGAATTGTAATTATCATCATTATCATCACTAGTCAATATTTTATTATCTAACACTACCTCTTCCACCATTTCGTCATTATAAATATTTGTCATACCATTGTCACCTAACTTCTCAACACTCTGTTCTAATCTGTTAAAGTTAGCTTCTATTATGTCACTAGTGTGGTTTAAATGCTTATTGATTTCATTCATATGGTTTTTCAACTCATCAAATTTATTATTTTGTACCTCTAATTTGGTGTCAAAATCATTGCTTAATTAATTTGTTCATCTAATTTCTCACTGAAACTACTCTTAACTTCTTTGATTTCGTTTTTCTGTTCATTCATGTTAATATCGTTTACATCAAAACGACTGTTTATTACTTGAAATTGTTTTTGTAAAAAATTCATTATATCATTGTTGAATTGGCTATTACATTTCTTTGAGGTTGGAGTTGATAGAGTGCCCGAGTCATCTATAGCTGATTCAGTTAGGCTGAATTCTTTTGATCGATTTACTGGGGTTGAATGAACCTCTGGTTCCCCCACACCAGCCGACTCGCTCATTTCGACTACAATCTCGTTATTATCCATTTCATTAAATTATTTTATATTTACTTATTTATAACACATTCATCAATAACACAGTAATATAACCTTTTGTGACACTCTCGTCACCTACGTCTATTTCTACGTACCAAAAAAAATTCGTTCTCATTTCAAACAACCATTCTGCTCTCCCAGTAGGCCTATTTTTATATAAAACAAAATTTTATATAAAATGTCCCTGTTCGGGCGCCAATTGTGATATCACTTTTATTGATTTATTTAAACTCAATTACTTTTGAGTTTTACTCATTGTTTACTCTTTATATCAGGCGCCATCTTGCCGTATTGCAAGAAATTAATTCAATTTACCATTAATATGTGTATAAGAAATAGGTACTTACCATTTTTCGGGCCAGATTCTTTTCGGCGAACTAAAAAGAACAGAAATGGTTGTCTAAATAACGAAAACTTTATTTGTTCCCATGATTTAAAATTTATTGTCATTTCAATTTTTATCATAAACAAATTATTCTTTTCTCCTTCTTTTACATTTTGTTCCCTAGTAATTCAAGTAAAATATAGACATAAAATGGATCATTATTAAGTTGAACATAATTGGTTCAACAATAGTCAAAATAAAACAGGAAATATAAATACAAAATAATTCGCTTAATACTTAACTTAACTAACACAACGGAAACCAGCGCTTTCACTCACGCACACACACACACACACACACACACACATATATCTACCCCAGTATTCTAAGAGCTCTCTCTATTAATTGTGAAAATATTTGAATGTGAATTTTACAATTTTGAATATTTAAATCATAATTGAAAGTTTTGTTTCCATTCTTGTAGACTACTTAGCTGAGTTTGAGTCCAGACGACGTCACATTTCTTTACGTGCGCACTTTCATTTAAATCATAAGTTCCGAACTGTATTAATGTAAATAAAACTGTTAATCACATTTTAAGTATGTATTTCTATTGTTAAATCATATTTCAGATATATTATTCACATTTTGTATGTTGCGGGCGTAAATGTACGCCCGCAACATATACGTTCCGGAAATTATGTTTCAGAACTTTTATGTACTACTCGCGCGAGTGTTGAATTTAGACTGCACGAGACAAACGGCACTATTTTGTAAAGTGGCCGCAGTTGTTTACCAAGTTTCATTGTTCTGAGTTCGTATCACTACGCCAGTATACGGTTTTGGCTTATACGCCCAACATTCCACAGCGGGGATTGTCTCTGATGCAAGATGTTGACGTCACATGGTCTGATGTTATTACATAACTTGTTTACCGTTTTGTAAGTCATTGGAGCAGACCTTGACTCAATTCCGCTGGTTGTTTATTTCGTCTTTATAATTTTCATGAATAATTTCACACTCACTGCCGCCAACTTCATTACCAACAAAATTTACCTTTCTGTTTACGTTTCCCCAAAATTATCGTAAAAAATGCTAATTCACTTTTATGTAAATACAAATTTATCTATTTCCCCGGGTAGGCCAAAATGTCCCGTTACAATACCCCCTCAATGAGAGGTTTTATGCCGAAGCATAAAAACTCTCATTGACACACTCGTACTTGCTAAAGGGATCAGCCTGGATATGTCGCCACAACCCCCTTTATGGTTTGCAAACAAAAAAATATATAATTAACTCACCCTTGGTTCAGTGACTGTGACCGCACCTGAATGATATTACTGGACTTCTCTCTCGAGATCCCAACACCATAAAGTCAGACAGATACTTGACGCCTCTGCTCTGACGCGCTGGCCAGCTCAGGACCGCCGCCACAGCATCACCAAACACTGAAACAACAAATCAAATATCAACTAGTGGCCTTAGACAACACCATATCCCCAACTGATCTGTTTCCCCCTAGCGGTGCTGGTTTGCGTTAAGAAGCACTGGTTTTGTTTTCACTTAACCTCTAACACATATATGAATACATCTTTTAAACTTCCATAATTTCAATCTATCTACTTTTTCTTGTTAACTTTGATTCCAAAATTCAAAATTACTGCTCTGACTCCTACCAGAAATTAAATAAACATTTCCCATTACCATATTACACATTTCTCTTATCCCCAATTTGCATCAAAAAAATTTTTTAAATTCATAAAAATTTTCTTAAATACTAACAAACACAATACAACATAAGAAAACATAGTACATTCATAATTCACATTGTTATTATTATCTTTATTATTACATTACAATAAACAATTTGCATTTTAAAATTTACACACTTTACATCTTTAAATTTGCATATAAAGTTATAACAATTACATTTTAATCTCAATTTGACTTTTATTAATTCATTTCCCCAAGAAAAAATAAATTTTTTTAATTTTTTTTTTAATTTCTTCTTTTTTTTCTTTTTATATAACATTCCATTGATTATTCCATTTTATTAACTTGGGTGATTCTCAGTTATTCATAACAATTCACTCTATCAACTTGGCATTTACCCATAATCTTACCCCTCTTACGACTCTAACGCCCACTTACAAATTCTCTAACTAATATGACACCCATCTCCCAAAAAATCTACCAACCCTTCTCTACCTCTAACTAACTACTCTAACTCATTTCGCATCACTCTACCCTTATCACAAAAATACTCTCTACCCCTTTGTACTCAGGATGTGTGTCCCCTCCCAAAGCTCATTCCCTTATCTGGTCCCTGGACTTCCCCTAGGTAACCCTTTCCGGCGCTAAACAGTCCCTCCCTGTCCCAACACCTTTCGTTGGACTCCTTACACCACCCCCCTTACAAAATTCCCACTATCAACTAATTACTCTCCCATTACATCATTACTACTACAAAATAACATCATCATTTGTAAACATCAATATATCACTAATAATTCTACTAAAATTCTCCATTACTACTGTATCTCCACTTATACTCAAATTCTCTATTACTTGTATTTCATCTCTTATTCTCTTTAACACCCATCTATATTCAACTTGGACTGACTCAAATGTCTTACTTAAACAATTACTATCACCCAACTTCTATCTTTTATAACCAATTGAAAATTCTAATTATCTCAAATTTATTTCATTATTTATCTAAAATCTTTAAACACATTGAAAACTTATCCTATAAAATATTATTATATTTTTATAATCCTTATTCCTAACATACTACATGCAATTAATACAATAAGACATAATAAACACAATATAGGAAACATCTAGTGCATCTATTTTGCAAATCAAAACAAAATTATTTAGTTATCTCAGTAGCGAGTCATCATTATTAAATTACAACATATTTTAATTCGTTACCCCCCTGGGTAACCTCCCTGCCACACACACTATGACCCGCCCTGGACTGTGGCGTCCAGTTGCTTCCACAAGGACTGAAATTTTGTCATCTCCTTGTCCTTGCTTCTGCGTTACATTTTTAAAAACTAGATATCATAATATCTAATATACGCCCCTAATGCGGGTCTACCACCAGGCCTTGCTGTTCCTACTCGAACAGAGTGGTGTTCCATAGTTTGGTGATTCCCCTGAATTACCCCCCTGTCAATTTCTAAATTCACCTTTACAACGATAACAGCTATGGCCAGTTAAGGCAGAACGTGACGCAATGAGCCCCAACCATAGCTGTTAAAGCTAAACCAATTCCACGGTCAGGGTTCGGTGAGGCCGTGACCGCCCGAAAAGTTGGGGAATCACAAGTAAAAGATATTTTTGTTTAAAATTAACAATTTACATTACATGACATTTCTAGTCTTGGTTATGTTTTAACCTTATACATTACTTTCTTAACTTTCCCTACCTTGACCTTCATATTTACTTAGTCACTTAAACTAATCTATTTACAGTTAATGTTGTTGTCATTACATGAAAATAAACAATTCACATTTAAGATTTACCAAAATTACATAACTTACAATTTTAATTTCATTTTCAAATTCTATTTACTCGTGACCTTGTTACATTTTATTATTGCATAATAAATTTTATTACATAACGAGTAAATTTTATTTGAACACACTACCTCACTAAAATTATTTATTTACACGCCTAGGCATTCCACAAACTAAACAATTTAACATTTATTAATTTACTAATTATTATCAAATTTAAATCTCATAAAACAATTTAATTACCTCATAAAAATTCAATTATATAACATTTTAAATCCAACAAAATATTTTAAACATCTCAAATTATTTACTTCAATTAATTATTAAAAACCCAACATATTTCAATTATTATCAAAACAATTACTGTTCATTAATTACTGTCTTCAAAATTATTTTCATTCTTTATTTAGTCTACTGAAATAATCTTATTATTATTAAAACAATTACCTACACACATTGTTTACATTATATACTTGTTACAATACACACCACTAATTTCGCTATCAATTATTTACAAATTATTCGTCATTAACTGTTCAATTTTACCACACTTCATTTCATAATCTGTCCAGGTCATTACCATAAATTAAAATATTTAAAAATGTCCATACACTAATTCTAACTTCAACCTCCATCATCATATATATATCGAATATATTTATAACATGCATCATTGTTATCCACACACAATTTGTTATTATTATTATTATTATTATTATTATAATCCATTAACTTTATTTCATTCATTATGCCATTATAATTTATACGGTTATTCCCTATTAATATTTCATAAACCTTGTCAACATAAGTTATTATTGTCCAGTCTCCATCAGTATTATTGGTTAACGTCAGGTAAGCTATTTTATCATTTTTATATTCCTCTACTATTATATCATGTAAGTGTTTATTGTTTATATAGGTATTATCAAAATAATCCTCTATCTCTCTTTCAACAGGTAAGTATTTTATATTGTTTATCTTCACCCCTTCTAACCTCTCTCTCAACTCATTATACTTTCTCTTTAACTTATATAATTCTATCTCTCTATCTAAATCTCCCTCACCATAACCCCTTATCACACTTTCTCTCTCACTCCATGCAGAGGGCACTAACTCATTAAAGCCTTTCCTGATTTCTCCAGGAACAATAAAAAACTTTAAAAAACAATTATCTGTAGAACACTTTTCTACCCAATACCTCCGTGAAGATCTTTCTTCACCCCCCTTAACACCTCGAAAAAAGTTTACCCTCTGCTTCATACCCACAATATAACTCTCTTCACCCACTCTCTTTAACCCATCAACACACGCTAACATTCCATTGTTACATCCTAAAACTTCATTAGTACTCTCAGTATTTACCCCATTATTCTTTAACATCATACTTTCACTTATATTGTCATAATTATCACTCCTACTTACCTCAGAATTGTAATTATCATCATTATCATCACTAGTCAATATTTTATTATCTAACACTACCTCTTCCACCATTTCGTCATTATAAATATTTGTCATACCATTGTCACCTAACTTCTCAACACTCTGTTCTAATCTGTTAAAGTTAGCTTCTATTATGTCACTAGTGTAGTTTAAATGCTTATTGATTTCATTCATATGGTTTTTCAACTCATCAAATTTATTATTTTGTACCTCTAATTTGGTGTCAAAATCATTGCTTAATTAATTTGTTCATCTAATTTCTCACTGAAACTACTCTTAACTTCTTTGATTTCGTTTTTCTGTTCATTCATGTTAATATCGTTTACATCAAAACAACTGTTTATTACTTGAAATTGTTTTTGTAAAAAATTCATTATATCATTGTCGAATTGGCTATTACATTTCTTTGAGGTTGGAGTTGATAGAGTGCCCGAGTCATCTATAGCTGATTCAGTTAGGCTGAATTCTTTTGATCGATTTACTGGGGTTGAATGAACCTCTGGTTCCCCCACACCAGCCGACTCGCTCATTTCGACTACAATCTCGTTATTATCCATTTCATTAAATTATTTTATATTTACTTATTTATAACACATTCATCAATAACACAGTAATATAACCTTTTGTGACACTCTCGTCACCTACGTCTATTTCTACGTACCAAAAAAAATTCGTTCTCATTTCAAACAACCATTCTGCTCTCCCAGTAGGCCTATTTTTATATAAAACAAAATTTTATATAAAATGTCCCTGTTCGGGCGCCAATTGTGATATCACTTTTATTGATTTATTTAAACTCAATTACTTTTGAGTTTTACTCATTGTTTACTCTTTATATCAGGCGCCATCTTGCCGTATTGCAAGAAATTAATTCAATTTACCATTAATATGTGTATAAGAAATAGGTACTTACCATTTTTCGGGCCAGATTCTTTTCGGCGAACTAAAAAGAACAGAAATGGTTGTCTAAATAACGAAAACTCTATTTGTTTCCCATGATTTAAAATTTATTGTCATTTCAATTTTTATCATAAACAAATTATTCTTTTCTCCTTCTTTTACATTTTGTTCCCTAGTAATTCAAGTAAAATATAGACATAAAATGGATCATTATTAAGTTGAACATAATTGGTTCAACAATAGTCAAAATAAAACAGGAAATATAAATACAAAATAATTCGCTTAATACTTAACTTAACTAACACAACGGAAACCAGCGCTTTCACTCACGCACACACACACACACACACACACACATATATCTACCCCAGTATTCTAAGAGCTCTCTCTATTAATTGTGAAAATATTTGAATGTGAATTTTACAATTTTGAATATTTAAATCATAATTGAAAGTTTTGTTTCCATTCTTGTAGACTACTTAGCTGAGTTTGAGTCCAGACGACGTCACATTTCTTTACGTGCGCACTTTCATTTAAATCATAAGTTCCGAACTGTATTAATGTAAATAAAACTGTTAATCACATTTTAAGTATGTATTTCTATTGTTAAATCATATTTCAGATATATTATTCACATTTTGTATGTTGCGGGCGTAAATGTACGCCCGCAACATATACGTTCCGGAAATTATGTTTCAGAACTTTTATGTACTACTCGCGCGAGTGTTGAATTTAGACTGCACGAGACAAACGGCACTATTTTGTAAAGTGGCCGCAGTTGTTTACCAAGTTTCATTGTTCTGAGTTCGTATCACTACGCCAGTATACGGTTTTGGCTTATACGCCCAACATTCCACAGTGGGGATTGTCTCTGATGCAAGATGTTGACGTCACATGGTCTGATGTTATTACATAACTTGTTTACCGTTTTGTAAGTCATTGGAGCAGACCTTGACTCAATTCCGCTGGTTGTTTATTTCGTCTTTATAATTTTCATGAATAATTTCACACTCACTGCCGCCAACTTCATTACCAACAAAATTTACCTTTCTGTTTACGTTTCCCCAAAATTATCGTAAAAAATGCTAATTCACTTTTATGTAAATACAAATTTATCTATTTCCCCGGGTAGGCCAAAATGTCCCGTTACAATACCCCGTCAATGAGAGGTTTTATGCCGAAGCATAAAAACTCTCATTGACACACTCGTACTTGCTAAAGGGATCAGCCTGGATATGTCGCCACAACCCCCTTTATGGTTTGCAAACAAAAAATATATAATTAACTCACCCTTGGTTCAGTGACTGTGACCGCACCTGAATGATATTACTGGACTTCTCTCTCGAGATCCCAACACCATAAAGTCAGACAGATACTTGACGCCTCTGCTCTGACGCGCTGGCCAGCTCAGGACCGCCGCCACAGCATCACCAAACACTGAAACAACAAATCAAATATCAACTAGTGGCCTTAGACAACACCATATCCCCAACTGATCTGTTTCCCCCTAGCGGTGCTGGTTTGCGTTAAGAAGCACTGGTTTTGTTTTCACTTAACCTCTAACACATATATGAATACATCTTTTAAACTTCCATAATTTCAATCTATCTACTTTTTCTTGTTAACTTTGATTCCAAAATTCAAAATTACTGCTCTGATTCCTACCAGAAATTAAATAAACATTTCCCATTACCATATTACACATTTCTCTTATCCCCAATTTGCATCAAAAAAATTTTTTAAATTCATAAAAATTTTCTTAAATACTAACAAACACAATACAACATAAGAAAACATAGTACATTCATAATTCACATTGTTATTATTATCTTTATTATTACTTTACAATAAACAATTTGCATTTTAAAATTTACACACTTTACATCTTTAAATTTGCATATAAAGTTATAACAATTACATTTTAATCTCAATTTGGCTTTTATTAATTCATTTCCCCAAGAAAAAATAAATTTTTTAAATATTTTTTTTAATTTCTTCTTTTTTTTCTTTTTACATAACATTCCATTGATTATTCCATTTTATTAACTTGGGTGATTCTCAGTTATTCATAACAATTCACTCTATCAACTTGGCATTTACCCATAATCTTACCCCTCTTACGACTCTAACGCCCACTTACAAATTCTCTAACTAATATGACACCCATCTCCCAAAAAATCTACCAACCCTTCTCTACCTCTAACTAACTACTCTAACTCATTTCGCATCACTCTACCCTTAGCACAAAAATACTCTCTACCCCTTTGTACTCAGGATGTGTGTCCCCTCCCAAAGCTCATTCCCTTATCTGGTCCCTGGACTTCCCCTAGGCAACCCTTTCCGGCGCTAAACAGTCCCTCCCTGTCCCAACACCTTTCGTTGGACTCCTTACACCACCCCCCTTACAAAATTCCCACTATCAACTAATTACTCTCCCATTACATCATTACTACTACAAAATAACATCATCATTTGTAAACATCAATATATCACTAATAATTCTACTAAAATTCTCCATTACTACTGTATCTCCACTTATACTCAAATTCTCTATTACTTGTATTTCATCTCTTATTCTCTTTAACACCCATCTATATTCAACTTGGACTGACTCAAATGTCTTACTTAAACAATTACTATCACCCAACTTCTATCTTTTATAACCAATTGAAAATTCTAATTATCTCAAATTTATTTCATTATTTATCTAAAATCTTTAAACACATTGAAAACTTATCCTATAAAATATTATTATATTTTTATAATCCTTATTCCTAACATACTACATGCAATTAATACAATAAGACATAATAAACACAATATAGGAAACATCTAGTGCATCTATTTTGCAAATCAAAACAAAATTATTTAGTTATCTCAGTAGCGAGTCATCATTATTAAATTACAACATATTTTAATTCGTTACCCCCCTGGGTAACCTCCCTGCCACACACACTATGACCCGCCCTGGACTGTGGCGTCCAGTTGCTTCCACAAGGACTGAAATTTTGTCATCTCCTTGTCCTTGCTTCTGTGTTACATTTTTAAAAACTAGATATCATAATATCTAATATACGCCCCTAATGCGGGTCTACCACCAGGCCTTGCTGTTCCTACTCGAACAGAGTGGTGTTCCATAGTTTGGTGATTCCCCTGAATTACCCCCCTGTCAATTTCTAAATTCACCTTTACAACGATAACAGCTATGGCCAGTTAAGGCAGAACGTGACGCAATGAGCCCCAACCATAGCTGTTAAAGCTAAACCAATTCCACGGTCAGGGTTCGGTGAGGCCGTGACCGCCCGAAAAGTTGGGGAATCACAAGTAAAAGATATTTTTGTTTAAAATTAACAATTTACATTACATGACATTTCTAGTCTTGGTTATGTTTTAACCTTATACATTACTTTCTTAACTTTCCCTACCTTGACCTTCATATTTACTTAGTCACTTAAACTAATCTATTTACAGTTAATGTTGTTGTCATTACATGAAAATAAACAATTCACATTTAAGATTTACCAAAATTACATAACTTACAATTTTAATTTCATTTTCAAATTCTATTTACTCGTGACCTTGTTACATTTTATTATTGCATAATAAATTTTATTACATAACGAGTAAATTTTATTTGAACACACTACCTCACTAAAATTATTTATTTACACGCCTAGGCATTCCACAAACTAAACAATTTAACATTTATTAATTTACTAATTATTATCAAATTTAAATCTCATAAAACAATTTAATTACCTCATAAAAATTCAATTATATAACATTTTAAATCCAACAAAATATTTTAAACATCTCAAATTATTTACTTCAATTAATTATTAAAAACCCAACATATTTCAATTATTATCAAAACAATTACTGTTCATTAATTACTGTCTTCAAAATTATTTTCATTCTTTATTTAGTCTACTGAAATAATCTTATTATTATTAAAACAATTACCTACACACATTGTTTACATTATATACTTGTTACAATACACACCACTAATTTCGCTATCAATTATTTACAAATTATTCGTCATTAACTGTTCAATTTTACCACACTTCATTTCATAATCTGTCCAGGTCATTACCATAAATTAAAATATTTAAAAATGTCCATACACTAATTCTAACTTCAACCTCCATCATCATATATATATCGAATATATTTATAACATGCATCATTGTTATCCACACACAATTTGTTATTATTATTATTATTATTATTATTATAATCCATTAACTTTATTTCATTCATTATGCCATTATAATTTATACGGTTATTCCCTATTAATATTTCATAAACCTTGTCAACATAAGTTATTATTGTCCAGTCTCCATCAGTATTATTGGTTAACGTCAGGTAAGCTATTTTATCATTTTTATATTCCTCTACTATTATATCATGTAAGTGTTTATTGTTTATATAGGTATTATCAAAATAATCCTCTATCTCTCTTTCAACAGGTAAGTATTTTATATTGTTTATCTTCACCCCTTCTAACCTCTCTCTCAACTCATTATACTTTCTCTTTAACTTATATAATTCTATCTCTCTATCTAAATCTCCCTCACCATAACCCCTTATCACACTTTCTCTCTCACTCCATGCAGAGGGCACTAACTCATTAAAGCCTTTCCTGATTTCTCCAGGAACAATAAAAAACTTTAAAAAACAATTATCTGTAGAACACTTTTCTACCCAATACCTCCGTGAAGATCTTTCTTCACCCCCCTTAACACCTCGAAAAAAGTTTACCCTCTGCTTCATACCCACAATATAACTCTCTTCACCCACTCTCTTTAACCCATCAACACACGCTAACATTCCATTGTTACATCCTAAAACTTCATTAGTACTCTCAGTATTTACCCCATTATTCTTTAACATCATACTTTCACTTATATTGTCATAATTATCACTCCTACTTACCTCAGAATTGTAATTATCATCATTATCATCACTAGTCAATATTTTATTATCTAACACTACCTCTTCCACCATTTCGTCATTATAAATATTTGTCATACCATTGTCACCTAACTTCTCAACACTCTGTTCTAATCTGTTAAAGTTAGCTTCTATTATGTCACTAGTGTAGTTTAAATGCTTATTGATTTCATTCATATGGTTTTTCAACTCATCAAATTTATTATTTTGTACCTCTAATTTGGTGTCAAAATCATTGCTTAATTAATTTGTTCATCTAATTTCTCACTGAAACTACTCTTAACTTCTTTGATTTCGTTTTTCTGTTCATTCATGTTAATATCGTTTACATCAAAACAACTGTTTATTACTTGAAATTGTTTTTGTAAAAAATTCATTATATCATTGTCGAATTGGCTATTACATTTCTTTGAGGTTGGAGTTGATAGAGTGCCCGAGTCATCTATAGCTGATTCAGTTAGGCTGAATTCTTTTGATCGATTTACTGGGGTTGAATGAACCTCTGGTTCCCCCACACCAGCCGACTCGCTCATTTCGACTACAATCTCGTTATTATCCATTTCATTAAATTATTTTATATTTACTTATTTATAACACATTCATCAATAACACAGTAATATAACCTTTTGTGACACTCTCGTCACCTACGTCTATTTCTACGTACCAAAAAAAATTCGTTCTCATTTCAAACAACCATTCTGCTCTCCCAGTAGGCCTATTTTTATATAAAACAAAATTTTATATAAAATGTCCCTGTTCGGGCGCCAATTGTGATATCACTTTTATTGATTTATTTAAACTCAATTACTTTTGAGTTTTACTCATTGTTTACTCTTTATATCAGGCGCCATCTTGCCGTATTGCAAGAAATTAATTCAATTTACCATTAATATGTGTATAAGAAATAGGTACTTACCATTTTTCGGGCCAGATTCTTTTCGGCGAACTAAAAAGAACAGAAATGGTTGTCTAAATAACGAAAACTCTATTTGTTTCCCATGATTTAAAATTTATTGTCATTTCAATTTTTATCATAAACAAATTATTCTTTTCTCCTTCTTTTACATTTTGTTCCCTAGTAATTCAAGTAAAATATAGACATAAAATGGATCATTATTAAGTTGAACATAATTGGTTCAACAATAGTCAAAATAAAACAGGAAATATAAATACAAAATAATTCGCTTAATACTTAACTTAACTAACACAACGGAAACCAGCGCTTTCACTCACGCACACACACACACACACACACACACATATATCTACCCCAGTATTCTAAGAGCTCTCTCTATTAATTGTGAAAATATTTGAATGTGAATTTTACAATTTTGAATATTTAAATCATAATTGAAAGTTTTGTTTCCATTCTTGTAGACTACTTAGCTGAGTTTGAGTCCAGACGACGTCACATTTCTTTACGTGCGCACTTTCATTTAAATCATAAGTTCCGAACTGTATTAATGTAAATAAAACTGTTAATCACATTTTAAGTATGTATTTCTATTGTTAAATCATATTTCAGATATATTATTCACATTTTGTATGTTGCGGGCGTAAATGTACGCCCGCAACATATACGTTCCGGAAATTATGTTTCAGAACTTTTATGTACTACTCGCGCGAGTGTTGAATTTAGACTGCACGAGACAAACGGCACTATTTTGTAAAGTGGCCGCAGTTGTTTACCAAGTTTCATTGTTCTGAGTTCGTATCACTACGCCAGTATACGGTTTTGGCTTATACGCCCAACATTCCACAGTGGGGATTGTCTCTGATGCAAGATGTTGACGTCACATGGTCTGATGTTATTACATAACTTGTTTACCGTTTTGTAAGTCATTGGAGCAGACCTTGACTCAATTCCGCTGGTTGTTTATTTCGTCTTTATAATTTTCATGAATAATTTCACACTCACTGCCGCCAACTTCATTACCAACAAAATTTACCTTTCTGTTTACGTTTCCCCAAAATTATCGTAAAAAATGCTAATTCACTTTTATGTAAATACAAATTTATCTATTTCCCCGGGTAGGCCAAAATGTCCCGTTACAATACCCCGTCAATGAGAGGTTTTATGCCGAAGCATAAAAACTCTCATTGACACACTCGTACTTGCTAAAGGGATCAGCCTGGATATGTCGCCACAACCCCCTTTATGGTTTGCAAACAAAAAATATATAATTAACTCACCCTTGGTTCAGTGACTGTGACCGCACCTGAATGATATTACTGGACTTCTCTCTCGAGATCCCAACACCATAAAGTCAGACAGATACTTGACGCCTCTGCTCTGACGCGCTGGCCAGCTCAGGACCGCCGCCACAGCATCACCAAACACTGAAACAACAAATCAAATATCAACTAGTGGCCTTAGACAACACCATATCCCCAACTGATCTGTTTCCCCCTAGCGGTGCTGGTTTGCGTTAAGAAGCACTGGTTTTGTTTTCACTTAACCTCTAACACATATATGAATACATCTTTTAAACTTCCATAATTTCAATCTATCTACTTTTTCTTGTTAACTTTGATTCCAAAATTCAAAATTACTGCTCTGATTCCTACCAGAAATTAAATAAACATTTCCCATTACCATATTACACATTTCTCTTATCCCCAATTTGCATCAAAAAAATTTTTTAAATTCATAAAAATTTTCTTAAATACTAACAAACACAATACAACATAAGAAAACATAGTACATTCATAATTCACATTGTTATTATTATCTTTATTATTACTTTACAATAAACAATTTGCATTTTAAAATTTACACACTTTACATCTTTAAATTTGCATATAAAGTTATAACAATTACATTTTAATCTCAATTTGGCTTTTATTAATTCATTTCCCCAAGAAAAAATAAATTTTTTAAATATTTTTTTTAATTTCTTCTTTTTTTTCTTTTTACATAACATTCCATTGATTATTCCATTTTATTAACTTGGGTGATTCTCAGTTATTCATAACAATTCACTCTATCAACTTGGCATTTACCCATAATCTTACCCCTCTTACGACTCTAACGCCCACTTACAAATTCTCTAACTAATATGACACCCATCTCCCAAAAAATCTACCAACCCTTCTCTACCTCTAACTAACTACTCTAACTCATTTCGCATCACTCTACCCTTATCACAAAAATACTCTCTACCCCTTTGTACTCAGGATGTGTGTCCCCTCCCAAAGCTCATTCCCTTATCTGGTCCCTGGACTTCCCCTAGGCAACCCTTTCCGGCGCTAAACAGTCCCTCCCTGTCCCAACACCTTTCGTTGGACTCCTTACACCACCCCCCTTACAAAATTCCCACTATCAACTAATTACTCTCCCATTACATCATTACTACTACAAAATAACATCATCATTTGTAAACATCAATATATCACTAATAATTCTACTAAAATTCTCCATTACTACTGTATCTCCACTTATACTCAAATTCTCTATTACTTGTATTTCATCTCTTATTCTCTTTAACACCCATCTATATTCAACTTGGACTGACTCAAATGTCTTACTTAAACAATTACTATCACCCAACTTCTATCTTTTATAACCAATTGAAAATTCTAATTATCTCAAATTTATTTCATTATTTATCTAAAATCTTTAAACACATTGAAAACTTATCCTATAAAATATTATTATATTTTTATAATCCTTATTCCTAACATACTACATGCAATTAATACAATAAGACATAATAAACACAATATAGGAAACATCTAGTGCATCTATTTTGCAAATCAAAACAAAATTATTTAGTTATCTCAGTAGCGAGTCATCATTATTAAATTACAACATATTTTAATTCGTTACCCCCCTGGGTAACCTCCCTGCCACACACACTATGACCCGCCCTGGACTGTGGCGTCCAGTTGCTTCCACAAGGACTGAAATTTTGTCATCTCCTTGTCCTTGCTTCTGTGTTACATTTTTAAAAACTAGATATCATAATATCTAATATACGCCCCTAATGCGGGTCTACCACCAGGCCTTGCTGTTCCTACTCGAACAGAGTGGTGTTCCATAGTTTGGTGATTCCCCTGAATTACCCCCCTGTCAATTTCTAAATTCACCTTTACAACGATAACAGCTATGGCCAGTTAAGGCAGAACGTGACGCAATGAGCCCCAACCATAGCTGTTAAAGCTAAACCAATTCCACGGTCAGGGTTCGGTGAGGCCGTGACCGCCCGAAAAGTTGGGGAATCACAAGTAAAAGATATTTTTGTTTAAAATTAACAATTTACATTACATGACATTTCTAGTCTTGGTTATGTTTTAACCTTATACATTACTTTCTTAACTTTCCCTACCTTGACCTTCATATTTACTTAGTCACTTAAACTAATCTATTTACAGTTAATGTTGTTGTCATTACATGAAAATAAACAATTCACATTTAAGATTTACCAAAATTACATAACTTACAATTTTAATTTCATTTTCAAATTCTATTTACTCGTGACCTTGTTACATTTTATTATTGCATAATAAATTTTATTACATAACGAGTAAATTTTATTTGAACACACTACCTCACTAAAATTATTTATTTACACGCCTAGGCATTCCACAAACTAAACAATTTAACATTTATTAATTTACTAATTATTATCAAATTTAAATCTCATAAAACAATTTAATTACCTCATAAAAATTCAATTATATAACATTTTAAATCCAACAAAATATTTTAAACATCTCAAATTATTTACTTCAATTAATTATTAAAAACCCAACATATTTCAATTATTATCAAAACAATTACTGTTCATTAATTACTGTCTTCAAAATTATTTTCATTCTTTATTTAGTCTACTGAAATAATCTTATTATTATTAAAACAATTACCTACACACATTGTTTACATTATATACTTGTTACAATACACACCACTAATTTCGCTATCAATTATTTACAAATTATTCGTCATTAACTGTTCAATTTTACCACACTTCATTTCATAATCTGTCCAGGTCATTACCATAAATTAAAATATTTAAAAATGTCCATACACTAATTCTAACTTCAACCTCCATCATCATATATATATCGAATATATTTATAACATGCATCATTGTTATCCACACACAATTTGTTATTATTATTATTATTATTATTATTATTATTATCCATTAACTTTATTTCATTCATTATGCCATTATAATTTATACGGTTATTCCCTATTAATATTTCATAAACCTTGTCAACATAAGTTATTATTGTCCAGTCTCCATCAGTATTATTGGTTAACGTCAGGTAAGCTATTTTATCATTTTTATATTCCTCTACTATTATATCATGTAAGTGTTTATTGTTTATATAGGTATTATCAAAATAATCCTCTATCTCTCTTTCAACAGGTAAGTATTTTATATTGTTTATCTTCACCCCTTCTAACCTCTCTCTCAACTCATTATACTTTCTCTTTAACTTATATAATTCTATCTCTCTATCTAAATCTCCCTCACCATAACCCCTTATCACACTTTCTCTCTCACTCCATGCAGAGGGCACTAACTCATTAAAGCCTTTCCTGATTTCTCCAGGAACAATAAAAAACTTTAAAAAACAATTATCTGTAGAACACTTTTCTACCCAATACCTCCGTGAAGATCTTTCTTCACCCCCCTTAACACCTCGAAAAAAGTTTACCCTCTGCTTCATACCCACAATATAACTCTCTTCACCCACTCTCTTTAACCCATCAACACACGCTAACATTCCATTGTTACATCCTAAAACTTCATTAGTACTCTCAGTATTTACCCCATTATTCTTTAACATCATACTTTCACTTATATTGTCATAATTATCACTCCTACTTACCTCAGAATTGTAATTATCATCATTATCATCACTAGTCAATATTTTATTATCTAACACTACCTCTTCCACCATTTCGTCATTATAAATATTTGTCATACCATTGTCACCTAACTTCTCAACACTCTGTTCTAATCTGTTAAAGTTAGCTTCTATTATGTCACTAGTGTGGTTTAAATGCTTATTGATTTCATTCATATGGTTTTTCAACTCATCAAATTTATTATTTTGTACCTCTAATTTGGTGTCAAAATCATTGCTTAATTAATTTGTTCATCTAATTTCTCACTGAAACTACTCTTAACTTCTTTGATTTCGTTTTTCTGTTCATTCATGTTAATATCGTTTACATCAAAACAACTGTTTATTACTTGAAATTGTTTTTGTAAAAAATTCATTATATCATTGTCGAATTGGCTATTACATTTCTTTGAGGTTGGAGTTGATAGAGTGCCCGAGTCATCTATAGCTGATTCAGTTAGGCTGAATTCTTTTGATCGATTTACTGGGGTTGAATGAACCTCTGGTTCCCCCACACCAGCCGACTCGCTCATTTCGACTACAATCTCGTTATTATCCATTTCATTAAATTATTTTATATTTACTTATTTATAACACATTCATCAATAACACAGTAATATAACCTTTTGTGACACTCTCGTCACCTACGTCTATTTCTACGTACCAAAAAAAATTCGTTCTCATTTCAAACAACCATTCTGCTCTCCCAGTAGGCCTATTTTTATATAAAACAAAATTTTATATAAAATGTCCCTGTTCGGGCGCCAATTGTGATATCACTTTTATTGATTTATTTAAACTCAATTACTTTTGAGTTTTACTCATTGTTTACTCTTTATATCAGGCGCCATCTTGCCGTATTGCAAGAAATTAATTCAATTTACCATTAATATGTGTATAAGAAATAGGTACTTACCATTTTTCGGGCCAGATTCTTTTCGGCGAACTAAAAAGAACAGAAATGGTTGTCTAAATAACGAAAACTCTATTTGTTTCCCATGATTTAAAATTTATTGTCATTTCAATTTTTATCATAAACAAATTATTCTTTTCTCCTTCTTTTACATTTTGTTCCCTAGTAATTCAAGTAAAATATAGACATAAAATGGATCATTATTAAGTTGAACATAATTGGTTCAACAATAGTCAAAATAAAACAGGAAATATAAATACAAAATAATTCGCTTAATACTTAACTTAACTAACACAACGGAAACCAGCGCTTTCACTCACGCACACACACACACACACACACACACACATATATCTACCCCAGTATTCTAAGAGCTCTCTCTATTAATTGTGAAAATATTTGAATGTGAATTTTACAATTTTGAATATTTAAATCATAATTGAAAGTTTTGTTTCCATTCTTGTAGACTACTTAGCTGAGTTTGAGTCCAGACGACGTCACATTTCTTTACGTGCGCACTTTCATTTAAATCATAAGTTCCGAACTGTATTAATGTAAATAAAACTGTTAATCACATTTTAAGTATGTATTTCTATTGTTAAATCATATTTCAGATATATTATTCACATTTTGTATGTTGCGGGCGTAAATGTACGCCCGCAACATATACGTTCCGGAAATTATGTTTCAGAACTTTTATGTACTACTCGCGCGAGTGTTGAATTTAGACTGCACGAGACAAACGGCACTATTTTGTAAAGTGGCCGCAGTTGTTTACCAAGTTTCATTGTTCTGAGTTCGTATCACTACGCCAGTATACGGTTTTGGCTTATACGCCCAACATTCCACAGTGGGGATTGTCTCTGATGCAAGATGTTGACGTCACATGGTCTGATGTTATTACATAACTTGTTTACCGTTTTGTAAGTCATTGGAGCAGACCTTGACTCAATTCCGCTGGTTGTTTATTTCGTCTTTATAATTTTCATGAATAATTTCACACTCACTGCCGCCAACTTCATTACCAACAAAATTTACCTTTCTGTTTACGTTTCCCCAAAATTATCGTAAAAAATGCTAATTCACTTTTATGTAAATACAAATTTATCTATTTCCCCGGGTAGGCCAAAATGTCCCATTACAATACCCCCTCAATGAGAGGTTTTATGCCGAAGCATAAAAACTCTCATTGACACACTCATACTTGCTAAAGGGATCAGCCTGGATATGTCGCCACAACCCCCTTTATGGTTTGCAAACAAAAAAATATATAATTAACTCACCCTTGGTTCAGTGACTGTGACCGCACCTGAATGATATTACTGGACTTCTCTCTCGAGATCCCAACACCATAAAGTCAGACAGATACTTGACGCCTCTGCTCTGACGCGCTGGCCAGCTCAGGACCGCCGCCACAGCATCACCAAACACTGAAACAACAAATCAAATATCAACTAGTGGCCTTAGACAACACCATATCCCCAACTGATCTGTTTCCCCCTAGCGGTGCTGGTTTGCGTTAAGAAGCACTGGTTTTGTTTTCACTTAACCTCTAACACATATATGAATACATCTTTTAAACTTCCATAATTTCAATCTATCTACTTTTTCTTGTTAACTTTGATTCCAAAATTCAAAATTACTGCTCTGATTCCTACCAGAAATTAAATAAACATTTCCCATTACCATATTACACATTTCTCTTATCCCCAATTTGCATCAAAAAAATTTTTTAAATTCATAAAAATTTTCTTAAATACTAACAAACACAATACAACATAAGAAAACATAGTACATTCATAATTCACATTGTTATTATTATCTTTATTATTACTTTACAATAAACAATTTGCATTTTAAAATTTACACACTTTACATCTTTAAATTTGCATATAAAGTTATAACAATTACATTTTAATCTCAATTTGACTTTTATTAATTCATTTCCCCAAGAAAAAATAAATTTTTTTAATATTTTTTTTAATTTCTTCTTTTTTTTCTTTTTACATAACATTCCATTGATTATTCCATTTTATTAACTTGGGTGATTCTCAGTTATTCATAACAATTCACTCTATCAACTTGGCATTTACCCATAATCTTACCCCTCTTACGACTCTAACGCCCACTTACAAATTCTCTAACTAATATGACACCCATCTCCCAAAAAATCTACCAACCCTTCTCTACCTCTAACTAACTACTCTAACTCATTTCGCATCACTCTACCCTTATCACAAAAATACTCTCTACCCCTTTGTACTCAGGATGTGTGTCCCCTCCCAAAGCTCATTCCCTTATCTGGTCCCTGGACTTCCCCTAGGCAACCCTTTCCGGCGCTAAACAGTCCCTCCCTGTCCCAACACCTTTCGTTGGACTCCTTACACCACCCCCCTTACAAAATTCCCACTATCAACTAATTACTCTCCCATTACATCATTACTACTACAAAATAACATCATCATTTGTAAACATCAATATATCACTAATAATTCTACTAAAATTCTCCATTACTACTGTATCTCCACTTATACTCAAATTCTCTATTACTTGTATTTCATCTCTTATTCTCTTTAACACCCATCTATATTCAACTTGGACTGACTCAAATGTCTTACTTAAACAATTACTATCACCCAACTTCTATCTTTTATAACCAATTGAAAATTCTAATTATCTCAAATTTATTTCATTATTTATCTAAAATCTTTAAACACATTGAAAACTTATCCTATAAAATATTATTATATTTTTATAATCCTTATTCCTAACATACTACATGCAATTAATACAATAAGACATAATAAACACAATATAGGAAACATCTAGTGCATCTATTTTGCAAATCAAAACAAAATTATTTAGTTATCTCAGTAGCGAGTCATCATTATTAAATTACAACATATTTTAATTCGTTACCCCCCTGGGTAACCTCCCTGCCACACACACTATGACCCGCCCTGGACTGTGGCGTCCAGTTGCTTCCACAAGGACTGAAATTTTGTCATCTCCTTGTCCTTGCTTCTGCGTTACATTTTTAAAAACTAGATATCATAATATCTAATATACGCCCCTAATGCGGGTCTACCACCAGGCCTTGCTGTTCCTACTCGAACAGAGTGGTGTTCCATAGTTTGGTGATTCCCCTAAATTACCCCCCTGTCAATTTCTAAATTCACCTTTACAACGATAACAGCTATGGCCAGTTAAGGCAGAACGTGACGCAATGAGCCCCAACCATAGCTGTTAAAGCTAAACCAATTCCACGGTCAGGGTTCGGTGAGGCCGTGACCGCCCGAAAAGTTGGGGAATCACAAGTAAAAGATATTTTTGTTTAAAATTAACAATTTACATTACATGACATTTCTAGTCTTGGTTATGTTTTAACCTTATACATTACTTTCTTAACTTTCCCTACCTTGACCTTCATATTTACTTAGTCACTTAAACTAATCTATTTACAGTTAATGTTGTTGTCATTACATGAAAATAAACAAGTCACATTTAAGATTTACCAAAATTACATAACTTACAATTTTAATTTCATTTTCAAATTCTATTTACTCGTGACCTTGTTACATTTTATTATTGCATAATAAATTTTATTACATAACGAGTAAATTTTATTTGAACACACTACCTCACTAAAATTATTTATTTACACGCCTAGGCATTCCACAAACTAAACAATTTAACATTTATTAATTTACTAATTATTATCAAATTTAAATCTCATAAAACAATTTAATTACCTCATAAAAATTCAATTATATAACATTTTAAATCCAACAAAATATTTTAAACATCTCAAATTATTTACTTCAATTAATTATTAAAAACCCAACATATTTCAATTATTATCAAAACAATTACTGTTCATTAATTACTGTCTTCAAAATTATTTTCATTCTTTATTTAGTCTACTGAAATAATCTTATTTTTATTAAAACAATTACCTACACACATTGTTTACATTATATACTTGTTACAATACACACCACTAATTTCGCTATCAATTATTTACAAATTATTCGTCATTAACTGTTCAATTTTACCACACTTCATTTCATAATCTGTCCAGGTCATTACCATAAATTAAAATATTTAAAAATGTCCATACACTAATTCTAACTTCAACCTCCATCATCATATATATATCGAATATATTTATAACATGCATCATTGTTATCCACACACAATTTGTTATTATTATTATTATTATTATTATTATTATAATCCATTAACTTTATTTCATTCATTATGCCATTATAATTTATACGGTTATTCCCTATTAATATTTCATAAACCTTGTCAACATAAGTTATTATTGTCCAGTCTCCATCAGTATTATTGGTTAACGTCAGGTAAGCTATTTTATCATTTTTATATTCCTCTACTATTATATCATGTAAGTGTTTATTGTTTATATAGGTATTATCAAAATAATCCTCTATCTCTCTTTCAACAGGTAAGTATTTTATATTGTTTATCTTCACCCCTTCTAACCTCTCTCTCAACTCATTATACTTTCCCTTTAACTTATATAATTCTATCTCTCTATCTGAATCTCCCTCACCATAACCCCTTATCACACTTTCTCTCTCACTCCATGCAGAGGGCACTAACTCATTAAAGCCTTTCCTGATTTCTCCAGGAACAATAAAAAACTTTAAAAAACAATTATCTGTAGAACACTTTTCTACCCAATACCTCCGTGAAGATCTTTCTTCACCCCCCTTAACACCTCGAAAAAAGTTTACCCTCTGCTTCATACCCACAATATAACTCTCTTCACCCACTCTCTTTAACCCATCAACACACGCTAACATTCCATTGTTACATCCTAAAACTTCATTAGTACTCTCAATATTTACCCCATTATTCTTTAACATCATACTTTCACTTATATTGTCATAATTATCACTCCTACTTACCTCAGAATTGTAATTATCATCATTATCATCACTAGTCAATATTTTATTATCTAACACTACCTCTTCCACCATTTCGTCATTATAAATATTTGTCATACCATTGTCACCTAACTTCTCAACACTCTGTTCTAATCTGTTAAAGTTAGCTTCTATTATGTCACTAGTGTGGTTTAAATGCTTATTGATTTCATTCATATGGTTTTTCAACTCATCAAATTTATTATTTTGTACCTCTAATTTGGTGTCAAAATCATTGCTTAATTAATTTGTTCATCTAATTTCTCACTGAAACTACTCTTAACTTCTTTGATTTCGTTTTTCTGTTCATTCATGTTAATATCGTTTACATCAAAACGACTGTTTATTACTTGAAATTGTTTTTGTAAAAAATTCATTATATCATTGTCGAATTGGCTATTACATTTCTTTGAGGTTGGAGTTGATAGAGTGCCCGAGTCATCTATAGCTGATTCAGTTAGGCTGAATTCTTTTGATCGATTTACTGGGGTTGAATGAACCTCTGGTTCCCCCACACCAGCCGACTCGCTCATTTCGACTACAATCTCGTTATTATCCATTTCATTAAATTATTTTATATTTACTTATTTATAACACATTCATCAATAACACAGTAATATAACCTTTTGTGACACTCTCGTCACCTACGTCTATTTCTACGTACCAAAAAAAATTCGTTCTCATTTCAAACAACCATTCTGCTCTCCCAGTAGGCCTATTTTTATATAAAACAAAATTTTATATAAAATGTCCCTGTTCGGGCGCCAATTGTGATATCACTTTTATTGATTTATTTAAACTCAATTACTTTTGAGTTTTACTCATTGTTTACTCTTTATATCAGGCGCCATCTTGCCGTATTGCAAGAAATTAATTCAATTTACCATTAATATGTGTATAAGAAATAGGTACTTACCATTTTTCGGGCCAGATTCTTTTCGGCGAACTAAAAAGAACAGAAATGGTTGTCTAAATAACGAAAACTTTATTTGTTTCCCATGATTTAAAATTTATTGTCATTTCAATTTTTATCATAAACAAATTATTCTTTTCTCCTTCTTTTACATTTTGTTCCCTAGTAATTCAAGTAAAATATAGACATAAAATGGATCATTATTAAGTTGAACATAATTGGTTCAACAATAGTCAAAATAAAACAGGAAATATAAATACAAAATAATTCGCTTAATACTTAACTTAACTAACACAACGGAAACCAGCGCTTTCACTCACGCACACACACACACACACACACACATATATCTACCCCAGTATTCTAAGAGCTCTCTCTATTAATTGTGAAAATATTTGAATGTGAATTTTACAATTTTGAATATTTAAATCATAATTGAAAGTTTTGTTTCCATTCTTGTAGACTACTTAGCTGAGTTTGAGTCCAGACGACGTCACATTTCTTTACGTGCGCACTTTCATTTAAATCATAAGTTCCGAACTGTATTAATGTAAATAAAACTGTTAATCACATTTTAAGTATGTATTTCTATTGTTAAATCATATTTCAGATATATTATTCACATTTTGTATGTTGCGGGCGTAAATGTACGCCCGCAACATATACGTTCCGGAAATTATGTTTCAGAACTTTTATGTACTACTCGCGCGAGTGTTGAATTTAGACTGCACGAGACAAACGGCACTATTTTGTAAAGTGGCCGCAGTTGTTTACCAAGTTTCATTGTTCTGAGTTCGTATCACTACGCCAGTATACGGTTTTGGCTTATACGCCCAACATTCCACAGTGGGGATTGTCTCTGATGCAAGATGTTGACGTCACATGGTCTGATGTTATTACATAACTTGTTTACCGTTTTGTAAGTCATTGGAGCAGACCTTGACTCAATTCCGCTGGTTGTTTATTTCGTCCTTATAATTTTCATGAATAATTTCACACTCACTGCCGCCAACTTCATTACCAACAAAATTTACCTTTCTGTTTACGTTTCCCCAAAATTATCGTAAAAAATTCTAATTCACTTTTATGTAAATACAAATTTATCTATTTCCCCGGGTAGGCCAAAATGTCCCATTACAATACCCCCTCAATGAGAGGTTTTATGCCGAAGCATAAAAACTCTCATTGACACACTCATACTTGCTAAAGGGATCAGCCTGGATATGTCGCCACAACCCCCTTTATGGTTTGCAAACAAAAAAATATATAATTAACTCACCCTTGGTTCAGTGACTGTGACCGCACCTGAATGATATTACTGGACTTCTCTCTCGAGATCCCAACACCATAAAGTCAGACAGATACTTGACGCCTCTGCTCTGACGCGCTGGCCAGCTCAGGACCGCCGCCACAGCATCACCAAACACTGAAACAACAAATCAAATATCAACTAGTGGCCTTAGACAACACCATATCCCCAACTGATCTGTTTCCCCCTAGCGGTGCTGGTTTGCGTTAAGAAGCACTGGTTTTGTTTTCACTTAACCTCTAACACATATATGAATACATCTTTTAAACTTCCATAATTTCAATCTATCTACTTTTTCTTGTTAACTTTGATTCCAAAATTCAAAATTACTGCTCTGATTCCTACCAGAAATTAAATAAACATTTCCCATTACCATATTACACATTTCTCTTATCCCCAATTTGCATCAAAAAAATTTTTTAAATTCATAAAAATTTTCTTAAATACTAACAAACACAATACAACATAAGAAAACATAGTACATTCATAATTCACATTGTTATTATTATCTTTATTATTACTTTACAATAAACAATTTGCATTTTAAAATTTACACACTTTACATCTTTAAATTTGCATATAAAGTTATAACAATTACATTTTAATCTCAATTTGACTTTTATTAATTCATTTCCCCAAGAAAAAATAAATTTTTTTAATATTTTTTTTAATTTCTTCTTTTTTTTCTTTTTACATAACATTCCATTGATTATTCCATTTTATTAACTTGGGTGATTCTCAGTTATTCATAACAATTCACTCTATCAACTTGGCATTTACCCATAATCTTACCCCTCTTACGACTCTAACGCCCACTTACAAATTCTCTAACTAATATGACACCCATCTCCCAAAAAATCTACCAACCCTTCTCTACCTCTAACTAACTACTCTAACTCATTTCGCATCACTCTACCCTTATCACAAAAATACTCTCTACCCCTTTGTACTCAGGATGTGTGTCCCCTCCCAAAGCTCATTCCCTTATCTGGTCCCTGGACTTCCCCTAGGCAACCCTTTCCGGCGCTAAACAGTCCCTCCCTGTCCCAACACCTTTCGTTGGACTCCTTACACCACCCCCCTTACAAAATTCCCACTATCAACTAATTACTCTCCCATTACATCATTACTACTACAAAATAACATCATCATTTGTAAACATCAATATATCACTAATAATTCTACTAAAATTCTCCATTACTACTGTATCTCCACTTATACTCAAATTCCCTATTACTTGTATTTCATCTCTTATTCTCTTTAACACCCATCTATATTCAACTTGGACTGACTCAAATGTCTTACTTAAACAATTACTATCACCCAACTTCTATCTTTTATAACCAATTGAAAATTCTAATTATCTCAAATTTATTTCATTATTTATCTAAAATCTTTAAACACATTGAAAACTTATCCTATAAAATATTATTATATTTTTATAATCCTTATTCCTAACATACTACATGCAATTAATACAATAAGACATAATAAACACAATATAGGAAACATCTAGTGCATCTATTTTGCAAATCAAAACAAAATTATTTAGTTATCTCAGTAGCGAGTCATCATTATTAAATTACAACATATTTTAATTCGTTACCCCCCTGGGTAACCTCCCTGCCACACACACTATGACCCGCCCTGGACTGTGGCGTCCAGTTGCTTCCACAAGGACTGAAATTTTGTCATCTCCTTGTCCTTGCTTCTGCGTTACATTTTTAAAAACTAGATATCATAATATCTAATATACGCCCCTAATGCGGGTCTACCACCAGGCCTTGCTGTTCCTACTCGAACAGAGTGGTGTTCCATAGTTTGGTGATTCCCCTGAATTACCCCCCTGTCAATTTCTAAATTCACCTTTACAACGATAACAGCTATGGCCAGTTAAGGCAGAACGTGACGCAATGAGCCCCAACCATAGCTGTTAAAGCTAAACCAATTCCACGGTCAGGGTTCGGTGAGGCCGTGACCGCCCGAAAAGTTGGGGAATCACAAGTAAAAGATATTTTTGTTTAAAATTAACAATTTACATTACATGACATTTCTAGTCTTGGTTATGTTTTAACCTTATACATTACTTTCTTAACTTTCCCTACCTTGACCTTCATATTTACTTAGTCACTTAAACTAATCTATTTACAGTTAATGTTGTTGTCATTACATGAAAATAAACAAGTCACATTTAAGATTTACCAAAATTACATAACTTACAATTTTAATTTCATTTTCAAATTCTATTTACTCGTGACCTTGTTACATTTTATTATTGCATAATAAATTTTATTACATAACGAGTAAATTTTATTTGAACACACTACCTCACTAAAATTATTTATTTACACGCCTAGGCATTCCACAAACTAAACAATTTAACATTTATTAATTTACTAATTATTATCAAATTTAAATCTCATAAAACAATGTAATTACCTCATAAAAATTCAATTATATAACATTTTAAATCCAACAAAATATTTTAAACATCTCAAATTATTTACTTCAATTAATTTTTAAAAACCCAACATATTTCAATTATTATCAAAACAATTACTGTTCATTAATTACTGTCTTCAAAATTATTTTCATTCTTTATTTAGTCTACTGAAATAATCTTATTTTTATTAAAACAATTACCTACACACATTGTTTACATTATATACTTGTTACAATACACACCACTAATTTCGCTATCAATTATTTACAAATTATTCGTCATTAACTGTTCAATTTTACCACACTTCATTTCATAATCTGTCCAGGTCATTACCATAAATTAAAATATTTAAAAATGTCCATACACTAATTCTAACTTCAACCTCCATCATCATATATATATCGAATATATTTATAACATGCATCATTGTTATCCACACACAATTTGTTATTATTATTATTATTATTATTATAATCCATTAACTTTATTTCATTCATTATGCCATTATAATTTATACGGTTATTCCCTATTAATATTTCATAAACCTTGTCAACATAAGTTATTATTGTCCAGTCTCCATCAGTATTATTGGTTAACGTCAGGTAAGCTATTTTATCATTTTTATATTCCTCTACTATTATATCATGTAAGTGTTTATTGTTTATATAGGTATTATCAAAATAATCCTCTATCTCTCTTTCAACAGGTAAGTATTTTATATTGTTTATCTTCACCCCTTCTAACCTCTCTCTCAACTCATTATACTTTCTCTTTAACTTATATAATTCTATCTCTCTATCTAAATCTCCCTCACCATAACCCCTTATCACACTTTCTCTCTCACTCCATGCAGAGGGCACTAACTCATTAAAGCCTTTCCTGATTTCTCCAGGAACAATAAAAAACTTTAAAAAACAATTATCTGTAGAACACTTTTCTACCCAATACCTCCGTGAAGATCTTTCTTCACCCCCCTTAACACCTCGAAAAAAGTTTACCCTCTGCTTCATACCCACAATATAACTCTCTTCACCCACTCTCTTTAACCCATCAACACACGCTAAAATTCCATTGTTACATCCTAAAACTTCATTAGTACTCTCAATATTTACCCCATTATTCTTTAACATCATACTTTCACTTATATTGTCATAATTATCACTCCTACTTACCTCAGAATTGTAATTATCATCATTATCATCACTAGTCAATATTTTATTATCTAACACTACCTCTTCCACCATTTCGTCATTATAAATATTTGTCATACCATTGTCACCTAACTTCTCAACACTCTGTTCTAATCTGTTAAAGTTAGCTTCTATTATGTCACTAGTGTGGTTTAAATGCTTATTGATTTCATTCATATGGTTTTTCAACTCATCAAATTTATTATTTTGTACCTCTAATTTGGTGTCAAAATCATTGCTTAATTAATTTGTTCATCTAATTTCTCACTGAAACTACTCTTAACTTCTTTGATTTCGTTTTTCTGTTCATTCATGTTAATATCGTTTACATCAAAACGACTGTTTATTACTTGAAATTGTTTTTGTAAAAAATTCATTATATCATTGTCGAATTGGCTATTACATTTCTTTGAGGTTGGAGTTGATAGAGTGCCCGAGTCATCTATAGCTGATTCAGTTAGGCTGAATTCTTTTGATCGATTTACTGGGGTTGAATGAACCTCTGGTTCCCCCACACCAGCCGACTCGCTCATTTCGACTACAATCTCGTTATTATCCATTTCATTAAATTATTTTATATTTACTTATTTATAACACATTCATCAATAACACAGTAATATAACCTTTTGTGACACTCTCGTCACCTACGTCTATTTCTACGTACCAAAAAAAATTCGTTCTCATTTCAAACAACCATTCTGCTCTCCCAGTAGGCCTATTTTTATATAAAACAAAATTTTATATAAAATGTCCCTGTTCGGGCGCCAATTGTGATATCACTTTTATTGATTTATTTAAACTCAATTACTTTTGAGTTTTACTCATTGTTTACTCTTTATATCAGGCGCCATCTTGCCGTATTGCAAGAAATTAATTCAATTTACCATTAATATGTGTATAAGAAATAGGTACTTACCATTTTTCGGGCCAGATTCTTTTCGGCGAACTAAAAAGAACAGAAATGGTTGTCTAAATAACGAAAACTTTATTTGTTCCCCATGATTTAAAATTTATTGTCATTTCAATTTTTATCATAAACAAATTATTCTTTTCTCCTTCTTTTACATTTTGTTCCCTAGTAATTCAAGTAAAATATAGACATAAAATGGATCATTATTAAGTTGAACATAATTGGTTCAACAATAGTCAAAATAAAACAGGAAATATAAATACAAAATAATTCGCTTAATACTTAACTTAACTAACACAACGGAAACCAGCGCTTTCACTCACGCACACACACACACACACACACACATATATCTACCCCAGTATTCTAAGAGCTCTCTCTATTAATTGTGAAAATATTTGAATGTGAATTTTACAATTTTGAATATTTAAATCATAATTGAAAGTTTTGTTTCCATTCTTGTAGACTACTTAGCTGAGTTTGAGTCCAGACGACGTCACATTTCTTTACGTGCGCACTTTCATTTAAATCATAAGTTCCGAACTGTATTAATGTAAATAAAACTGTTAATCACATTTTAAGTATGTATTTCTATTGTTAAATCATATTTCAGATATATTATTCACATTTTGTATGTTGCGGGCGTAAATGTACGCCCGCAACATATACGTTCCGGAAATTATGTTTCAGAACTTTTATGTACTACTCGCGCGAGTGTTGAATTTAGACTGCACGAGACAAACGGCACTATTTTGTAAAGTGGCCGCAGTTGTTTACCAAGTTTCATTGTTCTGAGTTCGTATCACTACGCCAGTATACGGTTTTGGCTTATACGCCCAACATTCCACAGCGGGGATTGTCTCTGATGCAAGATGTTGACGTCACATGGTCTGATGTTATTACATAACTTGTTTACCGTTTTGTAAGTCATTGGAGCAGACCTTGACTCAATTCCGCTGGTTGTTTATTTCGTCTTTATAATTTTCATGAATAATTTCACACTCACTGCCGCCAACTTCATTACCAACAAAATTTACCTTTCTGTTTACGTTTCCCCAAAATTATCGTAAAAAATGCTAATTCACTTTTATGTAAATACAAATTTATCTATTTCCCCGGGTAGGCCAAAATGTCCCATTACAATACCCCCTCAATGAGAGGTTTTATGCCGAAGCATAAAAACTCTCATTGACACACTCATACTTGCTAAAGGGATCAGCCTGGATATGTCGCCACAACCCCCTTTATGGTTTGCAAACAAAAAAATATATAATTAACTCACCCTTGGTTCAGTGACTGTGACCGCACCTGAATGATATTACTGGACTTCTCTCTCGAGATCCCAACACCATAAAGTCAGACAGATACTTGACGCCTCTGCTCTGACGCGCTGGCCAGCTCAGGACCGCCGCCACAGCATCACCAAACACTGAAACAACAAATCAAATATCAACTAGTGGCCTTAGACAACACCATATCCCCAACTGATCTGTTTCCCCCTAGCGGTGCTGGTTTGCGTTAAGAAGCACTGGTTTTGTTTTCACTTAACCTCTAACACATATATGAATACATCTTTTAAACTTCCATAATTTCAATCTATCTACTTTTTCTTGTTAACTTTGATTCCAAAATTCAAAATTACTGCTCTGATTCCTACCAGAAATTAAATAAACATTTCCCATTACCATATTATGTAACAATAAAAAAGAAGCCTAAATATATAAAATAAATAAAATACCCTACCAGGACTTACCTGCACGCAATTACAACACTTACCTGTTATTGAAATTTTACCAGAAGACCAAGGTCGCCACGATTATTTTTTATAGGATAAAATATCGAAAACCTTTACACTCCACCCTAAATAAAACGGACAATTTAGCAATCTGACCCACCCAATTAATAACTCAGAAAGATTCCGGAACGTTAGACGAATTTTTAACACAGAAATGAGGAAATGGCAATGACGAAATAACTTAGTCTAACACATATTCAAGGTAAACCAACTGATTTTAATGAATGTTAAAAGACACTGAAAAAATAGGGTTTAAAATATACATTGATCCCTCAGACTTAACTAACATAAAATATCCTCTAACTTATCAAGTATTATAGTAATTAAGGTAGCCCATTCTGCATCACACACACACACATGCCATTTTTTACACTTTACCCATTGATGTTTCATATTGAATTCCCGGTAATAGTATTTAATTCATGTTTAATTCACTTTTCACTGCCGACCGAACACGTGTTTCTGTTATCCGATTCCTCTTTTAAAGATTACGTATTTAGTTAATCACTCTATGTCACTGCACCAACTGCCCGCCAATCACGGTAATATGGTTATTAACTTCTTGGGTCCCGGTCGGTCTTACTGGGTTAATTACATTTTATAACACCACCGACCGGGGCCTAAACGAAACGGTAAGCGTCTGTAGTTCGGGTCGGGTTCTAGTTGACTGTATGGCGTCTCTGACTAATGTAGACTGTCACGTAGAACGTAACAGGTACATGTTGCTTTGGAGAGAAGCTGTTGGTCACTGACACTATTATTTCGTCGCCGCTCCTTGTTCCTTTGCTGTCGTGTAACCATTTTATATAGGGAATGGAGCTGACATATGTGGATGACCAGAGCTTAATATTGGGCTTGGCTCTGCTGATGTCATTTAAGTGGGCGTGGTCTAAACGACACTTCCGTAGTGAACCCAACGGAACGATGAAAATTTCCCTCTCTGGCCATCTTAGTTTTTTGTCAGAGCGTCACTTGGAGCGTGATTGAGCAGTTGCGTATGTGCGCTGCCACACACAGGTACAAAGTTCTCAGAATTTTGTGGAGGTGCAAATGCTCCACCGCATTCCTCAACAACAACTGCGTCTTATAGCGTTGTTTCACTGTTCTGTTATGTTGCACAATAATGCAGCTTTACCATACTTTATACCAGTCCGCCCGAAAACGAAATAAATAAAAACATAAATATATGCCCCAAACGGTTAAAACAAAAACACCCAAAAATCGACCCGCTACAATACCCCCTCGATGAGAATTCTGCTGTCCACGACAGAAGAAATCTCATCGATAACCCCGAAGAGGATCGGTGAGGAACTGGTGCCAACAACCCCCTTGGTTCTTAATCTCATGGGTGCACGACCCTCCTGGCTCAGCGACCATGGACTCATCTGAACGAGATCACTGGACTTCTCCGTAAGAGATCCCAACACCGAGAAATTGATCAGACTCGCACCACAGCCCACCTCGCCCTTCAACATACTACCCCCAAAAGTCCTCAATCCCTGGCTAAAATCATTCCAGCTCCTCCGCCGATATGGATCCCCTTTTTGCAAGCTGGGCTGCCTTTAGCAAATACTGGGCTCACACATACTAACATTACATGTTACCATAACACATAAGAATAAAACTTTCTTTTAAAATTTATCAAAAATTTAAAAAATTCAAAATTCAAAAAAAAATCTTTTACCAAAAAATTCTCTTCCTCTTTTTTCTAATTTTTGTTTCAATGACTTAACCTAAACATTCCTATTAATACAAATACATCCTTACTCTAGCATGAGAACAATTTATAGCCTACCAATATAAAGCAATACAATAAAAGAAACATCATTAATACATACACAATAAAATAATAATTATCTAACATATTCACTCGCTGGCAGGCGACAAATCAAGTTTTTTTTTTTTTTTTTCTTCAAAAAAATTTAAAATTTTCAAAATTTTAAAATTCAAAAAAAATTATTCATTAAATATTTATTAAATAACATTTATTAAAATTATTCAAAGATTAGTTTGAATTAATTAAACAAACAAATCACAATTAGCTTCCTACTATACACAAGCTTAATAGGTGTATGAACTCATCAGCTGATCATAACTAGGTCAAGTCCCAAAACCCTTGACCTACATATGTTATGTAGGATTTCTGAAAACACTTTAAACATCTGTAATATCCTAACTTGAAATACAAAACATAATAACATAAAATATTTAAAACAAACAAAATATTAATATAATTAATCATCAACTTGACATTTAAATTATTTAAAACAAACAATTCTTAACTTTACATTATTTTCAAATTTTATCAAAATTCTGTCACTGGTTAAAAAAATAAACAATTGTATATTCTTTATCATGAATCTCTCTGCCTTTTCAACAATCTTACCTTAATATACTGTGGGTGATGTAAATTATTTATTCTCGTTTTTCTGTATTAGATTTCTATACCTATATAAACTTTCTCCCCCTGACTCTAATATTTATCAACTGCAACTCCCATGACACCCAACTCTATCAAAATATCTACTAATCAGGACATTCTAAACCCCAACTTATCATTTAACACAATTCGCCGCCTTCTCCCCATATATAAAAAAAAATACTCTCTAACCCTTTGTACATAGGATACGTGTTTCCTTCCCAAAACTCATTTCCCTTATTTGGCGGCCCGGATTCTACCTAAGGCGGCCCCTTCCCCACTAAAATCTATTCTAATCCCGTCCCAACCCTTGTTGCGGACTCCCCAAATACACTACCCCCTAATACAAAATTGCCATCCCCAAAATTCTCAATCTCATTACCTCACTACAAATACACAAAATAACCTCATTGATTATAAACATAAATATATATCATTCAAAATCTACATAAATTCCCCACAACTGTGTCAACCTTAATACTTCACCAACTTCTATAACATACATTAACTCAAAAACAACATTACATCATACTCATCTCTACTATTTCACATTCAACTTTTATTTCAATTCGGACAGGTCTACATGTCCCATAAAACATTTATCACCCATGAATTATCTTTTATTAATTTGCATAAATTGTTATTTTATTTCTCATATTTTTTTTTTGTCTTTACTTCAAAATGTCTGTAGCCCACCAAACATTAATTACTTGTAACATTTACAAACCAATATACCAGTGACATGGTATTGCTGATCAGCTGATATCCTAACATAATAAAAACACAATGAAACTACATCTTAAAATTGAACAAATTACATGGAAGATACATATTTATTTTTATTTCTTCTCCCTTCTCACCTCATTGTTTCCCATTTCTCTGATTCTGATGTTTATGTTGACCTGCCAGACGATTTACTTATGGCTTAAAAAAATACACACATAATAAAATTACATATTCTTATCTAATAGACAACAATAAAATAATACCCTTAAACCTATAGCCTGAACACCTTGATTTACGAGTCTGAGCATATAACTATGTGGACAGAGCACAAGCATTTTTGATTAGATTAAACAAAATTTTTGTCATAAGATTTTAAAATTCGTGACTCCTTTGCGTCACCTCCCAGCCACACACACTATTTCAGATTATGGAGGACTGTTTCGCCCTTTCGCTTCCACAGAGACTGTATATTTTGGAGCAGGGTTTTACCTCTCCGTGTCTCTGCTTCCGCTGTTAAGTTAAAATTGGTGAACATCATCATGTTCTCGTTATTAATCATGCACCCTTAAACGGATCTACCACCTGGCTCTGCTGTTCCTTCTCGAACAGAGTGGCAGCCGCTGTTCCATAGTTTGGTGATTCCCCTTTTTATTACCCCCCCATCAATTTCAAAATACACCTTTACAACGATAACAGCTATGGCCAGTTATGGTCAGCGCGTAATCGTAATGTGCCCCAACCATAGCTGTTAAAGCTAAACCAATTCCACGGTCAGGGTTCGGTGAGGCCGTGACCGCCCGAAAATTTGGGGAATCACAAGTAAAGTATCTTTCGTAATATTAAATTTACGAATTTATATTTGAATGACAATATTAATTTAGATGGGGTTTTTACCCACTTTATATGGAAGCTTAACCATTATTAACATAAAATATTAAATACAAAATCTACAACCTTCCCCCATAGCAGTTCCACACTACACTGTTATAATACATCACATAACACAATACACAAATAGCAGTAAACCTGTATTATTAGCATACATCAAACAAACAATTCTCTTTTAAATAATTTATATAAAAATTTATAAACATTATTATTTAAAATTTTTCATTAACTCTTTCTATTTATCATCATGATGAATTTATCCTGTGTTGTAATCAGATTTTCAAAAATTCTAAATTTATTATTAATATATATATTTTTAACCATTATTTTTATTTAGCACAATTATTTCAAAATATTTCATTACTGAATTAACATATCAATCACTCCTGTCAACCTTTTTGTTATACATTATTCATATTGTAAAATTTCAATACTTACAGCCCATTTCTCAAAACATATACAACATACCACAATACTCTCACCTCACCCCTGAAACATTTCACAACATATTAGTTCACCTCAAATAATTCAGCCATCTATTATCAAAATGATTTAAATTCCTTAAAAAGTTAATTATACAATATTGAAATAGTCAAACAAAATATTTAACATGTATTAAATTGTTTAATTAAATTAATTACTAACAATATAGAATTCATTACCATCCAAACAATTACAATTCTCTGATTACTTGTTTTCCAAATTAATTCTATTTGTTTATTTAAATTGCAAATATTTCCACATTATTATCACAACAATCATCTTACATACACACATATAAATTCACTAGATTTTATCTACAACTCTTGTTAATTATTGTTCCATTTTTTCCACACTTCTGTCCAAATCTGCCATGTCGAACAACCATAAAACATAATGTTTAATTGTCTTTTATTGTTTTACAGTCTACCCTCCATCGTCAAAAATATACCTCACATAATTGTATACTAAATGATTTTTATTTACATCCAGTTTATTATTATTATTTTTATCATAAACCATTACCTCTATGTCATTCATTTTCCCTTTTATTATCTCATAAGACTTGTCACTATTATTTGTTTTTATCCCGCCTCCGTGAATATTTGTTGTTACACCCAGGTAATTTATTTTCTCATCATATTCCTCCACTACAAGTACACTAATTCTTCCTACAGGTACACATTTATCATCAATATAATCATTGTCTACTACTACACAAGGTATGTCTACATTATTTATCATAACTCTCTTTATATCCATCTTCTCTATCAGCTCTACATAACCTCTATTTATTTTGAACCACTCTAACTCTTTCTCTCTCTCATAATCACTTTCATCACAATACCTGTCACCACACCACTGACCTACTTCACTCCATGCAAAGGGCACAACAAACTTACTATACCACTTCCTGGCTTTTCCAGGTTTACAAAAATTTAGGGGACTACTTGAAGACACCTTGTCTTCCACATAAATACCGGAGGAAACTCTGTCCTCTTTAAACACCTGTGAAAACTCTGTTTCACTATAAACTTGGGAAACATCTGCCCTTTGCCCATTTAACCTCTCTATACACACACTTATAACCTCATCAACACGTTCTCTGCTCACAACCTTACACTCTAACACCACGTTTTTAATTTCACCATTGTTACTTACCGTATCATCCTTAGATACCCCATTTTCAGCTATATAATCATTATTCTTATTTAACGTTACTTCACCATTATAATTATTTGTATTACTACCACCACTTACCTCATCTATTATTCCTTCGTTATTATCAAAGACATTATTACCACTTACCTGTGTTAACTCAACTTCTGTACTCTCTTTTAACTGACCTCTATTCTCCTCCCGCTTCTCGTCTGGTTTATCACAAGCATTTTTTATTGTATCACAACCCTTGCTCATTATTTCCTTTGTTTTGTTCAATTCTATATGTAACTCATCAAAACCCTTGTTCACATTATCAAAATGTTTATTCATCATTTCTGCCCTTTTATCCAATTTTTTGTCCCATTCGTCAAAACGTTTATCCCACTGTTTTTCCATTGCTATTAAAAAATTCAGCACATCCTCCCATGAACGCTCCTTTTTTACTACCCCCACACTGTCGACATCATTAGGCCTATTTATTGCCTTATTTTCTACCACTGTTACTTCAGTTATCTTACCTTTATCACTGGTCATCTCACTATGTTTATTGATTTCCGCAAATATTCCTTCCTCTTGTTCTTCCATTCGGGTTAATCTATCGTCTAAATTTCCCCATTCCTCGTCTGTCATCTCACCCACAACACCTCGAAATTCATTCTCCCACTCATCCCATGCAAAATCACTATCATTACATTGTATTATAGACATTTTTAAAGTTCGTTTGTATAACACTTTTATATATAAAATTACTCTTTTTCTCTACTCACACCTAACACATTGTGAATCACAATAACATAAACCTAACCTACTTAATTATGTACGATAAATCATATTTATAAATTCGTCATTACCACATCCTATTTTCTGTGTATTAAAATAAGTCTATCTCGTATAAAATTATAATTAAACGAAAATCCTGGCAGCGCGTCGACATTTGTAACAATAAAAAAGAAGCCTAAATATATAAAATAAATAAAATACCCTACCAGGACTTACCTGCACGCAATTACAACACTTACCTGTTATTGAAATTTTACCAGAAGACCAAGGTCGCCACGATTATTTTTTATAGGATAAAATATCGAAAACCTTTACACTCCACCCTAAATAAAACGGACAATTTAGCAATCTGACCCACCCAATTAATAACTCAGAAAGATTCCGGAACGTTAGACGAATTTTTAACACAGAAATGAGGAAATGGCAATGACGAAATAACTTAGTCTAACACATATTCAAGGTAAACCAACTGATTTTAATGAATGTTAAAAGACACTGAAAAAATAGGGTTTAAAATATACATTGATCCCTCAGACTTAACTAACATAAAATATCCTCTAACTTATCAAGTATTATAGTAATTAAGGTAGCCCATTCTGCATCACACACACACACATGCCATTTTTTACACTTTACCCATTGATGTTTCATATTGAATTCCCGGTAATAGTATTTAATTCATGTTTAATTCACTTTTCACTGCCGACCGAACACGTGTTTCTGTTATCCGATTCCTCTTTTAAAGATTACGTATTTAGTTAATCACTCTATGTCACTGCACCAACTGCCCGCCAATCACGGTAATATGGTTATTAACTTCTTGGGTCCCGGTCGGTCTTACTGGGTTAATTACATTTTATAACACCACCGACCGGGGCCTAAACGAAACGGTAAGCGTCTGTAGTTCGGGTCGGGTTCTAGTTGACTGTATGGCGTCTCTGACTAATGTAGACTGTCACGTAGAACGTAACATGTACATGTTGCTTTGGAGAGAAGCTGTTGGTCACTGACACTATTATTTCGTCGCCGCTCCTTGTTCCTTTGCTGTCGTGTAACCATTTTATATAGGGAATGGAGCTGACATATGTGGATGACCAGAGCTTAATATTGGGCTTGGCTCTGCTGATGTCATTTAAGTGGGCGTGGTCTAAACGACACTTCCGTAGTGAACCCAACGGAACGATGAAAATTTCCCTCTCTGGCCATCTTAGTTTTTTGTCAGAGCGTCACTTGGAGCGTGATTGAGCAGTTGCGTATGTGCGCTGCCACACACAGGTACAAAGTTCTCAGAATTTTGTGGAGGTGCAAATGCTCCACCGCATTCCTCAACAACAACTGCGTCTTATAGCGTTGTTTCACTGTTCTGTTATGTTGCACAATAATGCAGCTTTACCATACTTTATACCAGTCCGCCCGAAAACGAAATAAATAAAAACATAAATATATGCCCCAAACGGTTAAAACAAAAACACCCAAAAATCGACCCGCTACAATTACACATTTCTCTTATCCCCAATTTGCATCAAAAAAATTTTTTAAATTCATAAAAATTTTCTTAAATACTAACAAACACAATACAACATAAGAAAACATAGTACATTCATAATTCACATTGTTATTATTATCTTTATTATTACTTTACAATAAACAATTTGCATTTTAAAATTTACACACTTTACATCTTTAAATTTGCATATAAAGTTATAACAATTACATTTTAATCTCAATTTGACTTTTATTAATTCATTTCCCCAAGAAAAAATAAATTTTTTTAATTTTTTTTTTAATTTCTTCTTTTTTTTCTTTTTACATAACATTCCATTGATTATTCCATTTTATTAACTTGGGTGATTCTCAGTTATTCATAACAATTCACGCTATCAACTTGGCATTTACCCATAATCTTACCCCTCTTATGACTCTAACGCCCACTTACAAATTCTCTAACTAATATGACACCCATCTCCCAAAAAATCTACCAACCCTTCTCTACCTCTAACTAACTACTCTAACTCATTTCGCATCACTCTACCCTTATCACAAAAATACTCTCTACCCCTTTGTACTCAGGATGTGTGTCCCCTCCCAAAGCTCATTCCCTTATCTGGTCCCTGGACTTCCCCTAGGCAACCCTTTCCGGCGCTAAACAGTCCCTCCCTGTCCCAACACCTTTCGTTGGACTCCTTACACCACCCCCCTTACAAAATTCCCACTATCAACTAATTACTCTCCCATTACATCATTACTACTACAAAATAACATCATCATTTGTAAACATCAATATATCACTAATAATTCTACTAAAATTCTCCATTACTACTGTATCTCCACTTATACTCAAATTCTCTATTACTTGTATTTCATCTCTTATTCTCTTTAACACCCATCTATATTCAACTTGGACTGACTCAAATGTCTTACTTAAACAATTACTATCACCCAACTTCTATCTTTTATAACCAATTGAAAATTCTAATTATCTCAAATTTATTTCATTATTTATCTAAAATCTTTAAACACATTGAAAACTTATCCTATAAAATATTATTATATTTTTATAATCCTTATTCCTAACATACTACATGCAATTAATACAATAAGACATAATAAACACAATATAGGAAACATCTAGTGCATCTATTTTGCAAATCAAAACAAAATTATTTAGTTATCTCAGTAGCGAGTCATCATTATTAAATTACAACATATTTTAATTCGTTACCCCCCTGGGTAACCTCCCTGCCACACACACTATGACCCGCCCTGGACTGTGGCGTCCAGTTGCTTCCACAAGGACTGAAATTTTGTCATCTCCTTGTCCTTGCTTCTGCGTTACATTTTTAAAAACTAGATATCATAATATCTAATATACGCCCCTAATGCGGGTCTACCACCAGGCCTTGCTGTTCCTACTCGAACAGAGTGGTGTTCCATAGTTTGGTGATTCCCCTGAATTACCCCCCTGTCAATTTCTAAATTCACCTTTACAACGATAACAGCTATGGCCAGTTAAGGCAGAACGTGACGCAATGAGCCCCAACCATAGCTGTTAAAGCTAAACCAATTCCACGGTCAGGGTTCGGTGAGGCCGTGACCGCCCGAAAAGTTGGGGAATCACAAGTAAAAGATATTTTTGTTTAAAATTAACAATTTACATTACATGACATTTCTAGTCTTGGTTATGTTTTAACCTTATACATTACTTTCTTAACTTTCCCTACCTTGACCTTCATATTTACTTAGTCACTTAAACTAATCTATTTACAGTTAATGTTGTTGTCATTACATGAAAATAAACAATTCACATTTAAGATTTACCAAAATTACATAACTTACAATTTTAATTTCATTTTCAAATTCTATTTACTCGTGACCTTGTTACATTTTATTATTGCATAATAAATTTTATTACATAACGAGTAAATTTTATTTGAACACACTACCTCACTAAAATTATTTATTTACACGCCTAGGCATTCCACAAACTAAACAATTTAACATTTATTAATTTACTAATTATTATCAATTTTAAATCTCATAAAACAATTTAATTACCTCATAAAAATTCAATTATATAACATTTTAAATCCAACAAAATATTTTAAACATCTCAAATTATTTACTTCAATTAATTATTAAAAACCCAACATATTTCAATTATTATCAAAACAATTACTGTTCATTAATTACTGTCTTCAAAATTATTTTCATTCTTTATTTAGTCTACTGAAATAATCTTATTATTATTAAAACAATTACCTACACACATTGTTTACATTATATACTTGTTACAATACACACCACTAATTTCACTATCAATTATTTACAAATTATTCGTCATTAACTGTTCAATTTTACCACACTTCATTTCATAATCTGTCCAGGTCATTACCATAAATTAAAATATTTAAAAATGTCCATACACTAATTCTAACTTCAACCTCCATCATCATATATATATCGAATATATTTATAACATGCATCATTGTTATCCACACACAATTTGTTATTATTATTATTATTATTATTATTATTATAATAATCCATTAACTTTATTTCATTCATTATGCCATTATAATTTATACGGTTATTCCCTATTAATATTTCATAAACCTTGTCAACATAAGTTATTATTGTCCAGTCTCCATCAGTATTATTGGTTAACGTCAGGTAAGCTATTTTATCATTTTTATATTCCTCTACTATTATATCATGTAAGTGTTTATTGTTTATATAGGTATTATCAAAATAATCCTCTATCTCTCTTTCAACAGGTAAGTATTTTATATTGTTTATCTTCACCCCTTCTAACCTCTCTCTCAACTCATTATACTTTCTCTTTAACTTATATAATTCTATCTCTCTATCTAAATCTCCCTCACCATAACCCCTTATCACACTTTCTCTCTCACTCCATGCAGAGGGCACTAACTCATTAAAGCCTTTCCTGATTTCTCCAGGAACAATAAAAAACTTTAAAAAACAATTATCTGTAGAACACTTTTCTACCCAATGCCTCCGTGAAGATCTTTCTTCACCCCCCTTAACACCTCGAAAAAAGTTTACCCTCTGCTTCATACCCACAATATAACTCTCTTCACCCACTCTCTTTAACCCATCAACACACGCTAACATTCCATTGTTACATCCTAAAACTTCATTAGTACTCTCAATATTTACCCCATTATTCTTTAACATCATACTTTCACTTATATTGTCATAATTATCACTCCTACTTACCTCAGAATTGTAATTATCATCATTATCATCACTAGTCAATATTTTATTATCTAACACTACCTCTTCCACCATTTCGTCATTATAAATATTTGTCATACCATTGTCACCTAACTTCTCAACACTCTGTTCTAATCTGTTAAAGTTAGCTTCTATTATGTCACTAGTGTGGTTTAAATGCTTATTGATTTCATTCATATGGTTTTTCAACTCATCAAATTTATTATTTTGTACCTCTAATTTGGTGTCAAAATCATTGCTTAATTAATTTGTTCATCTAATTTCTCACTGAAACTACTCTTAACTTCTTTGATTTCGTTTTTCTGTTCATTCATGTTAATATCGTTTACATCAAAACGACTGTTTATTACTAGAAATGGTTTTTGTAAAAAATTCATTATATCATTGTCGAATTGGCTATTACATTTCTTTGAGGTTGGAGTTGATAGAGTGCCCGAGTCATCTATAGCTGATTCAGTTAGGCTGAATTCTTTTGATCGATTTACTGGGGTTGAATGAACCTCTGGTTCCCCCACACCAGCCGACTCGCTCATTTCGACTACAATCTCGTTATTATCCATTTCATTAAATTATTTTATATTTACTTATTTATAACACATTCATCAATAACACAGTAATATAACCTTTTGTGACACTCTCGTCACCTACGTCTATTTCTACGTACCAAAAAAAATTCGTTCTCATTTCAAACAACCATTCTGCTCTCCCAGTAGGCCTATTTTTATATAAAACAAAATTTTATATAAAATGTCCCTGTTCGGGCGCCAATTGTGATATCACTTTTATTGATTTATTTAAACTCAATTACTTTTGAGTTTTACTCATTGTTTACTCTTTATATCAGGCGCCATCTTGCCGTATTGCAAGAAATTAATTCAATTTACCATTAATATGTGTATAAGAAATAGGTACTTACCATTTTTCGGGCCAGATTCTTTTCGGCGAACTAAAAAGAACAGAAATGGTTGTCTAAATAACGAAAACTTTATTTGTTCCCCATGATTTAAAATTTATTGTCATTTCAATTTTTATCATAAACAAATTATTCTTTTCTCCTTCTTTTACATTTTGTTCCCTAGTAATTCAAGTAAAATATAGGCATAAAATGGATCATTATTAAGTTGAACATAATTGGTTCAACAATAGTCAAAATAAAACAGGAAATATAAATACAAAATAATTCGCTTAATACTTAACTTAACTAACACAACGGAAACCAGCGCTTTCACTCACACACACACACACACATGCACACACACACACACACACACACACACACACACACACACACACACACACACACACACACACATATATCTACCCCAGGATTCTAAGAGCTCTCTCTATTAATTGTGAAAATATTTGAATGTGAATTTTACAATTTTGAATATTTAAATCATAATTGAAAGTTTTGTTTTCATTCTTGTAGACTACTTAGCTGAGTTTGAGTCCAGACGACGTCACATTTCTTTACGTGCGCACTTTCATTTAAATCATAAGTTCCGAACTGTATTAATGTAAATAAAACTGTTAATCACATTTTAAGTATGTATTTCTATTGTTAAATCATATTTCAGATATATTATTCACATTTTGTATGTTGCGGGCGTAAATGTACGCCCGCAACATATACGTTCCGGAAATTATGTTTCAGAACTTTTATGTACTACTCGCGCGAGTGTTGAATTTAGACTGCACGAGACAAACGGCACTATTTTGTAAAGTGGCCGCAGTTGTTTACCAAGTTTCATGGTTCTGAGTTCGTATCACTACGCCAGTATACGGTTTTGGCTTATACGCCCAACATTCCACAGCGGGGATTGTCTCTGATGCAAGATGTTGACGTCACATGGTCTGATGTTATTACATAACTTGTTTACCGTTTTGTAAGTCATTGGAGCAGACCTTGACTCAATTCCGCTGGTTGTTTATTTCGTCTTTATAATTTTCATGAATAATTTCACACTCACTGCCGCCAACTTCATTACCAACAAAATTTACCTTTCTGTTTACGTTTCCCCAAAATTATCGTAAAAAATGCTAATTCACTTTTATGTAAATACAAATTTATCTATTTCCCCGGGTAGGCCAAAATGTCCCGTTACAATACCCCCTCAATGAGAGGTTTTATGCCGAAGCATAAAAACTCTCATTGACACACTCATACTTGCTAAAGGGATCAGCCTGGATATGTCGCCACAACCCCCTTTATGGTTTGCAAACAAAAAAATATATAATTAACTCACCCTTGGTTCAGTGACTGTGACCGCACCTGAATGATATTACTGGACTTCTCTCTCGAGATCCCAACACCATAAAGTCAGACAGATACTTGACGCCTCTGCTCTGACGCGCTGGCCAGCTCAGGACCGCCGCCACAGCATCACCAAACACTGAAACAACAAATCAAATATCAACTAGTGGCCTTAGACAACACCATATCCCCAACTGATCTGTTTCCCCCTAGCGGTGCTGGTTTGCGTTAAGAAGCACTGGTTTTGTTTTCACTTAACCTCTAACACATATATGAATACATCTTTTACACTTCCATAATTTCAATCTATCTACTTTTTCTTGTTAACTTTGATTCCAAAATTCAAAATTACTGCTCTGATTCCGACCAGAAATTAAATAAACATTTCCCATTACCATATTACACATTTCTCTTATCCCCAATTTGCATCAAAAAATTTTTTAAATTCATAAAAATTTTCTTAAATACTAACAAACACAATAAAACATAAGAAAACATAGTACATTCATAATTCACATTGTTATTATTATCTTTATTATTACTTTACAATAAACAATTTGCATTTTAAAATTTACACACTTTACATCTTTAAATTTGCATATAAAGTTATAACAATTACATTTTAATCTCAATTTGACTTTTATTAATTCATTTCCCCAAGAAAAAATAAATTTTTTTAATATTTTTTTTTAATTTCTTCTTTTTTTTCTTTTTACATAACATTCCATTGATTATTCCATTTTATTAACTTGGGTGATTCTCAGTTATTCATAACAATTCACTCTATCAACTTGGCATTTACCCATAATCTTACCCCTCTTACGACTCTAACGCCCACTTACAAATTCTCTAACTAATATGACACCCATCTCCCAAAAAATCTACCAACCCTTCTCTACCTCTAACTAACTACTCTAACTCATTTCGCATCACTCTACCCTTATCACAAAAATACTCTCTACCCCTTTGTACTCAAGATGTGTGTCCCCTCCCAAAGCTCATTCCCTTATCTGGTCCCTGGACTTCCCCTAGGCAACCCTTTCCGGCGCTAAACAGTCCCTCCCTGTCCCAACACCTTTCGTTGGACTCCTTACACCACCCCCCTTACAAAATTCCCACTATCAACTAATTACTCTCCCATTACATCATTACTACTACAAAATAACATCATCATTTGTAAACATCAATATATCACTAATAATTCTACTAAAATTCTCCATTACTACTGTATCTCCACTTATACTCAAATTCTCTATTACTTGTATTTCATCTCTTATTCTCTTTAACACCCATCTATATTCAACTTGGACTGACTCAAATGTCTTACTTAAACAATTACTATCACCCAACTTCTATCTTTTATAACCAATTGAAAATTCTAATTATCTCAAATTTATTTCATTATTTATCTAAAATCTTTAAACACATTGAAAACTTATCATATAAAATATTATTATATTTTTATAATCCTTATTCCTAACATACTACATGCAATTAATACAATAAGACATAATAAACACAATATAGGAAACATCTAGTGCATCTATATTGCAAATCAAAACAAAATTATTTAGTTATCTCAGTAGCGAGTCATCATTATTAAATTACAACATATTTTAATTCGTTACCCCCCTGGGTAACCTCCCTGCCACACACACTATGACCCGCCCTGGACTGTGGCGTCCAGTTGCTTCCACAAGGACTGAAATTTTGTCATCTCCTTGTCCTTGCTTCTGCGTTACATTTTTAAAAACTAGATATCATAATATCTAAATGTACAGATTATACGCCCCTAATGCGGGTCTACCACCAGGCCTTGCTGTTCCTACTCGAACAGAGTGGTGTTCCATAGTTTGGTGATTCCCCTGAATTACCCCCCTGTCAATTTCTAAATTCACCTTTACAACGATAACAGCTATGGCCAGTTAAGGCAGAACGTGACGCAATGAGCCCCAACCATAGCTGTTAAAGCTAAACCAATTCCACGGTCAGGGTTCGGTGAGGCCGTGACCGCCCGAAAAGTTGGGGAATCACAAGTAAAAGATATTTTTGTTTAAAATTAACAATTTACATTACATGACATTTCTAGTCTTGGTTATGTTTTAACCTTATACATTACTTTCTTAACTTTCCCTACCTTGACCTTCATATTTACTTAGTCACTTAAACTAATCTATTTACAGTTAATGTTGTTGTCATTACATGAAAATAAACAATTCACATTTAAGATTTACCAAAATTACATAACTTACAATTTTAATTTCATTTTCAAAATCTATTTACTCGTGACCTTGTTACATTTTATTATTGCATAATAAATTTTATTACATAACGAGTAAATTTTATTTGAACACACTACCTCACTAAAATTATTTATTTACACGCCTAGGCATTCCACAAACTAAACAATTTAACATTTATTAATTTACTAATTATTATCAAATTTAAATCTCATAAAACAATTTAATTACCTCATAAAAATTCAATTATATAACATTTTAAATCCAACAAAATATTTTAAACATCTCAAATTATTTACTTCAATTAATTATTAAAAACCCAACATATTTCAATTATTATCAAAACAATTACTGTTCATTAATTACTGTCTTCAAAATTATTTTCATTCTTTATTTAGTCTACTGAAATAATCTTATTATTATTAAAACAATTACCTACACACATTGTTTACATTATATACTTGTTACAATACACACCACTAATTTCACTATCAATTATTTACAAATTATTCGTCATTAACTGTTCAATTTTACCACACTTCATTTCATAATCTGTCCAGGTCATTACCATAAATTAAAATATTTAAAAATGTCCATACACTAATTCTAACTTCAACCTCCATCATCATATATATATCGAATATATTTATAACATGCATCATTGTTATCCACACACAATTTGTTATTATTATTATTATTATTATCCATTAACTTTATTTCATTCATTATGCCATTATAATTTATACGGTTATTCCCTATTAATATTTCATAAACCTTGTCAACATAAGTTATTATTGTCCAGTCTCCATCAGTATTATTGGTTAACGTCAGGTAAGCTATTTTATCATTTTTATATTCCTCTACTATTATATCATGTAAGTGTTTATTGTTTATATAGGTATTATCAAAATAATCCTCTATCTCTCTTTCAACAGGTAAGTATTTTATATTGTTTATCTTCACCCCTTCTAACCTCTCTCTCAACTCATTATACTTTCTCTTTAACTTATATAATTCTATCTCTCTATCTAAATCTCCCTCACCATAACCCCTTATCACACTTTCTCTCTCACTCCATGCAGAGGGCACTAACTCATTAAAGCCTTTCCTGATTTCTCCAGGAACAATAAAAAACTTTAAAAAACAATTATCTGTAGAACACTTTTCTACCCAATGCCTCCGTGAAGATCTTTCTTCACCCCCCTTAACACCTCAAAAAAAGTTTACCCTCTGCTTCATACCCACAATATAACTCTCTTCACCCACTCTCTTTAACCCATCAACACACGCTAACATTCCATTGTTACATCCTAAAACTTCATTAGTACTCTCAATATTTACCCCATTATTCTTTAACATCATACTTTCACTTATATTGTCATAATTATCACTCCTACTTACCTCAGAATTGTAATTATCATCATTATCATCACTAGTCAATATTTTATTATCTAACACTACCTCTTCCACCATTTCGTCATTATAAATATTTGTCATACCATTGTCACCTAACTTCTCAACACTCTGTTCTAATCTGTTAAAGTTAGCTTCTATTATGTCACTAGTGTGGTTTAAATGCTTATTGATTTCATTCATATGGTTTTTCAACTCATCAAATTTATTATTTTGTACCTCTAATTTGGTGTCAAAATCATTGCTTAATTAATTTGTTCATCTAATTTCTCACTGAAACTACTCTTAACTTCTTTGATTTCGTTTTTCTGTTCATTCATGTTAATATCGTTTACATCAAAACGACTGTTTATTACTTGAAATTGTTTTTGTAAAAAATTCATTATATCATTGTCGAATTGGCTATTACATTTCTTTGAGGTTGGAGTTGATAGAGTGCCCGAGTCATCTATAGCTGATTCAGTTAGGCTGAATTCTTTTGATCGATTTACTGGGGTTGAATGAACCTCTGGTTCCCCCACACCAGCCGACTCGCTCATTTCGACTACAATCTCGTTATTATCCATTTCATTAAATTATTTTATATTTACTTATTTATAACACATTCATCAATAACACAGTAATATAACCTTTTGTGACACTCTCGTCACCTACGTCTATTTCTACGTACCAAAAAAAATTCGTTCTCATTTCAAACAACCATTCTGCTCTCCCAGTAGGCCTATTTTTATATAAAACAAAATTTTATATAAAATGTCCCTGTTCGGGCGCCAATTGTGATATCACTTTTATTGATTTATTTAAACTCAATTACTTTTGAGTTTTACTCATTGTTTACTCTTTATATCAGGCGCCATCTTGCCGTATTGCAAGAAATTAATTCAATTTACCATTAATATGTGTATAAGAAATAGGTACTTACCATTTTTCGGGCCAGATTCTTTTCGGCGAACTAAAAAGAACAGAAATGGTTGTCTAAATAACGAAAACTTTATTTGTTCCCCATGATTTAAAATTTATTGTCATTTCAATTTTTATCATAAACAAATTATTCTTTTCTCCTTCTTTTACATTTTGTTCCCTAGTAATTCAAGTAAAATATAGACATAAAATGGATCATTATTAAGTTGAACATAATTGGTTCAACAATAGTCAAAATAAAACAGGAAATATAAATACAAAATAATTCGCTTAATACTTAACTTAACTAACACAACGGAAACCAGCGCTTTCACTCACACACACACACACACACACACACACACACACACACACACATATATCTACCCCAGGATTCTAAGAGCTCTCTCTATTAATTGTGAAAATATTTGAATGTGAATTTTACAATTTTGAATATTTAAATCATAATTGAAAGTTTTGTTTTCATTCTTGTAGACTACTTAGCTGAGTTTGAGTCCAGACGACGTCACATTTCTTTACGTGCGCACTTTCATTTAAATCATAAGTTCCGAACTGTATTAATGTAAATAAAACTGTTAATCACATTTTAAGTATGTATTTCTATTGTTAAATCATATTTCAGATATATTATTCACATTTTGTATGTTGCGGGCGTAAATGTACGCCCGCAACATATACGTTCCGGAAATTATGTTTCAGAACTTTTATGTACTACTCGCGCGAGTGTTGAATTTAGACTGCACGAGACAAACGGCACTATTTTGTAAAGTGGCCGCAGTTGTTTACCAAGTTTCATGGTTCTGAGTTCGTATCACTACGCCAGTATACGGTTTTGGCTTATACGCCCAACATTCCACAGCGGGGATTGTCTCTGATGCAAGATGTTGACGTCACATGGTCTGATGTTATTACATAACTTGTTTACCGTTTTGTAAGTCATTGGAGCAGACCTTGACTCAATTCCGCTGGTTGTTTATTTCGTCTTTATAATTTTCATGAATAATTTCACACTCACTGCCGCCAACTTCATTACCAACAAAATTTACCTTTCTGTTTACGTTTCCCCAAAATTATCGTAAAAAATGCTAATTCACTTTTATGTAAATACAAATTTATCTATTTCCCCGGGTAGGCCAAAATGTCCCGTTACAATACCCCCTCAATGAGAGGTTTTATGCCGAAGCATAAAAACTCTCATTGACACACTCATACTTGCTAAAGGGATCAGCCTGGATATGTCGCCACAACCCCCTTTATGGTTTGCAAACAAAAAAATATATAATTAACTCACCCTTGGTTCAGTGACTGTGACCGCACCTGAATGATATTACTGGACTTCTCTCTCGAGATCCCAACACCATAAAGTCAGACAGATACTTGACGCCTCTGCTCTGACGCGCTGGCCAGCTCAGGACCGCCGCCACAGCATCACCAAACACTGAAACAACAAATCAAATATCAACTAGTGGCCTTAGACAACACCATATCCCCAACTGATCTGTTTCCCCCTAGCGGTGCTGGTTTGCGTTAAGAAGCACTGGTTTTGTTTTCACTTAACCTCTAACACATATATGAATACATCTTTTACACTTCCATAATTTCAATCTATCTACTTTTTCTTGTTAACTTTGATTCCAAAATTCAAAATTACTGCTCTGATTCCGACCAGAAATTAAATAAACATTTCCCATTACCATATTACACATTTCTCTTATCCCCAATTTGCATCAAAAAATTTTTTAAATTCATAAAAATTTTCTTAAATACTAACAAACACAATAAAACATAAGAAAACATAGTACATTCATAATTCACATTGTTATTATTATCTTTATTATTACTTTACAATAAACAATTTGCATTTTAAAATTTACACACTTTACATCTTTAAATTTGCATATAAAGTTATAACAATTACATTTTAATCTCAATTTGACTTTTATTAATTCATTTCCCCAAGAAAAAATAAATTTTTTTAATATTTTTTTTTAATTTCTTCTTTTTTTTCTTTTTACATAACATTCCATTGATTATTCCATTTTATTAACTTGGGTGATTCTCAGTTATTCATAACAATTCACTCTATCAACTTGGCATTTACCCATAATCTTACCCCTCTTACGACTCTAACGCCCACTTACAAATTCTCTAACTAATATGACACCCATCTCCCAAAAAATCTACCAACCCTTCTCTACCTCTAACTAACTACTCTAACTCATTTCGCATCACTCTACCCTTATCACAAAAATACTCTCTACCCCTTTGTACTCAAGATGTGTGTCCCCTCCCAAAGCTCATTCCCTTATCTGGTCCCTGGACTTCCCCTAGGCAACCCTTTCCGGCGCTAAACAGTCCCTCCCTGTCCCAACACCTTTCGTTGGACTCCTTACACCACCCCCCTTACAAAATTCCCACTATCAACTAATTACTCTCCCATTACATCATTACTACTACAAAATAACATCATCATTTGTAAACATCAATATATCACTAATAATTCTACTAAAATTCTCCATTACTACTGTATCTCCACTTATACTCAAATTCTCTATTACTTGTATTTCATCTCTTATTCTCTTTAACACCCATCTATATTCAACTTGGACTGACTCAAATGTCTTACTTAAACAATTACTATCACCCAACTTCTATCTTTTATAACCAATTGAAAATTCTAATTATCTCAAATTTATTTCATTATTTATCTAAAATCTTTAAACACATTGAAAACTTATCATATAAAATATTATTATATTTTTATAATCCTTATTCCTAACATACTACATGCAATTAATACAATAAGACATAATAAACACAATATAGGAAACATCTAGTGCATCTATATTGCAAATCAAAACAAAATTATTTAGTTATCTCAGTAGCGAGTCATCATTATTAAATTACAACATATTTTAATTCGTTACCCCCCTGGGTAACCTCCCTGCCACACACACTATGACCCGCCCTGGACTGTGGCGTCCAGTTGCTTCCACAAGGACTGAAATTTTGTCATCTCCTTGTCCTTGCTTCTGCGTTACATTTTTAAAAACTAGATATCATAATATCTAAATGTACAGATTATACGCCCCTAATGCGGGTCTACCACCAGGCCTTGCTGTTCCTACTCGAACAGAGTGGTGTTCCATAGTTTGGTGATTCCCCTGAATTACCCCCCTGTCAATTTCTAAATTCACCTTTACAACGATAACAGCTATGGCCAGTTAAGGCAGAACGTGACGCAATGAGCCCCAACCATAGCTGTTAAAGCTAAACCAATTCCACGGTCAGGGTTCGGTGAGGCCGTGACCGCCCGAAAAGTTGGGGAATCACAAGTAAAAGATATTTTTGTTTAAAATTAACAATTTACATTACATGACATTTCTAGTCTTGGTTATGTTTTAACCTTATACATTACTTTCTTAACTTTCCCTACCTTGACCTTCATATTTACTTAGTCACTTAAACTAATCTATTTACAGTTAATGTTGTTGTCATTACATGAAAATAAACAATTCACATTTAAGATTTACCAAAATTACATAACTTACAATTTTAATTTCATTTTCAAAATCTATTTACTCGTGACCTTGTTACATTTTATTATTGCATAATAAATTTTATTACATAACGAGTAAATTTTATTTGAACACACTACCTCACTAAAATTATTTATTTACACGCCTAGGCATTCCACAAACTAAACAATTTAACATTTATTAATTTACTAATTATTATCAAATTTAAATCTCATAAAACAATTTAATTACCTCATAAAAATTCAATTATATAACATTTTAAATCCAACAAAATATTTTAAACATCTCAAATTATTTACTTCAATTAATTATTAAAAACCCAACATATTTCAATTATTATCAAAACAATTACTGTTCATTAATTACTGTCTTCAAAATTATTTTCATTCTTTATTTAGTCTACTGAAATAATCTTATTATTATTAAAACAATTACCTACACACATTGTTTACATTATATACTTGTTACAATACACACCACTAATTTCACTATCAATTATTTACAAATTATTCGTCATTAACTGTTCAATTTTACCACACTTCATTTCATAATCTGTCCAGGTCATTACCATAAATTAAAATATTTAAAAATGTCCATACACTAATTCTAACTTCAACCTCCATCATCATATATATATCGAATATATTTATAACATGCATCATTGTTATCCACACACAATTTGTTATTATTATTATTATTATTATTATTATCCATTAACTTTATTTCATTCATTATGCCATTATAATTTATACGGTTATTCCCTATTAATATTTCATAAACCTTGTCAACATAAGTTATTATTGTCCAGTCTCCATCAGTATTATTGGTTAACGTCAGGTAAGCTATTTTATCATTTTTATATTCCTCTACTATTATATCATGTAAGTGTTTATTGTTTATATAGGTATTATCAAAATAATCCTCTATCTCTCTTTCAACAGGTAAGTATTTTATATTGTTTATCTTCACCCCTTCTAACCTCTCTCTCAACTCATTATACTTTCTCTTTAACTTATATAATTCTATCTCTCTATCTAAATCTCCCTCACCATAACCCCTTATCACACTTTCTCTCTCACTCCATGCAGAGGGCACTAACTCATTAAAGCCTTTCCTGATTTCTCCAGGAACAATAAAAAACTTTAAAAAACAATTATCTGTAGAACACTTTTCTACCCAATACCTCCGTGAAGATCTATCTTCACCCCCCTTAACACCTCGAAAAAAATTTACCCTCTGCTTCATACCCACAATATAACTCTCTTCACCCACTCTCTTTAACCCATCAACACACGCTAACATTCCATTGTTACATCCTAAAACTTCATTAGTACTCTCAATATTTACCCCATTATTCTTTAACATCATACTTTCACTTATATTGTCATAATTATCACTCCTACTTACCTCAGAATTGTAATTATCATCATTATCATCACTAGTCAATATTTTATTATCTAACACTACCTCTTCCACCATTTCGTCATTATAAATATTTGTCATACCATTGTCACCTAACTTCTCAACACTCTGTTCTAATCTGTTAAAGTTAGCTTCTATTATGTCACTAGTGTGGTTTAAATGCTTATTGATTTCATTCATATGGTTTTTCAACTCATCAAATTTATTATTTTGTACCTCTAATTTGGTGTCAAAATCATTGCTTAATTAATTTGTTCATCTAATTTCTCACTGAAACTACTCTTAACTTCTTTGATTTCGTTTTTCTGTTCATTCATGTTAATATCGTTTACATCAAAACGACTGTTTATTACTTGAAATTGTTTTTGTAAAAAATTCATTATATCATTGTCGAATTGGCTATTACATTTCTTTGAGGTTGGAGTTGATAGAGTGCCCGAGTCATCTATAGCTGATTCAGTTAGGCTGAATTCTTTTGATCGATTTACTGGGGTTGAATGAACCTCTGGTTCCCCCACACCAGCCGACTCGCTCATTTCGACTACAATCTCGTTATTATCCATTTCATTAAATTATTTTATATTTACTTATTTATAACACATTCATCAATAACACAGTAATATAACCTTTTGTGACACTCTCGTCACCTACGTCTATTTCTACGTACCAAAAAAAATTCGTTCTCATTTCAAACAACCATTCTGCTCTCCCAGTAGGCCTATTTTTATATAAAACAAAATTTTATATAAAATGTCCCTGTTCGGGCGCCAATTGTGATATCACTTTTATTGATTTATTTAAACTCAATTATTTTTGAGTTTTACTCATTGTTTACTCTTTATATCAGGCGCCATCTTGCCGTATTGCAAGAAATTAATTCAATTTACCATTAATATGTGTATAAGAAATAGGTACTTACCATTTTTCGGGCCAGATTCTTTTCGGCGAACTAAAAAGAACAGAAATGGTTGTCTAAATAACGAAAACTTTATTTGTTCCCCATGATTTAAAATTTATTGTCATTTCAATTTTTATCATAAACAAATTATTCTTTTCTCCTTCTTTTACATTTTGTTCCCTAGTAATTCAAGTAAAATATAGACATAAAATGGATCATTATTAAGTTGAACATAATTGGTTCAACAATAGTCAAAATAAAACAGGAAATATAAATACAAAATAATTCGCTTAATACTTAACTTAACTAACACAACGGAAACCAGCGCTTTCACTCACACACACACACACACACACGCACACACACACACACACACACACACACACATATATCTACCCCAGGATTCTAAGAGCTCTCTCTATTAATTGTGAAAATATTTGAATGTGAATTTTACAATTTTGAATATTTAAATCATAATTGAAAGTTTTGTTTTCATTCTTGTAGACTACTTAGCTGAGTTTGAGTCCAGACGACGTCACATTTCTTTACGTGCGCACTTTCATTTAAATCATAAGTTCCGAACTGTATTAATGTAAATAAAACTGTTAATCACATTTTAAGTATGTATTTCTATTGTTAAATCATATTTCAGATATATTATTCACATTTTGTATGTTGCGGGCGTAAATGTACGCCCTCAACATATACGTTCCGGAAATTATGTTTCAGAACTTTTATGTACTACTCGCGCGAGTGTTGAATTTAGACTGCACGAGACAAACGGCACTATTTTGTAAAGTGGCCGCAGTTGTTTACCAAGTTTCATTGTTCTGAGTTCGTATCACTACGCCAGTATACGGTTTTGGCTTATACGCCCAACATTCCACAGCGGGGATTGTCTCTGATGCAAGATGTTGACGTCACATGGTCTGATGTTATTACATAACATGTTTACCGTTTTGTAAGTCATTGGAGCTGACCTTGACTCAATTCCGCTGGTTGTTTATTTCGTCTTTATAATTTTCATGAATAATTTCACACTCACTGCCGCCAACTTCATTACCAACAAAATTTACCTTTCTGTTTACGTTTCCCCAAAATTATCGTAAAAAATGCTAATTCACTTTTATGTAAATACAAATTTATCTATTTCCCCGGGTAGGCCAAAATGTCCCGTTACAATACCCCCTCAATGAGAGGTTTTATGCCGAAGCATAAAAACTCTCATTGACACACTCATACTTGCTAAAGGGATCAGCCTGGATATGTCGCCACAACCCCCTTTATGGTTTACAAACAAAAAAATATATAATTAACTCACCCTTGGTTCAGTGACTGTGACCGCACCTGAATGACATTACTGGACTTCTCTCTCGAGAACCCAACACCATAAAGTCAGACAGATACTTAACGCCTCTGCTCTGACGTGCTGGCCAGCTCAGGACCGCCGCCACAGCATCACCAAACACTGAAACAACAAATCAAATATCAACTAGTGGCCTTAGACAACACCATATCCCCAACTGATCTGTTTCCCCCTAGCGGTGCTGGTTTGCATTAAGAAGCACTGGTTTTGTTTTCACTTAACCTCTAACACATATATGAATACATCTTTTAAACTTCCATAATTTCAATCTATCTACTTTTTCTTGTTAACTTTGATTCCAAAATTCAAAATTACTGCTCTGATTCCTATCAGAAATTAAATAAACATTTCCCATTACCATATTACACATTTCTCTTATCCCCAATTTGCATCAAAAAAATTTTTTAAATTCATAAAAATTTTCTTAAATACTAACAAACACAATACAACATAAGAAAACATAGTACATTCATAATTCACATTGTTATTATTATCTTTATTATACTTTACAATAAACAATTTGCATTTTAAAATTTACACACTTTACATCTTTAAATTTGCATATAAAGTTATAACAATTACATTTTAATCTCAATTTGACTTTTATTAATTCATTTCCCCAAGAAAAAATAAATTTTTTTAATATTTTTTTTTAATTTCTTCTTTTTTTTCTTTTTACATAACATTCCTTGATTATTCCATTTTATTAACTTGGGTGATTCTCAGTTATTCATAACAATTCACTCTATCAACTTGGCATTTACCCATAATCTTACCCCTCTTACGACTCTAACGCCCACTTACAAATTCTCTAACTAATATGACACCCATCTCCCAAAAAATCTACCAACCCTTCTCTACCTCTAACTAACTACTCTAACTCATTTCGCATCACTCTACCCTTATCACAAAAATACTCTCTACCCCTTTGTACTCAGGATGTGTGTCCCCTCCCAAAGCTCATTCCCTTATCTGGTCCCTGGACTTCCCCTAGGCAACCCTTTCCGGCGCTAAACAGTCCCTCCCTGTCCCAACACCTTTCGTTGGACTCCTTACACCACCCCCCTTACAAAATTCCCACTATCAACTAATTACTCTCCCATTACATCATTACTACTACAAAATAACATCATCATTTGTAAACATCAATATATCACTAATAATTCTACTAAAATTCTCCATTACTACTGTATCTCCACTTATACTCAAATTCTCTATTACTTGTATTTCATCTCTTATTCTCTTTAACACCCATCTATATTCAACTTGGACTGACTCAAATGTCTTACTTAAACAATTACTATCACCCAACTTCTATCTTTTATAACCAATTGAAAATTCTAATTATCTCAAATTTATTTCATTATTTATCTAAAATCTTTAAACACATTGAAAACTTATCCTATAAAATATTATTATATTTTTATAATCCTTATTCCTAACATACTACATGCAATTAATACAATAAGACATAATAAACACAATATAGGAAACATCTAGTGCATCTATTTTGCAAATCAAAACAAAATTATTTAGTTATCTCAGTAGCGAGTCATCATTATTAAATTACAACATATTTTAATTCGTTACCCCCCTGGGTAACCTCCCTGCCACACACACTATGACCCGCCCTGGACTGTGGCGTCCAGTTGCTTCCACAAGGACTGAAATTTTGTCATCTCCGTGTCCTTGCTTCTGCGTTACATTTTTAAAAACTAGATATCATAATATCTAATATACGCCCCTAATGCGGGTCTACCACCAGGCCTTGCTGTTCCTACTCGAACAGAGTGGTGTTCCATAGTTTGGTGATTCCCCTGAATTACCCCCCTGTCAATTTCTAAATTCACCTTTACAACGATAACAGCTATGGCCAGTTAAGGCAGAACGTGATGCAATGAGCCCCAACCATAGCTGTTAAAGCTAAACCAATTCCACGGTCAGGGTTCGGTGAGGCCGTGACCGCCCGAAAAGTTGGGGAATCACAAGTAAAAGATATTTTTGTTTAAAATTAACAATTTACATTACATGACATTTCTAGTCTTGGTTATGTTTTAACCTTATACATTACTTTCTTAACTTTCCCTACCTTGACCTTCATATTTACTTAGTCACTTAAACTAATCTATTTACAGTTAATGTTGTTGTCATTACATGAAAATAAACAATTCACATTTAAGATTTACCAAAATTACATAACTTACAATTTTAATTTCATTTTCAAATTCTATTTACTCGTGACCTTGTTACATTTTATTATTGCATAATAAATTTTATTACATAACGAGTAAATTTTATTTGAACACACTACCTCACTAAAATTATTTATTTACACGCCTAGGCATTCCACAAACTAAACAATTTAACATTTATTAATTTACTAATTATTATCAAATTTAAATCTCATAAAACAATTTAATTACCTCATAAAAATTCAATTATATAACATTTTAAATCCAACAAAATATTTTAAACATCTCAAATTATTTACTTCAATTAATTATTAAAAACCCAACATATTTCAATTATTATCAAAACAATTACTGTTCATTAATTACTGTCTTCAAAATTATTTTCATTCTTTATTTAGTCTACTGAAATAATCTTATTATTATTAAAACAATTACCTACACACATTGTTTACATTATATACTTGTTACAATACACACCACTAATTTCACTATCAATTATTTACAAATTATTCGTCATTAACTGTTCAATTTTACCACACTTCATTTCATAATCTGTCCAGGTCATTACCATAAATTAAAATATTTAAAAATGTCCATACACTAATTCTAACTTCAACCTCCATCATCATATATATATCGAATATATTTATAACATGCATCATTGTTATCCACACACAATTTGTTATTATTATTATTATTATTATTATTATCCATTAACTTTATTTCATTCATTATGCCATTATAATTTATACGGTTATTCCCTATTAATATTTCATAAACCTTGTCAACATAAGTTATTATTGTCCAGTCTCCATCAGTATTATTGGTTAACGTCAGGTAAGCTATTTTATCATTTTTATATTCCTCTACTATTATATCATGTAAGTGTTTATTGTTTATATAGGTATTATCAAAATAATCCTCTATCTCTCTTTCAACAGGTAAGTATTTTATATTGTTTATCTTCACCCCTTCTAACCTCTCTCTCAACTCATTATACTTTCTCTTTAACTTATATAATTCTATCTCTCTATCTAAATCTCCCTCACCATAACCCCTTATCACACTTTCTCTCTCACTCCATGCAGAGGGCACTAACTCATTAAAGCCTTTCCTGATTTCTCCAGGAACAATAAAAAACTTTAAAAAACAATTATCTGTAGAACACTTTTCTACCCAATACCTCCGTGAAGATCTATCTTCACCCCCCTTAACACCTCGAAAAAAATTTACCCTCTGCTTCATACCCACAATATAACTCTCTTCACCCACTCTCTTTAACCCATCAACACACGCTAACATTCCATTGTTACATCCTAAAACTTCATTAGTACTCTCAATATTTACCCCATTATTCTTTAACATCATACTTTCACTTATATTGTCATAATTATCACTCCTACTTACCTCAGAATTGTAATTATCATCATTATCATCACTAGTCAATATTTTATTATCTAACACTACCTCTTCCACCATTTCGTCATTATAAATATTTGTCATACCATTGTCACCTAACTTCTCAACACTCTGTTCTAATCTGTTAAAGTTAGCTTCTATTATGTCACTAGTGTGGTTTAAATGCTTATTGATTTCATTCATATGGTTTTTCAACTCATCAAATTTATTATTTTGTACCTCTAATTTGGTGTCAAAATCATTGCTTAATTAATTTGTTCATCTAATTTCTCACTGAAACTACTCTTAACTTCTTTGATTTCGTTTTTCTGTTCATTCATGTTAATATCGTTTACATCAAAACGACTGTTTATTACTTGAAATTGTTTTTGTAAAAAATTCATTATATCATTGTCGAATTGGCTATTACATTTCTTTGAGGTTGGAGTTGATAGAGTGCCCGAGTCATCTATAGCTGATTCAGTTAGGCTGAATTCTTTTGATCGATTTACTGGGGTTGAATGAACCTCTGGTTCCCCCACACCAGCCGACTCGCTCATTTCGACTACAATCTCGTTATTATCCATTTCATTAAATTATTTTATATTTACTTATTTATAACACATTCATCAATAACACAGTAATATAACCTCATGTGACACTCTCGTCACCTACGTCTATTTCTACGTACCAAAAAAAATTCGTTCTCATTTCAAACAACCATTCTGCTCTCCCAGTAGGCCTATTTTTATATAAAACAAAATTTTATATAAAATGTCCCTGTTCGGGCGCCAATTGTGATATCACTTTTATTGATTTATTTAAACTCAATTATTTTTGAGTTTTACTCATTGTTTACTCTTTATATCAGGCGCCATCTTGCCGTATTGCAAGAAATTAATTCAATTTACCATTAATATGTGTATAAGAAATAGGTACTTACCATTTTTCGGGCCAGATTCTTTTCGGCGAACTAAAAAGAACAGAAATGGTTGTCTAAATAACGAAAACTTTATTTGTTCCCCATGATTTAAAATTTATTGTCATTTCAATTTTTATCATAAACAAATTATTCTTTTCTCCTTCTTTTACATTTTGTTCCCTAGTAATTCAAGTAAAATATAGACATAAAATGGATCATTATTAAGTTGAACATAATTGGTTCAACAATAGTCAAAATAAAACAGGAAATATAAATACAAAATAATTCGCTTAATACTTAACTTAACTAACACAACGGAAACCAGCGCTTTCACTCACACACACACACACACACACACACACACACACACACACATATATATCTACCCCAGGATTCTAAGAGCTCTCTCTATTAATTGTGAAAATATTTGAATGTGAATTTTACAATTTTGAATATTTAAATCATAATTGAAAGTTTTGTTTTCATTCTTGTAGACTACTTAGCTGAGTTTGAGTCCAGACGACGTCACATTTCTTTACGTGCGCACTTTCATTTAAATCATAAGTTCCGAACTGTATTAATGTAAATAAAACTGTTAATCACATTTTAAGTATGTATTTCTATTGTTAAATCATATTTCAGATATATTATTCACATTTTGTATGTTGCGGGCGTAAATGTACGCCCGCAACATATACGTTCCGGAAATTATGTTTCAGAACTTTTATGTACTACTCGCGCGAGTGTTGAATTTAGACTGCACGAGACAAACGGCACTATTTTGTAAAGTGGCCGCAGTTGTTTACCAAGTTTCATTGTTCTGAGTTCGTATCACTACGCCAGTATACGGTTTTGGCTTATACGCCCAACATTCCACAGCGGGGATTGTCTCTGATGCAAGATGTTGACGTCACATGGTCTGATGTTATTACATAACTTGTTTACCGTTTTGTAAGTCATTGGAGCAGACCTTGACTCAATTCCGCTGGTTGTTTATTTCGTCTTTATAATTTTCATGAATAATTTCACACTCACTGCCGCCAACTTCATTACCAACAAAATTTACCTTTCTGTTTACGTTTCCCCAAAATTATCGTAAAAAATGCTAATTCACTTTTATGTAAATACAAATTTATCTATTTCCCCGGGTAGGCCAAAATGTCCCGTTACAATACCCCCTCAATGAGAGGTTTTATGCCGAAGCATAAAAACTCTCATTGACACACTCATACTTGCTAAAGGGATCAGCCTGGATATGTCGCCACAACCCCCTTTATGGTTTGCAAACAAAAAAATATATAATTAACTCACCCTTGGTTCAGTGACTGTGACCGCACCTGAATGATATTACTGGACTTCTCTCTCGAGATCCCAACACCATAAAGTCAGACAGATACTTGACGCCTCTGCTCTGACGCGCTGGCCAGCTCAGGACCGCCGCCACAGCATCACCAAACACTGAAACAACAAATCAAATATCAACTAGTGGCCTTAGACAACACCATATCCCCAACTGATCTGTTTCCCCCTAGCGGTGCTGGTTTGCGTTACGAAGCACTGGTTTTGTTTTCACTTAACCTCTAACACATATATGAATACATCTTTTAAACTTCCATAATTTCAATCTATCTACTTTTTCTTGTTAACTTTGATTCCAAAATTCAAAATTACTGCTCTGATTCCGACCAGAAATTAAATAAACATTTCCCATTACCATATTACACATTTCTCTTATCCCCAATTTGCATCAAAAAATTTTTTAAATTCATAAAAATTTTCTTAAATACTAACAAACACAATACAACATAAGAAAACATAGTACATTCATAATTCACATTGTTATTATTATCTTTATTATTACTTTACAATAAACAATTTGCATTTTAAAATTTACACACTTTACATCTTTAAATTTGCATATAAAGTTATAACAATTACATTTTAATCTCAATTTGACTTTTATTAATTCATTTCCCCAAGAAAAAATAAATTTTTTTAATTTTTTTTTTAATTTCTTCTTTTTTTTCTTTTTACATAACATTCCATTGATTATTCCATTTTATTAACTTGGGTGATTCTCAGTTATTCATAACAATTCACTCTATCAACTTGGCATTTACCCATAATCTTACCCCTCTTACGACTCTAACGCCCACTTACAAATTCTCTAACTAATATGACACCCATCTCCCAAAAAATCTACCAACCCTTCTCTACCTCTAACTAACTACTCTAACTCATTTCGCATCACTCTACCCTTATCACAAAAATACTCTCTACCCCTTTGTACTCAGGATGTGTGTCCCCTCCCAAAGCTCATTCCCTTATCTGGTCCCTGGACTTCCCCTAGGCAACCCTTTCCGGCGCTAAACAGTCCCTCCCTGTCCCAACACCTTTCGTTGGACCCCTTACACCACCCCCCTTACAAAATTCCCACTATCAACTAATTACTCTCCCATTACATCATTACTACTACAAAATAACATCATCATTTGTAAACATCAATATATCACTAATAATTCTACTAAAATTCTCCATTACTACTGTATCTCCACTTATACTCAAATTCTCTATTACTTGTATTTCATCTCTTATTCTCTTTAACACCCATCTATATTCAACTTGGACTGACTCAAATGTCTTACTTAAACAATTACTATCACCCAACTTCTATCTTTTATAACCAATTGAAAAATCTAATTATCTCAAATTTATTTCATTATTTATCTAAAATCTTTAAACACATTGAAAACTTATCCTATAAAATATTATTATATTTTTATAATCCTTATTCCTAACATACTACATGCAATTAATACAATAAGACATAATAAACACAATATAGGAAACATCTAGTGCATCTATTTTGCAAATCAAAACAAAATTATTTAGTTATCTCAGTAGCGAGTCATCATTATTAAATTACAACATATTTTAATTCGTTACCCCCCTGGGTAACCTCCCTGCCACACACACTATGACCCGCCCTGGACTGTGGCGTCCAGTTGCTTCCACAAGGACTGAAATTTTGTCATCTCCTTGTCCTTGCTTCTGCGTTACATTTTTAAAAACTAGATATCATAATATCTAAATGTACAGATTATACGCCCCTAATGCGGGTCTACCACCAGGCCTTGCTGTTCCTACTCGAACAGAGTGGTGTTCCATAGTTTGGTGATTCCCCTGAATTACCCCCCTGTCAATTTCTAAATTCACCTTTACAACGATAACAGCTATGGCCAGTTAAGGCAGAACGTGACGCAATGAGCCCCAACCATAGCTGTTAAAGCTAAACCAATTCCATGGTCAGGGTTCGGTGAGGCCGTGACCGCCCGAAAAGTTGGGGAATCACAAGTAAAAGATATTTTTGTTTAAAATTAACAATTTACATTACATGACATTTCTAGTCTTGGTTATGTTTTAACCTTATACATTACTTTCTTAACTTTCCCTACCTTGACCTTCATATTTACTTAATATTTACTTAGTCACTTAAACTAATCTATTTACAGTTAATGTTGTTGTCATTACATGAAAATAAACAATTCACATTTAAGATTTACCAAAATTACATAACTTACAATTTTAATTTCATTTTCAAATTCTATTTACTCGTGACCTTGTTACAATTTATTATTGCATAATAAATTTTATTACATAACGAGTAAATTTTATTTGAACACACTACCTCACTAAAATTATTTATTTACACGCCTAGGCATTCCACAAACTAAACAATTTAACATTTATTAATTTACTAATTATTATCAAATTTAAATCTCATAAAACAATTTAATTACCTCATAAAAATTCAATTATATAACATTTTAAATCCAACAAAATATTTTAAACATCTCAAATTATTTACTTCAATTAATTATTAAAAACCCAACATATTTCAATTATTATCAAAACAATTACTGTTCATTAATTACTGTCTTCAAAATTATTTTCATTCTTTATTTAGTCTACTGAAATAATCTTATTATTATTAAAACAATTACCTACACACATTGTTTACATTATATACTTGTTACAATACACACCACTAATTTCACTATCAATTATTTACAAATTATTCGTCATTAACTGTTCAATTTTACCACACTTCATTTCATAATCTGTCCAGGTCATTACCATAAATTAAAATATTTAAAAATGTCCATACACTAATTCTAACTTCAACCTCCATCATCATATATATATCGAATATATTTATAACATGCATCATTTTATCCACACACAATTTGTTATTATTATTATTATTATTATTATTATTATTATTATCCATTAACTTTATTTCATTCATTATGCCATTATAATTTATACGGTTATTCCCTATTAATATTTCATAAACCTTGTCAACATAAGTTATTATTGTCCAGTCTCCATCAGTATTATTGGTTAATGTCAGGTAAGCTATTTTATCATTTTTATATTCCTCTACTATTATATCATGTAAGTGTTTATTGTTTATATAGGTATTATCAAAATAATCCTCTATCTCTCTTTCAACAGGTAAGTATTTTATATTGTTTATCTTCACCCCTTCTAACCTCTCTCTCAACTCATTATACTTTCTCTTTAACTTATATAATTCTATCTCTCTATCTAAATCTCCCTCACCATAACCCCTTATCACACTTTCTCTCTCACTCCATGCAGAGGGCACTAACTCATTAAAGCCTTTCCTGATTTCTCCAGGAACAATAAAAAACTTTAAAAAACAATTATCTGTAGAACACTTTTCTACCCAATACCTCCGTGAAGATCTATCTTCACCCCCCTTAACACCTCGAAAAAAGTTTACCCTCTGCTTCATACCCACAATATAACTCTCTTCACCCACTCTCTTTAACCCATCAACACACGCTAACATTCCATTGTTACATCCTAAAACTTCATTAGTACTCTCAATATTTACCCCATTATTCTTTAACATCATACTTTCACTTATATTGTCATAATTATCACTCCTACTTACCTCAGAATTGTAATTATCATCATTATCATCACTAGTCAATATTTTATTATCTAACACTACCTCTTCCACCATTTCGTCATTATAAATATTTGTCATACCATTGTCACCTAACTTCTCAACACTCTGTTCTAATCTGTTAAAGTTAGCTTCTATTATGTCACTAGTGTGGTTTAAATGCTTATTGATTTCATTCATATGGTTTTTCAACTCATCAAATTTATTATTTTGTACCTCTAATTTGGTGTCAAAATCATTGCTTAATTAATTTGTTCATCTAATTTCTCACTGAAACTACTCTTAACTTCTTTGATTTCGTTTTTCTGTTCATTCATGTTAATATCGTTTACATCAAAACGACTGTTTTTTACTTGAAATGGTTTTTGTAAAAAATTCATTATATCATTGTCGAATTGGCTATTACATTTCTTTGAGGTTGGAGTTGATAGAGTGCCCGAGTCATCTATAGCTGATTCAGTTAGGCTGAATTCTTTTGATCGATTTACTGGGGTTGAATGAACCTCTGGTTCCCCCACACCAGCCGACTCGCTCATTTCGACTACAATCTCATTATTATCCATTTCATTAAATTATTTTATATTTACTTATTTATAACACATTCATCAATAACACAGTAATATAACCTTTTGTGACACTCTCGTCACCTACGTCTATTTCTACGTACCAAAAAAAATTCGTTCTCATTTCAAACAACCATTCTGCTCTCCCAGTAGGCCTATTTTTATATAAAACAAAATTTTATATAAAATGTCCCTGTTCGGGCGTCAATTGTGATATCACTTTTATTGATTTATTTAAACTCAATTATTTTTGAGTTTTACTCATTGTTTACTCTTTATATCAGGCGCCATCTTGCCGTATTGCAAGAAATTAATTCAATTTACCATTAATATGTGTATAAGAAATAGGTACTTACCATTTTTCGGGCCAGATTCTTTTCGGCGAACTAAAAAGAACAGAAATGGTTGTCTAAATAACGAAAACTTTATTTGTTCCCCATGATTTAAAATTTATTGTCATTTCAATTTTTATCATAAACAAATTATTCTTTTCTCCTTCTTTTACATTTTGTTCCCTAGTAATTCAAGTAAAATATAGACATAAAATGGATCATTATTAAGTTGAACATAATTGGTTCAACAATAGTCAAAATAAAACAGGAAATATAAATACAAAATAATTCGCTTAATACTTAACTTAACTAACACAACGGAAACCAGCTCTTTCACTCACACACACACATACACACACGCACACACACACACACACACACACACACACATATATCTACCCCAGGATTCTAAGAGCTCTCTCTATTAATTGTGAAAATATTTGAATGTGAATTTTACAATTTTGAATATTTAAATCATAATTGAAAGTTTTGTTTTCATTCTTGTAGACTACTTAGCTGAGTTTGAGTCCAGACGACGTCACATTTCTTTACGTGCGCACTTTCATTTAAATCATAAGTTCCGAACTGTATTAATGTAAATAAAACTGTTAATCACATTTTAAGTATGTATTTCTATTGTTAAATCATATTTCAGATATATTATTCACATTTTGTATGTTGCGGGCGTAAATGTACGCCCGCAACATATACGTTCCGGAAATTATGTTTCAGAACTTTTATGTACTACTCGCGCGAGTGTTGAATTTAGACTGCACGAGACAAACGGCACTATTTTGTAAAGTGGCCGCAGTTGTTTACCAAGTTTCATTGTTCTGAGTTCGTATCACTACGCCAGTATACGGTTTTGGCTTATACGCCCAACATTCCACAGCGGGGATTGTCTCTGATGCAAGATGTTGACGTCACATGGTCTGATGTTATTACATAACATGTTTACCGTTTTGTAAGTCATTGGAGCTGACCTTGACTCAATTCCGCTGGTTGTTTATTTCGTCTTTATAATTTTCATGAATAATTTCACACTCACTGCCGCCAACTTCATTACCAACAAAATTTACCTTTCTGTTTACGTTTCCCCAAAATTATCGTAAAAAATGCTAATTCACTTTTATGTAAATACAAATTTATCTATTTCCCCGGGTAGGCCAAAATGTCCCGTTACAATACCCCCTCAATGAGAGGTTTTATGCCGAAGCATAAAAACTCTCATTGACACACTCATACTTGCTAAAGGGATCAGCCTGGATATGTCACCACAACCCCCTTTATGGTTTACAAACAAAAAAATATATAATTAACTCACCCTTGGTTCAGTGACTGTGACCGCACCTGAATGACATTACTGGACTTCTCTCTCGAGAACCCAACACCATAAAGTCAGACAGATACTTAACGCCTCTGCTCTGACGTGCTGGCCAGCTCAGGACCGCCGCCACAGCATCACCAAACACTGAAACAACAAATCAAATATCAACTAGTGGCCTTAGACAACACCATATCCCCAACTGATCTGTTTCCCCCTAGCGGTGCTGGTTTGCGTTATGAAGCACTGGTTTTGTTTTCACTTAACCTCTAACACATATATGAATACATCTTTTAAACTTCCATAATTTCAATCTATCTACTTTTTCTTGTTAACTTTGATTCCAAAATTCAAAATTACTGCTCTGATTCCGACCAGAAATTAAATAAACATTTCCCATTACCATATTACACATTTCTCTTATCCCCAATTTGCATCAAAAAAATTTTTTAAATTCATAAAAATTTTCTTAAATACTAACAAACACAATACAACATAAGAAAACATAGTACATTCATAATTCACATTGTTATTATTATCTTTATTATACTTTACAATAAACAATTTGCATTTTAAAATTTACACACTTTACATCTTTAAAATTGCATATAAAGTTATAACAATTACATTTTAATCTCAATTTGACTTTTATTAATTCATTTCCCCAAGAAAAAATAAATTTTTTTAATATTTTTTTTTAATTTCTTCTTTTTTTTCTTTTTACATAACATTCCTTGATTATTCCATTTTATTAACTTGGGTGATTCTCAGTTATTCATAACAATTCACTCTATCAACTTGGCATTTACCCATAATCTTACCCCTCTTACGACTCTAACGCCCACTTACAAATTCTCTAACTAATATGACACCCATCTCCCAAAAAATCTACCAACCCTTCTCTACCTCTAACTAACTACTCTAACTCATTTCGCATCACTCTACCCTTATCACAAAAATACTCTCTACCCCTTTGTACTCAGGATGTGTGTCCCCTCCCAAAGCTCATTCCCTTATCTGGTCCCTGGACTTCCCCTAGGCAACCCTTTCCAGCGCTAAACAGTCCCTCCCTGTCCCAACACCTTTCGTTGGACTCCTTACACCACCTCCTTACAAAATTCCCACTATCAACTAATTACTCTCCCATTACATCATTACTACTACAAAATAACATCATCATTTGTAAACATCAATATATCACTAATAATTCTACTAAAATTCTCCATTACTACTGTATCTCCACTTATACTCAAATTCTCTATTACTTGTATTTCATCTCTTATTCTCTTTAACACCCATCTATATTCAACTTGGACTGACTCAAATGTCTTACTTAAACAATTACTATCACCCAACTTCTATCTTTTATAACCAATTGAAAATTCTAATTATCTCAAATTTATTTCATTATTTATCTAAAATCTTTAAACACATTGAAAACTTATCCTATAAAATATTATTATATTTTTATAATCCTTATTCCTAACATACTACATGCAATTAATACAATAAGACATAATAAACACAATATAGGAAACATCTAGTGCATCTATTTTGCAAATCAAAACAAAATTATTTAGTTATCTCAGTAGCGAGTCATCATTATTAAATTACAACATATTTTAATTCGTTACCCCCCTGGGTAACCTCCCTGCCACACACACTATGACCCGCCCTGGACTGTGGCGTCCAGTTGCTTCCACAAGGACTGAAATTTTGTCATCTCCTTGTCCTTGCTTCTGCGTTACATTTTTAAAAACTAGATATCATAATATCTAATGTACGCCCCTAATGCGGGTCTACCACCAGGCCTTGCTGTTCCTACTCGAACAGAGTGGTGTTCCATAGTTTGGTGATTCCCCTGAATTACCCCCCTGTCAATTTCTAAATTCACCTTTACAACGATAACAGCTATGGCCAGTTAAGGCAGAACGTGACGCAATGAGCCCCAACCATAGCTGTTAAAGCTAAACCAATTCCACGGTCAGGGTTCGGTGAGGCCGTGACCGCCCGAAAAGTTGGGGAATCACAAGTAAAAGATATTTTTGTTTAAAATTAACAATTTACATTACATGACATTTCTAGTCTTGGTTATGTTTTAACCTTATACATTACTTTCTTAACTTTCCCTACCTTGACCTTCATATTTACTTAATATTTACTTAGTCACTTAAACTAATCTATTTACAGTTAATGTTGTTGTCATTACATGAAAATAAACAATTCACATTTAAGATTTACCAAAATTACATAACTTACAATTTTAATTTCATTTTCAAATTCTATTTACTCGTGACCTTGTTACATTTTATTATTGCATAATAAATTTTATTACATAACGAGTAAATTTTATTTGAACACACTACCTCACTAAAATTATTTATTTACACGCCTAGGCATTCCACAAACTAAACAATTTAACATTTATTAATTTACTAATTATTATCAAATTTAAATCTCATAAAACAATTTAATTACCTCATAAAAATTCAATTATATAACATTTTAAATCCAACAAAATATTTTAAACATCTCAAATTATTTACTTCAATTAATTATTAAAAACCCAACATATTTCAATTATTATCAAAACAATTACTGTTCATTAATTACTGTCTTCAAAATTATTTTCATTCTTTATTTAGTCTACTGAAATAATCTTATTATTATTAAAACAATTACCTACACACATTGTTTACATTATATACTTGTTACAATACACACCACTAATTTCACTATCAATTATTTACAAATTATTCGTCATTAACTGTTCAATTTTACCACACTTCATTTCATAATCTGTCCAGGTCATTACCATAAATTAAAATATTTAAAAATGTCCATACACTAATTCTAACTTCAACCTCCATCATCATATATATATCGAATATATTTATAACATGCATCATTGTTATCCACACACAATTTGTTATTATTATTATTATTATTATTATTATTATTATCCATTAACTTTATTTCATTCATTATGCCATTATAATTTATACGGTTATTCCCTATTAATATTTCATAAACCTTGTCAACATAAGTTATTATTGTCCAGTCTCCATCAGTATTATTGGTTAACGTCAGGTAAGCTATTTTATCATTTTTATATTCCTCTACTATTATATCATGTAAGTGTTTATTGTTTATATAGGTATTATCAAAATAATCCTCTATCTCTCTTTCAACAGGTAAGTATTTTATATTGTTTATCTTCACCCCTTCTAACCTCTCTCTCAACTCATTATACTTTCTCTTTAACTTATATAATTCTATCTCTCTATCTAAATCTCCCTCACCATAACCACTTATCACACTTTCTCTCTCACTCCATGCAGAGGGCACTAACTCATTAAAGCCTTTCCTGATTTCTCCAGGAACAATAAAAAACTTTAAAAAACAATTATCTGTAGAACACTTTTCTACCCAATACCTCCGTGAAGATCTTTCTTCACCCCCCTTAACACCTCGAAAAAAGTTTACCCTCTGCTTCATACCCACAATATAACTCTCTTCACCCACTCTCTTTAACCCATCAACACACGCTAACATTCCATTGTTACATCCTAAAACTTCATTAGTACTCTCAATATTTACCCCATTATTCTTTAACATCATACTTTCACTTATATTGTCATAATTATCACTCCTACTTACCTCAGAATTGTAATTAACATCATTATCATCACTAGTCAATATTTTATTATCTAACACTACCTCTTCCACCATTTCGTCATTATAAATATTTGTCATACCATTGTCACCTAACTTCTCAACACTCTGTTCTAATCTGTTAAAGTTAGCTTCTATTATGTCACTAGTGTGGTTTAAATGCTTATTGATTTCATTCATATGGTTTTTCAACTCATCAAATTTATTATTTTGTACTTCTAATTTGGTGTCAAAATCATTGCTTAATTAATTTGTTCATCTAATTTCTCACTGAAACTACTCTTAACTTCTTTGATTTCGTTTTTCTGTTCATTCATGTTAATATCATTTACATCAAAACGACTGTTTATTACTTGAAATTGTTTTTGTAAAAAATTCATTATATCATTGTCGAATTGGCTATTACATTTCTTTGAGGTTGGAGTTGATAGAGTGCCCGAGTCATCTATAGCTGATTCAGTTAGGCTGAATTCTTTTGATCGATTTACTGGGGTTGAATGAACCTCTGGTTCCCCCACACCAGCCGACTCGCTCATTTCGACTACAATCTCGTTATTATCCATTTCATTAAATTATTTTATATTTACTTATTTATAACACATTCATCAATAACACAGTAATATAACCTTTTGTGACACTCTCGTCACCTACGTCTATTTCTACGTACCAAAAAAAATTCGTTCTCATTTCAAACAACCATTCTGCTCTCCCAGTAGGCCTATTTTTATATAATACAAAATTTTATATAAAATGTCCCTGTTCGGGCGCCAATTGTGATATCACTTTTATTGATTTATTTAAACTCAATTACTTTTGAGTTTTACTCATTGTTTACTCTTTATATCAGGCGCCATCTTGCCGTATTGCAAGAAATTAATTCAATTTACCATTAATATGTGTATAAGAAATAGGTACTTACCATTTTTCGGGCCAGATTCTTTTCGGCGAACTAAAAAGAACAGAAATGGTTGTCTAAATAACGAAAACTTTATTTGTTCCCCATGATTTAAAATTTATTGTCATTTCAATTTTTATCATAAACAAATTATTCTTTTCTCCCTCTTTTACATTTTGTTCCCTAGTAATTTAAGTAAAATATAGACATAAAATGGATCATTATTAAGTTGAACATAATTGGTTCAACAATAGTCAAAATAAAACAGGAAATATAAATACAAAATAATTCGCTTAATACTTAACTTAACTAACACAACGGAAACCAGCGCTTTCACTCACACACACATACATATATATCTACCCAGAATTCTAAGAGCTCTCTCTATTAATCGTGAAAATATTTGAATGTGAATTTTACAATTTTGAATATTTAAATCATAATTGAAAGTTTTGTTTTCATTCTTGTAGACTACTTAGCTGAGTTTGAGTCCAGACGACGTCACATTTCTTTATGTGCGCACTTTCATTTAAATCATAATTTCCGAACTGTATTAATGTAAATAAAACTTTTAATCACATTTTAAGTATGTATTTCTATTGTTAAATCATATTTTAGATATATTATTCACATTTTATATGTTGCGGGCGCCCGCGATTTACGTTCCGGAACTTTTATGTACTACTCGCGCGAGTGTTGAATTTAGACTGCGCGAGACAAACTGCACTATTTTGTAAAGTGGCCGCAGTTGTTTACCAAGTTTCATTGTTCTGAGTTCGTATCACTACGCCATTATACGGTTTTTGCGTATACGCCCAACATTCCACAGCGGGGATTGTCTCTGACGCAAGATGTTGACTTCATATGGTCTGATGTTATTACATAACTTGTTTACCGTTTTGTAAGTCATTGGAGCTGACCTTGACTCAATTCCGCTGGTTGTTTATTACGTCTTTATAATTTTCATGAATAATTTCACACTCACAGTCGCCAACTTCATTACTAACAAAATTTACCTTTCTGTTACTAACAAAACAACACAGACCTAGTAACAAAAATAAAAGAAATACACATCCCCCATATTGCCACATTAGCCTCCTTTGACGTTAAAAACCTGTACACAAACATCCCCATCTCTGAAACAATCACCATCCTACAAAACAAACTCAAACAGAACAACACACCAGACGAACTTATCAATGAAATAATAAAAACTCTGAACATTATCACAAAACAAAACTACTTTACATATAACAATAAATTTTACACACAGAGTGATGGTCTACCCATGGGCTCACCCATATCCAGCATTCTAGCAGAAGTCTTCCTCCAACACTTAGAAAAAACAAAAATCCTCACAAACAATGACTGACACTCACATAAAATACTGTATTGGCACATATGTTGATGACATTCTAATACTATACAGGGGAAACAAAAGACAATGTGAACAGTTACTAACGCACATAAACAAAATACATAAAAACATAACCTTTACTGCTGAATACGAACACAACAATAGCATAAACTTCTTAGACCTCTCCATCACAAAACTTGAACACAGGCACAAATTCAGTATATACAGAAAACCGACTACAACTGACACACTAATATACAACACCTCCAATCACCCAATACAACACAAACTAGAACCATAGACTTAACAACATCCCCTAGATGAAAAAGACTACAAAGACGAACTAAACACGATAAAATATCTAGCAGAATCCAACGGATACGACAGAACAATAATCAACACACTCCTACACAAAACACAAAACAAACAACAGACAAAGACAGAAAACAACAAATTCATAACACTGACATACATCAACAAACAAACTGAAAAAATAGCCCACAAATTCAAAAAAGCAGATACAGAATCGCTTACAAAACTACTAACAAAACAGAACACACACTATCAAAACACACACACAAAGCACAAAACAAATTCGATCTACCTGGTGTTTACAAACTAAATTGCTCAGATTGCAACAAATTCTATATATGCCAGACAGGACATAGCTTCAAACAAAGATACATTGAACACACAAAGGCACTCCACTCCACTACAGAATCCACCTTTGCAAACCACCTCATTGAAGCAAACCACACATACAAAAACATCGAAAATAACATGAACATTCTACACATACAAACAAAAGGCCGAAAACTAGACACTCTAGAACAATTGGAAATATACAAACACATGAAAACAAATAAAAACAACATCCTAAACGAATAGACACAATTCAAAGCACACGCATTATTCGAACATATTACACCCCACACACACAACATCGATCTTTCAAAAATCGATTCCATCGCCAACAAGTCGGACAGTGCTACCAGCGGCAACCTCTGAAGAAGCTTTTTAAAAATGAAAATCGGTTCAGGTTATAAGGTAAAAGTTTTATGTTTTTACCCATAAAAAGTTTTGTGTTCCGAGTCATAGTGAAATAATTATATTTAGTCAAATTCTCAGTCGTTCTAGTGTTAATGACCAAATATGACCTCTCATAAAATGCAGTTGTTGTACTATATACATGTGTCTATAACATATGTGCAAAAAATTGTTAGTATCATAGATGGTGGAGTGGAAGAGGATTTCAATATAAAAATACTAGTTTGGAGGAGAAATAGAGTTATTCTGTAATGACGACCTTTATTCTGTAATTAAGGTGCCTATAACACAATATTTAGAAGTAATTCTAATAAAAATTAATACAGCATCAAGGGCCTTTCAAATATAAATTTACAAGTAAAATTGGCATCATATTTCCAAGTTACTACCTGCTTTAGTAAGCGTGGGCCATAATACGCTCCATGAAGCATAAATTCAACAGAGAGTGGACCTTGTGATTCCAGAAGACTAGCCATAAGGTCCTATGGCTATTTTCAGTGTGAGAATTCCTGTCTGAACTCTTTTGGTCTGGATGATGAATGAGGGTGATGTCATTGCAAATACTATAATGCAATGATGTCATTGTGTAACAATAAAAAAGATAAGCCGAAATATATAAAATAAATAAAACCACTACCAGGACTTACCTGCACGCAATTACAACACTTACCTGTTATTGAAATTTTACCAGAAGACCAAGGTCGCCACGATTATTTTTTATAGGTAAAATATCGAAAACCTTTATACTCCACCTTAAATAAAAAGGACAATTTAGCAATCTGACCCACCCAATTAATAATTCAGAAAATTCCGGAACGTTTAGACGAATTTTTTCAACACAGGAATAAGACAGTGGCAATGACGAAATAACAGTCTAACACATTTTTATGTTATGAAAATAATGTTTTACTTATGGAAATTCATCAATTATTAACAGAACACAAAAATAAAACAAATTTTGAAATGTATGCATCTAAGTATGTCTTATTTCTAAATATAACCTTTATCTTAACCTATACAGCCCAGCGTGCTCACTCTCTCATTCATTCGAATTTATAAAACCCCTACATTTACTTGAATTAGGCCTTGGTAATAAAATTGATTGATTAGAATACAGTTACTTGTTTCCATAGCGTCGCTGACAACCACGTGGCGCGTCCCCGTAATATTCCCGCACTCGGTCACAAACGTTTGTTAGTTCACTGCTTTTACATTTTGCCGTCACTCCACGTATTCCCTTCTTAGCTACTGGTTTACTTAGAGATGCAAAACTATTACTTTCAAATAAACTTTACAAGATTTTTGGGGCCCACGAGTCTTGGCGCGCGTCTGGCCGACGCCGCGGCTATAAGTCGACTGTTCCGTCACTATGAACGTAACAGGTATTTTTTACCTGTTCCTGGAGGGAGGCTGGTTCTCTACTGCCACGATGTTTTCGTCGCTCCGGCCTCATTTGTTGGGAAGTAACCACTTTATATATGGATTAAAGCCGGTATGTGTGTGTGTCCAGAGGCCGATATTGGACTTGGTTCCGCTGATGTCACCAACAGTAGGCGGAGTTTAATGCGACTTCCGGGAGGTCTTAGAGAAGACGACGAATATTTTTTACGCTCTGGCCATCTTGAGTTTTTAGTTAGAGCGTCCTTTGAGCGCGTGCGGGTGTAGTTGCGCTTGAGCGTTGACACACATGTATAGAGTTCTTAGAATTTTGGTGGAGGTAAATTCTTCTGCCGTGTTACACCACTGAAATTGCGCATCGCCTTTGTTCCAAACGCTATATCTCAACACTGGTCTGTTACACGGACAAATACGTTGCACATGCGTTCTATTATAACGGAATGAATTTTGTTACCCAATAATTTTCACAACCATTTTTTTTTACAAGCCCGCACAAAAATGAAAGAAATAAAAATGTACTTGCCCCATACGGTAAAAATAAAAACACCCAAAAATTGACCCGCTACAATTGCATATAACATTTGCTCTCTGGCATAGCATAAGAAATCCAGGTTTCATTCCCTGTTATGTTCCTCTGTTATTACATCATCTACATCCTTTGAATAATTATTCAAAAATACAACAGAGTACCCATATGGTTTTTTTATATTCTTCATTAAGTGTACTCAGAACCCACCTAACACAAATTTTTTTGTGATTGAGATGAATGGTGACAATTCCATAGATAATTGTGTGAGAAATAAATAAATAATTTTCATTTTTCTAAACATTATGCCACTGATTTGTTATAATATTATTATATATATACCACCAAAATCAGTAAAGTTTCAATTTTTTAAAATTATTGAATAAGGCCTTTTCGAAATTATTATAATACTGATTTTGGTGGTATGTATATAATAATAAAATAATTTTCACTTTTTCATGAAGTGTGACATTCTAATTTTGTATGATTAATTCAACATTACGCAGCAATTCTTCCATAATGAGGGAAGGACAACCACATCATTTAATATCAAGAACGTTCTCTCCCCTTTGTAAAAATTGTGACACCATCATCTTACTGAAGATTCATCATTATTACATTACCATACACTGATTGTATGGTGAATCTTGCAAGACTGCATATTTCTTGCATGAAGAAATTAAATTAACGGATCTCACTTCCTATGTAGTGGCATTACTGATGTTTTTTTAACACAAAGGTCAGGAACACAAATGAAATACACACAGACAACAGTCACATCATCGCGACTGCTGAACAACAACAGAAATAAATGGGACAACTCCATGCTCTGTACATGCAAATGGGTATTACTTTCCAAATGGCTGTCGTATAATAAGGTTCACTTTTATAAATTGGAACTTATAAAGCTACGAAATAGTGGGATATAATCAATTAACAATACATACAATGAATAGACTAAGTTGTGTATGTATAATATACACCTTCTATAGCCTAAGTTGGAGGCTCAGTTAGGAGTAATGAAGATTGTTAACCAAGGTTGTAAAATTTGTGTACACAACATGAGTAGAATAAACAAAAGAGTAAGAATAAAACAAATGTTATATTGATTGGGATCCTGTTTTTCAAATTCCTCATGGCATTATAAAACCACACATGAACAATCAGAGGACAATAAACCAAGAGAAATTTAACTTCAATGGCACCACAACCATCAACCAAACCCCATTTATTATACTTGGAGAGGATTATCAGAGCTGTAGTTACATCACATACATTGTCAATTACTACTAAAGATGTCAACATTATAATCACTCCTAGGGACTCCCAAATTACCCTCATTATTAAATTTTTAAGGGGAAGATACATTCATAATCACTTTACATTATGTTATTAAAAGATTTGGCAAGATTATTTATGGTTTTAGTAGCACATGGTTTTCAAGAAGTGTAATGGTTAATACACTGTTATACAAAATAATGTAATAATTGTGTATAACATAACAGGTATTATGTTATCTTCTTCTTCTTCTTCTTCTTCTATAGCTCTACAGGCCAGGATGACCCTTGGCTTCCGCCACCACTAGACTCAAGTTCTCTCTCACTGTTGCAACGTTCCTCCAGTTTTGTATACAAATTCTTCTTAAGTCTTCCTTCACCTCATGTATCCATTGCCTTCTGGGTCTGTCCCTTCTTCTTGTTCCTTCCATCAGGGTTCCCACTCTATCTGGAATTCTGGAAATCATGGAAAACTCATGGAAATGCATTTCACCTGTAAATTTAATTGAAATATCATTGAATTTTTATAAAGATCTGGAAAAAATCATAATTGAATTAAAACATTTAATAATAATATTTTTGACTCCATGATTTCCATAAATACTTTTTTGCAAATCATTAAACATAGTTTCTTATAAGATACATAAGGTTAGCGGACCAACCTCGGAATTTGAACACCGCAATTGGATCATAATTTGCCGTAAATTTGTTGTGGAAATCGTTTTTTTCACAAAAAATGATTTCCACGACAAAAAAACGATTTCTGCGACAAAAATATGATTTCCACGACAAATTTACGGCAAATTATGGTCCAATTGCGGTGTTCAAATTCCAAGGGGTGGGCCACGCTATTTACCACGTAAATCCGGTAAATCCATAAGTAAATCTCTGTAAATCTTGATAAATCAAATGGTGTATCTTAGTAAATTTTATTAAATCTTAAGTTGAATCTTGGTATATCGCTATAAATATTATATAAAAATTAATGAAGGGCACAGCAAAACGTTAAAAAAAATTATTTAAACTAATATTTGTTGCAATAATATTAAAATAAATCTATTACATATTTACCTGTATTTACGGATTTACAAAGCACGGATTTACCAAAAATTTACTAATTTACTATAAAACATTATTTTTATATATTATCCAAGACGCTTAAACAATGATCATTATACTCGGGATTGACCCAAAGCTCAGCTAATTGTTTAATAAATTATTTAAACTATAAATCTTGTAAATTAGCAAATTAAGCTAGTATATCACAAAAAATTCGAAAAAATCCTAAGATCAACTTTCAATAACCCTAAAACCGATAATTATTGTCGAAACATAGAAAACTGTTTAAGAAGTTGTTTAAATAATAATTCTTGCAAAATTATGAGATTCGTCCAACATATCACAGACGACTCGAAAACAATCTCAACATAAACTTCCAAGAACCTCGAAAACAATCATTTTTGTCGGGATTGCCCATTTGCCTTGGAAATTGTTTTAAAAAATGTTTAAACTAACAATATTGCATAATTATCGGTTTTAGGATTGTTGAAAATTGATCTTAGGATTTTTTCGAATTTTTTTTGATATACTGGCTTAATCCGCTAATTTTGCAATGTTGTTAGTTTAAACATTTTTTAAAACAATTTTGTAGATGGTCAATCCTGACAACAATGATTGTTTTCGGGGTTCTTGGAAGTTTATGTTGAGATTTTTTTCCGAGTCGTCTGTGATATGTTGGACGAATCTCATAATTTTGCAAGAATTATTATTTAAACAACTTCTTAAACAGTTTTCTATGTAGATCATCAATTTCGACAATAATTATCGGTTTTAGAGTTATTGAAAGTTGATCTTAGGATTTGTGATATACTGGCTTAATTCGCTAATTTACAAGATTTATGGTTTAAATAATTTATTAAACAATTAGCTGAGCTTTGAGTCAATCCCGAGTATAATGATCATTGTTTAAGCGTCTTGGATAACATATAAAAATAATGCGTTTTATGGTAAATTAGTAAATTTTTGGTAAATCCGTGCTTTGTAAATCCATAAATACGGTAAATCCATAAATAGCGTGGCCCACCCCTTGTCAAATTCCAAGGTTGGTCCGCTAACTTTAGGGTAGAGACACAGTAAATGACACCTTTACGTTTCTGGCCACGTGTGGGTATTTCGTTAATTAAAAAAATATCGAATAACGCTAGAGACTTGAAAATTTCAGAACCTTATTCTGCTACCTATTTGCTCGCAGTAATTACAAATTGAAAAAGCATTTAAAATTATTATCAAACTATAATTGAGAATATAATATTTTATATTTACAGTACCAAAGAATTAAAAGTATTGTTTAGACTTATAAGAAAGGTAGATTACAACTAATAGTAATAGATTAAATAAGTAATTCAAATTTCATGTATAAGATGCATAAAAAACTTTTAATTATAATTACAAATTGAAAAAAAATTGAAAACTATTATCAAACTATATTTGAGATAATTTAATATTTTATATTTATGTAATTTTAATGATATGTCTAAAAATAAATATTGCCAAATCACTACAGTACAGGAACGAGAAGTATTATTTAGATTTAAAAAAAATTGATTAAATAATTCTAATTTAAATGTATAAGATTAATGAAAAATTGTTACTTATTGCACGTATGTGCATATGTACATTATGCATGTATTGTTAAATTAAATAAAAAAGTAAAAATAAAATAGAATTTTTTTGAATAAAAATGTGCATTTTCTTACTATAATGCATGTAAAACACAATTTCTCCCTTCCCCCAACTTACGCTATAAAGGAAAAAAAAGTATATCAATTCTTTTCAAAAATCATGGAAATTTTGTCATTTTACATGGAAAAATCATGGAAAATTCATGGAATTGTATAATCGAAAAATAGTGACAACCCTGTTCCATGTTCCCATTTAGCACTTGCTTGGGCAGTCCCTTCTGTGGCATTCCCTCCACATGTTCCAGCCAGCTTATCCGTTTTGCCTTTATGGAGCGCACTATATCTTTGTGCACAATATTTCATCAATTTCAGCATTTCAAAAGCATCTAAACTCTCCTGCTTCCATTATTGGGCCATATATCTTTCTCACTATTTTCCTTTAAAATAGTCTCAACGAGTTTATTGATACACCCATGAGTGGCCATGCATCAGCTAGGTATTAGGTTATTTATAATATTAATATTTTATGTACAACAGTTCTGTGTGTATTAAATAATGAAAATAAACAAATGAATTTGGGGGAAGGGTTGCATTGGTTGATTGGTTCCAGTTGCATAAATTAATCTTGCAGGTATGGGAAAATGAAATGATGTCCATAGATTGGAACACTGGTATAATTTACCCAACATTAAAAAAGGAAATATGTTTGGTACAATTATAGAGGTATAACTCCATTGGATGCTCTGTATATTCTCTACTGTTCTGACAAATAGGCTAAAGCGTTTCTGCTGAAGAGATTTTGGGGATGCCATTGTGGCTTCAAACAAGACAAATTTTTGCTATATGTCAAACTTTGGAAAAATGATTTGATTTTAATATAAATGTACATATGGGCCTTATAGATTACAAACAGGCTTTTGATAGTTTTCAATACTGAAGCTCCTGGATGCAAGGGAAAGTTTTGGTATACCAAGGAAACTAGTACACCTCACAAAAGTTTCTATGCTAAACAGTGAGGCTACAGTTATGATTGGTGGGAAAAAGAGTAGAATCTTTAAAATAGCTAATGATGTTAGTCAGGGTGACGCAAATCTGCCTTGCTCTTCAATCTAGCATTGCACATGGCAATGCAGAATCTTGATACTAGTGGAAGTATTGTTTACAGGCTAACACAGGTTCATGCCTATGCAGATGATATTGTTCTGGTTACCATGTATAGGACAATTCTTGTAGAAATGTTTCAAAATCTGAAGGGATAGAGATGTCAATGGGCCAAAAAATAAATAATCAAAAACTAAATATGCTAAAATGAATACATAAAAGGCAAGAAGAGATATTCAGAATTGTAAAATCAAGGATATACATTTGAAGAAGTAGCAAGATTTACATAACTGGGAACAAATATGAATATCAGAAGATATCACAAATCAGATATCGGAAGAATTCAATGAGAGGGTTGTTAAACTTTGTACCTTTAATAATTGTGTCGTCAATCCGACTTTTCACATATTTTATTCTTATATTTTATGGTAGTAACATACAATAAAACACATCTACTTACCATAAATTTCTCAGTTTTAGTACATGGTTTATATTCCAATTGAATTTCTTCTCTAGGGTCCAAGGTTTCGTCGCAGCGAGATTTAGAAACAAGAGAGGTATACGAAACAATGATTTGAACAACTTTAGTGTGGACATATACTGGATTTAATATCATACCTTTTCTTAGTTACATATTACAATACAACAAAAATGGCGTCTTACCATCACTAGCTACGTGATTTCTATTCCTCTATCAGTACTGAGTACACTAATTTCATTATTTGATTGTATGACTGGTTTATTGCCATACCTCTCCAAGAGACTGCAGTTCTCTCGTTATTATTTCTTTTTTATAAATGACAGAAACCAATGCCTCAATTTGCTGATTAATAATTTATGAGTACAAACATATTCTTACACACACACACACACACACACACACACACCCACACACACACACCCACACACACACTCTTTCCCCCATGTTATATGATCGGTACCTTTTGTAAATTTTGGATTTATATTTAGAGCTCATTTTCACCAAAGAATAACAGTTAATTAATTTGCACTTTCCTGATTGATAGTTGCGGTCTCCCTTCCGATGCTCTCCGTTTTGGCCAGGTGTTCGGTGTCTCTCATAATCTCGTTTTGTTCCCTTGTTACACTGAATCTAATTACATCTTAGGTAGCAGTTAACTGTGCTACATTACTTGTACGGTACTGTTAATTACATTTTAGATTGGTAAAAGAACACTTTTTACTGGCGAAACTGTGCCAGCCACAAATTTAGCGTGTAGACATCTTGATGAGTTGTAAAGGACTGGGCAGATGCAAAGCACATATTTTGTGTATGTGTTAGCACATCCACGTCATTGTCTATTGTTCAAAATTGGCTCACGCCCTGTTGTCATGTCATTGTTTGTTAGGTCATCACTTATTTTAATGACATCCCGTCTTCTGGACCAATGAGAGTGCCTATTTACGATCTGTTTCCACTTGGATGGCCATTTTGTACGTTCATCTCTGCACGTCGGCTCCTGACCTTGGAATCGTTGTGATCTATTCGAATATGCGTAGTTGTCTCTTCACAAAGGAAATTGTTCTCTCCATGCATGTGTGTGTGTGATGCAATAAAATCCGATAATTGGTTACCACTCATACCATAGTTCTGACATCGAGATTATTGTACTGTCACAAAACCCCCTCAATGAAAGATTTTATGTCGAAACATAAAAACTTTCATTGACTCATTCACACTTTTCTAAAAGGATCAGGTCAGATATGTCGCCACAACCCCCTTAACATTGATATAAAAGAAGTACAATCACTTACCCTTGGTCTGATGATGCTGATCGCACCCTCTGACCTTACTGGACTTCTCCGGAGAGATCCCTACACCATAAGGCCATGAGGCACTCAACGCTCCTGTTCTGACGCTCCGGCTAGCTCAGGACCGCGGTCACAACACCACAAAACTCTGAAACATGGAATACAAAATTGTACAATAGTGGTCTAATATACTTCCATACCTACAACTGATATGTTTCCTTTTAGATGCATTGGTTTGTGTCTGAGGCATTGGCTTGTTCAATTAATCTCTCCAAAACAACAAGAATTCAAAACAGATTTTTTATCCACACTAAAATCAATCTACTCCCTAAAAGAAAATATATATTCCTACAAATAACACAATACATGAACAAGGAAATTGTTCTCTCCATGCATGTGTGTGTGTGATACAATAAAATCCGATAATTGGTTACCACTCATACCATAATTCTGACATCGAGATTATTGTACTGTCATAATTGCAATGTAAACAGCTGTTTTGTGCAGTGATGTCATCCCCCCCCCGCTAAACTGCTACCAGCGTGTCTCAATACGCTGCTTGCAGTTCAAGTTAGTTAACTGTTAAACTCTGACCGGACAAGAGCCTTCATCTCTTTCAAGACAAGAGGCTATGTAACTCTTTCAAATCGGAAGATTACTTCAATTTATTCTTATACTTTTCAGTACTTATTTAATTCTTACTTTGGCAATGTATGCCATGCGACACTGCACGGGCCATGCAATCATTTTTACAAAAATTTACATAAACAGTTAATTCAAAATACAGTCCACTACGTTATTTCATATTATCCAACTTATTATACCAGCATCACGTTGTAAGACTAACTCAAGAAATATTCGAGAGCGTCGAAGACGTAACATTTGGTCCTCCGGGCCAGATATATATTTCATTTAACAGGCCCAAATAACATTTTGGTGAATCCCAAATCTTCTTAAACGTAAAATTGCTGCCGTGAGCATACATTCATAACTTAAAAAAAAAAAAAAAAAACATAATACTTGGCCATACAAGCTTCTACAGGATATTATTTCTAATACCGCAAGATATTCCACTTCATCGTCACTTGTCATTCATCATTGAAAATCAGAACTTCAAGCCTGCACAGAGAGCTACAACTTCAAACATCACCCGACAAGCGGAAACAAGATTTGCGCCACCAATCCAAGGCCAACCGGACAGGATCGCCAAGGCATTTAAGACAGGCAACGGAGCCATCTTAAACCTGCAGAGGACTCTCATAATTCAAGTGACTATGAACTTATATTTCGCATAGTTTCTCACTTATATAATTTCATATGCATTAAAAATGAGTAATATTTGCAAAATAATTTTTATATAAACAGAAATCAGTTTCAAGTGACTATAAACCTGTATTTTCACACAAATTTTCACTTATATAATTTTATAAGAAATCAGTCATAAACTTAAATAATGGAATAAAGCTATATTTATATTTTTATTTTTAAATGAGTCATATTTTCAAAATAATTTTCATATAACTATTTTTAAAAAAATAAGTACATATTATAATAAGGAATTAGATTAAGTTATACCACTCGCTGGCTACCACATTATATCAGAATTTGATAAAATACTCAAATTACATTAATTGTTCACCTGTCCTGCATTTATTTATCGATTTCGGATCACCAGCTTGCAGTTCAATTATGACTGATGTGAAAGCTTTGATTAAAAAACATGGCACAATCAAAGCCTCTATATCCCGTATAAACACCTTCGCGGACAATTTCGATCATGAAATAAATGATCACCATGCTTTAAAAATAAAACTTCGTCACTTGATGGAGTTTGTCCGCGAGGTATGATGAAATTCAGACCCAAATTGAGGCTGATGAATCTGATTTCACATCAGTAAGTGACAGGGTTCAGACAGAGGATGATCTCTGCACTATTGAGTGTAAGCTGCAAAATTTATTAGAATGTGTAGAAGAGGTGAGCAAAAAAACATTAAATCAAGCGGAAGTTATGCCAATTAAAGCATCCCCTATTCAGTTAGAGGCAATTAAATTGCCCTGCTTCTCAGGCAACATTATTGATTGGCAGCACTATACAACATGTTCTTTGAGTTAGTACACGTCAGAACGGACCTGACTGACATCCAGAAATTGCATTACTTACATTCTTCACTAAGGGACAAGGCTTTAAATGTAATAAAGTCTCTCCCAATTACCCATAATAATTATGCGGTAGCCATTGAGCTATTGAAGGCCAGGTATGATAGTAAATTAATTGTCTCAGCGTATCATGTAGGGAATGTCTTGGGCATGAAGTCCATTCAGCAAGAATCCATGGTTGGCATTTCAAAATTTATTGACGAAATCACATCAAATATAAATGCTTTGAATTCATTGAGTTTACCTGTAAACACTTTTGAAATTATTTTTGTTCAATATTTAACTCAGAAACTCGATAACCAGACATGTCGACTATGGAAGGAAAGTCTATCCGACGAGCGATTCCCTAATTTCAACAATTTCATTAAATTTTTAAATAGTAGAAGGCAATTAATGCAAAATGTTGGCGCATCAACCAGTTCAGCAAACAGAACACAAGTTAGCGATAAGATTCCCTATCGCAAGACTATTAAACCCGTTGAGCTCACTAGGTCAACATTTCATGCTAATATCAACAATAACATTTGTCAGCTGTGTCGCGGTAAACATAGACTGTCTGAATGCCCACAATTCGTGACTACATCTCCCTTTGACCGAAAGAACATTTTACTTAAATACAAACTTTGTTTAAATTGCATGCGTCCAGGCCATGAGCCTCACACTGTCCTTCCAAATTTTCTTGTAGGACATGTTCCAAACAACATCATACAATGATTCACATATCAAGCAGTAACACTTCAAACAGGGGCAACAATCAATTTTCCCTCAAATTACAAACAAATAAATCTATTCTGTTATCCACCGCTGTCTGCATGACAACGGACCAAGCCGGTAGGAAACATCCAGTAAGAATTCTATTAGATTCAGGATCTCAAGCAAACTTCTGTACCATGAGTTTCGCACGCCGCATGGGTCTAAAATTAACCAAGTCTCAACTACCCATCACTGTTATAAACAATTCCCTATGTCAAGCTGACTTTAGTACAAGGGTAAGGCTGAATTCTCGTTACAAGGATTTCGGATCTTTTCGGTTAAGTGGCAGCATGGAGTGAGCAACTACTCTACGTAGCAATCACCAGTAGCAACGCATTTCCTCCTCCACACGTAGCGATAACCAGCGACAGTTTGTATTTTTATTTTTATTTTGTCATATTTTTTTATATTTATTTTTATATTGTATTTTTATATTTATATAAAATGGTGCTCACACACTTCTCGCATGTATGAATTCCAATCCATGCATGTGAAGTGATTCATTTCCTACTCATCTTGACAGTATTGCCGGGTTGTGTACGCCTTACTCCAACAGTAAATGAAGTATACGATTGTGCGGAAATCTAATCGAGAATTATTTAGTAATGTATCCTGTCGAACTTGTTTGGATTCCCGACAGTCCTTTGTAGAACATACCCAACGGTATTTACCTGTCGTATACAGTTTCATTTGATCGCCGTTTGTACAAATTCTTGGGTTATGTAAAATATTTTTGTCTCTTAGAAACTGTATCGCTGAATCTTTGTCGGGAACCTGTGCTGTTAACTGAAGGAAATTCATGATACGCAACGATACTACTACACTTGGGATTGCGGCATACAGAGTCACAGGGCACGCTGCCACCATGGCATAGTTGCAAAATGCGTTGGAGGGGGAAATGCGTTGTTACTGGCGATTGCTACATAGAGTAATTGCTCACTGCATGCTGCCACTTAACCGAAAAGATCCAGGATTTCAATCTGTACGTGCATTGCGCTGTGCTTCCCAGTATTACGAATAATCTCCCCGCAGAATCGTTTAATATTTCATCCCTAAATATACCAAAAAACATATTCTTAGCTGACCTGCAACTAAACTTTTCTTCACAAATTGACATATTACTTGGTGCCCAGTACTATTTACAATTGATTGAACCTATTAAATTCATCCGCAGCCCACACTTTCTCATAATACAGGAGACAAAATTGGGATTCATCCTCGCTGGTAACCTGCCCTTTAATGTCGACATGACAAAACCTGTTTCACCATTTATAGCGTGCGAAGATAACAATGCAATTTCATTGTAATTAAAAGACTTATGGCAATTGGAGGACGTTGCAGTCCGTACTCCCTCAGTTGAGGACTCAGAATGCGAAAGTCATTTTATCGCTAACACTTTCCGCAATAATAGTGGTAGATTTGTTGTGTCCCTACCTCGCAGGGGATATGACTCTCATTTGGGCGATTCTCTTCCCGGAGCTATTCGCAGATTTCAATCACTGGAACTTAAGTTCAAGCAGAACCCTGCTCTTCATAAAGACTATAGTAAATTCATGCAGGAATATTTAACTCTGGGTCACATGTCTTTGCTTGATTCTTACGATTTGTCAGTCAATAAGTCAGACACCTTCTACTTACCGCACCATTCGGTTTTTAAAGGCTCTAGTATAACCACCAATTGCGAGTTGTTTTCGACGGCTCTGCCAAAACAACAAATAATTTGTCCTAAAAAGACACATTAATGGTTGGTCCCACGGTCCAGCAGGATCTTTTTTCAATTATGTCTCGGTTTAGAACGCACCGATACGTCCTCATTTCGGACATTGAAAAAATGTACCGTCAAATTTTAGTTACTCCCAGGGATTCTAATTTGCAACGAATTGTTTGGCACGACGCCCTCCATAGGGAACTTCAACACTATGCCTTGAGGACAGTCACATATGGGACTGCAAGCGCTTCATTTCTGGCCACAAGATGTTTGGCACAAATAGCCCAGGAAAACAAAACTCAACACCCTATAGCCTGTTCTGCTATCGCAAACGATCTCATGACCGGCTCAGATAACCCACACATTTTATCACAAATGAAGTCCGACATTACAAATTTATTAAGTCAATACGGGTTTACTTTGCACAAGTGGTTTTCCAATGATCAAACCATTGTAATTTCACACGCCAACTCTTCCCTTGACTTTAACAAGAATCAAACTATACGTACTTTGGGTATTCAATGGGACATTAACAATGATAGTTTCATATATAGTTTTCAAAGAAATTTCGAAGTGGAGGTATTTAACAAGAGAAGGGTATTATCTGTTATCGCCGGAATTTACGACCCATTAGGACTTATTGGCCCGGTTACATTTTGGTGCGTACATTTCTTGCAGATACTGTGGTTAACGGGAACAAGTTGGGACAACCCCCTGTCAGACTCATTATCTAATGAATGGGTAGAACTTTATGCTCAGTTGATATCAGACACTTATTTTAAGTTTCCAAGATCCGTAAAGAATTTAAATAAATATTACTATTGTATTAATGACTCAGAACACTAAGGTTTTTATAAGTAGAAGCATAAAGTTTTACCTTACAGCCTGAACCGGTTTTCTCCTTTAAAAGGCTTCTTCAGAGGCTGCCGCTGGTAGCGCTGTCCGTCTTGTTGTGGGTGACGGAATCGAAATTCGAAAGATCGATGCTGTGACTTTCGAAATTCGATTCTGTCACCCACAACAAGACGGACAGCGCTACCAGCGGCAGCCTCTGAAGAAGCCTTTTAAAGGAGAAAACCGGTTCAGGCTGTAAGATAAAACTTTATGCTTTTACTTATAAAACACTTAGTGTTCTGAGTCATTAATACAATAGTGATATTTAGTTAAGTAACGGACACGTCATGGACAACGAAATCCAAGAATTTAAATAATTCCCAAATCATTTCATTTCAACTCCATGGGTTTGCCGACGCTTCAGTAAAGGTTACACGTGCTGCATTTATGTGCGAACGGTGTATTCAAACCACAGCATTTCATCAAACTTATTATGCTCTAAATCAAGAGTCGCCCCCTTAAAGCAGGTAACATTACCCCGACTTGAAATTTGCGCCTGTCTCTTACTGGCTCAGTTGGTTTCCAAGGTTGTAAACGCTGTGAGTTATAAATTTGATGACTTGTATTTTTACTCCGACTCAATGATCGCCTTATACTGGATTCACCAGCAGTCTTGCAGATGGAAAGCATTGTTTCCAACCACGTCGCGGAGATACAGCGACTCACTGCAAAGGGTACCTGGCATTATGTCTCCTCACATGACAACCCTGCTGACATCCTATCGCGTCGTTGTCTACCCTGCTTTTTACACTGTCACCCACAATTGTGGTATGGTCCATCCTGGTTGTCCAATGAGTCATCATCATGGCCCACCAGTGCTTTCGATGCCCATTCACACTGCACTCATCCCGATCTTGAGCACTGGAAAAACGTAAACAAGTCCAAACCACACTGGTTGCCACTTCATCTACGCCTAATTACTTTGAAAATTACTCTTCGCTTTCAAAACTTCTTCATGTATTTTCTTACTGCGTTCGATTTATTCGGAACTCTAGACTTCCCATAGCTGACAGAAACACTTCTTTTTTAACTTCCCATGAGCTACATGGCACACTTTTGATATTTATTCGTCAGTCCCAGTGATTGCACTTTAATATCGAAATCAAGGAACTTGAGGCACAACGCTCTATCCCTAATAATAGCAAAATTCTTTCACTTAACCCCTTTCTGGACAATACGGGGATATTACGTGTGGGCGGATGCCTTCAGCACTCCCAGCTCACCTATGATAGCAAACACCAAATCATACTCCACCCGCATTCTCATCTCAGTAAACTAATCATAGAAGACGAGCATCTTCGTCTACTCCATGCAGGAGTACAATTGACACGGTACTCTCTACGTCAGAAATACTGGATAATCAATGATAAATCGTACATACGATCAGTAATACACAAATGCATCATTTGCTTTCGATTCCATGCAAGGGGCTCAAGCCAATTATTAGGTCAATTACCCTCTTCCCAAGTTACTCCTTCTAAGCCATTTTCTCAATGTGCAGTCGACTATGCCGGTCCTGTATTTATACGTCAGGGCGGGCAGCGTTCCAAATCGATTTCAAAGGCTTATATTTCTCTATTTATATGCATGGCCACTAAGGCCATTCACCTTGAATTAGTTTCAGATCTCACCTCAGACGCATTCATAGCAGCCTTAAGACATGTTATAGCTCGAAGAGGCATCCCTTCACAGATATTTTCTGATAATGGTACAAATTTTTGTCGTGCTAGCAGTACACTTCACGACTTATACAAACTTCTCCAATCAAATGAATTTGAACAAACTACCCAGGACTTCACCAGTGACCAAGGAGTCAAATGGTCCTTTATTCCCCCGTCAGCACCTCATTTCGGTGGCCTGTGGGAGAGTGGAGTCAAGAGCGTCAAGTTTCATTTGCGGCGTGTTGTCGGCAGAACCATTCTCACGTTTGAAGAATATTACACCATTTTAACTCAAATAGAGTCCTGCCTCAACTCATGCCCCTTGTTCGCCATCTCAAATGACTGGGGATCCCGAGCCTTTGACTCCAGCGCACTTCTTGGTTGGTTCTCCACTCACTTCACTCCCGGAACCTGACTATTCTGAAGTCAAAATTGGTCGCTTGGGTAGATGGCAGCTGCTGCAAAGATTCACTCACTCTATATGGAATAGGTGGTCAAGGGATTATTTGCACCAGTTGCAACAGCGCAACAGATGGCGTCACCAGTCAAAAAACTTGGCTCCCGGACAACTCGTCCTTATTTTGGAAGATAATCCCCCCCCTGCAGTGGAAACGCGGTGTAGTCACTCAGGTTCATTTGGGTCAGGATTCCCTAGTGCGCGTAGCGGATGTTCGCACCGCAAACGGCATCCTACGTAGGCCCATTCACAAATTATGCCCACTTCCAGTGGCCTCAGATTAATTCCACTACAACGTTCAAATGACATGTACTATTTACTTAAATTTTTATCGCATTTTCGTGCTTCATGCCCGGGACATGCCCCGGGTGATCGCATGCTTTCCATTTGTTATTGTTATTATCATATCATTATGTATTATTGAAAATTTTTGGGTATTATTATTCTATTATTATGTAATGTCAATTATTATGTCTTTCTTATTATCATATTATTATGTATTATTGAATATTTTTGGGTGTTATTATTCTGTTATTATGTAATGTCAATTATTGTGTCTTTCTTATTATCATATTATTATGTATTATTGAATTTTTGGGTGTTATTATTCTATTATTATGTCATGTCAATTATTATGCCTTTTTATTATTGTATTATTATGTCTTGACACTTATATATTCATATAATAACTCAAAACGCAAAATCGCCCGATTTTGTGCGGGCAGTATGTTAAACTTTGTACCTTTAATAATTGCAATGTAAACAGCTGGTTCGTGCAGTGATGTCATCCCCCCCGCTAAACTGCTACCAGCGTGTCTCAATACGCTGCTTGCAGTTCAAGTTAGTTAACTGTTAAACTCTGACCGGACAACAGCCTTCATCGCCGCGGCTATGTAACTCTTTCAAATTGGAAGATTACTTCAATTTATTCTTATATTTTTCAGTACTTATTTAATTCCTACTTTGGCAATGTATGCCACGCAACACTGCACGGGCCATGCAATCATTTTTACAAAAATTTAATAAACACTTAATTCAAAATACAGTCCACTACGTTATTTCATATTATCCAACTTATTATACCAGCATCACGTTGTAAGACTAACTCAAGAAATATTCGAGAGCGTTGAAGATGTAACAGGGTAATTGCTATAAACCAAGCATATCATTCAAATAAGAACCTCTTCAGATCCTAAACGATCTCCAGATCTACTAAAATGAAGCTCTCTAGAACTCTGATCAGCCTAATGTTAGCACATGAGTCACAAGGTCAGACCCTTACTACAGCAGATGTCTCAACTTTTAAAGTGTTAAATAATAGGGTGTCTCAACTTTAAGAGTGGAAAATAATATGGAAAATGTATGGTCCTGTACAGGAAGAAGAAATCTAGAGTGTAAAAATAACTATGAAATGGATACTATATTTGAACAAGGAAATATAGTATGATTTACTAAGTCCAGGCGGATTTGCTGGTTAAGACATGTGAAGAGAATGGATCGAGATCAGAGTTAGGAACCAATGAGAATCCTGTGTAGTGAAATGAAAGGAGTGAAGCAAGTAGGAAGATTGAGGATGGGTGGTAACAGATTTGGGAAGGATGAGAATCAGTAATTGGAGATGCCTAGAAGGAGGAAGAAGTGAGTGGAGGTGAATTGTAAAGGAAGCTAAGATCCATGCTTGGCTGTAGCACTTTAGCAGAAAAAGAAGGACTATCTCAAATTCGCTTAATCCATAGGTTCTGAATTGTTCAACAGATGTGTATAACTGTAGTGTAGCAGTGAAATTAAAAAACTCATGCTAAACTTCTTATCTATTTTCTTTAAATCTGTGACAACATATGTTTGGAAGTCTATGAAACACTATATCAGGACTGTGAGAAAACATTTGTAACACCAGGAAAAACACTTTCTAATCTGTACAAAAATATAAAATAACAATCTTCGTAAACAGATATTGCACGTATGTTTGTAAACATAAAAATAAAAATTAAGGACACTTTAATAGCATATATCAATTATATCTTGGAAGACTATATTTACTGCTAATAAGGTTAAAATTTAACATCCGTATATGAAGCAGATTAAAAAAGTAGAAAAATATCTTGACATCCAACTGGTGGTAGTAAAAAGACAATGTATCGTGATATGCACAATGTGAATATTTTTTTTTATTTTGTTGTGAATTATGTGTATGTATAAAAATAATAATAACACTGATGGTGTCAATTACATAGTTAAATGTACATTAGTAACTCTGCCACTAATATTTCTAAATTTATACAAGGAGTGTACGTGCGCGTGCGCGCGCGCGCACACACACACACACACACTACTGAATTAACTGTGTATTAGTAATTTACTTTCTGTACAATTAGTAACTAATAAAAAAAAAAATTAGTACATCTAAAAAAAATTAGTTAATACAATGTATACAATTAATAACAATTAACGGTTAGTAACAAAATTACTAAAATTGTGTGCTTTTATACAAATTTTAATTTATTGGAGATGTTCTTTACCTTTCTACAACTGTTACTGGTGTTTCAGTCATGTGGTAATATATACAAAGGTTTGGCTCAGACTGGTGCTTGGGGTTGTTTTGATGAATTCAACAGAATTTCAGTAGAAGTGCTTTCTGTTGTCGCAGTTCAAGTAAAGTCTGTACAGGTACTTCTTATTAAGCATTGTAGGTTTATAGTATGTATGATACTATGAATACTCTAGACATTTTGTAGTGACCTTTTTTTTCAACTAATATTTTTGTCTTTCTTTGATAGTGAGAGAAAGGGAAAAGTAATCTCGATAGAAAAAAAAATAAATGTAGACCATATAATCAACATTAATATAACTAACCCTAAAAACTATTTCACTCTCTACAAAAAAAAGTGTACAAGAAAAAATCCCTGCAAAACATAAAATTCATATAATGAGAAAGTATTTAAACTACAATATACTTAAAACCGGTATAAATATTGAATTAACAATAATTAATTAAAGCTACTCTGTGGATGGATAACTTGATTAGAAAAGCCTAAGCATATATATGACATTTTAAATTAGCATTGTTTATCTGTGTTTACTATTAATACTTGTATCAATGACAATTGTGGTGCTACTGGAAAGAGACTACTGTTTTGATTAAATGTGACATCTTTTCTTTTCCATTTTAGACCAAAGTTTGTCTCTATGAATACAATTGAATGCTTTCTAATAAATAATCTATGAAGGCTAGGCGTGTCTCTAAATTGAATTCTCTGTGTTTCTGTATTATCTGTTTCAAAATGAAAAAAATGCACACACATCAACATCCTTTCCATATTCGAGCTTGTTGCTCAAGCAGTATAACTTCAGAGATAGTTTGAATACTTGCATTGATCAGTTTACTATATAATTTGTATGAAGGTATATAATTCAACAGACTAATACCCTATAAAGTTTTCTGTCCTGTTATGTTCCCTCTTCTTAAATAAAGAAAGGACTTTAGCAGTTTTCCATTCATCAGGAATTTCATAACTGGACCAGCACATATTAACAAGATGTAGTAGACATAAATACAAAAATAAATCGCCATGTTTCATTTAATCAGAATTCATCCCATCCAAGCCAAGTGCTTTTATGTTCTTTGTTGTCTTCCATGCCCTTTCCATTTCCATCATCTTGATAGGTGTGATACTTGTTATATTACAAAAATATCTAATTGTGACATATGTGATTGTCTCACTATTACTTTTTTGTAGTTCTTAATTGAATGTTAATTTTCTTTTGCATCGTTGATTTCCTATGTAGAGACTCTGTATGTTGTGTGCTTTTCTGATGGCTTCTTTTGTCTCTTCATTCTAGATTCTAATTTTTTATTTCATACCTAGCATTTCATTACCCATCTGTCATGTAGCATTTTTTATGTTGTCCGTTCATAATTAATATCCTTACTTTTTGGAGTTTGTTCCAGTAGATTTGTCAGTCTGCACTAATATAAGTTCAGAATGCTTTCGTCTTGGAATATATGCACTTGTAAGCTCTATCCTCTCTTTTCCTCTTTCCTGCAAAAGAAGTTGTCTCCCACATCTGAAGTTTATATGGTGATCTATTCTAGCATTTCTGCCTGTACATACATGTATTTCTAATAAACGCGAGGCTAATTTCTGACTCACAATCTTGTAATCAATGAGAGAACTTCTTGTGGATCATGTAGATCTTATTGATATCTACTTTCCTAAAAAACGGTGTTTGTAACTTTTAATTCATTCAAAGCAATGAATTCCCTTAGTTTTCTCTCTGTTATTTGGTGATCTTCTCCATATAGACCCATCATCCTTGGGGTGGGAACATTCTCCATTCTGATATTCAGATCTCCCAGTATAACCACATAATTAAGATTTGCTTTTGTTACCTGTTTTTGCAACCCCTTGTAATAAATTTGGTTTCTTCAGTGTAGATATTGAGGCCATCTACCAAAGTCTTATTGTTCTTTTGCATACAAAATTCTTCTACTCACAAAATTCTGTTTTGACATTTTCTGTCTACCAGAATAGCCACTCCACAATATGCTCATTTTCTTTCTTCTACTCTACTGTACACATCACATGATCCTTCAGTTCTATAGATTTCTTTTTTTTTTCAGTGATTGCAGCTACATTTATTCTATACTCTTTACTCTTTTGAGGTTGTTGTCGAATTCTATTTCAGTATTTCCAAGATGTGTCAAAAAGTATATTCCATCTGTCAACATTTAATATATCCATTATACTATAATTTTTGCGCTGTTATCTGCATAGTAAACAAGAGTGAATTCCAGTCCTACTGTGAACCTGCTTGTGAAACATGAGTATGTTGTATACATTTTTCTGTGGGTAGGTTACCAGTCTTCCATACAATTAGAACTAGAAAACAAGAATGAATATTCATTTTAAAATTAGTATAACTTTAGGTTAGTAATTTAATTTTGTGCAGAATAACCAACACGTATACACTGCATGCTGTCACTGTAAGGTACAGTACTTTCGTTCAGTTTTATAATTTGAGGCTTTTCTTTGAGTTACGCACAGAATCTAGTGTGTGTGTGTGTGTGTGAAATCTTTAGGAACAGATTTTATTTGCTAAAGAATATCTACGATTTCACTATATTCCATAACATAAATTTATAAAAATGTTTTTAATTAGTTACTGGATGTTTAGTATCTTCTGACACACTCACATACTTTTAATATATATTAAAAGTTGTGATTAAATTTGAAATAATTTAAAATGTAATTATTTAAAATAAATAATAACTTTTTATGTCACACACACACACCCATATGGAACCTTGTTTTCAGAGTTTGCTCTATTGATTACTCATTGACAGTGAGGTGGGTCCATTTTTGACATTCTTTGAACGTTATATACTACTGAAGATGGCCTCTGGAGGTCTGGCTGACATGTATACAAATAATGATTTAAGCAATAGATGAATATTAATAATGTTGAGATTCTGCCCGCGATAGCCTACAAAATAGATAAATCGTTTACATTTAATATGACTTCATATGATGTACTTAATATTTAAACTAAATTATATTTATATTGTCCACTGTATCTTTCATTTCCCTAGAACAGGAGAATAGTGAATTTTATTGTTATCCACACTATGCCAGTCATTACCATGGATAATCAAGTATTTACAGCATGGAATCTGGTTAGAATCTAATACTTCCTTTTAAATACCATGCAGACAGTTTTCATCATGGTAATGAGTAAGTCCATTAATTAAAGCTTAAATTGTCAATCATATCAAAAAGAAGTACATATTTCATTCGCATTATATTATATTTTAATCAGAAATAACACTGTTGCTCACCACTATAGAAAAATTATTCCGATTAGCGCTTTCAAGCTTCACAGCTCATCATAAGATCGGAAATATTTCCGATATAGTGGTGTGCAACAGTGTTATTTCTGTTTGTAATTATAACCACTAACACAACTTTATTAATTAAATATTATGTTTAAGATAACAAAGTCAGAGCATATCTGATAAAATAACTATTGATAAATGGTAATGAATGAATGATGTAGGAATTTTATTTGATGAATGACTGAGATGCAAGAAATGAATCATTCATGTTTCAGGAAAATAGTTTTCCTTAGATATAGCATGATATTTTTTGTTTACTGTCTGTTTGCTTTGGTTTCCTTTGTATGTATTATAATGATATTTATATTAAAATTAACTGACATTCAGGAACAGGAGAAACAAATGAGGAAACTGACAATGAAATATTTAAATGCTGTGAAGAGTGCTAACACACGATTGTTAACTAACTATCAGTACCTATGTGAAATCTCTTATTCAGACTTTTATCTTTTTTGAGTGCTATTGTGGAAATTACTACAAATATTATTTTAAAGTTTTTTTTAAAAACTTGAAGTCTCAGTGATTAATTTTTGTTATGTGGGTGGCCATTTGTACACAGTACACTCATCTTGTTATGTACACAGTTTTCTCATATTTTTTACGATGATCAGGATTTTTCAGAACACTCCTGAGTTTTAGAAGGTTATCTCATTGTCTCAACAAAGGACGAACAAGTCATAACTTAATAGTTATAGTAGGATTTAAAATAAGTAAATTATGTACATTGGTTTTTACATAAATAATGTTTACATAATTATACATTTTGTAAATCCACTTTCAGTTGTATATCATACAGTATATTAACATATGATTTTTGTTAAATACGACAAAATTACAAACCACAATAGTGTGACTATTGAACTTTTGTCATCAGAACACTATGGCTAGTACAACAATAACTTCAACATTGAAATCTCAGAGAAATATTATTTAATAGAAAGACACTTTAGATCTTAAAATGTGTGAAGTATGAATTTTTGAAACCAATTTCCTAAAAAACCTAAATATTTTCAATATTTATAAATATTAAATAATTTCTTATTCAATTAAGGGTTTTTATGTGTAACATGTCATTCAAATTCATTTAGCCCTAACTTATGTGTATTACTTTTTACAGTCTTATTTAAATGACAAAAGAACAAGAAAATAATAAAATGTGATCATAGTAAATACATAATAATATTACATTTTAGTAGCAGTTAATTTCTGACTAAAAAAATCTTACCAGTATGTATACTCATTATTGTACCATTATAATTAAAATGACAAAGTTAACAATTGAATGAAAAAAATCTGAACTCAGATAATATAGTCAATATATTTATTTATGAGTAGTAGTTTCAAAGATGTTTACAATTCCTGTGAATGTAAATGGAGGAAATAAATGCAAACAATTCAGTTTTCCTGTTTGTTGTCAGGAAGATAGAAAGGTGGAAAATATAATTGTTGAAGAGCTTCAGGAATATTGCATAAATGAAACAAATGTTAAAATATGAATTTTTCTAACAGAATGTACAATTTGATGAATTCATTTATAAAAACGAGTGTACTTAATTCAGTACGTGCTGAAATTATATGGTCAGGTAACTCAACTAATAAAAGTGTTCATACAGAAAGCATTAATTTTATGCAGATCTCACCTGACGTTTTTTTCCTTTGTGGGAGTAAATAGACTACAATTCTAAAGTAACCTTAAGTAAAACAACCTTAAGTATTAAGTACCTTAATTAACTCTAAATATGTTTATGAAAATTTTTTTCAGTGATTCTGTAATACAGAAATGTTTGATTATATGTATAAATAAATAAATCTTTGATATTGATTTATCATATGATGATTATAATTGTACTACTTATAAATATTGTATAAATTGTACTTAAAATTTACTATTTCATTAGTATGAAAACTATTAAAACATAACAAATATTATTGTTATTACATTCATGTGTATAATAAACACACACACACACATGTGCATACAGGACTGTGTGTGTATCTAGTGTGATTATAAAAATATGTATTATGAAAACATTATATCATTGCAACATTCAGTAGATTAAAATGTTATATTTATTATATTATTAATAATCATTTTATAGGATGCCATACGTGACAAAAAGAAAGTTTTCAATTTTATGGGAGAAATGATAAATATGGTACCAACAGTAGGACTTTTTATTACAATGAATCCTGGATATGCAGGTCGTACTGAACTTCCTGAAAATTTAAAAGCTTTGTTCAGGTAAAATTTAATACTAATTGCACTTAAGAATACCTTTTACTTACCATGTTAAGAACGTACGGTAGTCTTTCCTGTCATTAATTATAAGAATTTTCTTTCCCTGTGGATAATATGTGTACGTGTCATCCTTACATGTTTATTTGTTGTAATTATATTTTATATAATTTGTCTGTCTTATATTTTAATTAGGTTATCTTCAAATCTCTAACCACATCTTTTACTTAATTTATATTCTAGTACCCTTCTAACAGATTTTTTACGTCTGCTTTACCACTGAGATTGGCAAATCTACATATTGTCCTTTGGTTTTTGTTTAATAGTTTTTACCCTTTTACTTATGTATTCAATTTTTGCACACAATCTTGCTATATGTACATCTACATTTTCCAGGGGTGGTTTCTGTAGGAGGTAGCTAGTTAGTACTACCTCCAGAAATTCTTATGTATAAAAAATATATAAAGTATTTTCATTATATGATAACAAATATAATCAATTTATATTCCTATATTTAATGTTATTAAAATGTTCGTTCTGAGTGCTTTTTTAAATTTACACTGCTGTCATAGTTATACATTCAGAGTGAGGTTCTTAAGTCTGTAGGTAGCAATTTCCATGCTACACCTCACATAAAGTATTAGGGAGTCACACACGACTAGTCTGAGAGTGGTAAGGGGTATGCCACAGCTAAATGTAAGAGTGAGAGTAGAAGAGCAAGTGAGACATGCTGGCTTAGGTAGCATATGGCGAGCTACCTACATCCTGCCAAGTTGCAGTATGGTTTTGTTTGTCAGTGGCCTGTTAAAGTTTATTTGAATGTCTCCTATGCCTGCTGTGTCAAGTGTTAGTGACTTAAAAGTTTATTTATTTAAATTATATACTGTATTTGTAATTAATTAGGTCTAATAATATTTTAATAAAAACCTAAAGTTTTCCTGGCTTGAGGCTTAATTACTTTGTGCACCATCAGATTTTTTTGTCACAAGCCACTTTTTTCAGTTTTCTGTCCTATAACTTTCTTCCTTCTCACTATCATGGCCTCTGTGTGTGTGTGTGTGTGTGTGTGCACGCGCGCGCACAAACATGTGAATATGTTCACATACATGCATAAAATGTATTGTAGCAAAATAAACAGCTATATAATGTAAAATTGTATTTTAGGCCTTGTGCAATGGTGGTGCCTGACTTTGAGCTGATCTGTGAAATCATGTTATTAGCTGAAGGTTTTCAAGAAGCAAAGCTTCTTGGACGAAAATTTATTACTCTTTATACACTCTGCAAAGAACTATTATCTAAACAGGATCATTATGACTGGGGTTTACGTGCCATAAAATCTGTTCTTGTTGTTGCTGGATCTCTTAAGGTAATGTATTGAGTGTTAGGTGAAGAAACTTTTTGTTGATCTTCAAATAATTAAATTATGTTTTTTACTAAAGGGTGACAGTAAAACATACAAACATCATAATTCTCATCCCATGTAGAAACAACTGTAGATTAACAAAACCACCAGTACAGGCAAAACATCTACATCTATAATATACTACATGGGCAGCACCAAGCAAATTTTCTGGGGGCACACTCTAGCCCTCCTCCCCAAGATTGGATCAACTGTAATACATAGTATGTTAAATTTCAGTGTAGAGAGTGGGGCATTTTTTAAAGATAGAAATTTTATACTGTTAAGAATTTAATTTAAATAATAAAAATGCCGGTATATTCTTTAAAATAGTGGATGATGCTAAAGAGGTTTATAACATTAACCCTTAATTGCCCGGGCGGTTTGGCGATACAATTTTGCCCGGGCGGCGTACTGAGTACGCCAGTCCATTTGTTGGTCTGTCCCACCAAATTATCATCAACTGCTTGTAATTTTTTAACACGTTGACTGTGAATGACACACCGTGTGTCATTTTGATAACAATTCCAAGTAATTCAGCTCCAGTAAATAAAACAATTTATTTTTCTCTGCTCTAGAATGTTTTTCGTTTCATAATATTATTTCTTTGTCCTTCAGTGTAATTATCTTGGTTATAAACAAAATTGTAATTATCGTTTGTAAACAAATGAGCTAAGCCGTTGAGATAAGCCGCAACAAACAGAACACTACCAAGAGAACATGTTTTTTTTTTGCACAACGAAGTGAACGTGATAACATTGAAAAAGCGAAATAATAAAAAAAAACATGCGGGTAATTATATGCGTTTATTGAAACGAAATATGAAAGAGGAAATGGCTGTCCTACATATATACATTTTTTTTTCTTACAAAAAGTTTCAAACAACATTTCAAAAATAAAAACAAAAGCACAAACAACGTTTTCAGTAATTATTGTCAAAAACTTAATCTTCGTCATCCAGTTCATTTTTATTAGCACATGTTCCGCAGAGATAAACTGTTTTCGCCAAATGAGTTTTGCATGTAAAAGCAGAACATTCTGAGCAACTAATCGTAGTGTAGTTGTTTTTTGCTCTTCCGCATGAAGTGCATCGTCCTTTTCCCTTTTTTGCGGGTGGTTGTATTTCCTGCTCCTCGTTTATTCCGTCCGAAGAAAGCATTCTACGAATTATTGCTTTTGAATGCACAGGTAGGCTTCGTACGTTTGCACGATCTTGAAGGTGTGGCTTCATAAGAGACGTCGCTAAGTTTTTCAAAAATATTCTTCTAAACTTGGGAGAAGCACTGGGTTCAGAGAAATTCAAAAGGATTTGTGCATTTATGCCTGCCACGTTTTGAAGCGCAAAAAAAGTTGCCATCGTCCATCTCTTTGTTTTACGGGCTACGGTGTAGTTGCCACCGAGTTGGTCTACTACATCCACTCCACCTTTGAACTTATTATAGTCCATGATTATTTTTGGTTTTTGTGTCTCTGAATCAATTTTATCATCGTCGTGCGCGGTGCTGAGAAGAATTACACATTTATTTTTTTTGGTAATGTAAGAAACCATCGTGACATCTTTTTGAAAACAAAAAATTGAAGTTCCAACTTCTCTTGTTTTCGTTGGCTGTAATTGAAAAGGGATTTCTTTTTTGTTCTTTTTTAGTGTACCCACGAGGGTAATACCACTGGCGAGGAGAGATTTGGCTAAAGGATAACTAGTGTACCAGTTATCGGTAGTCAGGTTTCTGTTAGAACCTTTATAGCGGCTAATCAGCCTATTGACGATATCCAAGCTCGCATTCGAAGCTTCATACGGTCCAGGTGGTTGAGTGCCACAGTACATTTCCAATTTCAAGCAATAAAAAGTTCGCGAATCAACAACTGCAAATATTTTTAGGCCATACTTGGCCGGCTTATTAGGAATGTATTGAATGAAAGAGCACCTGCCACGAAATGGCTCTAACTTTTCATCAACCGTCAGTTGATCACCAGGCGAATAAAATTTGTCACAGTTGTCATTGAAAGAGTCGTAAAACTCCCGTATTGCGGCTAACTTATCGGCTGTTTTTCGAGTAAGTCTTGTGGATGTGTCATCGAATCTTATGGAAGCTAGAAGGTATCTGAATCGTTTCAGCCCCATCACCCCTTGCAATATTTCAATGTCAGTGCCATCCTGAGCCCATGCTTCGTCAAGATGTATTTTAGACATTTTTTTGTATCCTAATAAGAATAAAATCCCAATGACAGCCATTATTTCTGATCTGCTTGTGTCCTTTGCACTATTTTTTGAGATTTTCTTAAGGTCCTCCATTGTTCTGTTACGCTGTATGTACATGTTAGTGTATTTCACTAGAGAATCAAACATGTCTAAGTTTATAATCTTCAAGAAAGCGGAAATTTCGTCTTTCACGTCGGTACAGTCTTCGGAAGCCGGAAGTACTTGTTTCAAAATATTTTTACTAGGCGTACGCGTAAATTTACTTTTTATAGGGCCCTTCTTCCATTTATAAATTTCACTGATTTCCTTTATGACCCTTCCTCTTACTTTCTTCTTTTTGTAAATAGTTTTAGTAAAAAAAATCATTGTCATCGGTATCACTCACCTCGTCGTCAGAAGTCCTTGGAAGTATATAATTAGTAAAATAGTTTACCTTTTTCTTGTCCGTCTGGTGGCCTTTTTTCTATATATAATTCAACGCGTTCCGGGACATATGCCCCATCATCAGGATTATCCCTTGTTGAAGTTCGTCGATCATTAAAATATTAAAAACACTGTATATACAAGTTTACACATAACAATAAATATAATATAAACATAAAAAACACACATAAAATACCCAAACTTGAGACACACGCGATATCGACAGTTTGGATATCGACAGGCGCGAGATAGACGCAAGTTTGGGTATTTTATGTGTGTTTTTTATGTTTATATTATATTTATTGTTATGTGTAAACTTGTATATACAGTGTTTTTAATATTTTAACGATCGACGAACTTCAACAAGGGATAATCCTGATGATGGGGCATATGTTCCAAAACGCGTTGAATTAAATATAGAAAAAAAGGCCACCAGACGGACAAGAAAAAGGTAAACTATTTTACTAATTATATACTATAAGTGGCCTGGATACCAAAAAACATGGATCCTTGGAAGTGGTTGAGGAAGATCACCATCTATTTCGGAATCACTATTGTGGTCACTCTGTTCGATAATCTCACGTTCGTCAATATCAGATGATTGAATGTCAGTGTCAACGCCTGAATTTTGCTTCTCTTCATCCGACAGTTCACGTAAAACACGTTCGAAATCTTCGGGCCGCACAATTTCATTCCGCGACATAGTTGGAGGGGCGGCGTACGGTGTACGCCAAACCGACCTGCAAGTAAAAGACGTCACTACTTCGGCTTGCGATAACAGACTGGTGAAATTCAAACGGATCATTGTGTTCGGAGGGAGTTGGTAGGAGGGTACTGAGGGGGCCATGCCTCGATGATTGGTAGGTTTTCATTTACAGCAAAACTTGCGTGGCTGGCGTACTCTATACGCCTACACGGGCAATTAAGGGTTAAAAGTCAGATACAACAACGAACATAATTAACGCCATAGAAAAGCAATATGTCTTAATTGGCAAGCCTATAGTATGATCAGCTTTGAAACTGAAGTAAGCACGTCTGTTTGATTTGTGACAAGTTTATGTAATACCCTCTTTTTCAAAATTAATTACTTTTAAGATTTAGTTTACTGGTGTACAATAGAATAAATGCACTTTATAAGTTACAAAAAATAATTTTTAATGATTGTGAAGCGAGTCAGTGGTAGCATGTAAGTATAGGTCTATTATGTTTCCATTTTGTTAACAGCGAATTATCTTTCAAAGTATTATGTCTCTGTATTCAGAGAATATTGGTGCATATGAAAAGTTTTGTTAAAATCCGAAATGGAAAATAGTTGATTTGGAGTCACAAAATTTGTGGAATAATTGCTGGTTTGCATATCGGTGGACATGCTTTGTGAAAAGATTGGATTGTCACATAAAGCAGGACAGCAATAAATTGCCCTGTGTGGTTAAAAGTACATGAAATTAACTCAAATCAGATGCACATTGACATTACCCAATAATTATTATGGTAATAAAAATTCTAATATTATGGTAATTTTTCCACTAGGGCTGCTGAACTAAATGAATACTATATGCAGAAAGCAAAAAAGATTAGGTATGGTTAGTGTGTACAAGTAAAAACCCATTAAAACTCTCTTCATGGGACCACATGCAAAACATGTATTTAGTGGGACTATGTATCAGATGGAATACAACCAAGTAGCACAGAGAATATAGTATTGTAATATTGCATGTGTAGACTAGCATTATTGGAATACTTGAAAACAATAATATAAACAAAGAAACTATATATTTTCATTAGTGCCACTTGTTTATTTATGTTTCCATAGTTACTTATTTTTAACCAAACAAATTCGTTTGCAAAATAAATTCTTGAATATTTATCCCTTGATTCATAGGATAAACCTGGTGTATTGTGATGTTACTGATTTTTTCACCATGATCTTAAGTAGTTTTCCAGAACCATGAAAATTTATAGCAACAAACACCACTTACTTTCCACCATTCGCTTAATTTTGCACTACAAGACTTTAATGTAAGTAGGTGAAAATACAGTGATATAATTTAGCAGAATATAGTTGCAGAAGTATTTATTATTTCAAAGAATATATATATTTAAGTCACTTTGCATTTTATCAATTATATAAAATTACTTTTCAAGTTACTTTAAAACATACAAATTAATTTGTCTATTAAATTCTGTTATATACTGCAATAGAACATTGCAGTAAGGGAAGTGTAGCCAGGACTACATGCTGTTATAACAGGTTATGACGTTATAGACATGTTAAAATTTGATTTTTGTCTGAATATGTAAATTAGATGTAAGTATTGAAATAAGAATAGGGTAAAAGACTATTAGGTATTAAAATGCCCATAAATGTATTTGTGATCATGTCATGTGCGAGTTAAAGGTACGAGTGCGCGTGTCAGTCGTATTTTTTATGATTAGCTCAAGTATAAATGAACATACCGAACTGAGATTTGGACAGCACACGCATCTTAAATAGCGATATATTTTCTGGATGTCAGAGACTTGCTACGTAGTATGTAAATAGGGATTTTGTCAGTAAAAAGCAGTTTCTATAAAGTCCTTATCTTTTAGAAGGCAGAAAATTCATAGATAAAATCTATACCTGCTTCTGCAGAAATCTGCAAATCGTTTCAAGAAATCGTCTATCAGTTGTAGCCATCAATCGCGTGATAGCTGTTTCGACCAATCAGCGGCCCCAATTTCCATTAAGATTGGGTCTCCGCCGACGAATATCTAGTTAGTTCCATCCTGCAGCTAGAATATTACAGACGTGCTCTCTGTGCGAGTTTGTCGAACAGAAACGTGCTTTTGTACGAGCGATCAGGGTCAATCTAGCGACGAGTTACCCGTTGTTGATACCTTGACTGGGTACGAACTCATTATTACAAAAAAAAATCAGCTATTTAATATTGTTAAACAGTGCTAGTATCGCGTGAGTCAAGATATCCGCATAGGGAAGGTTTATCCATCCCGGATACTCCTATGTGATCGCGAGGACACCTCAAGACGCGGGAAGGTGCACGTTTAAATTACCAAAAATAAGTAAGATTAAATTAATACCCAATTTGTGCCCTGAGATAAGATTAGACTGATTACCAGTGTGACAGCGTGCGCGCGTACAAGAGGAGCTCCAGCGAGGCGGGAGTGTGCTGAACGGAGGAGACGAGAGAGGAGCAGATTGCGGTGATTCACAGGACTGGCAGTAAGACGAGTCAACCCACGAAAACAACATCCAAGTAACAAATTGACATTTCTTTTAAAATCAGATCAATCTGATTTCAGAGACAATTTTGCAATAAAATAAAAACTTTGTAAACTACAAACCATATAAAATTTTGTCTTAAAATATACAACCTTGCTCCAGATAACTGACTATATTGTTCCATTATTACTATGCCTAACATATGTTTTGTCGCAATACCTATGAGTATAGTGTTTATTATGATGGAACTTATCACAACTTTTTCTAGCTTTATATATATATTGTAACGATACAATTAAGCCAAATCCCGTACCAGTGATAAAAAAGATAATTCTTGATATAAAAATACTTCATATAAAATAAGATGTTTAAAAAATGATTAAAATGTAAATACTTTGACACGACGTACAACGATATTACCCAACCCAAGTGATTGAGCCAACAACAGAAACATAAAGAAGGGAACCACATAACATACTCAAGAAAAATATGATAGACAAAACAATGAACTAACGAGAGAAGAATCAGAGGAAGAATGAAGAGGAGAACCGAACCAAGATGAAGACTATTGAAGATGAAGACTACTGAAGATGAAGACGATAGAAGATGAAGACTATTGAAGATGAAGAAGAGGAAGAATGAAGAGGAGACAGATTAAACCCAAGGGGAAACTAACACACATATAAAAAGGGAAAGATAGTATACTTAAGGATAGAATACGGTCAATAAACCTCGAATAATTATGTATTAATGAAACCAATATTATTATTATCATTAACTTAACATATGTACCCATTTTAAAGACAATACAATTGTAAAGCAATATAATGATATAGAAAAAGTACACTAACCCAGTCAGAAAGGTTAGATTTAACAAAACACAACTAACCTAATATTGTTAATAGTAAATATCATACTCAAACAAAATAGTGAGAAATGGTAGGAGAAAGTATAGGGATTACCCATTAAATAACACTAAATACAAAACAGTGAATCAAAGTGAAGTGCTTTAGTGAAGTGTAAATACCCTAAAAAATAGTGAAGGTGTATGTGAAACATTCAAAATAGAATGATAAGTAAGCAGACACTCTGTGAAACATTGATAAACAACCAATGATTGGAGTGATATTATAAACAGTGATATATCTAGAAGTAATTAGAAATAGTAGTCCAAATTAACATAAGGGAAGCTTGTGATATTATTCAGGGAGAAAGCCCAGACAAATAACTTGTGTTAACATGGTATGATAGAATAGAATTAACGTTTTGTTATTAAAATTAAGATTGCAAAGAATACAACACCCCATGTGGAAAGGGGAATTAACCTTCATAATTTTATGAAAAGTGACAATGTTTATCACTTTAGTTTGTAACACAAGAAAGAAATCAATGTTAGTACTAACAATAACTCATGACTTGTAAAGAATAGTTGGTTCAATGTTAAAGAAGGAATATGGCTGAAAGGAACCTACAGTCCATAAACCTAATTATTATATTTCAAGAGAAGAGTAATGAAAATGTATGTTGAATAGTAGTTAAAACACAAACAAATAAGTGAAGCCCATCAGGCTGAATTCAAAAATAATTTAAAAAGAAATACCCTGAAAAACAATCATGGCTGATTTTGACTATGAAGACATTTAACTGCCAAAGACATTCAAATGTAAATTGTATCAATTTCACAAGAAATCTTACTAATCTAAGACCAGTGAATGGACAGTAATTATATATCAGTTATTTTTACACAGAAATATCATTGTAATAGTTTAATATAAGAAAGATATGTTATTTATTAAATGTCAAATAATTAGACTATAGTTAATGTATAACAGAATATGACCTTATGAGGTATCATTGTAAACTTTGAAAGGAAAGAAAAATAATAGTGATGTCATTTATTATCCCAAAGGAATTATAAAGGAATAAAACCATTAGGAAAATACTTAATAAATTTGAATAAAAATTCAAATATTTTAACAATGTCTTAAAGGAGTAATTAACCAATCATCGAATTATGGTTACTATGACAACGAGACGTTGAGGGCTTATTTTCCGTTAAATTATATAGACTCTGAAAAACGACGCGTGGGTAAGCGGCATGCAAAATTGGAACGATTAAAATTTTAATTTAAACAGTTATAAAAAGTCGAATCAGTGAACCAAGATAACCAAAAACGAATAGATGTCAACCTACGAAGAATTCACGAGGTCCAGGAACTAAATTAACTAAAATAATTAAAGAAAAACCCAAGACCAGATGAAGAAGATGTTAGAAGTTTAACACCAGCCCAAATTGGAAGAATATACGACTATCATGATGACGACATTTCAACGTGAGATGAACTGATAAGTACCAAATAAATTCCTTAATCCCAAAACCCCAAATTACTTAAATTATTTTTCAAATGATAAAATTTCTCACTATTTAAAAAGTAGTATTTTCTTTCAAAGGTAAATGCATAATTTACTTATTTAAAAAACATTTTATTAAACTAAATATAACCTTATTTGAGAGCACAACTTTTGTAACAGAAATACGACACTACTGAACAAATTGTATAAACACATTATAATTTCTAAGTACGTATAAGGTATGGTAGTGTACTTTTTTAATGTAACCAACGTTTATGTCTTATTTCATGATCAAAAGAACTCCAGATTTTAAACATTGTAATTTATTAAAAGTGACGGATGCCATTTCGGCAACGATTATGTTTTGAAATCAATTTTGCCAACTCTGAGATATTTTGTGTTTCAAGCTCTAAGCTGGAGCCGAATGTTATAAAATTATTTATAATTCATTTGTCATATTTATTGATGACCAAATTTGTATTAAACAACACAGTACAGAACATTACTATCTTGTTATTTCATAGGATTTTGTAGAATATGTGTGTTAGCGAAGTTTTAAGCAACAGCCAACTAGCGCTCATCACGAGTGGACGAGTCGACAACCTGTATAGTAGCGGGAACAATTCGAACGCCACAGCGGTCCATGCTAATATCACATATTATCTTAGAAATTAAATATTTTAATTGTTTTAACAGAAACAATTTGGCGCCACCCGGGAATAGCAATCCCTATGAATTAACAGGTAGGTTGTACTGGTAACGTTGACAACGCTACTGACTCCAGTAGTGACGTCGATTTATGTAACGACCAGTGTGAGGCAAACACACTACATTCACACTAATACACAAAATAAACAAGTGTGATACATTTTGACAGGTACGACCATATTTAAACGTTACATATTGGCGCCCAACGTGGGGCTAGAAGGACTAACTAGCGGCGGTCATGAATAGACACGGTATGGTTACGAGGCGCAAAGGGAAGGAAACATCAAACCAAGAAGGAAACCCAGAAGAAATGGAGGAAGTTGAGGAAGTAGAAGTGGAGGAAACGACTGGAGAATTGTCAGAAGAAAACCCACAGGAGGACCAAATGGAAAATCCCAATCCACCTGAACCGGAAATAGAAGCAGAAGTCAGGGTAAATAATCAACCAGTTAAACCGACAGAAGAAACGAAACTCGATAGTTTGATGAGAATGATGATGGAACAAATGAACAGATTAGAGTCGGACAAGGAAGAGAGAAGACGAGACAAGGAAGATTTAAATAAAAAATTAGAATCCGACAAGGAAGATTTAAATAAAAAATTAGAATCCAACAAGGAAGAATTGAAGAAGCAAATGAAGGAGAGTACAGAATTCCTGAATGACAAAATAGAAAGCAACCATGAAGACTTGAAGAGAAGTCAGGAGGCATTGGAAAAGAAAAGCGAAGAGCCGAAGAAACAGATCAAAAAGGATCTAGAATTAGTAAATAAAAAGATGGAAAATAACCATGATATTCTCCAACGAAAAATCGAGGAAGAAAGCAAGAAAACCAAGGAGGAATGGAAGCAACAGCTAGTCGAATGTCAAGAAGAGATCAGACAAACGGTAACGGAGACCAACCAGATACAGTGATACAAATCAGAGAAGGAAATAATAAAGGAAAGAAAAGGAGAAGTCAACTTACCAAAAATAAATAACAAGGTCCGGTATATAGTAATATGAATAGAACAATTATGTATATCATAATAATCCATATATCATCACAAAAGATAATGGTAATAATACTTACCAGATCAGTAATATCAATACAAGGAAAATCAAGGGAGTTTATAACCAAACTTCGATAAAAAAGTTTTATGTATATCATAATAATCCATATATCATCACAAAAGATAATGGTAATAATACTTACCAGATCAGTAATATCAATACAAGGAAAATCAAGGGAGTTTATAACCAAACTTCGATAAAAAAGTTTTACGAGGAAGAATAAAACCATTGTGAAATGAAACATATTTCAAAATTCCAAAAGAGATTGTAAGAGCAGCTTACTAACTTATTTAGATGATATATGTGGAACAATAAAAAGAATTAATATAAGTATATAATGATGAAAAAAAAACAAAGGAAACAGTTACACAAATTCCTTTCAATTTAAATCAGTTTACGATATAACAAAAAATTGATATATGAAGTATGAAGTAAAAAGTGAGATAATAAGGAATAAGTTACACACATTCCTATATAATAAAAATGTAAGAAGCACAAACTTACAATTATAATTAAAAAAAAAAAAAAAAATAGCTAAGAAGGAATACGCTACAAACATTCCTTTAAGGTAAGACAATTAACTTACCAAAGAATTATCAAAAATGATGTTGAATACCGAATAAAATAAACAAAAATAAAATCAAGCTCAAATTACTGAGATAAATACTTGAAATCATACTGAACAAAAGTATTATAAGAAAAAAAAAATAAAATTATACCTGGTACAAGGAGAGGGAGATTATGTATAAAACAAATATACAAATATGGCTAAAGCAGAATCCTGCTAAATGACTAAGAAAAGAAAAAAAAAATGTCTAAGACAATTAAAATGATCACAACGAGCATTGAAAATAAAATAATGAAAAGTGAGATATGATGAAATTAACATATAAATAAAGATAAAAACAACCAAGTGTATAAGTAGATGACAGTGTATAGTTAAGGTATAGCGGAAGGAAGAATGAGTAGTAATGACAAAGTGATCTAAAAACAAACCACAAGGTGGACAACCCCAAAGTATATTATATTATATTATTATTAGGTCACAAGTTGACAAAGAAAGTATTTAAGATTGACTGTTGAAAAGTCCAGCAATCCAAATGAACTGAGTAGAGAAGATGTGCCTCTAGTCTCAGAAAAATGAGTAGTAATGGGAGAAACCAACTACTATATAAAAGTTAGGGAAAAATTTGTGTATGAGGGAAAATGCACCAATGGAAATAAATAAAAACAGATCCAAATAAAATGGAGTGAATTAAGTAAGAAGAGAAATGAAGAATGGAGAAACAAACAAGGAACAGGAGGAAAAAGGTTATCTATAACTGATAATTTCATAAAAAACTATGCTAGTGTTTTATTAAAATGATCAATTTTAGAGGAGAGGCATTATGTAATGATACAATAAAGCCAAATCCCGTACCAGTGATAAAAAAGATAATTCTTGATATAAAAATACTTCATATAAAATAAGATGTTTAAAAAATGATTAAAATGTAAATACTTTGACACGACGTACAACGATATTACCCAACCCAAGTGATTGAGCCAACAACAGAAACATAAAGAAGGGAACCACATAACATACTCAAGAAAAATATGATAGACAAAACAATGAACTAACGAGAGAAGAATCAGAGGAAGAATGAAGAGGAGAACCGAACCAAGATGAAGACTATTGAAGATGAAGACGATAGAAGATGAAGACTATTGAAGATGAAGAAGAGGAAGAATGAAGAGGAGACAGATTAAACCCAAGGGGAAACTAACACACATATAAAAAGGGAAAGATAGTATACTTAAGGATAGAATACGGTCAATAAACCTCGAATAATTATGTATTAATGAAACCAATATTATTATTATCATTAACTTAACATATGTACCCATTTTAAAGACAATACAATTGTAAAGCAATATAATGATATAGAAAAAGTACACTAACCCAGTCAGAAAGGTTAGATTTAACAAAACACAACTAACCTAATATTGTTAATAGTAAATATCATACTCAAACAAAATAGTGAGAAATGGTAGGAGAAAGTATAGGGATTACCCATTAAATAACACTAAATACAAAACAGTGAATCAAAGTGAAGTGCTTTAGTGAAGTGTAAATACCCTAAAAAATAGTGAAGGTGTATGTGAAACATTCAAAATAAAATGATAAGTAAGCAGACACTCTGTGAAACATTGATAAACAACCAATGATTGGAGTGATATTATAAACAGTGATATATCTAGAAGTAATTAGAAATAGTAGTCCAAATTAACATAAGGGAAGCTTGTGATATTATTCAGGGAGAAAGCCCAGACAAATAACTTGTGTTAACATGGTATGATAGAATAGAATTAACGTTTTGTTATTAAAATTAAGATTGCAAAGAATACAACACCCCATGTGGAAAGGGGAATTAACCTTCATAATTTTATGAAAAGTGACAATGTTTATCACTTTAGTTTGTAACACAAGAAAGAAATCAATGTTAGTACTAACAATAACTCATGACTTGTAAAGAATAGTTGGTTCAATGTTAAAGAAGGAATATGGCTGAAAGGAACCTACAGTCCATAAACCTAATTATTATATTTCAAGAGAAGAGTAATGAAAATGTATGTTGAATAGTAGTTAAAACACAAACAAATAAGTGAAGCCCATCAGGCTGAATTCAAAAATAATTTAAAAAGAAATACCCTAAAAAACAATCATGGCTGATTTTGACTATGAAGACATTTAACTGCCAAAGACATTCAAATGTAAATTGTATCAATTTCACAAGAAATCTTACTAATCTAAGACCAGTGAATGGACAGTAATTATATATCAGTTATTTTTACACAGAAATATCATTGTAATAGTTTAATATAAGAAAGATATGTTATTTATTAAATGTCAAATAATTAGACTATAGTTAATGTATAACAGAATATGACCTTATGAGGTATCATTGTAAACTTTGAAAGGAAAGAAAAATAATAGTGATGTCATTTATTATCCCAAAGGAATTATAAAGGAATAAAACCATTAGGAAAATACTTAATAAATTTGAATAAAAATTCAAATATTTTAACAATGTCTTAAAGGAGTAATTAACCACTCATCGAATTATGGTTACTATGACGAGACGTTGAGGGCTTATTTTCCGTTAAATTATATAGACTCTGAAAAACGACGCGTGGGTAAGCGGCATGCAAAATTGGAACGATTAAAATTTTAATTTAAACAGTTATAAAAAGTCGAATCAGTGAACCAAGATAACCAAAAACGAATAGATGTCAACCTACGAAGAATTCACGAGGTCCAGGAACTAAATTAACTAAAATAATTAAAGAAAAACCCAAGACCAGATGAAGAAGATGTTAGAAGTTTAACACCAGCCCAAATTGGAAGAATATATGACTATCCTGATGACGACATTTCAACGTGAGATGAACTGATAAGTACCGAATAAATTCCTTAATCCCAAAACCCCAAATTACTTAAATTATTTTTCAAACGATAAAATTTCTCACTATTTAAAAAGTAGTATTTTCTTTCAAAGGTAAATGCATAATTTACTTACTTAAAAAACATTTTATTAAACCAAATATAACCTTATTTGAGAGCACAATTTTTGTAACAGAAATACGACACTACCGAACAAATTGAAAAAACACATTATAATTTCTAAGTACGTATAAGGTATGGTAGTGTACTTTTTTAATGTAACCAACGTGTATGTCTTATTTCATGATCAAAAGAACTCCAGATGTTAAACATTGTAATTTATTAAAAGTGACGGATGCCAGTGTTTTACAACACTACAAACGATTTTACTGTGCGACAAATCTTTATGTAACACTACAACACATTAAATTCGTGTGTTGATATGATGATAGGTGTAATCGTAATAATAATAACGCTATGAAAAAATCATAATTTAAAAATCATATCAATATTTATTAATAAATTTCTTATTCGTTTTGCGATTCAAAATCATTATTATTTGCAAGTAATTATTACGCATAATTAGTAATGATAATGTGATTTTATTTTATATAAATAATAACATTATATGGTACCTTTAGGCTATATAAAAAGAATACAAAAAATATAAAATTGCATAATTAGTAGTCTTACATTACACACCAAATATTATATAATCTTATATTCTAATACATAGTTATAAATTTTTATATTGCTCTCAGCTAGCTCATTTATATTATATTGATTAGCTTATCTAATCTTTTAATTATTGTAATGATAAACTCTTCCTCCTTGTTTAAGCCCCGCGATGGAGCGTCAATTTGTAATGATCCGACCTGTATGCGTGTGTTGCGTATGTTATGTGCGTTAGCCCCACACGTTGTAGTCGTTACTTTGTATTTGTCTAACAGTCGTGCTTTTTCTAATTTCTCATGCTGACGATGTCCGTCGCGAACGCACGAATTACCAGTACCGATATCTTCATGAGTGTAATCCTTACCTGTCCTTCAGTGAGTATATTTATTTCCCGATAGGTGCCAAATTGTTTATGAAAACAATTAAAAAGTTTAAACTGAGCTGTCGTTCTATGCGGTGATGACCAATTCAAATTACCCTCGCAAACTGGCGGGCATTCGAATCTCGCTTGTAGTTCGTCATGCTGCCAACATCTAAATCTGGCAGACAATTTTACTCATCGCTAAAGTGCACAAACTTTATAATACAATTTATAATGAAATAAAGGACGGTTATTATTAATCAGTACTAGTTTATTAACGTTGAAATAGTTAATAGTTAATCGGTTAGGTACAAAAATATAATGTTATAAAATAATGTTGCTCCGGCAATAAATAGACAATATCTCAAGGTTGGCTAAGTTGATTGAAGAGTTTCTAATTCGACTTGGCTGCCGTTAATATTTATTTTCTACAGTTCATTCAATCAACGAGTCCTTTTGATTACAAAAAAATAGAAATAAGGTGTTAATAAAGTACACTACCTTACATCAATGGTACTTATATACTATTAAAGTTAAATACAATTAGTTTTTTGAGTGTTAAAAAGTAATTATACTTTTTATAATTATACTTTTTTAGCGTACCGTGTCACTTATTAAATAATTATATAATTACCTTTATATGATCCACTTGAGTGACACTAAGTTTCAATCTAGTTATGACGCATTTCAGGCCCAAGGTCCCATCTTCAGATAACACTGATATTAATTTAAAACTAATTACTACATAAAATTGAAAACCATGATTGTGGTTATGTCATTATAAATAAAACTTTAAATCGCATGTGAAAATTTTTAACGAAGAACGGCCGGAGCTCCCGCATGCGTGCACTCACTACCGCGATCGTCACACGACTGGACAAAGATTATAATCTAATCTAATGGCAGTGTCGAACAAGTTGTTTGATGCAAAATTTACTTGATCATTCAAAATTTTATTTTTGGTGGTGGTATTTTTTATGGCTTTATAAATTTCAAGTTCCTCCAGACTATCCATCAGTTTACCTTTTTTGCATATATGTAATGCTGTTAATTAATTAATTAATGCTAAATTAATTAATTAATTTGTTAAAAAGTGTTTGTTAAAATTTCATACTACGTACACAGTTTAAAATTATGTTTACATACAAGTTTAATATTTATTATCAATCAATCCTTGAAAGAAATTTAGTTACCAAGTTCGGAGTGAGAGTTTTTTGTGTTGTGAGAAAAGTTAATTAATTTAGTTAGTAATTTCGGGTAATTCAGATATACTTAACAAAATCTTGTTGATTTCTGGTGATGAGTCACTTTGTTATTAGTTAGGTTGGGTTGATACGATCATTAATCTTCCATCATTTGTACTTTTGATTTCATCTGGCATTTTTTCAATTAATTTTGAATTTTTTAATTATTTTTGAATATTAAAATCTGGTTTATTAGTTCTCTTGGTAAAACAATTCCTTGTTCGACTTCTTGAATCCACCTCTCGTTAAATTTAGCAGTGTTTATTATTATTTTCATTGATAATTGTGTCGAATATGGTTTGGCTTCCGTCTCTCTTGATCATCAACAATGGACTAATGTTTTATAATGGAATTAAATATAATAACGTTCCGTATTATTCTGTAATATAATAACATAACGTTATTATGGCAACCTCCCATACTCTCATTGGTTGAATACATTTATGTCTGTTGTTATATTATTTGAATTTTAATTCAAAATGAATAAATATTTTCTGATGGCTATTATTCTTCTGTCTTCTTATTAATGTATTAGATATTATCATAACTGTTTCTATTTTCTTTCAAAGATTATTTTGACATCCCACAAAGCTGGGTTTGTTCATGTATTAAAGTTTTGACAAAATGCTAATATTATATTATTACATATCTTTCTTATTTTATGTTTTTAATCTAATTTTGACATCTTATTATGGTTCACTAATTGTATTAATGAGTTACTTGCCCTGAATGTTCTAATATAGTAGTTAATTCCTTACAATTTGTTTATTTTGAATTTATACAGTTAGGCATTTTATAGGCCTAAGCAGTAATTGTCTATAACTTCTTATTTTACACAAATTAAAGATTATTTTTCATTTACATATGTTTTACTTGGTATCACTTATGACTTATTTACCTCTTGAATTAATTTGGGCTGTTTTACAATAATTGAATGTTCTTATTAATTTACGAAATCATTGCTTGTCTGTTATTCTCTTATTTTCTTTTTCTGTCCTTACTCTATTGATTAATATTATGTTTTTAAAATTTATCTCCTTTCTTATATCTATTGCCATTTCTTATAACGTGTTTATCACTTAATATTGCTATAAAACATAACACAAAAATTAGGTTTATGGTCTGTTCATTTTTCAGCCATATTCCTTCTCATAAACTCAACTCTTTTAATTGAACAAATAACAATTTTGGTGAATAATATTATAACACCATTTATTCTATCTTGATAGTCATCCCTTTAAATATTTTTATTAACATAGGATGTCTTATTTTCCTTGCACTCATAGTACAAGTTTATTATTAATTAACACTATTATATTAGTTGTCTATCCATCTTTTACACTTATCTAAAAATGAAACTTTTTCTTGTGAACTTTATTCTCTTCTCGTCGAACGCGTTTTGGCGTACGTATTAGCCTTCTTCAGCTTAGAGACTGCCAGCATTTAGTAACGGTTGTTGTATGGAAGGTGTAGTAACAACGTATTTCATCAATAAGTACAGAAATGCCAAACAACAAGTAACAACGTATTTCATCAATAAGTACAGAAACGCCAAACAACAAGTAACAACGTATTTCATCAATAAGTACAGAAATGCCAAACAACAAGTAACAACGTATTTCATCAATAAGTACAGAAACGCCAAACAACAAGTAACAAACGTATTTCATCAATAAGTACAGAAACGCCAAACAACAAGTAACAAAACGTATTTCATCAATAAGTACAGAAACGCCAAACAACAAGTAACAAAACGTATTTCATCAATAAATCAAGACAACCATCTTTTACAATCTGTTTTATTACCTTTGTTTCCTTTTTCTTATTATTGTGAATTGTTTATTCTCTCACTTCTAACACTTACACTGTTTATCACTTTCACTTCCTACCTATCTCTCACTTTTGGGTTTTTATGATTTTATACACAATTTATAGTTAGTCTGCCAACATTTTTATGTTTTGGTTTTCTTATCATCATAAGGTTATTAACAACATACCTTATCTATTAGTAATGGTTTCACTTACTTATTCTGGTTAGTGTACTTTAACTAGGATTATTTTATTTAATGCTCGTTACTAGATATTCATTATTTGTTTGTGCTTTTTTATCATTGGTTTAGTTTATACCTTCTCATTTTATTTTCTTTATTGGGTCAATCAATTGGGTTGGGTCATGGTCATTTGTCTCGTCATAGTCATTTTATTTTCCTTAGTTTAATATAGTTAATTCCTTATAGTTCTTCTCTGGTATTGGGGCTGCTTTTGGTGTCGTAACATAATGCCTCTCCATAAAAATTGATCATTTTGGTAAAACACTAGCAGTTTTTTAATGAAATTATCAGTTATATATAATTTTTTCCTTTTTCTTCTTGTTTATTTCTTCCTTTGTAATCTCTTAGTCCCTGTCTTAAGGGCGCAAATGTAATCTCTAATATTAATTTATAATGTTTGATTACAATGTACAATGTATTTTGTCTGTACAACAATCTAGGGTGCCATGTTGTGCAAGTGTCTGTACTGTACTGTGTATGATCGACATTTACTATGAGGGCCAGAATTCGGTTAACACGTACCATTTCAGTGAAACTCATTACCTGAAATAACGAAACTGCAAATAACACATAAAAAGTATTTATTAACATTAAACATAATAGATGTTACATGGATATATATTTTTCGCCATGGGCGTTGTCCCCATGATATTACTCTACACAAAAGATATACGCTGCATTATAATATGTCATAATTATTTAAACGTAAATTATTGAAATTTCAGCACAACCCAACACTTAATATTTTTTAACCCACACACTCAAATACTCACTCTTACATACGCATGGTACAAATTTTGTACATAGTGGAGCTCCCTTTATATATTGAAAAATTTAAATGATTTTTTAGTATTGAATTTAAAATGATTTTACATTGATTCAAAATTTGGTTTTGGAAATGAATCAAAGGATTGAAGATGTAAAAGAACGTTCTCACCAATGTAGTGTTGCTGGTTGTTCTCGGTTTGCACGAACTTCGCGCACCGCGAGTTCGGCGAGTTTTTCCCGGTCACATCTTGGAGTTGGCGCACTGTGTTTAATATATTTATTATAACTGTTTATTAACCACCTACAGTGGTCTAAAAAGTTAAAATTCACTCGTAAGTGAATGGGCAGCCGGCCGGCTCAAATCAGAGCTGCAGATGAAATGACGGCAATTCCTGGTTGAAATCTGTGGAAGTGGGGCGTACTGACGTCACAGTCCTTTGTCTATCGTGTTGACATCGCCGTTTGTAGTTGTCAACACATTCTCAGCCTCTGACGTAACGAAGGCTTGGCTCTGTTTATCGCAATAACTGCACACTGTTTTTGTGATGTGACACCGTTTTTTGTCATGAATTAGTTCAAATCCTGGCAAATACTGTAATATAGTCCACTCACTGTAAATTCGATATCGGGTGTTTGAGATTGGGTTGGGTATGTCAAAAAATAGGAAAATACAATATTTATGATCTCGTTACCATATTTTAGGTAATTATGAAATGTACCATGATTGTACCATCACACCGTCTGGCTTCTCTTCTTACTTGTTCCACTCCTTTTTATTTAGTTATCTTTTAGATCTGTATTTACTTATTTCCATTAGTGCATTCTCCCTTTTATATATAATTTTCCTAACTTTAGTAGCTGGTTTCATCCATTACTACCTTTTATTCTGAGATCAGAGGAACATCATCTCTGCTCAGTTAATCGATTGCTGGACCTATTCTCAGTCAATCTTAAATACCTTTTTGTCATCCTGTGACTTTCATTAATAATAATAATATTTTTGGGGATTGTCCATTTCATGGTTCTTTAGATCATTTTATCTTTTTTCTACTCCTTCTTCCTTCCTCTGTACCTTTGCTATTTTCTGTTATATACTCATACAGTTGATTGTTTTTATTTATTTTTTTGTTAATTTCATTATTTCTAACTCTTAAATAGTTTGTTTTTCTTTTCTTCTTGTGATCATTTTAATTATTTTAGACATTTTTTTCTTTCTTCTCCTTTGTTGATTACCCTTATTTTAATTCAGCTACTTATGTGTTCGCATTATATTTTTTCTTGTACCAGTTCTTTTTCTTTTCTCTGAATGTGCTATATTCTTTACAATTTTATTTATTTGTCTTAGCATGTCTTGCTTGGTTTTATATTTTTTTATTTTAATTGACCTCATTTCTAATTATCTTGTGTTATTAATTCTTGTTTTCATTTTGTTTGTCTATTTTATCTCATCTCATATATTTTCTAAATATTAGTGCAAGTTGGTCTTACTTAGAGTTTTCTTTATTGTCATTTTGTTTGTTTATTTCATTATTTCTAACTTTTATCTCATATGTTTTCTCAATGGTGGCGTAAGTTGAACTTACATATTTTTTTGAATTTTGTAGTTTATTTATTTATTTTTTTTTCTTAGTTTATCTCATATGTTTCCTAAATGGTGGTGTAAGTTGATCTTACATATATTTTGAATTTTGTAGTGTATATATTCCTTTCTTTTCCATTGGTTGGCTTGGTCAGTAATCTGAAAATCAGTCCCATTTCTCGGCGTGTGGTATTTAGTTTACCCATGGCCAATAGTTTCATCCTCACTTGTCGTTCGGATCACTCTGGTGTACAGAACTGTTTCCATCCTTGTGATATAGGTCTCTGCTATCTCGTACAGCAATTCTTCGGATACTACATGTTCATTAGTATCCATGCCTACCTCACTCAATCACTTCATCATTTTGTTTATACAACAAATAGGTCACTGGTATATTCATCATTGATGCTATCACTGATATTTTATTATACATGTCTATTTCTGGTGTATTCAATTTTCTTATAGACCTTCTTAATTTGTTACATCCTGTTTTGTTGTGAGTCCTTTCTAATGTTCCTATTAATTCACATACAATATAAATCACAATATAAATCACATACACTTTTTGACACAATTTTACAAAAAACAAACATCAAGTTGAATCCCTGCACCAATCCCCTTCCTCCACACACCACCCCCACTACACCTTCCACACAAAAACCGTTACGAAATGATGGCAGTCTGACCAAAAAGCTGAAGAAGGCGGATACTTAAGCCGAAACGCGTCCGACGAAAAAAGTAAGTTTTTCACAAGATAAAGTTCATTTTTAGTAAAGTTCCTATTAAGTTCCTTCTGTTATGTTTAAAATTCATTGTTTCATTCTGGTCGTTAATTGGTAAATTAAACACCTTAATTAGTCCATTCTTCATCATCTCCAATTCTTCTCTTGTTTTTATTAGTTTCTTTTTACATATTTTTCCTATTTCTTTCGTTTTCTTAATCTTCTTAATTATTGGGTTCTTCTTTACTCCCTTACTGTTGATTTCTAGGTGCTTAATATTCTCTTTGTTTTTGTTACTTTTATTCTCAGGTAATGATGTGTTTTTGTCTTCTTCATTTCTTATTTTTTCATTGATACTTTCAGAAGCAGTCTCTAGTCTTGCATTCAATTGTGTGAAACCACTATCTGATGTTTCATTAAGTTGATCTGCTTTGTAATTTGTTTCTTCCCATTGCTTATTCATCTCCTTGTCTTCCTTCAATTGTTCCCTCAATTCTTTTTTCAGTTCTTTATTTCTTTTTTGGATGTCCTCCGTCAATTGCTGTTGTAGGGTTTCTTGGTTCTTCCTTAAAGCATCACTATGTTCCTCCATTTTCTTGTTTATCTGTTGCTTTAATGTCTCGTTATTGCTTTCGATTTTATCGTTCAGTGTTGTAACTATTGCTTTAATTACAATAATTAAGTAACTGGTTATATCTGATGTAATTTTACTATCGGGCGCCATGTTGTGTATACAAACAAATATGTATGCTTACCTAAGGTCAGAATTCGTGTTATATGAACCAGAGTTGAGGAACGTATTACCTGAAATAATTTACTCGTGTTTCTGTTTGTTACCATTGAAATTACCTTTTATTTTAATCGTACAAATGAATGTAAAACATTAATGTGAGTGTAAAACAAACACGCTACTGTCCGCCATGTGGCGAAGTTAAATTCTTCAAGTTAACTTTCCCCTTAGCTATTTCACAAGCCCTCCAAAATACATATGTATTATAATATTGAAATGTTAAACATTAAACATGTATATATATTATGTTACAACACAAATAAGCCAACCCAGTACCAGGGATAAAAAACTATATTTATAAATGTAAAAATACTTCATATCAAATAAAATAATTAATTTAAATAAAATATAAAGAATATGACTCGACAAACGACGACTTTGACCTAACCCAAGTGATTGACCCAACAACAGGAAACAAATGAAGAAGGGAACCACACAAATAACCAACGAGAATAAGAGAAGAAAGTGATTGACCCAACAAATATGACCAAAGAAGAAAAGAAGGTGATTAACCAAACCAAAGGAAGAAAGGAAAAAATTCAAAACCCAAACAAAAAGGAAACAAGTTCATGGGATTAAACGACCCCAAAATACCCAAAGAAAAGGATGGAAAAACCAAAGTATTAATCAAATAATGGAAATGAAGAAGGAAGGAGATAGGTAGAAGTGAAAACCAATAATGAGTCACAAAACTAGTAATAAAGCATAGGAGAAGGAGAAATAAAGCACTCAAGAAGAATATTGGAACCAAACCAATGGTTATCCTGAGAAAGGAAAAAGTAACGGTTACTACCCATTAATGGACAAAATGATCGAGAGAAAAACACTATTAAAAACGGTTAAGGATTAAGGTGATAAAAAGGCAACCTAAACCACAAATAAAATTGTTATTAATTATTAAGTATTAATTGTTATTAATTAATTGTTATTAGTATTAAGGATATATTGTAATGAAAGAGAAATAAGTATAGGAATCGCCCACTAAAAAACACATAGTATAAACAGTGATACAGTGCAATAGTGTAGGTGTAAAACCCCCAAAGTGAAGTGATAAGATACGCTAGTTAAATTATAATTAACCATAGATAATTTAAAAGTGAAGGTGAGATATAAGTGGGAATAGGGTAACATTTAGAATATAACTATTATAAGAAATAGTGAATAATGAAGAAAGTAGACACTTCATAAATCTGTGAAAAAACACTGAAGGTTTAAAAGTGGAAAAATAACAGTGAATAAATAGCTGGTGAAAAATAGTATTAAGTATGAATTATAGAATAAGATATGCTAAACACTAGAAAGTGATGATGACATTATTTAAGAAAAGATGTTTAATAGAGTTAAGTTTAATTATAGCCGATAGTAATTAAAAAGGGAGGATTCCAGGAAAGAATAAATTGAAGGTGTTGACATGGAGAGAATGTAAAGATTGTTTAAAGATTAAGAAATCAAAAACTAACAAAGACACCCATGTTATAAGGGACTGTTATAAATTTAATAAAAGTGATGTTGTTTATCATAATAAAAATAATATGTATTGTAAACAAAAAAATTAGCAAATAATGATAAGTTGGAAGGAAGTGATGATATTTCTCACTCAAAATAATAACTCTAATAACTTATAAAGAATTGTTCATGTTAATGTTATGAATAGGATATGGCTGAATGAAATTTGCAGTCCATAAGCCTAATGTTATGTTTTAAGGATTAAAATAGAGAAAGCAATATTGACATGTAATCAACACACCAACAGACTCAAAATACAACACAACCAATAAAAATGACAAAGTAAAGCCCATTAGGCTGAAACAAAATGTGATTTAAATGGAATAAGTAAAATACTATAATGGCTACTCAGGCCTAGGAAAGGCATAACTGTCAGAACCAAACAACCAAAAATTATAACAAATTGAATAAGAATTTAGAAAATCTGAGGTGAAGGAATCACCAAGAATAAATTGTAAATCATTTGTAACACAAAATATCGTAATAAGCATTTTTATAGAAAAAGAAATGTAATTAACAGGCATTAACATAATTGTAAAAACATAAAATCTAAAATTACCCAAACTTGTGGGGTATCAAAATGATCTATGAAAGGAAATAAATACTATAGTGACAATATTTAATAACCAGGCAGGAAGATGGAGGAATAACAGCAATCAGAAGAAATACGAAGAATTCGAATTTTGATAACAATACATCATCTCAAAATCAACCAATCGGAATCATGTAGTTACCATGGAAACGGCAGTTGAAGACGAAATTACCGTTGGAATTAGGAGAAGCGAAGCGTCATTAAGCGAATACAGATGCCAATATTTGGAAGAACGTTTTTTCAGTGTAAATAATGCAAAAAAGGTATTAAAAGTTACTGACTGCTTGAGAAGCAGACGACCGTTTGTAGCAGCCAATTCAAGACCCAAGGCCAATTACACGGAAAATATACTTGAAAAGAACATCTAGACCCATGATGAAAAAGACGCTCAATCTATTGAAGCCCCAAAATCCATGAAAACTGAACTTATGCAGCCACATCCTACCCGATTAAACAACGCAGGCCCTGAGGCACGCTGAGGTGTTAAGTACAATCAAATTATTTATTTTCCAAAAACCCTAATCACTTTAAATATTTTTAAAAGGTAAATTTACCTCACTACAGAACCAATATTTCTCTTTCATAGAATATTTAAGCAAAATAACACTTAATAGAAACTTGTTAACGTTGAATATAACCTATGAATTAAACACGAACTTACAAAACACTTTTACGACACAACAGAACAGATTGTAACAGCACACATTATTATTTATGTACACGTAGAATAAGGTAATATATATTTTTATTGTAACCATTGGAGTTCTTTAACTCATAGTCACAAGAATCCACGATTTGGGAAACAAAAAATATTTGTAATACACTTTAACGTAAGCAGCAATGCAAGGTTGAATGGTTCCTAAATCATATTTGCCAAACCTGAAGGCAAGAATCTCATGTAATCAGTCGGTGCAAATTTATTATTGTATTATTGTCAATGTGAATGTTTTCAATTATCACATATTAAAAAATAACTATTACAGGGAGTAACCATCGTTATAATTTCATAGGGAGTGCTATATATATAAAGTACTTGTGTTTAGTTAAGAATAAATTGTACGAGCAGCGAACAAGTTGTCATTCACGCAGCAGTAGCGACAATTGTGACGGCCGTGCGAGCGGGAATTATTTGAATGCCCAATACCGCAACGCTGATAACTCGTGTGACATTAATTTTAGTTGTTTTATAAAACGACTTGGCGCCACCCGGGATTATCACACCCCTATAAATAACAGGTAAGGTTACTGCCGTATTATACAGGTGATTACATCAATGCTACGAACATCGCTAGCCACAACATTACTGTAACGACCCGGTGCGAGGCAAACACACTAATTATAAAACACATATACAACTGGTGTATACATTTTGCAGGTAAGATCAGATCTTTACGTTTCAGATTGGCGACCAACCGGTGAGGCTGTAAAAGAAGGCCAACGGCGGCTGTGAATAGACATTCTTTGGTTGCAATATAAAGACGAAAAAAGATGAAACAAAAAGATAGACTACAACAAGAAACGAAAATGCCCAAACAACAGAAACAATGGAGTTATGCAGAGTGGATGACAGAGTTATTTAAAAAATTCAGTAGGGAAATGGAGTACATCAAGAAGAACACCACGGATCATGAAAGAGCACAAATGAGTCGTGCAAATGCAGTGGGATCACCAAACGACAAGATGTCACTGAGAGATATTTATAATGAAATGTGGAAGCTGGACACCAAATATAATGAAGAAAAGACTATCGGGACAGCCCACAAAAAACGTGATAACAATGTGAGAAGAATGACCGAAGAAGATTGGGATAGATGGAGAGACAATGAAAAACAAATGACAAACGAAAGAACGGGAGTATATGCCCAGGTGACTGAGGAATTTACACAGGAGGAATATGACCAATGGAGACTATCTATAAGACAACCGGAACAACCAATACATACAGAAAATACGGAACTAAGAGAATGGATAAGGGTTATGTTCGAACTATCCAGAGAAGATATTTGTAATTGGAGGAAGGTACATAATCAAGTAGAAGAGTTCACGCAAATGCCGAACCCAAAACTCAAATAAAAAAAGAAGTAGTCAAAGTAGTCAAAGTGAAGCAACAGAAGAAACTACCAGAACAAAAGAAGGAGGAAAGCTTCGAGGAATGGAGGGACAAGTTTTTTAAAAAATTCGGCAAGGTATTTGAAGAATATGATAAGAAAATGAGTGATAGTGAACGACAACAAATTGGACGGATGATAGAAGATTTCAAGAAATTAAATGAACCACAAGACACCACTTCTGAAGGTAGTAAGGAGATAGAATTTAAAAAGGACCTAAGCGTATTATTGCCTGAAAATAATAACAACGAAACAAATGATGAATACATGGAAATGAAGACAGAGAAAAGGCGTCACAGAAAAATAATAAAAACAAGAGAAGAAGTGGAGATGATGAAAAACGGACTAACCAATGTGTTCAGTGTACCAATGACCAACCATGCCGAAAGGATGAATTTTATGGAGTGCAGGAGAACTCTAAAAGAAATTCTAGAAGGAGTGAAATACCGACCAGCGAGAAGAAACTGGAGAGAAGCAAGACCTGAATGGAGAATACCCAAATTAAAAGAAATTCACAACCAACCAGTGGATGAAAAATTCAGCAAATCTATGCTTAAATGGAAAATACCCAAGTTTGAAAAGACTCACAACAAAATAGTGTGTCACAAATTAAAAAGGTCTCTAGAACACTTGAATACGCAAGAAATACAAAGGCAAAATAAAACAGCAATAACAACATTAACGAAGGAGCTACAATTAACAACTTCTTTGATTAATCAAAATGTATTGAATAACGTAGGCATGGAGACAAATGAACAAATAATGTTAGGAGAATTGTGGTACAAGATAGAAGATACCTATTTCACCAGTAAGGAAATAGTTATACACACCCAGATTATCCGAACCACAAATGCAGAGGAAATGATGGACCATGGGTAAACAAAGTGAAGATGAACACAGAGAAATGGGACTGATCTTCGAATTACTGACCAAGCAACCCAATGGAATAGAAGGAGGTATTAAAATTAAATGAAGCCACTGAACAATCACCAAAACAAGAGGGTACAAGAAACGACTAAGACGAATTAAATAAGAAAAATTAAACTATAATAAACAAACTCTACTCCTAACATTAATGTCAAACAAAAAAGAAATTACTAATTATCCAGAATAAGTGTGAATATCAAACACTTGAAGGAGAAGAGGGGAAGAACAACGAAGTGTCGAATAAAAAAGGAGAAGGCTATAATATGGAATGGAAATGATAAAGACAATTATATAATAAATCCACAACCGTGAGAATTGAATTGATACCAAAATCAACTTATGTATAATAATATGTACGGCCGCATGTCATCACAAAGGACAATGGAAACAATACTTATGAGATAAGTAATATAACCACCAAAAAAGTAAAAGAAGTTTACAACCAAGCTTCAATAAAGAAGTTCTATGAAGAAAACTAAGTAACTGTAAATAAAATACAAATGCCAAAATTCAAAATTTATGTGAGCACAACTTGCAACAATATTTCGATGACTTATGAGGCCTAAAATAAAAAATATAAAACAAAGGAATCAGTTACATAAATTCCTACTAAGTGAAATCAACGTACAATCTATTAAAAAGTTGATATATGAAGTATATAAAATAATTAAACAAAATGTACCAAAATAGGAATACGCTACAAACATTCCTTTAAAGTAAGAGAACTAACTTACAAAAATTTATCAAAAATGATATTTAATACAAAATAAAATAAACAAAATTAAAATCAAGCTAAAATTGCTGAGATAAATACCTAAAATTATAATGAATCAAATGTATTCAAAGAAAAAAAAAATCTAAACTGGTACAAAGAAAAAGAGAAGTTATGTATGAATCAAATATACAAGCTATGGCTAAAGCAAAATATTGCTAAATAACTGAAAAAAGAATAAAGATGTCTAAGATAATTAAAATGATCACAACGAGAATTGAAAACAAAATAATGAAAAGTTAGATATGATGAAATTAACATATGAATAAATAAAAAACAATCAATTGTATGAGCAAATGATAGTATATAGCAAAGGTACGGCGGAAGGAAGAATGAGTAAAAGGCCAAAGTGATCTAAAAACAAACCACAAGGTGGACAATCCCAAAATATATTATTATTATTAGTTTAAGTCACAAGTTGACAAAAAAGGTATTTAAGATTGACTGTTGAAAAGTCCAGCAATCCAAATAAACTGAGCAGAGATGATGTTCCTCTGGTCTCAGAAAAATGAGTAGTAATGGGAGAAACCAGCTACAAAAAGTTAGGGAAAAAATTGTGTATAAGGGAGAACACACCAATGGAAATAAAATAAAAAACAGATCCAAAAAAATGGAATGAATTAAGTAAGAAGAGATATAAAGAATGGAGAAACAAACAAGAAAGAAAAGGAAAAAATTATATATAACTGATAATTTCATAAAAAACTATGCTAGTGTTTTATCAAAATGATCAATTTTAAAGGAGAGGCATTATGTTACAACACAAATAAGCCAACCCAGTACCAGGGATAAAAAACTATATTTATAAATGTAAAAATACTTCATATCAAATAAAATAATTCATTTAAATAAAATATAAAGAATATGACTCGACAAACGACGACTTTGACCTAACCCAAGTGATTGACCCAACAACAGGAAACAAATGAAGAAGGGAACCACACAAATAACCAACGAGAATAAGAGAAGAAAGTGATTGACCCAACAAATGTGACCAAAGAAGAAAAGAAGGTGATTAACCAAACCAAAGGAAGAAAGGAAAAAATTCAAAATCCAAACAAAAAGGAAACAAGTTCATGGGATTAAACGACCCCAAAATACCCAAAGAAAAGGATGGAAAAACCAAAGTATTAATCAAATAATGGAAATGAAGAAGGAAGGAGATAGGTAGAAGTGAAAACCAATAATGAGTCACAAAACTAGTAATAAAGCATAGGAGAAGGAGAAATAAAGCACTCAAGAAGAATATTGGAACCAAACCAATGGTTATCCTGAGAAAGGAAAAAGTAACGGTTACTACCCATTACTGGACAAAATGATCGAGAGAAGAAACACTATTAAAAACGGTTAAGGATTAAGGTGATAAAAAGGCAACCTAAACCACAAATAAAATTGTTATTAATTATTAAGTATTAATTGTTATTAATTAATTGTTATTAGTATTAAGGATATATTGTAATGAAAGAGAAATAAGTATAGGAATCGCCCACTAAAAAACACATAGTATAAACAGTGATACAGTGCAATAGTGTAGGTGTAAAACCCCCAAAGTGAAGTGATAAGATACGCTAGTTAAATTATAATTAACCATAGATAATTTAAAAGTGAAGGTGAGATATAAGTGGGAATAGGGTAACATTTAGAATATAACTATTATAAGAAATAGTGAATAATGAAGAAAGTAGACACTTCATAAATCTGTGAAAAAACACTGAAGGTTTAAAAGTGGAAAAATAACAGTGAATAAATAGCTGGTGAAAAATAGTATTAAGTATGAATTATAGAATAAGATATGCTAAACACTAGAAAGTGATGATGACATTATTTAAGAAAAGATGTTTAATAGAGTTAAGTTTAATTATAGCCGATAGTAATTAAAAAGGGAGGATTCTAGGAAAGAATAAATTGAAGGTGTTGACATGGAGAGAATGTAAAGATTGTTTAAAGATTAAGAAATCAAAAACTAACAAAGACACCCATGTTATAAGGGACTGTTATAAATTTAATAAAAGTGATGTTGTTTATCATAATAAAAATAATATGTATTGTAAACAAAATTTAGCAAATAATGATAAGTTGGAAGGAAGTGATGATATTTCTCACTCAAAATAATAACTCTAATAACTTATAAAGAATTGTTCATGTTAATGTTATGAATAGGATATGGCTGAATGAAATTTGCAGTCCATAAGCCTAATGTTATGTTTTAAGGATTAAAATAGAGAAAGCAATATTGACATGTAATCAACACACCAACAGACTCAAAATACAACACAACCAATAAAAATGACAAAGTAAAGCCCATTAGGCTGAAACAAAATGTGATTTAAATGGAATAAGTAAAATACTATAATGGCTACTCAGGCCTAGGAAAGGCATAACTGTCAGAACCAAACAACCAAAAATTATAACAAATTGAATAAGCATTTAGAAAATCTGAGGTGAAGGAATCACCAAGAATAAATTGTAAATCATTTGTAACACAAAATATCGTAATAAGCATTTTTATAGAAAAAGAAATGTAATTAACAGGCATTAACATAATTGTAAAAACATAAAATCTAAAATTACCCAAACTTGTGGGGTATCAAAATGATCTATGAAAGGAAATAAATACTATAGTGACAATATTTAATAACCAGGCAGGAAGATGGAGGAATAACAGCAATCAGAAGAAATACGAAGAATTCGAATTTTGATAACAATACATCATCTCAAAATCAACCAATCGGAATCATGTAGTTACCATGGAAACGGCAGTTGAAGACGAAATTACCGTTGGAATTAGGAGAAGCGAAGCATCATTAAGCGAATACAGATGCCAATATTTGGAAGAACGTTTTTTCAGTGTAAATAATGCAAAAAAAGTATTAAAAGTTACTGACTGCTTGAGAAGCAGACGACCGTTTGTAGCAGCCAATTCAAGACCCAAGGCCAATTACACGGAAAATATACTTGAAAAGAACATCTAGACCCATGATGAAAAAGACGCTCAATCTATTGAAGCCCCAAAATCCATGAAAACTGAACTTATGCAGCCACATCCTACCCGATTAAACAACGCAGGCCCTGAGGCACGCTGAGGTGTTAAGTACAATCAAATTATTTATTTTCCAAAAACCCTAATCACTTTAAATATTTTTAAAAGGTGAATTTACCTCACTACAGAACCAATATTTCTCTTTCATAGAATATTTAAGCAAAATAACACTTAATAGAAACTTGTTAACGTTGAATATAACCTATGAATTAAACACGAACTTACAAAACACTTTTACGACACAACAGAACAGATTGTAACAGCACACATTATTATTTATGTACACGTAGAATAAGGTAATATATATTTTTATTGTAACCATTGGAGTTCTTTAACTCATAGTCACAAGAATCCACGATTTGGGAAACAAAAAATATTTGTAATACACTTTAACGTAAGCAGCAATGCAAGGTTGAATGGTTCCTAAATCATATTTGCCAAACCTGAAGGCAAGAATCTCATGTAATCAGTCGGTGCAAATTTATTATTGTATTATTGTCAATGTGAATGTTTTCAATTATCACATATTAAAAAATAACTATTACAGGGAGTAACCATCGTTATAATTTCATAGGGAGTGCTATATATATAAATTACTTGTGTTTAGTTAAGAATAAATTGTACGAGCAGCGAACAAGTTGTCATTCACGCAGCAGTAGCGACAATTGTGACGGCCGTGCGAGCGGGAATTATTTGAATGCCCAATACCGCAACGCTGATAACTCGTGTGACATTAATTTTAGTTGTTTTATAAAATGACTTGGCGCCACCCGGGATTATCACACCCCTATAAATAACAGGTAAGGTTACTGCCGTATTATACAGGTGATTACATCAATGCTACGAACATCGCTAGCCACAACATTACTGTAACGACCCGGTGCGAGGCAAACACACTAATTATAAAACACATATACAACTGGTGTATACATTTTGCAGGTAAGATCAGATCTTTACGTTTCAGATTGGCGACCAACCGGTGAGGCTGTAAAAGAAGGCCAACGGCGGCTGTGAATAGACATTCTTTGGTTGCAATATAAAGACGAAAAAAGATGAAACAAAAAGATAGACTACAACAAGAAACGAAAATGCCCAAACAACAGAAACAATGGAGTTATGCAGAGTGGATGACAGAGTTATTTAAAAAATTCAGTAGGGAAATGGAGTACATCAAGAAGAACACCACGGATCATGAAAGAGCACAAATGAGTCGTGCAAATGCAGTGGGATCACCAAATGACAAGATGTCACTGAGAGATATTTATAATGAAATGTGGAAGCTGGACACCAAATATAATGAAGAAAAGACTATCGGGACAGCCCACGAAAAACGTGATAACAATGTGAGAAGAATGACCGAAGAAGATTGGGATAGATGGAGAGACAATGAAAAACAAATGACAAACGAAAGAACGGGAGTATATGCCCAGGTGACTGAGGAATTTACACAGGAGGAATATGACCAATGGAGACTATCTATAAGACAACCGGAACAACCAATACATACAGAAAATACGGAACTAAGAGAATGGATAAGGGTTATGTTCGAACTATCCAGAGAAGATATTTGTAATTGGAGGAAGGTACATAATCAAGTAGAAGAGTTCACGCAAATGCCGAACCCAAAACTCAAATAAAAAAAGAAGTAGTCAAAGTGAAGCAACAGAAGAAACTACCAGAACAAAAGAAGGAGGAAAGCTTCGAGGAATGGAGGGACAAGTTTTTTAAAAAATTCGGCAAGGTATTTGAAGAATATGATAAGAAAATGAGTGATAGTGAACGACAACAAATTGGACGGATGATAGAAGATTTCAAGAAATTAAATGAACCACAAGACACCACTTCTGAAGGTAGTAAGGAGATAGAATTTAAAAAGGACCTAAGCGTATTATTGCCTGAAAATAATAACAACAAAACAAATGATGAATACGTGGAAATGAAGACGGAGAAAAGGCGTCGCAGAAAAATAATAAAAACAAGAGAAGAAGTGGAGATGATGAAAAACGGACTAACCAATGTGTTCAGTGTACCAATGACCAACCATGCCGAAAGGATGAATTTTATGGAGTGCAGGAGAACTCTAAAAGAAATTCTAGAAGGAGTGAAATACCGACCAGCGAGAAGAAACTGGAGAGAAGCAACACCTGAATGGAGAATACCCAAATTAAAAGAAATTCACAACCAACCAGTGGATGAAAAATTCAGCAAATCTATGCTTAAATGGAAAATACCCAAGTTTGAAAAGACTCACAACAAAATAGTGTGTCACAAATTAAAAAGGTCTCTAGAACACTTGAATACGCAAGAAATACAAAGGCAAAATAAAACAGCAATAACAACATTAACGAAGGAGGTACAATTAACAACTTCTTTGATTAATCAAAATGTATTGAATAACGTAGGCATGGAGACAAATGAACAAATAATGTTAGGAGAATTGTGGTACAAGATAGAAGATACCTATTTCACCAGTAAGGAAATAGTTATACACACCCAGATTATCCGAACCACAAATGCAGAGGAAATGATGGACCATGGGTAAACAAAGTGAAGATGAACACAGAGAAATGGGACTGATCTTCGAATTACTGACCAAGCAACCCAATGGAATAGAAGGAGGTATTAAAATTAAATGAAGCCACTGAACAATCACCAAAACAAGAGGGTACAAGAAACGACTAAGACGAATTAAATAAGAAAAATTAAACTATAATAAACAAACTCTACTCCTAACATTAATGTCAAACAAAAAAGAAATTACTAATTATCCAGAATAAGTGTGAATATCAAACACTTGAAGGAGAAGAGGGGAAGAACAACGAAGTGTCGAATAAAAAAGGAGAAGGCTATAATATGGAATGGAAATGATAAAGACAATTATATAATAAATCCACAACCGTGAGAATTGAATTGATACCAAAATCAACTTATGTATAATAATATGTACGGCCGCATGTCATCACAAAGGACAATGGAAACAATACTTATGAGATAAGTAATATAACCACCAAAAAAGTAAAAGAAGTTTACAACCAAGCTTCAATAAAGAAGTTCTATGAAGAAAACTAAGTAACTGTAAATAAAATGCAAATGCCAAAATTCAAAATTTATGTGAGCACAACTTGCAACAATATTTCGATGACTTATGAGGCCTAAAATAAAAAATATAAAACAAAGGAATCAGTTACATAAATTCCTACTAAGTGAAATCAACGTACAATCTATTAAAAAGTTGATATATGAAGTATATAAAATAATTAAACAAAATGTACCAAAATAGGAATACGCTACAAACATTCCTTTAAAGTAAGAGAACTAACTTACAAAAATTTATCAAAAATGATATTTAATACAAAATAAAATAAACAAAATTAAAATCAAGCTAAAATTGCTGAGATAAATACCTAAAATTATAATGAATCAAATGTATTCAAAGAAAAAAAAATCTAAACTGGTACAAAGAAAAAGAGAAGTTATGTATGAATCAAATATACAAGCTATGGCTAAAGCAAAATATTGCTAAATAACTGAAAAAAGAATAAAGATGTCTAAGATAATTAAAATGATCACAACGAGAATTGAAAACAAAATAATGAAAAGTTAGATATGATGAAATTAACATATGAATAAATAAAAAACAATCAATTGTATGAGCAAATGATAGTATATAGCAAAGGTACGGCGGAAGGAAGAATCAGTAAAAGGCCAAAGTGATCTAAAAACAAACCACAAGGTGGACAATCCCAAAATATTTTATTATTATTAGTTTAAGTCACAAGTTGACAAAAAAGGTATTTAAGATTGACTGTTGAAAAGTCTAGCAATCCAAATAAACTGAGCAGAGATGATGTTCCTCTGGTCTCAGAAAAATGAGTAGTAATGGGAGAAACCAGCTACAAAAAGTTAGGGAAAAAATTGTGTATAAGGGAGAACACACCAATGGAAATAAAATAAAAAACAGATCCAAATAAAATGGAATGAATTAAGTAAGAAGAGATATAAAGAATGGAGAAACAAACAAGAAAGAAAAGGAAAAAAATTATATATAACTGATAATTTCATAAAAAACTATGCTAGTGTTTTATCAAAATGATCAATTTTAAAGGAGAGGCATTATGTTACAACACAAATAAGCCAACCCAGTACCAGGGATAAAAAACTATATTTATAAATGTAAAAATACTTCATATCAAATAAAATAATTCATTTAAATAAAATATAAAGAATATGACTCGACAAACGACGACTTTGACCTAACCCAAGTGATTGACCCAACAACAGGAAACAAATGAAGAAGGGAACCACACAAATAACCAACGAGAATAAGAGAAGAAAGTGATTGACCCAACAAATGTAACCAAAGAAGAAAAGAAGGTGATTAACCAAACCAAAGGAAGAAAGGAAAAAATTCAAAACCCAAACAAAAAGGAAACAAGTTCATGGGATTAAACGACCCCAAAATACCCAAAGAAAAGGATGGAAAAACCAAAGTATTAATCAAATAATGGAAATGAAGAAGGAAGGAGATAGGTAGAAGTGAAAACCAATAATGAGTCACAAAACTAGTAATAAAGCATAGGAGAAGGAGAAATAAAGCACTCAAGAAGAATATTGGAACCAAACCAATGGTTATCCTGAGAAAGGAAAAAGTAACGGTTACTACCCATTAATGGACAAAATGATCGAGAGAAGAAACACTATTAAAAATGGTTAAGGATTAAGGTGATAAAAAGGCAACCTAAACCACAAATAAAATTGTTATTAATTATTAAGTATTAATTGTTATTAATTAATTGTTATTAGTATTAAGGATATATTGTAATGAAAGAGAAATAAGTATAGGAATCGCCCACTAAAAAACACATAGTATAAACAGTGATACAGTGCAATAGTGTAGGTGTAAAACCCCCAAAGTGAAGTGATAAGATACGCTAGTTAAATTATAATTAACCATAGATAATTTAAAAGTGAAGGTGAGATATAAGTGGGAATAGGGTAACATTTAGAATATAACTATTATAAGAAATAGTGAATAATGAAGAAAGTAGACACTTCATAAATCTGTGAAAAAACACTGAAGGTTTAAAAGTGGAAAAATAACAGTGAATAAATAGCTGGTGAAAAATAGTATTAAGTATGAATTATAGAATAAGATATGCTAAACACTAGAAAGTGATGATGACATTATTTAAGAAAAGATGTTTAATAGAGTTAAGTTTAATTATAGCCGATAGTAATTAAAAAGGGAGGATTCTAGGAAAGAATAAATTGAAGGTGTTGACATGGAGAGAATGTAAAGATTGTTTAAAGATTAAGAAATCAAAAACTAACAAAGACACCCATGTTATAAGGGACTGTTATAAATTTAATAAAAGTGATGTTGTTTATCATAATAAAAATAATATGTATTGTAAACAAAAAAATTAGCAAATAATGATAAGTTGGAAGGAAGTGATGATATTTCTCACTCAAAATAATAACTCTAATAACTTATAAAGAATTGTTCATGTTAATGTTATGAATAGGATATGGCTGAATGAAATTTGCAGTCCATAAGCCTAATGTTATGTTTTAAGGATTAAAATAGAGAAAGCAATATTGACATGTAATCAACACACCAACAGACTCAAAATACAACACAACCAATAAAAATGACAAAGTAAAGCCCATTAGGCTGAAACAAAATGTGATTTAAATGGAATAAGTAAAATACTATAATGGCTACTCAGGCCTAGGAAAGGCATAACTGTCAGAACCAAACAACCAAAAATTATAACAAATTGAATAAGCATTTAGAAAATCTGAGGTGAAGGAATCACCAAGAATAAATTGTAAATCATTTGTAACACAAAATATCGTAATAAGCATTTTTATAGAAAAAGAAATGTAATTAACAGGCATTAACATAATTGTAAAAACATAAAATCTAAAATTACCCAAACTTGTGGGGTATCAAAATGATCTATGAAAGGAAATAAATACTATAGTGACAATATTTAATAACCAGGCAGGAAGATGGAGGAATAACAGCAATCAGAAGAAATACGAAGAATTCGAATTTTGATAACAATACATCATCTCAAAATCAACCAATCGGAATCATGTAGTTACCATGGAAACGGCAGTTGAAGACGAAATTACCGTTGGAATTAGGAGAAGCGAAGCATCATTAAGCGAATACAGATGCCAATATTTGGAAGAACGTTTTTTCAGTGTAAATAATGCAAAAAAAGTATTAAAAGTTACTGACTGCTTGAGAAGCAGACGACCGTTTGTAGCAGCCAATTCAAGACCCAAGGCCAATTACACGGAAAATATACTTGAAAAGAACATCTAGACCCATGATGAAAAAGACGCTCAATCTATTGAAGCCCCAAAATCCATGAAAACTGAACTTATGCAGCCACATCCTACCCGATTAAACAACGCAGGCCCTGAGGCACGCTGAGGTGTTAAGTACAATCAAATTATTTATTTTCCAAAAACCCTAATCACTTTAAATATTTTTAAAAGGTGAATTTACCTCACTACAGAACCAATATTTCTCTTTCATAGAATATTTAAGCAAAATAACACTTAATAGAAACTTGTTAACGTTGAATATAACCTATGAATTAAACACGAACTTACAAAACACTTTTACGACACAACAGAACAGATTGTAACAGCACACATTATTATTTATGTACACGTAGAATAAGGTAATATATATTTTTATTGTAACCATTGGAGTTCTTTAACTCATAGTCACAAGAATCCACGATTTGGGAAACAAAAAATATTTGTAATACACTTTAACGTAAGCAGCAATGCAAGGTTGAATGGTTCCTAAATCATATTTGCCAAACCTGAAGGCAAGAATCTCATGTAATCAGTCGGTGCAAATTTATTATTGTATTATTGTCAATGTGAATGTTTTCAATTATCACATATTAAAAAATAACTATTACAGGGAGTAACCATCGTTATAATTTCATAGGGAGTGCTATATATATAAATTACTTGTGTTTAGTTAAGAATAAATTGTACGAGCAGCGAACAAGTTGTCATTCACGCAGCAGTAGCGACAATTGTGACGGCCGTGCGAGCGGGAATTATTTGAATGCCCAATACCGCAACGCTGATAACTCGTGTGACATTAATTTTAGTTGTTTTATAAAATGACTTGGCGCCACCCGGGATTATCACACCCCTATAAATAACAGGTAAGGTTACTGCCGTATTATACAGGTGATTACATCAATGCTACGAACATCGCTAGCCACAACATTACTGTAACGACCCGGTGCGAGGCAAACACACTAATTATAAAACACATATACAACTGGTGTATACATTTTGCAGGTAAGATCAGATCTTTACGTTTCAGATTGGCGACCAACCGGTGAGGCTGTAAAAGAAGGCCAACGGCGGCTGTGAATAGACATTCTTTGGTTGCAATATAAAGACGAAAAAAGATGAAACAAAAAGATAGACTACAACAAGAAACGAAAATGCCCAAACAACAGAAACAATGGAGTTATGCAGAGTGGATGACAGAGTTATTTAAAAAATTCAGTAGGGAAATGGAGTACATCAAGAAGAACACCACGGATCATGAAAGAGCACAAATGAGTCGTGCAAATGCAGTGGGATCACCAAATGACAAGATGTCACTGAGAGATATTTATAATGAAATGTGGAAGCTGGACACCAAATATAATGAAGAAAAGACTATCGGGACAGCCCACGAAAAACGTGATAACAATGTGAGAAGAATGACCGAAGAAGATTGGGATAGATGGAGAGACAATGAAAAACAAATGACAAACGAAAGAACGGGAGTATATGCCCAGGTGACTGAGGAATTTACACAGGAGGAATATGACCAATGGAGACTATCTATAAGACAACCGGAACAACCAATACATACAGAAAATACGGAACTAAGAGAATGGATAAGGGTTATGTTCGAACTATCCAGAGAAGATATTTGTAATTGGAGGAAGGTACATAATCAAGTAGAAGAGTTCACGCAAATGCCGAACCCAAAACTCAAATAAAAAAAGAAGTAGTCAAAGTAGTCAAAGTGAAGCAACAGAAGAAACTACCAGAACAAAAGAAGGAGGAAAGCTTCGAGGAATGGAGGGACAAGTTTTTTAAAAAATTCGGCAAGGTATTTGAAGAATATGATAAGAAAATGAGTGATAGTGAACGACAACAAATTGGACGGATGATAGAAGATTTCAAGAAATTAAATGAACCACAAGACACCACTTCTGAAGGTAGTAAGGAGATAGAATATAAAAAGGACCTAAGCGTATTATTGCCTGAAAATAATAACAACAAAACAAATGATGAATACGTGGAAATGAAGACGGAGAAAAGGCGTCACAGAAAAATAATAAAAACAAGAGAAGAAGTGGAGATGATGAAAAACGGACTAACCAATGTGTTAAGTGTACCAATGACCAACCATGCCGAAAGGATGAATTTTATGGAGTGCAGGAGAACTCTAAAAGAAATTCTAGAAGGAGTGAAATACCGACCAGCGAGAAGAAACTGGAGAGAAGCAACACCTGAATGGAGAATACCCAAATTAAAAGAAATTCACAACCAACCAGTGGATGAAAAATTCAGCAAATCTATGCTTAAATGGAAAATACCCAAGTTTGAAAAGACTCACAACAAAATAGTGTGTCACAAATTAAAAAGGTCTCTAGAACACTTGAATACGCAAGAAATACAAAGGCAAAATAAAACAGCAATAACAACATTAACGAAGGAGGTACAATTAACAACTTCTTTGATTAATCAAAATGTATTGAATAACGTAGGCATGGAGACAAATGAACAAATAATGTTAGGAGAATTGTGGTACAAGATAGAAGATACCTATTTCACCAGTAAGGAAATAGTTATACACACCCAGATTATCCGAACCACAAATGCAGAGGAAATGATGGACCATGGGTAAACAAAGTGAAGATGAACACAGAGAAATGGGACTGATCTTCGAATTACTGACCAAGCAACCCAATGGAATAGAAGGAGGTATTAAAATTAAATGAAGCCACTGAACAATCACCAAAACAAGAGGGTACAAGAAACGACTAAGACGAATTAAATAAGAAAAATTAAACTATAATAAACAAACTCTACTCCTAACATTAATGTCAAACAAAAAAGAAATTACTAATTATCCAGAATAAGTGTGAATATCAAACACTTGAAGGAGAAGAGGGGAAGAACAACGAAGTGTCGAATAAAAAAGGAGAAGGCTATAATATGGAATGGAAATGATAAAGACAATTATATAATAAATCCACAACCGTGAGAATTGAATTGATACCAAAATCAACTTATGTATAATAATATGTACGGCCGCATGTCATCACAAAGGACAATGGAAACAATACTTATGAGATAAGTAATATAACCACCAAAAAAGTAAAAGAAGTTTACAACCAAGCTTCAATAAAGAAGTTCTATGAAGAAAACTAAGTAACTGTAAATAAAATACAAATGCCAAAATTCAAAATTTATGTGAGCACAACTTGCAACAATATTTCGATGACTTATGAGGCCTAAAATAAAAAATATAAAACAAAGGAATCAGTTACATAAATTCCTACTAAGTGAAATCAACGTACAATCTATTAAAAAGTTGATATATGAAGTATATAAAATAATTAAACAAAATGTACCAAAATAGGAATACGCTACAAACATTCCTTTAAAGTAAGAGAACTAACTTACAAAAATTTATCAAAAATGATATTTAATACAAAATAAAATAAACAAAATTAAAATCAAGCTAAAATTGCTGAGATAAATACCTAAAATTATAATGAATCAAATGTATTCAAAGAAAAAAAAAATCTAAACTGGTACAAAGAAAAAGAGAAGTTATGTATGAATCAAATATACAAGCTATGGCTAAAGCAAAATATTGCTAAATAACTGAAAAAAGAATAAAGATGTCTAAGATAATTAAAATGATCACAACGAGAATTGAAAACAAAATAATGAAAAGTTAGATATGATGAAATTAACATATGAATAAATAAAAAACAATCAATTGTATGAGCAAATGATAGTATATAGCAAAGGTACGGCGGAAGGAAGAATGAGTAAAAGGCCAAAGTGATCTAAAAACAAACCACAAGGTGGACAATCCCAAAATATATTATTATTATTAGTTTAAGTCACAAGTTGACAAAAAAGGTATTTAAGATTGACTGTTGAAAAGTCCAGCAATCCAAATAAACTGAGCAGAGATGATGTTCCTCTGGTCTCAGAAAAATGAGTAGTAATGGGAGAAACCAGCTACAAAAAGTTAGGGAAAAAATTGTGTATAAGGGAGAACACACCAATGGAAATAAAATAAAAAACAGATCCAAATAAAATGGAATGAATTAAGTAAGAAGAGATATAAAGTATGGAGAAACAAACAAGAAAGAAAAGGAAAAAAATTATATATAACTGATAATTTCATAAAAAACTATGCTAGCGTTTTATCAAAATGATCAATTTTAAAGGAGAGGCATTATGTTACAACACAAATAAGCCAACCCAGTACCAGGGATAAAAAACTATATTTATAAATGTAAAAATACTTCATATCAAATAAAATAATTCATTTAAATAAAATATAAAGAATATGACTCGACAAACGACGACTTTGACCTAACCCAAGTGATTGACCCAACAACAGGAAACAAATGAAGAAGGGAACCACACAAATAACCAACGAGAATAAGAGAAGAAAGTGATTGACCCAACAAATGTGACCAAAGAAGAAAAGAAGGTGATTAACCAAACCAAAGGAAGAAAGGAAAAAATTCAAAACCCAAACAAAAAGGAAACAAGTTCATGGGATTAAACGACCCCAAAATACCCAAAGAAAAGGATGGAAAAACCAAAGTATTAATCAAATAATGGAAATGAAGAAGGAAGGAGATAGGTAGAAGTGAAAACCAATAATGAGTCACAAAACTAGTAATAAAGCATAGGAGAAGGAGAAATAAAGCACTCAAGAAGAATATTGGAACCAAACCAATGGTTATCCTGAGAAAGGAAAAAGTAACGGTTACTACCCATTAATGGACAAAATGATCGAGAGAAGAAACACTATTAAAAACGGTTAAGGATTAAGGTGATAAAAAGGCAACCTAAACCACAAATAAAATTGTTATTAATTATTAAGTATTAATTGTTATTAATTAATTGTTATTAGTATTAGGGATATATTGTAATGAAAGAGAAATAAGTATAGGGATCGCCCACTAAAAAACACATAGTATAAACAGTGATACAGTGCAATAGTGTAGGTGTAAAACCCCCAAAGTGAAGTGATAAGATACGCTAGTTAAATTATAATTAACCATAGATAATTTAAAAGTGAAGGTGAGATATAAGTGGGAATCGGGTAACATTTAGAATATAACTATTATAAGAAATAGTGAATAATGAAGAAAGTAGACACTTCATAAATCTGTGAAAAAACACTGAAGGTTTAAAAGTGGAAAAATAACAGTGAATAAATAGCTGGTGAAAAATAGTATTAAGTATGAATTATAGAATAAGATATGCTAAACACTAGAAAGTGATGATGACATTATTATTTAAGAAAAGATGTTTAATAGAGTTAAGTTTAATTATAGCCGATAGTAATTAAAAAGGGAGGATTCCAGGAAAGAATAAATTGAAGGTGTTGACATGGAGAGAATGTAAAGATTGTTTAAAGATTAAGAAATCAAAAACTAACAAAGACTCCCATGTTATAAGGGACTGTTATAAATTTAATAAAAGTGATGTTGTTTATCATAATAAAAATAATATGTATTGTAAACAAAAAAATTAGCAAATAATGATAAGTTGGAAGGAAGTGATGATATTTCTCACTCAAAACAATAACTCTAATAACTTATAAAGAATTGTTCATGTTAATGTTATGAATAGGATATGGCTGAATGAAATTTGCAGTCCATAAGCCTAATGTTATGTTTTAAGGATTAAAATAGAGAAAGCAATATTGACATGTAATCAACACACCAACAGACTCAAAATACAACACAACCAATAAAAATGACAAAGTAAAGCCCATTAGGCTGAAACAAAATGTGATTTAAATGGAATAAGTAAAATACTATAATGGCTACTCAGGCCTAGGAAAGGCATAACTGTCAGAACCAAACAACCAAAAATTATAACAAATTGAATAAGAATTTAGAAAATCTGAGGTGAAGGCATCACCAAGAATAAATTGTAAATCATTTGTAACACAAAATATCGTAATAAGCATTTTTATAGAAAAAGAAATGTAATTAACAGGCATTAACATAATTGTAAAAACATAAAATCTAAAATTACCCAAACTTGTGGGGTATCAAAATGATCTATGAAAGGAAATAAATACTATAGTGACAATATTTAATAACCAGGCAGGAAGATGGAGGAATAACAGCAATCAGAAGAAATACGAAGAATTCGAATTTTGATAACAATACATCATCTCAAAATCAACCAATCGGAATCATGTAGTTACCATGGAAACGGCAGTTGAAGACGAAATTACCATTGGAATTAGGAGGAGTGAAGCGTCATTAAGCGAATACAGATGCCAATATTTGGAAGAACGTTTTTTCAGTGTAAATAATGCAAAAAAAGTATTAAAAGTTACTGACTGCTTGAGAAGCAGACGACCGTTTGTAGCAGCCAATTCAAGACCCAAGGCCAATTACACGGAAAATATACTTGAAAAGAACATCTAGACCCATGATGAAAAAGATGCTCAATCTATTGAAGCCCCAAAATCCATGAAAACTGAACTTATGCAGCCACATCCTACCCGATTAAACAACACAGGCCCCGAGGCATGCTGAGGTGTTAAGTACAATCAAATTATTTATTTTCCAAAAACCCTAATCACTTTAAATATTTTTAAAAGGTAAATTTACCTCACTACAGAACCAATATTTCTCTTTCATAGAATATTTAAGCAAAATAACACTCAATAGAAACTTGTTAACGTTGAATATAACCTATGAATTAAACACGAACTTACAAAACACTTTTACGACACAACAGAACAGATTGTAACAGCACACATTATTATTTATGTACACGTAGAATAAGGTAATATATATTTTTATTTTTATTGTAACCATTGGAGTTCTTTAACTCATAGTCACAAGAATCCACGATTTGGGAAACAAAAAATATTTGTAATACACTTTAACGTAAGCAGCAATGCAAGGTTGAATGGTTCCTAAATCATATTCGCCAAACCTGAAGGCAAGAATCTCATGTAATCAGTCGGTGCAAATTTATTATTGTATTATTGTCAATGTGAATGTTTTCAATTATCACCTATTAAAAAATAACTATTACAGGGAGTAACCGTCGTTATCATTTCATAGGGAGTGCTATATATATAAATTACTTGTGTTTAGTTAAGAATAAATTGTACGAGCAGCGAACAAGTTGTCATTCACGCAGCAGTAGCGACAATTGTGACGGCCGTGCGAGCGGGAATTATTTGAATGCCCAATACCGCAACGCTGATAACTCGTGTGACATTAATTTTAGTTGTTTTATAAAACGACTTGGCGCCACCCGGGATTATCACACCCCTATAAATAACAGGTAAGGTTACTGCCGTATTATACAGGTGATTACATCAACGCTACGAACATCGCTAGCCACAACATTACTGTAACGACCCGGTGCGAGGCGAACGCACTAATTATAAAACACATACAAAACTGGTGTATACATTTTGCAGGTAAGATCAGATCTTTACGTTACAATATATATATATATATATATATGAATTTATTTTGTCACAACCCAGCACTTTTTAATTATATATTATTATCCACTCTTTCTCTCTCTCTCACTCTCTGGTACAATTGTTATTTTGAGCTCATTATTAAAAGTTAGTTTTGTTATTTTAATGAATTAAATGGTCATTTATAATTTTGAAATTATATTATTTGTTGTAATGAAATATTAAAATTTGTTGTGGCCAACGGTACTGAGCTGCAACTTTTGTTGAACATCGTACACCTCGAATTCGTTAAATCTGGACTGTCACATATCGTCTTCGGGCACACGCTCTCTATCGTAGCATCCCCCCTGGATCAGACTTCTGCCAGATTTTTTGTCAGCACTTCGCGAATCACACTCTGTCGATGTTCTAACGAAAATTGTTTACTGTACGGTACCACTGTTAATAACCCACTTTTGGTGTTGTAAAATTTAAATAACTACACTTAGTGAATACGCTGGCCGCGTGTATTGGCCTGCCGGCCCACTTCAGAGACTTGACAGTCTCATCTTCACGGCGATGAGAATGACACAGTTTCATAACTGTGTATTGCAGAGGTGGGGCAACAACGACGTCACTGGTTCTTTGTTCAAACGGCCAAGGCCCGTTTGTTTACAAAAGTATGTATTACGTCTTGCATTCTTTGGGCTGACATAATCATGGGCTAGGCTTGTTTACTAGTTATTGTGACAAACAGTTTTTTGTTCCATTTGTAATTTTCCACTGAATTCGATATAAATCGTGTTAACTTAAATTTGCGTTGTTCACGATTCTCACCAAAACTCTTATAGGGAATACAAAATAAAATTATTATTATTGAAAATTGTTAGAAAATGAAATACAATAATTATGTTTTACAATGGAACCATAGGTTTACAAAATTATTATGGTACCAGAAGTGTACCGTCACAGTGTCTCAATATCTTCCCTTAGTTGTTTCTTTAAGTTTTCACTTAAAATCTCATTTTGTCTCCTTGTCTTTTCATTAATTTTTTCATTATTTTGTCTTAAGAATTCTCTGTCTTCTTTTCTTTGTTCTTTATTTTCTTAATTCATTTTATCAATTTTTTCATTATTTTTTCCGAACTGCTCCATTATCATCCTCATCATGCTATCCAATTTCGCCTCTTCGGTTGGTGTAGCTCTGTCCGGCGGATTTTCGATTGTATCTCCTGCTATCGCCTCCGCTTCGGATTCTGGTTGGGTTGGTTTCTCTGGTTGGTCCCCTTGGGCATCCTCTTCGATCATTTCCTCGATCATTTCCATTTCTTCAACCAGTGTTGTCTCCTTGTCGGTGTCCTCAGTCCTCTTCTTTGGTCTTCCCCTGGTGATCATCTTGTTGTCTTTTTTCGTAACCACCGCTAGTCTTTAATTCTAGCCACACTAGTTGGTCGCCAATTTGTAACGATAAGACTCTTCCTCCTCGTTTAAGCCCCACGATGGAGCGTCAATTTGTAATGATCTGACCTGTATGCGTGTGTTACGTATGTTATGTGTGTTAGCCCCACACGTTGTAGTCATTACTTTGTATTTGTCTAACAGTCATGCTTTTTCTAATTTCTCATGCTGACGATGTCCGTCGCGAACGCACGAATTACCAGTACCGATATCTTCACGAGTGTAATCCTTACCTGTTCTTCAATGCGTATATTTATTTCCCGATAGGCGCCAAATTGTTTATGAAAACAATTAAAAAGTTTAAACTGAGCTGTCGTTCTATGCGGTGATGACCAATTCAAATTACTCTCGCAAACTGGCGGGCATTCGAATCTCGCTTGTAGTTCGTCATGCTGCCAACATCTAAATCTGGCAGACAGTTTTACTCTTCGCTAAAGTGCACAAACTTTATAATACAATTTATAATGAAATAAAGGATGGTATTACTAATCAGTACTAGTTTATTAACGTTGAAATAGTTAATAGTTAATTGGTTAGATACAAAAATATGTTATAAAATAATGTTGCTCCGGCAATAAATAGACAATATTTCAAGGTTGGCTAAGTTGATTGAAGAGTTTCTAATTCGACATGGCTGCCGTTAATATTTATTTTCTACAGTTCATTCAATCAACGAGTCCTTTTGATTACGAAAAAATAGAAATAAGATTTTAATAAAGTACACTACCTTATATCAATGGTACTTATATACTATTAAAGTTAAATACAATTCGTTTTTTGAGTGTTAAAAAGTGTTTGTTAAAATTTCACACTTCGTACACAGGTTAAAATTATGTTTACATACAAGTTTAATATTTATTATCAATCAATCCTTGAAAGAAATTTAGTTACCAAGTTCAGAGTGAGAGTTTTTTGTGTTGTGAGAAAAGTTAATTAATTTAGTTCATAATTTCGGGTAATTCAGATATACTTAACAAAATCTTGTTGATTTCTGGTGATGAGTCACTTTGTTATTAGTTAGGTTGGGTTGATATGATCATTAATCTTCCATCATTTGTACTTTTGATTTCATCTGGCATTTTTTCAATTAATTTTGAATTTTTTAATTATTTTTGAATATTAAAATCTGGTTTATTAGTTCTCTTGGTAAAACATTTCCTTGTTCGACTTCTTGAATCCACCTCTCGTTAAATTTAGCAGTGTTTATTATTATTTTCATTGATAATTGAGTCGAATATGGTTTGGCTTCCGTCTCTCTTGATCGTCAATAATGGACTAATGTTTTATAACGGAATTAAATATAATAACGTTCCGTATTATTCTGTAATATAATAACAGAACGTTATTATGGCAACCTCCCATACTCTCATTGGTTGAATACATTTATGTCTGTTGTTATATTATTTGAATTTTAATTCAAAATGAATAAATATTTTCTGATGGCTATTATTCTTTTGTCTTCTTATTAATGTATTAGATATTATCATAACTGTTTCTATTTTCTTTCAAAGATTATTTTGACATCCCACAAAGCTGGGTTTGTTCATGTATTAAAGTTTTGACAAAATGCTAATATTATATTATTACATATCTTTCTTATTTTATGTTTTTAATCTAATTTTGACATCTTATTATGGTTCACTAATTGTAATTAATGAGTTACTTGCCCTGAATGTTCTAATATAGTAGTTAATTCCTTACAATTTGTTTATTTTGAATTTATACAGTTAGGCATTTTATAGGCCTAAGCAGTAATTGTCTATAACTTCTTATTTTACACAAATTAAAGATTATTTTTCATTTACATATGTTTTACTTGGTATCACTTATGACTTATTTACCTCTTGAATTAATTTGGGCTGTTTTACAATAATTGAATGTTCTTATTAATTTACGAAATCATTGCTTGTCTGTTATTCTCTTATTTTCTTTTTCTGTCCTTACTCTATTGATTAATATTATGTTTTTAAAATTTATCTCCTTTCTTATATCTATTGCCATTTCTTATAACTTGTTTATCACTTAATATTACTATAAAACATAACACAAAAATTAGGTTTATGGTCTGTTCATTTTTCAGCCATATTCCTTCTCATAAACTCAACTCTTTTAATTGAACAAATAACAATTTTGGTGAATAATATTATAACACCATTTATTCTATCTTGATAGTCATCCCTTTAAATATTTTTATTAACATAGTGTGCCGTCTCCCTTGTTAAGACAACACAAAAGTCGGGAACTAGTTCAATTCTTTATCAGTAAATTAAACTAGCTGCCGTTGTTAGTAAAAATACTTACCAACAAATTACAAAACAATTATGATATAGGAAATTGACAAGGTTTGCATAAATTTATTCACTCACTAGGTGTTAGCGAAAACATCTCTTTATTGCTATTCAAATATTATGCTTGATTTTAAAGAGAAGTTATTTTAGTAAATTCTGCTTTTACTGCTTCAAAGATCTTAAGTATACTATTCGTTTTATCTTAAAATTTATTCATATAGATGTTAGTTTTAATACCACGGATCCGGGTCTCAACTTTCTCAAAATAATTAATTTATCAAAACTTCAACCATATCATTAGAAGAATAATATTGTTGATACTCTACATTATTATCTTACATTTATCTATACATTGCGGTTACTATTACTTCATTACAAAATTACAAAATTTACAAATCTGATAATTTGTTCTTTACATTGTTAAAGTTCTTTAAAGTTCTTTGTTACTTCTTTTATTAAGGCGAAATTTACAAAAGTTGTGGTTTGATATCACCTGAATTTCATATGATGTTGTTGTTGTATCCTTGGGGCATCTCCTGTCGTCTTCTAAGGGTGGAGTACGTTGTTCCTGGTGAATCTACATCGGGTTGATTATTTCTGCTCTCGAAGATCGGTTGTTTACTTGAAGTTCCAATTGTTGTAAGTTTCACTTTCCTTGGTCCAGACTTTTGTAGTTCACATTTTTTTTATTTTAATTATAGTTCTCACTTCGCAGTACTAAAGTCTAGTAGTTACGTGTCTTACACTTACATTTTATATTTTAAAAGAGATGTGTTGGCTACCTTTTTCTTTCTGTATGTATTCTCACTAACTCTACACACTACATTATTCACAATAAAATCATCTCACGTTGAATCTACGTTTAACGCCATACACTTATGTGTATGTACACAACACCAAAACTCACATCTTGTCATGGCGAAGTTCTACTGGCGAATGCGCGTATAGTTTAGGGGCGAGGGCTCAGTAAGCTGATGCGTATTTACGCACTAAGAAAATAGTTCGTACTTTATATATATTATTAATTATTCATTAATTAGAATGTAAATACTTTATGTTTACTTTATTATGACTTAGGGATTTCTTTATTTATATAGTCGCATTTTCAATAATTAAAGTAATTATTATTATTATTCTTTACTTAATACCTTTCTTGGCGTGTTGGTACTGGAAAGTTTCAAGTTGATTCAGGAATCTGGGTATAGGTAAGGGTGTATGATACTCTTACTTATTAAAATTCAAAATTTTAATTTGTGCGATTTTCGATATATTTAAAATCGTCACATCCTCCTGCACTTAACTATGAAAAACGGGGGGGGGGGGAATAATAATAGAAAATCTAATAAACACTTATATTTGGACACAAAATTTCATACTGAAATTACTCTCTCTCAGATTATTTCTATTCATCAATTGATTATCTTACACTTTATGTCACATCTAAATTCTACTACATCTACTATATAAAATACACAAAACGTAAATCTACCTTATTTTAATTCTTACATCTACTACCGGTTTTTTCTTGAATTGGTCACTCGTTTTACGGAGTTATACTCATGAGTATGTTACTAATAATAATCACGTATTGTAAGAACAATAGAATTACTTTTAGTTTACAGCGCTAAGGATTATTTTTCTTTCTTTCTTTCTCTCTCTTCATTTTCATTATCATTGTCATCAGATTTCTCATGTATAATATCATTCTCGCAGGACATTAGCTAAGGTTGATCAGGCCTCGCTAGTATTCGTACGAGGGGGTTTTGAGTTTATACTCACTTATAGTATAGGATGTTGCACAATCTTATCCTATTTCGGTATAAGTATATACACTATATTTTATTCTTAATACTTAGATAGTATTCTAGGTTTTCTATCTTTCTCGTAGTCTTTCTTCTGTATTTTGACACGTAAAACATTTTTTTATTTGAGACAGATGACTTCTGCGAACGTAATTTTCTGTATTGGGTTCATACAGAGCTACAGTAACGGGGGTGATGAATTTATGAATTTGGTAGGGGCCACACCATCGATATGATAGTTTCGAAGTGGTCCTATCAACTGCTTTACTCATAGGATGAGTTTTATACATTACTAAATCACCTATTTTATACTTTATTTGTTTATTATTATTCTCATGATACTTCCTTGATTTTTGTAAATTAGCTCTCAAATTTGCACGAGCTTCGTTCCATATTTTACGTATGTTATTCTCATTTACGTCGCGGGGTAATAACTCATTGATTTTCCACTTTGTGGTTAAAGGATGGTTGGGTTTGTACTTGTACAGTAAATCAAATGGTGTTGATTTATGACCTTCATGATACGCTGAATTGAATGCAAATTGTATCCACGAAATATTTTGATCCCAGGTTGTCTGGTCTTTAGCATGATAAGATATTAATGCTGATTTTAAGTTACGCAAGTATCTTTCTGCTAGATTTCCTTGCGGTCTGTACTCGGTCACGGTAATATGATTTATACCTAATTTAAAACACATGTCGTTAAATTCTTTCGACTTAAACTGGGGTCCATTGTCAGATATTAAGCTTAAAGGTGTACCATAGTCTTTAAATAGTCGTTCTTGTAGAATTTTAATTGTCGTAGATGCTAATGCACGACGCATAGGATACATCCACACGAATTTAGTGAATGAGTCTACACAAATTAACAGCATAGTATTTCCGGATTTAGAGCGGGGATAAGGTCCAGAATAGTCTATGTATATTTTCGAGAAGGGAGTGGTAGGTATTTCGGAGATTAATTTTCCGACTTGACTGGTTCTTGCTGGTTTGCTCAGGGCACAAATTTCGCATTCTTTCACGAACTTTTTTATTTCACTATTCATGTTTTCCCAGTGGTATTCCTTGCGAATACGATGTATAGTTTTCCTAATTCCCATATGAGCTCCAATTGTCGATGAATGGTAGTACTCCATTAACATGGGTTTGATTATTTCCGGGGCGATTATTCTCAGTAATTTTCCGTTTGCCTTTTTAAAACAAAGTACTCTTTTACTCAAGATATATTTGTCAGAGTTATTTCCTTTTTCTATTTGTTCGATTATTTTGCACAATTTCGGATCTTGTTGTTGGTGGTATGCTATATCCTTGAATGCAATTGGAAAGTTAGTAATTAGTGTATTAACGGTAGTGGTTTCAATATTGTCTTCTCCAGATCTTGTATTGGGTAGTTGGAACATGCGGGATAGAGTATCGGCTACTACATTTTGAGTACCACGAATATGTTGCACTCTGAACTTGTAGCAATTTAATCTTAACACCCATCTTCCGATACGACCTAACTGCTTTGGGTGATTCAATAACCATGATAAAGCTTGATTATCGGTTTCTAGTAAAAATTCTTTGTGTTCCAAAAATGGTTTGAATTTATCAAAGGCGAATACTACGGCTAAACATTCAAGTTCATAGGCTGAGAACTTCCTTTCTTGCTCGGTCAATGTACGGGATGCATAGCTGATCGGGAGTCTAGTATTATTTATTTCCTGATATATTACGGCTCCTAATGCTACACTTGAACTATCGGTCTGTACGATAAATGGTTTACTGAAATCCGCTAACTGCAATACAGGTGGGGATATAATGCTTTCTTTAAGTGTTTCAAACGCTTCTTGATGTTGAGTAGTCCACTCGAATTTCGTTCCTTTCTTTCTTAAGGCATTCAATGGGGCTGCTATATCCGCTAAGTGGGGTATGTACTTATGAAAATAATTAATCATACCTAAAAATCGAGCTATACCTTTGACGTCTCTCGTATGTGCCTTGTGCACGAAGTACTAAGTTTCGCTTCAATTCTTCGTAGATACCGGTGGGAATGAAATGTCTTATTAGTGTGGTATGAAGTTCTTCTACCGATTGATTATACCTTAGAGATTCTAACACTCTGTCTTTTAATGGAGGTCTACACTTAGGTAAAATTACTTGCAAAATCTGGTTATCTCTTACTTGTTGCAGTTCCTTTAATTGTAAGATGTGTTTGATAAAATCAAGCAGCTTTGTAATATTCAGCCCATCAGTGATTGGTATGTCAGGCAAAATACTTTCTACCGGGTGGGTTATCTTTCCATAGAGCTCGGGAGTTAGATTTATTTGGCTCATCACTCTAGGTTTTTCCGCAGATTGATTAGTCCGCAAGTGAGAAGGTAAATCGTAGGTACTGGTCATATTTTCTAGTTCATTAGGGAGTAACGTAACGTTTACTGGTTGAATATTTACTTGACTACCAGTTAACCGTTCCTTGAATGGATTTATATTTGATTCCTGCAGAAACTGAATTTTTTTACAAAGCTGCTTGATAAAACGAATAGTATACTTAAGATCTTTGAAGCAGTAAAAGCAGAGTGGCGCAATTTTGTGCCGTCTCCCTTGTTAAGAAAACACAAAAGTCGGGAACTAGTTCAATTCTTTACCAGTAAATTAAACTAGCTGCCGTTGTTAGTAAAAATACTTACCAACAAATTACAAAACAATTATGATATAGGAAATTGACAAGGTTTGCATAAATTTATTCACTCACTAGGTGTTAGCGAAAACATCTCTTTATTGCTATTCAAATATTATGCTTGATTTTAAAGAGAAGTTATTTTAGTAAATTCTGCTTTTACTGCTTCAAAGATCTTAAGTATACTATTCGTTTTATCTTAAAATTTATTCATATAGATGTTAGTTTTAATACCACGGATCCGGGTCTCAACTTTCTCAAAATAATTAATTTATCAAAACTTCAACCATATCATTAGAAGAATAATATTGTTGATACTCTACATTATTATCTTACATTTATCTATACATTGCGGTTACTATTACTTCATTACAAAATTACAAAATTTACAAATCTGATAATTTGTTCTTTACATTGTTAAAGTTCTTTAAAGTTCTTTGTTACTTCTTTTATTAAGGCGAAATTTACAAAAGTTGTGGTTTGATATCACCTGAATTTCATATGATGTTGTTGTTGTATCCTTGGGGCATCTCCTGTCGTCTTCTAAGGGTGGAGTACGTTGTTCCTGGTGAATCTACATCGGGTTGATTATTTCTGCTCTCGAAGATCGGTTGTTTACTTGAAGTTCCAATTGTTGTAAGTTTCACTTTCCTTGGTCCAGACTTTTGTAGTTCACATTTTTTTTATTTTAATTATAGTTCTCACTTCGCAGTACTAAAGTCTAGTAGTTACGTGTCTTACACTTACATTTTATATTTTAAAAGAGATGTGTTGGCTACCTTTTTCTTTCTGTATGTATTCTCACTAACTCTACACACTACATTATTCACAATAAAATCATCTCACGTTGAATCTACGTTTAACGCCATACACTTATGTGTATGTACACAACACCAAAACTCACATCTTGTCATGGCGAAGTTCTACTGGCGAATGCGCGTATAGTTTAGGGGCGAGGGCTCAGTAAGCTGATGCGTATTTACGCACTAAGAAAATAGTTCGTACTTTATATATATTATTAATTATTCATTAATTAGAATGTAAATACTTTATGTTTACTTTATTATGACTTAGGGATTTCTTTATTTATATAGTCGCATTTTCAATAATTAAAGTAATTATTATTATTATTCTTTACTTAATACCTTTCTTGGCGTGTTGGTACTGGAAAGTTTCAAGTTGATTCAGGAATCTGGGTATAGGTAAGGGTGTATGATACTCTTACTTATTAAAATTCAAAATTTTAATTTGTGCGATTTTCGATATATTTAAAATCGTCACATCCTCCTGCACTTAACTATGAAAAACGGGGGGGGGGGAATAATAATAGAAAATCTAATAAACACTTATATTTGGACACAAAATTTCATACTGAAATTACTCTCTCTCAGATTATTTCTATTCATCAATTGATTATCTTACACTTTATGTCACATCTAAATTCTACTACATCTACTATATAAAATACACAAAACGTAAATCTACCTTATTTTAATTCTTACATCTACTACCGGTTTTTTCTTGAATTGGTCACTCGTTTTACGGAGTTATACTCATGAGTATGTTACTAATAATAATCACGTATTGTAAGAACAATAGAATTACTTTTAGTTTACAGCGCTAAGGATTATTTTTCTTTCTTTCTTTCTCTCTCTTCATTTTCATTATCATTGTCATCAGATTTCTCATGTATAATATCATTCTCGCAGGACATTAGCTAAGGTTGATCAGGCCTCGCTAGTATTCGTACGAGGGGGTTTTGAGTTTATACTCACTTATAGTATAGGATGTTGCACAATCTTATCCTATTTCGGTATAAGTATATACACTATATTTTATTCTTAATACTTAGATAGTATTCTAGGTTTTCTATCTTTCTCGTAGTCTTTCTTCTGTATTTTGACACGTAAAACATTTTTTTATTTGAGACAGATGGCTTCTGCGAACGTAATTTTCTGTATTGGGTTCATACAGAGCTACAGTAACGGGGGTGATGAATTTATGAATTTGGTAGGGGCCACACCATCGATATGATAGTTTCGAAGTGGTCCTATCAACTGCTTTACTCATAGGATGAGTTTTATACATTACTAAATCACCTATTTTATACTTTATTTGTTTATTATTATTCTCATGATACTTCCTTGATTTTTGTAAATTAGCTCTCAAATTTGCACGAGCTTCGTTCCATATTTTACGTATGTTATTCTCATTTACGTCGCGGGGTAATAACTCATTGATTTTCCACTTTGTGGTTAAAGGATGGTTGGGTTTGTACTTGTACAGTAAATCAAATGGTGTTGATTTATGACCTTCATGATACGCTGAATTGAATGCAAATTGTATCCACGAAATATTTTGATCCCAGGTTGTCTGGTCTTTAGCATGATAAGATATTAATGCTGATTTTAAGTTACGCAAGTATCTTTCTGCTAGATTTCCTTGCGGTCTGTACTCGGTCACGGTAATATGATTTATACCTAATTTAAAACACATGTCGTTAAATTCTTTCGACTTAAACTGGGGTCCATTGTCAGATATTAAGCTTAAAGGTGTACCATAGTCTTTAAATAGTCGTTCTTGTAGAATTTTAATTGTCGTAGATGCTAATGCACGACGCATAGGATACATCCACACGAATTTAGTGAATGAGTCTACACAAATTAACAGCATAGTATTTCCGGATTTAGAGCGGGGATAAGGTCCAGAATAGTCTATGTATATTTTCGAGAAGGGAGTGGTAGGTATTTCGGAGATTAATTTTCCGACTTGACTGGTTCTTGCTGGTTTGCTCAGGGCACAAATTTCGCATTCTTTCACGAACTTTTTTATTTCACTATTCATGTTTTCCCAGTGGTATTCCTTGCGAATACGATGTATAGTTTTCCTAATTCCCATATGAGCTCCAATTGTCGATGAATGGTAGTACTCCATTAACATGGGTTTGATTATTTCCGGGGCGATTATTCTCAGTAATTTTCCGTTTGCCTTTTTAAAACAAAGTACTCTTTTACTCAAGATATATTTGTCAGAGTTATTTCCTTTTTCTATTTGTTCGATTATTTTGCACAATTTCGGATCTTGTTGTTGGTGGTATGCTATATCCTTGAATGCAATTGGAAAGTTAGTAATTAGTGTATTAACGGTAGTGGTTTCAATATTGTCTTCTCCAGATCTTGTATTGGGTAGTTGGAACATGCGGGATAGAGTATCGGCTACTACATTTTGAGTACCACGAATATGTTGCACTCTGAACTTGTAGCAATTTAATCTTAACACCCATCTTCCGATACGACCTAACTGCTTTGGGTGATTCAATAACCATGATAAAGCTTGATTATCGGTTTCTAGTAAAAATTCTTTGTGTTCCAAAAATGGTTTGAATTTATCAAAGGCGAATACTACGGCTAAACATTCAAGTTCATAGGCTGAGAACTTCCTTTCTTGCTCGGTCAATGTACGGGATGCATAGCTGATCGGGAGTCTAGTATTATTTATTTCCTGATATATTACGGCTCCTAATGCTACACTTGAACTATCGGTCTGTACGATAAATGGTTTACTGAAATCCGCTAACTGCAATACAGGTGGGGATATAATGCTTTCTTTAAGTGTTTCAAACGCTTCTTGATGTTGAGTAGTCCACTCGAATTTCGTTCCTTTCTTTCTTAAGGCATTCAATGGGGCTGCTATATCCGCTAAGTGGGGTATGTACTTATGAAAATAATTAATCATACCTAAAAATCGAGCTATACCTTTGACGTCTCTCGTATGTGCCTTGTGCACGAAGTACTAAGTTTCGCTTCAATTCTTCGTAGATACCGGTGGGAATGAAATGTCTTATTAGTGTGGTATGAAGTTCTTCTACCGATTGATTATACCTTAGAGATTCTAACACTCTGTCTTTTAATGGAGGTCTACACTTAGGTAAAATTACTTGCAAAATCTGGTTATCTCTTACTTGTTGCAGTTCCTTTAATTGTAAGATGTGTTTGATAAAATCAAGCAGCTTTGTAATATTCAGCCCATCAGTGATTGGTATGTCAGGCAAAATACTTTCTACCGGGTGGGTTATCTTTCCATAGAGCTCGGGAGTTAGATTTATTTGGCTCATCACTCTAGGTTTTTCCGCAGATTGATTAGTCCGCAAGTGAGAAGGTAAATCGTAGGTACTGGTCATATTTTCTAGTTCATTAGGGAGTAACGTAACGTTTACTGGTTGAATATTTACTTGACTACCAGTTAACCGTTCCTTGAATGGATTTATATTTGATTCCTGCAGAAACTGAATTTTTTTACAAAGCTGCTTGATAAAACGAATAGTATACTTAAGATCTTTGAAGCAGTAAAAGCAGAGTGGCGCAATTTTGTGCCGTCTCCCTTGTTAAGAAAACACAAAAGTCGGGAACTAGTTCAATTCTTTACCAGTAAATTAAACTAGCTGCCGTTGTTAGTAAAAATACTTACCAACAAATTACAAAACAATTATGATATAGGAAATTGACAAGGTTTGCATAAATTTATTCACTCACTAGGTGTTAGCGAAAACATCTCTTTATTGCTATTCAAATATTATGCTTGATTTTAAAGAGAAGTTATTTTAGTAAATTCTGCTTTTACTGCTTCAAAGATCTTAAGTATACTATTCGTTTTATCTTAAAATTTATTCATATAGATGTTAGTTTTAATACCACGGATCCGGGTCTCAACTTTCTCAAAATAATTAATTTATCAAAACTTCAATCATATCATTAGAAGAATAATATTGTTGATACTCTACATTATTATCTTACATTTATCTATACATTGCGGTTACTATTACTTCATTACAAAATTACAAAATTTACAAATCTGATAATTTGTTCTTTACATTGTTAAAGTTCTTTGTTACTTCTTTTATTAAGGCGAAATTTACAAAAGTTGTGGTTTGATATCACCTGAATTTCATATGATGTTGTTGTTGTATCCTTGGGGCATCTCCTGTCGTCTTCTAACGGTGGAGTACGTTGTTCCTGGTGAATCTACATCGGGTTGATTATTTCTGCTCTCGAAGATCGGTTGTTTACTTGAAGTTCTAATTGTTGTAAGTTTCACTTTCCTTGGTCCAGACTTTTGTAGTTCACATTTTTTTTATTTTAATTATAGTTCTCACTTCGCAGTACTAAAGTCTAGTATTTACGTGTCTTACACTTACATTTTATATTTTAAAAGAGATGTGTTGGCTACCTTTTTCTTTCTGTATGTATTCTCACTAACTCTACACACTACATTATTCACAATAAAATCATCTCACGTTGAATCTACGTTTAACGCCATACACTTATGTGTATGTACACAACACCAAAACTCACATCTTGTCATGGCGAAGTTCTACTGGCGAATGCGCGTATAGTTTAGGGGCAAGGGCTCAGTAAGCTGATGCGTATTTACGCACTAAGAAAATAGTTCGTACTTTATATATATTATTAATTATTCATTAATTAGAATGTAAATACTTTATGTTTACTTTATTATGACTTAGGGATTTCTTTATTTATATAGTCGCATTTTCAATAATTAAAGTAATTATTATTATTATTCTTTACTTAATACCTTTCTTGGCGTGTTGGTACTGGAAAGTTTCAAGTTGATTCAGGAATCTGGGTATAGGTAAGGGTGTATGATACTCTTACTTATTAAAATTCAAAATTTTAATTTGTGCGATTTTCGATATATTTAAAATCGTCACAATAGGATGTCTTATTTTCCTTGCACTCATAGTACAAGTTTATTATTAATTAACACTATTATATTAGTTGTCTATCCATCTTTACACTTATCTAAAAATGAAACTTTTTCTTGTGAACTTTATTCTCTTCTCGTCGAACGCGTTTCGGCGTACGTATTAGCCTTCTTCAGCTTAGAGACTGCCAGCATTTAGTAACGGTTGTTGTATGGAAGGTGTATTAACAACGTATTTCATCAATAAGTACAGAAACGCCAAACAACAAGTAACAACGTATTTCATCAATAAGTACAGAAACGCCAAACAACAAGTAACAACGTATTTCATCAATAAGTACAGAAACGCCAAACAACAAGTAACAACGTATTTCATCAATAAGTACAGAAACGCCAAACAACAAGTAACAAACGTATTTCATCAATAAGTACAGAAACGCCAAACAACAAGTAACAAAACGTATTTCATCAATAAGTACAGAAACGCCAAACAACAAGTAACAAAACGTATTTCATCAATAAATCAAGACAACCATCTTTTACAATCTGTTTTATTACCTTTGTTTCCTTTTTCTTATTATTGTGAATTGTTTATTCTCTCACTTCTAACACTTACACTGTTTATCACTTTCACTTCCTACCTATCTCTCACTTTTGGGTTTTTATGATTTTATACACAATTTATAGTTAGTCTGCCAACATTTTTATGTTTTGGTTTTCTTATCATCATAAGGTTATTAACAACATACCTTATCTATTAGTAATGGTTTCACTTACTTATTCTGGTTAGTGTACTTTAACTAGGATTATTTTATTTAATGCTCGTTACTAAATATTCATTATTTGTTTGTGCTTTTTTATCATTGGTTTAGTTTATACCTTCTCATTTTATTTTCTTTATTGGGTCAATCAATTGGGTTGGGTCATGGTCATTTGTCTCGTCATAGTCATTTTATTTTCCTTAGTTTATTATAGTTAATTCCTTATAGTTCTTCTCTTGTATTGGGGCTGCTTTTGGTGTCATAACATAATCTAAGCTCTTTTTTTTAAATTACTGCATATGGATTGCTTTCTAATAAAACTCTCTCATGACTTTGTCAATTTAAATACTAAAAATTATAGATTTCAAATTATTGTTACTGATAACAATAATTATCGTTACACAGTCTTAAATCTTACATTAATTATTATACAAAAACATATTTACTTTACTTATATATTTACTTCAAGAGTTGTACTCTTGAAGCAGAGTCTCCGGCTGCATCAGTGGTCGAACAAGGAAGAGAATGATATTAGCGCGTCCCCTGTATTTATACCCAGGGCGCCAAAATCATGTCTCGACAATATTCTGCAGGTTTGATATTGTCGAGAGCGTCACTTCTAACTCACGCTTTCTTGTCACACTTAATTTGCTCGTCTTCGCAAATTGCAAAGTCTTTTGCACATTACCCATTATTAATTCGGTCGGTAATTTATAGGAGTTCATCATGCACAAACCGTTTTTCTTTATCTTAATTAACATAATTACTATTGATTTTTATTTTCCTGTTTTTAGACAATTTATTCGTTTTACACTTTTTTTTATACGCTTATTCGTGCTATTTAAATACACATTTTGGTGTATTTAGTTTTGTGCTATTATGCACACAATTATTACAAATTAAATAATTGCAAAACTTTATAGCGTTCCTAAAGGGTGGCGCTTTTCAGGAATGGACAGGTCGCGCGCACACACACACACAAACACACACACACACACACATTTTACATGTGTACACACATACAGAGAACAGCTGGCGTCATTCACCTGTTCCAACATGAAAGTTAGGCGTTCCTTTTACAATTCAGATTGCAAGCTGAACTATTATTATTAACAAATTGCATTATTTATTTATTCTAATTAATTATTTAAATTACTTTGTGCACTGCACAGTACCATATATATTTGTACTGTTGCAATATATATATATATATATAAAGTGTGTGTGTGTGTGTGTGTGTGTGTGTGTGTGTGTGTGTGTGTGTGTGTGTGTGTGTGTGTGTGTGTGTGTGTGTGTGTGTGTGTGTGTGTGTGTGTGTGTGTGTGTGTGTGAGAGAGAGAGAGAGAGAGATTCTTTACATAATAAGTTACGTTATTATTTTTGCATTTTACACGCTATTATTAATAATAATAATAATAATATACACTTTCAGAGTATAATTAGAACTGAGATTAATTAATTCCACAGTAAATTATTATAATAAAATGTATAGCATATAACCAGCAGAATAGTCATTGATGTTTATATAATCATTATTAATTAGATCTATGTGTGTTTGTACGGGTAGCTTATGTTTAAAGTAGCATATATAAATATAAAATATATCCACATTTAAACAAATATACTGTAATCAAAGAGTTTTAAATAAAAAATATCAACTATGTGTAATAATAAGTAAAATATGTGTTAAAAATAATAAGAACTATATGTTAACAATTAATGTGTCAATTGGTTCATCAGTCTGGAAGATAAAAGAAATTAGTGAGTGAAAGTATATTGTTTTAATAAAGAGAGATTGTTAAACATGTTTTCCCATAAAATTAAAATAAAACAAACTGAAACATACTTACTGAAACATATGAAATCAAACTATTTGTGCATAAAATTGACACTGCTACTGGGAGTAATTTTTGTTTCCTCTAAGCATGCAGTATTAGAATGTCTTTCTTCAAAACAATTTTTTAATAAGAGTAAAAATATTTGCCATAATATTTTCTCTGGTCATTCAAACGCCTTCTGGTATCTCTTTAGTTACATTATAAGTATGCTCTTTGCTTTTATATGTTCTTCTATTTTTCAAAAATAAATTATTAACTTTAGTAATATGCATATGGCAGACATAATTTGAACAGTTTTCCTTTGTATTGTTTTTATTTTATGAGATTTCCTTGAAATATGTTTTAAAAAAGTGAATCTCCATTGCAAGGTTCTATAAATTCATCAACATTTAATTCTTTTTCATATTTTCATGTAAATTCAGGTATTGTTTACAAACATATTTAATAGCCATTGTGTTTTATAAAGTTTATTACCACCATCATTTTTACTTTGATGCTAAATAATGATGGTTTAAAAATACAGCATACCTATCTTAGGCATTGTTTCTCTTATTAATACATCTGCAGCCATATTTTAATTTAACTAATACATACATATATCTAGAAAGTGGTCCATAGTAATCAACTTTGCCTAGAAATACTAGAAATTTTATCATTTCATTGGTGCTAGTATTAGTCCATTTGAATAACTTCTCATACTTTATTGTCTTTTTAAATTCTGCTTAGCAAATTAGTAACTTTCAGTTACTAAAAGTTCAATATATCATTAGACAAAAATATGACAAATTTTTGTTGAAATATCAATTATTGGTGCAGTTCCGACACCTATAAAATTGAATATAAACTTTGCTTCTTCTGTTGATTGGTAACACAAAAATACAAATGATTTTCAATACTTTCGCGATAATCAGGATTTTAATTATTAGGAATGGTAACAGAAGTGATTGTCTTAGTAGTTATAATGCAGGGCTGAACACCTGATGGTGTACTGGATTAAAGAGAATCAAGAGGTCATTCTTTATTGTACCATTTGTTATTGATGGAGTCTGCCTGATCCATAAATAGGTATACAGGTTGCTTTGGATCAGAAGTAGTACTTAATTTATTGTCTACATCATATTCTTCATCACTTGATGATAATAACAAGCCTATCACTTCTACACTTTATGAACATTTATAACTTTAAAGAGTACTTTTGTTAGAACAATGAAAATGATGAACACAAAACAAACAGAAATGAAATGAAGACACAACATATCTGCGTGTGTGTGTTTAAAAAACAACAACAACTAAAACCAAATTGACAAGCAAATACAGCTGATCATCTATAGGTTTACGGGTTGTCTCACGTGTTTAAATACCTGTAATGTATTATGTGATAGCTAGTGTTACTGCAGTGTGATTCAGTGAAACATGTAGGCAGTAGAGTATACCAGCAAAACAACAATTTTTAAGAAGGAAACAATTTTGTCGTACTAAATATTAATTGATTATAAAACCCATGTTTCAGAATTATGACTCGTTTTTATTGGAAAAATGAGAAACAAGAGTGGGTAGAATTTCCAGTATCTGAAATATCCTTTTAATAACAGTTGGGAAACAATATATTAGAAGGAATCATTCAAGAAAAAAATCCAAGTAATTTTTTTAGTTCCTGTGTCTATCAATACTGTATATACTAGGAGTAAAATTGCAATCAATAAATGTATTTCTAAGTCTTCTCAACCATTAAAAAGGCTCAGATTATTCCATTTGCTGAGAAAATAGAGTCACTCATTGTTTTACGAATGCAAAAGAGTATTTTGCTTCCGTAATAACTTATAAAGTTCATGACAGTAATGGGAGAAAAACTGGAGAGAAACAAACATGCCAGGTTTAACCAGTCAATGCATATTGCTCATATGTGACAAATGGGGTTTGAAGGTTAAATCGAAAACTCACAGGTGGTGTCAAGGAAAGCAGAAAATATCAGCAGAACCAACAAGCTGTATGGGGTTTTAATGATATGTGAATCAAGTCTACTGAACGCTTATTGTATAATAAGTACCTTAAACTTATTTTAAACTATGTTATACAGTGTTAATATTAATATTGTTACTTGTAGTATAAACAATTTTTACAGTATATTTTATAGTATAATAATAATTTCTACAAATTTTACAATTGTTTTCTGTTTGTAGCGAGGTGATCCAGGTAGACCTGAAGAAGAAGTGCTAATGCGAGCTTTGAGGGATTTTAATATTCCTAAAATTATAACTGATGATGTTCCAGTTTTTATGGGACTTATTGGAGATTTATTTCCTGCTCTTGATGTACCACGAAAACGAGATCAAGCTTTTGAAAATATCATTAAGCAAGCTGCCACAGACTTATCATTACAGCCTGAAGACAACTTTGTCCTCAAAGTACTTGACTATGTCTATTTCACTGTACTTATGATAAAATATTTAATTTAAAAAAGCTGGTTTACAATATTTTGTATTGGCAGCAACAATTAATAGAAAATTAACAGAAATTTTATTTCCAGAGATAGCAGAAAACGTGTATAAGCTGTATAAAAACCTTATAAAAAATACTTTCTTGTACAGTGTATTAATATAACTATGAGTTCCCTTTTAATTAATCTGTTAGATTAGTTATAAAAATGCCATTCGACATATAAAGAGTATTGACTTTATAAATACTTTTAGAAGTCAATGTACAACATTTTTACAAAATCAAGATCAGTTTATATTTGACTGAAATTACTAATAAATGGTATAAACCTACATATGTACTATGTATGACACCTGTATAGATATTTCCATTGGTGTTCCCAGGTGTTAGTCAACAAGCTAAAAATGTTTCTCTAGTTTAGACTTCTAAGTATTACAGTGTTACTGAGTACACCTCATTAATTAGTACAGTGTTGATACTTCCTCATTAAAACAATATAGCCACTGTTCATAATCTTGAATGAGTTTTTGAATTCATTAATACAGTATTCACATTTAGATCATGGCAAAGTTCACTAATTCAAATGTGCTGAGGAGAATCATTTTAGACACATTAATATATAACTATTTAAGAAATCACCACCTCTACTACTAACAAACAATAAATGTTATAGGTTGTACAACTGGAAGAAATTTTGGAAGTACGTCATTCTTTGTTTATAGTTGGTAATGCTGGATCAGGTAAAACAGAAGTTTGGAGAACATTATTCCGAACCTACCAAAATATGAAACGTAAACCATTATACAATGATCTTAATCCAAAAGCAGTTACAAATGATGAATTGTTTGGAGTAATTAATCCAGCAACAAGAGAATGGAGAGATGGTGAGTTGTAGCTACTTTATTGTATTACTAGCACTACTACCCATCGCGGCTTCGCCCGCAAAAAGAGTACAGACTGATTAAATAACAACTTCCTCATCAATGCCATACATTATTTGTAGTTTAATACAATAAATTTACATGATTACTTGCTATCTCTCTGACATAGTTTGATCTGGCTGTTATTATTATTTTATACATATAACCCTGGATTCCTTTGAACATAAATAAAAATAACATAGAAATTACAATTATGTTGCCTTTGTGGCCTAAACAAAACAAAATTACTACAACTTATCATTAATATTATAGTTTTATATAACATATTGTGAATTGTATTTGTTTCACAAATTTGTGAAATGCGATGTTTTTTAACTCTTTCACATAACATACTATGTTCCACTTTGTACACTGCACTTTTATAATTACACTTAGTATTGTTTTCTATGGTTACAGTGTTTTTAGAGTACAAAGGTTCTCATAGTTTGATACATAGTCCCAATATAACATAATTTTTGATAACATAATTATAAAAAAATCATTCAGTTTTCATGAAAATTATAAACATTAATGTATCTCTCGGTGTACTCGTATACTCTCTGTGTATATTACCTATAGCTGTTGCCCGCGACTTCGTCTGCGTCGAAGAATATTTTTGTCTAAAGTACCTATGTCCTTCCGCGTATTTCAAGAAACTTAAAAAGTAAGTTAGAAGATTTTCAGTTCCTTAATTCTACTGCTATGATTTTCAGTTGCTATCTTTCCAAGACCTCTCTGTAAACAACATTCCTGGTTTTCCTTTCTGGCTGGAGGATGACCAAGCTATCAGATGAACTGACTCTCGAGCACGCCACGTACAACTGGCCATGGGAGAAACAGTCACTCCTGAGATCCACACCAGCCACTTTTAAACTCTGTCCCTGCGCCTTATTAATCGTTATAGCGTAACAAACTTTAACCGGTAATTGTAGACGTTTAAACTCAAAATGGTAATCCGATGGGATCATTGGAATTCGGGGGATGAAGACAGTTTCTCCCTGACTGACGCCTGTGAAAATCTGGGCTTCAATCACGTGCTTGTTGTTCAATCAAAGGGTATTGAAGAGCATCATAGGCACGGTGCGTCTCACTGATTCGTATCAATCTATTGTCTCTGCTATGGAGAACGATATCTCTTTTATCAAAATCCTGGCCGACAATGAGAATTGCCACTTCTCTAGTTGTTGGAACATTGAAACGACCATGGTGTTCTCCAGAAGGCTTCATATTTGCTTTAATAACTACCTGAAACTCCTCCTGCTCCTTGGGAACAGAATCAACAGCAGCCTTAAAATCCAAAATATACTTATTGTGTTCATGAAGTAATTTCTGCAGCTGGCTAACCAATCCTGGCTTGACGCCAGGGTATATTCCACAACGGATATCCCTCTCTTTGTCATCATCACCAACAAAGTATATTTGGAGAAATGAAGGCTGTTGCTCAGGCTCAGCCATAAGACTCCTTATCCTGTGATAGACCTGGCCCTGTACTTTAAAAGTTGGGCATAAAGTTTCATTCTTTTACCTCTTTGGCTCCAAAAGATGTCATTTGGAAGCATCCGTTGTACTTCCGGGTAGCAGGAAGAAAGTGCTCTGTCATTGCATGCTGGTGATTGAGGAGACTGTGTAAGGGTTTAGGATAGGGCTCAAGGAGAGGAAGCTGGACCTTACCATTATTGCAACACAAACCAGGAGTCTCATCCTTCCACTTCAGTGCACGGCACCAGTTACATGGTGACCGAACTCCAAGCTCAACGAACTTGTCAGTGGAATAATCTATTTCCGGTTCATATTGAAATCCAGACAAAAGTTTATCCCAGGTCAATAATCTATTATGTGCTCTCTTTTCATTATATTTCGCAGAAGCTACTGGATTGATATGGGGGTTATTAGATGCATATTTTTTAACAGCCTCCCTATGAACTGTTGGATGACTTTTACTGTATTTTTTTATGGCCTCTCTATTAACTGTTGGATGACTTTCATTGTATTTTTTTACGGCCTCCCTATGAACTGTTGGATGACTTTCATTGTATTTTTTTACGGCCTCCCTATGAACTGTTGGATGACTTTCATTGTATTTTTTTACAGCCTCCCGATTAACTGTCGGGTGACTATCAGTATATTTTTTGACTGCCTCCCTATGAACTTTTGGGTTGTTTTTGGCATATTTGGTAGCAGCTTCCCTTACTTGTTTTTCCTGATTGCATTTGTAAACCTTTTTCTGCGTTTTTTTCCTCTTTTCCCTTTGACTAATGCTACAGTCGAAGCAACAGATTCGTCTGAACTTGGACTGGAGAGGTCAACGTAAGGAGAGGATTGGGACTGGGAGACAGTGCAAGACAAATTCAGTTGACATTCCGCTGGGTTATTGGTATTCGGGGATTTGGACAAATTCAGTTGACATTCCGCTGGGTTATTGGTATTCGGGGATTCAGACAAATTCAGTTGACATTCCGCTGGGTAATTGGTATTCGGGGATTCTAAGTTAACTGTATTATGTGTTGATTCGGCCAAGGGAATTAAAACATCAAAATGCCCTTCATTGAAATCTCCAGTAAACCGAATTCTTTTGACTCCCTGTAATGCCTCCTCAAAAATAGCAAGAATAGAGCCACCTTGAAACACCTGAAACTCATAAGGAAATATTTCTCCAGCAGCCTTGAGCTCGCAAGTAGTCCCATATGTGTACGGCCTAGAAATTTCAGCGAGGTACAGACGTTTGGTACCATAAGCAGCTCCAGACCGCTGGTGAGTAAAGCATTTGAACCTTTGCCAGTTATTGGACACGTGATTCACTATTTCTGCACGAATTTGAGCAGCCCTTGAAATGTCGCCGTGCACCAGATAGGACAGGGAGGAGAAGAGACATGAGCCGTCACCACTTATCTTTACTATTCGGTAAGGAATCTGTAATCCGTTGCTTATTATAAACTCAATTTCCTCGTCCATTTTCTACTTTCAAAATAGAACGTTTATTTAGCTAATAGGTATCAAAATTCGTAGCTGCTTACTTAGGTACTTAACTAAAAAAGTGAGAGCGCACAAACCGGTCAGACCGACTGACTTAGCGTAGCGTAGGTAATTATGTTATTTTATTATATTTAACATAATAATGTTAAATTATTATTGTTATTATTATTATTATTGTTATGTTAATGTTATTTTATTATATTTAGCATATTGGTCTGTATCAAACTTTTCATAAATTATGTTAAAATTTGTATAATCTGTAATATTCAGTGTAATACCAGTAAAAATGGTGGCTTCGATTACGTGTTTATGTAAAGCCTTCACCTGTAGCCTAGTGCCGTTGCATAGTTTCGGAGGGTTGAGATTGCGCAATAAAATAACCGGAGCGCCAACTTTGAGGTACAATATGTGAGGCAGTATTCCTGGTGGGTGGAGGGTGTTAAGGAACTCCACGGGATAATTTACAGCATCATCGACCTGCAGTACAGTGTCCACGGATTCATATTTTACCTCAGCAGTGAGCAACTTTTTAAGTGAAATGTTGTTGATGCTGTTGGCGTCATCGTTTCTTGCAGTAAGAATTGCTCTTTCTCGCAGCCATGATGCACAATTTTCTTCAGTTTGGTGAACGTTAGGGTAAATTCTATCAGTTAAACTGTTCAGATCTACCACGACATCGCCCAGATTATTAGGAATGTTTATTTTACCTTCCTCCTCCAAAACATGTCCATTACCTATATCGAGCAACAATTTAGAGAACTGTTTTGCCCTTGAATCATGTTGGACACACATATTGACTCTCAATGTCAGAATATTAACTTTCGGCCATAGAAATGACAACTTTAAGCAGGCTTTCACTTCGTCTGCACGTGTCCCTCGCAGTACAACAGGCAATGTTTGTCTGAAGTCACCTGCTAACAAAATTGTTACTCCACCCATCAATCGGTTGCAACTTCGAATGTCTTGGAGCATTCTATCTAAGGCCTCAATACATTTTTTGTGAGCCATTGTGCACTCGTCCCAAACTATAATTTTGGCTTTTCGAAGCACTTCCGCCATGTCACTCTGTTTAGATATATTACACAATGGAGTTTCGGAATAATTTAGATTCAAAGGTAATCTGAAAGCAGAGTGAGCAGTTTTGCCTCCATGGATTAAAGTAGCTGCAATTCCTGAGGAAGCTACTGCAATGGCAACATTTCTCCGACTTCTGATAGTAGCCAACAACAAATTAATTAAAAACGTTTTGCCAGTTCCACCTGGGGCATCCAGAAAGAACAACTTGGCAGATTCAGTAGTAACACTGTTCATTATATCTTCGTAGACTTTCTTCTGGTCGTCATTTAATTTCGGAAGATTTGCTGCCACTTCTTTGTTGAGATGAACGGTGTCGTAAGAACGTTTCACTATGGTATATTCGGTTGCTGACAACAGGTTCCTGCTCTCGTGAAGGTGACGGTAGTCCAAATTGCGTGAGTGTTTTTCCTGACATAGATATGACAATATCCTCAATAAGAATGAGACATCAGTTAAAAACATAGTCTTGTACCAGTTGTACGTTACCGCGCTCTCTCTCAATTTGCCTCTTAATGTCCTCTGCAAGACTACCATGGTGTTTCTTCCACAGATTCTCTGGATCACCAACTTGACAGAAAACCAATATTACGGCGAATAGGTCACGAATTCTATTAGGAGAGTGAAACAATGAGGCTTCCTCCAACGTGTGGTCCCAGTTCGCATCATCTTCTAGCAAGCCAAGCGATTTGCATGCCGAATGAAACGTCGGATGAACAATTCCTGCAACAGTTTTAAGAGTAGTGAAGGACGTGGGGCCATGAACTTCGTGCAAGAGCAGACGTAGGTAGTAGCACTTTGAGTTGTTGGGATGTACAGTATAAACTCGACCTAATACTTTATCTTTCTTCACACCTGGATAACCTGTCACAGGTTGCCCTTGCTTCCTGCGATGAAATTTTTGGTTTTTCCAAATGTAGTAAGCCGGAACCTCACAATACAAAAGCGTCCTTGAGAAAGCATCGACTTGGCACAGCTCGAAAAAGCTGAGAAGAGTGGTATTTGAAGGATTAATTATTTTATCAACAACGTTGCTTTCTGTGAAATAAACTCTTTGGCCATTTTCAAGGTGCACTGCCAGCTGCACAATAGGAGGGTACCTTTCATGTATAGAGAAGCAGAAAATACGCCAAGCCGCTTCAGAGCTACTTATGTAACGTCCTGTCTCGTACCTGGTCACTTCATCTAGATCTCCAACTTTAAAAGTTGCTTGGTCAGAACCTTTGTTTACGTACTTGCAGATGTATTTTATTGATTTTACAGAATTGCATAGTTCAACGTTTACATGGGCCGAGAAGATGCGAGACAGAACGGGACTATAAGGCACTACCCAACGATTCTCAAGATCAAGTCCACCAACTTTGGCAGTAAACCCACCGTCTGCCACAGACCTCCTACGATACTGAGGATAGCCGTCATCTCCAGTTTGTGTCTCCTTTAAGAGAGGTCGTGGGTATTTCTTTGAGCATGCACCATTCACCATGCATGGCGAGTTCCTGTTAAGAGTTCCACATGGGCCATGTATCATAGTTGTCTTAACAATCTCATGAAGGGCTGGATCTAACTCAGGATCTGGTATTTCTGCGCTTATGACTTTGTCGATTGATTCTGGTCTTATTTTTTGTTCAAGCCACAGAAGAATATGAATGTGAGGGAGACCACGTTTCTGCCACTCTACGGTGTACATTTAGCAGTGGACATTTCCAAATATACAACTTTTAGTGAGGAGCTTCATAATATTTTTAACCTTTAGATGGAAAACACGCGCTATCAGGTCATGTCGGTCATGAGATTTTTGGCCTTGTTTCAAAAGCTCTACGATTTCTGTCCATTTCGGGTTGCAAGTAAACGTTATGAATAGATCTGGTCGCCCAAAATGGCGGACATACGTCATCACGTCCTGAGTCCGTTCGTGCATATACCGAGCTCCTCCAGTAAAAGAGGACAGTAATACAACCATTTTGCCATAATCTTTAATTTGTGTGTCAGCTCTTGACATAGCATCCTTTAAATGAACATACTCTTCACTTCTTACTTTTTTCTGATTGTTTCGTATCCAATTAAGTCGCTCCGTTTCTATTTTTGCGTACATGTCGACCAAATATTGATTGAGTAGGTTGCGAAATGACAGTATGTAGTTTTCTCTGCTGTCACGCTTCATTAATCTGTAGCTGTAGCAGTTAGCAGCAGACATGGTCTTTTTAAGAGGCGCATTAGTCTTTGGGTCACGTTGAGGGATATCAATTTGATAGCCATCTTCCCCGCAGCAAAACATCAGAGGGTATTGAAGTGCGTCATAAGCACGGTGTGTCTCACTGATTCGTACCACTCTGTTATTTCTGCTATGGAGAACGATGTCTCTCTTTTCAAACTCCTGACCTACAATCAGAACTGCGACCTCCTTACATGTTGGAGCGTTGAAACGACCTTGGTGTTCCCCAAACGGCTTTCTATTTGCATTGATAATTACTTTGTAATCCTTTTGACCCTTAGGTACAGAGTCAATAGCGGCTTTAAAACCTAAAATATATTTATTATTTTCATGCAGTAACTTTTGCAATTGGTCAACCAGTTCTCGATTGACGGCAGAGTAAATTCCACAGCGAATGTTCCTCTCACTTTCATCATCACCGACAAAATATATTTGTAAAAACGAAGGTTCATGTTGAGGGGCAACCGTAATGCTCCCTATCTGGTGGTATACCTGGGCTTGTACTTTAAAAGTTGGCATAAAGTTACCCTCATTTACCTTTTTAGCTCCAAAAGATGTCATTTGAAAACATCCGTTGTATTTTCGTATGGAAGACAGAAAATGCTCGCCTTTTACATGCTGATTCGTCAAAAGACTGTGTAATGGTTCCGGGAAACGTTCAATGGAATCGAGCTGCACTTTCCCGCCACTGCAACACATTCCATTAGGCTCTTCCCGCCATTTTAAAGCATGACACCAGGTACAGGGTAACCATATTCCGAGATCAACAATTTTGTCCTTGGAATAATCAATATTAGGATTGTATTCAAAATTAGACATATGTTTAATTTTCCAAGCCAGCAACCTCATTTCTGTTCTCTTTTTATTATACTTAGTTGCAGATGCCTGATTAACATGGGGATTATTAGTTGAATATTTTTTGACAGCCTTTCTATTGACCTTGGGGTGATTCTTAGTGTATTTCTTAACAGCAACTCTATGGCTTTTGGGATTATTTTTTGTGTGTTTTTGAACAGCTTCCTTTACTTGTTTTTTTCTAATCACGTCCGTGAACCTTTTTCGACGCTTTTTCCTCTTTTAGTGGTGAGTTGCGACTCAATAGCAGAAGAGGATGAATCTAGTTCACTATTTATTGTCTCAGAGATGGTCGGTGTATGCTGGAAATTATCGTTCTCATTTGTATTTGTCGTTTCAACCAACGGAATCAAAGCATCAAAATGTCCTCCGCTAAAAGATCCTGAGAATCGGATTCTTTTTATCTCCTGTTCTGCCTCTCCAAATGTTGCAATAAGTATACCATCTTGGAACAGTTGAAACTCAAACGGAAATATTTCTCCAGCTGCTTTGAGTTCGCACGTAGTCCCATAGGTATACGGTCTAGACATTTCTGCAATGTACAGCCTCTTAGTACCATAAGCAGCTCCATGACGATCCATACTGAAATATTTGAATCTCTGCCATTCGTTCGATACATGTCGTACAATGTCTGCTCGAATTTGAGCAGCCATTGACACGTCGCCGTGCACCAAATAAGCCAGAGACGAAAATAAACAGGCCCCATCTCCTGGTATTGTAATTACTCGGCATAGGATGTCTGACCCGTTTGCGGTTATAATTTCTTTGCCCATAATTTTTATGAAGTATACTATATCTGTGAACAAAAAGCTATTACAATATTGACATGACAGTAACTGTAATTGTTCTAGCTCTTGCTCGCTGCTTTGTTTGCATTAACTCCATAACTGCTAGAAAACAAAAGAAATATGTAGATACGTACCTGAAAATAATTGAGCACAACTGCAATTAACTTGAATAAGAATATAAATAAAATATGTAGGTACCTTGAGAAAACCAAGAACAACTAACTAAAGCATTGTTGTCAAAGAAAATAACACTATTGAAAATGTTATTACTTACTTACTTAAATACTATTGTTATTATTATTACAATAACTAATGACACTCACATATCACATTTATAATATTGAGTATATAGTAGGGATAATATCTGGCTTATGTCCCATGAAATTTTAATCACCTCAGTTTTACATAGGAATTAACCAAAATATTTGAATGAAGCTATTTTATTTCAAATTCATAAAGTTTATTTATTAACTGTTTAAGTTACTTAATTAAATAAAATTTTGTAAATAGATTTCTATTTTATTATTTACAACTATATACTAAAATGACGGGCCATAGAAAAACTTTATATAATGTTTACCACCAGCAGGTAAATAATAAAATTTCGAAAAACTTTGGATGCGATTTTTTTATATAGGCCTAATATCAAGTGCCTTAATATGAATTTTCTTCTGACTTTCTGAAGTTAATATAATATTAAATACAATCTCCTTAAATAACTATTGGAACATGTAGCATTGTATTCATGCTCATAATACACAAACAATATTTAAAATTAATTATTGGTCTTTAAAGTCAGACATTTTAGTTTCAATTATTACTAATAGCACATAACAAACATTTTATAAAATAGTATGGTATTCATACTGAGACCTTTTAGTCTGTACTAACACTGTAAGACATAATAAACATAAATATAATAATAATAAATCCTTATTCTATACACCACCTTGAAATATGGTGTTCATAGGCTTTAACACAAACATAATCAGCCATTTTATTTTATTTTCCTTAAATTTAATTTGGTTACAGTCCCTTCTGTTTATTTTGTATTATTACATTTTAATCCCCTTGTCACTGTATTTATTCCCCACCTGCTCTCTTTATCATTCACATTTTAAAGAATGTTTTTTGATAAAAAGTGGCATCTTCTTTGAAACATTAGTAATGTTTTCATAAGAATACTTCCTAACATTTTATATTTGTATTTATAGCAAACATTAAAGTTGTTTAATTGTACATAGTTGAAATTTCAGTTACACTTATACTTGAAGTTTATTTCTTATATTGTAATAACTTGCACTGGTTCACTTATATTTTTGGTTCTCATTTACACTTGAGTTTTACAATACTCCAAGACCAAAATCTTAAAGATACGGGACAATGAAGATTTGTTTATTTCATTACTCAATACTTTAGTGGGTGCACTTCTACTTACTACCCTAAACACTTTTGTTTATAACTATTTTTACATTTTTATATGAGGTTTTGGGTTGTTATACTTTCATGGGTGACATTTAATCTTTTTGGGGGTTTGTTATTCCTTGTAATAGGTTTTCCTTGAGTATATCTTGTAGTTCTTCCCATTCTGCATTTTCTTCTCTTCACAATTCTTCCATCTTGGGTTCTCCAAGGTAATCTGGTTTTATGGTTCGTTGGTTTGTTCGGGGTATCTTCTTTACCTGCTCCTATCCTACCTGGGTATTATCCTGATTTTCTTTTAGTTTTTGTAGGATTTATTTCTCTTGATACATTTTTGTTGCATTATGATGATTAATTTTTATTTTTTCCTTTTATGGTGGTATTTTACTTCGACATTTAATTATTTTCATTTGAATTTTCTTTTTATTTAATGTAATTTATATTAAATTATGATCAGATTTGAATTATGATTTAGTGGATTATCCGTCATGCTACAATATATATATATCAATTTGAACATATATACTGATCATCAGTGTATATATATATATATATATATATATATATATATATATTGTAACGCAACATAGTTGAGGTTCCCCAACGTTACATAAAAGACTGAATGAAATATGGTCAAAGACCATACCCTGACTTAAGGTTGTTCGATAGTTCATATGTTTGAGAAGGACCTCAAGTAAAAAGGAGGCAATGACTAATATTAAATGTAAAAGAGCCAGACCAATGAATGATTGGATGTAATGAAATATTTGTTTTGTACTGTGACATGTTAAGGTCTACAGAATATTTATATTGTATGTTGAATGTGTTAAAAATGAAATGATGTTGTTTGATAATAATACTTACTCAATAATTATGTTTATATTTTATATTAGATTTGTTTTTATACAGCAAAGTATAGTTACCAATATGTAATCAATAATTAATTGTACAGTAGGTCAGGTAAAAGGAAAATTAAGTTAAAAACCAAATAATGTTATAATGGTTGTAAATGAATCTATAGGCCTAAATTCCATATTAGTGAAAGGAAATTAATACCTTTTTAGTAAACCCAGTCCAACAAAACTCTAGTAAAACATTTACTGTTTAATAAGGAAGGTTAGGGGAGAATTTTATGTGATTCAATATTAATCCAAGCATGGAGTATTTTATTGGAAAGGAGTAGTAATATTCTATAATGCCGGCTCAAGGATATATAGAAAACATGGTTGTTAAGGCAACTGATTTTTAGTAAGTTGTTGATTTTGAATAGATGGTACTGATTGTTACAAGCTATTAGGTTGAGATGAACCGATATATTTAAAATATATGAATAAATATAAAGAAAATATATATCCAAATTGAAAAAGCATTTTTGCAAAACAATTATACTGGAATGTCAATGAATCATACAAATTAAATAACCCTCTAAATTATCAATGAATACAATAAAAAAAGAACTGAAAGCGTCTCACCTCATTCACTAAATAATTCTGCTGAATTTGGTATCAAACCAATTCATGCTATAAATTGAAGACCAATAAAGAGTTGAAGCCTGAATTAACGGAAATATTTGGAAATACAGAAGATTCGGTTGACGAAATAACCTTCATTGACAGCGTAAGCTGAGATCCTAATTCCAGTTCGTTGGGACCAAGAATTGTGAAGACGCAAAAGAAGAATCGAAGCACAAGAGTTCCTGTGGGATTATCATCATCCATTCATTGAAGACCAGAGCAGTTTTACTGGGTGAAGACGATATAAACTGCATTTTGGCCGTTGTTGACAAACATTCACCGCCTAATGAAGCTTTCGCCGCTTGGGTAAAAAAACAAATTATTTTCATATCATTGTATTTTAAGTAAATAATTTTATTCTTGTTGTAAATTGAACAACCTTAATTATGCGTTTTACCTGGCCTTACTAATGGTTCAAAGAACTACACGAACCCTGGTATAAGAATTATTTGTCATTATTTTCAAAGTATATATGTTTTTGTTTGAGTTCAAATAATTAAGAATCGATACATGTTGGGATAGTCGATTGGATCGTCTTATTGTTTGTCTGAGACAACGTAACTTGTTAAATACAAGAGAAAAATAAATAAAGTACATTTGTTGTATGAGATAACGTTTTAATCATTGCAGAGAAAATACTATATGTAATTGGCGTAATAATTTATTAACAGATTGATACAAACACTCAGAATAACTAACCTATACGTACACTTATTTCTAGTAATAGCGCTCCAAGTTTACAGCTGGTGGGACGGGAGATTGCTGAACTAACGGGTTTTGCCATACTAAATTTGAATGAAATTTTTATCATTGAGGGACTAGGGTTGAGACAAAAACCACTTACATTCAGTAAATACTCCATATATATTGCTCATATTAAACAACCACTGAGAATTAAATTAAGTCTACAGAATACTACCATTATAAATTCAGGAATATAATTCTAAGTTTGTGGACTTAATAATCTGTGTTCTGAGGGTTTCACTGGTCACAACCGCAAGGTATATTACTTAATAACATATTAATTAAACCAGGTAACAGCATTTTAATTGTTACGAATCGCCACCTACAACGTACTACTTGGCGTTTGTTACACCGGAGTCTCTTATAACTAATTACACTCATAGACAAGATTTCTTTATAATTTGACGTCTCCAGCTGGTATCATACATTATAACATACGTCCTCACATAATTAACAAGCAGTTCGTTACTAAATTGATTACAACAGTGGGGTTTGAATAAGACGGACATTTTCGCTAGCACCGGCACATAATTAGTCTCTTTACAACTTGGCGCATAACAACGTAGAACTTATTTAAACACGTACTCAACACATTCTATATATTTTAATTGTGTTTCAAATTGGTGCTCAACGAGTGGGCTTTAGTTAAGTAAAAAATCATATTATTTGTTACTTAACTTGGCAGGCAACCATTAGAGGCACAGGAATGCAGAAGACCAGAGGCAGATCGAAGAAGAGGGCAGAAGAGAAGGAGAAGGAAGAAGGTGGACAGGAACAAGAAATAGAATTAGTCACGGACAGTGAAATGGATCAACAGACAGGTGATACAGAAGAAATCGAAATAGTTAGGGATACGGAAACGGAAATAGTGGAAGAGGATGCCCAAGGGGACCAACCAGAAAAAGCGGAAGCCAGAAGAGAACCAGATTGGCAAGAAATTATGAGGATGATGATGGAGAAAATTGATAGCATTAAGGAAAGCAATAAACAAACAATAGATGAAAATTTTAAGAAACAGGAAGAAAACTCAGAAAAGTTAGAAAATAAAATAGACAGTATCAAAGAAGATAATAGACAAACTAATGAAAAAATAGACAGTATTAAGGAAAGTACTAGTGAACTTTTAAGGCAAACCATAAATGAAAATAATGAACGATTGAAGGCCGATTTTAGACAAATCAATGAAAAGATAGACAGTATAAATGAAAATTCAGAAAAGCTGGAAAATAAAATAGACAGTATTAATGAAAACTCAAGAAAACAAAACGAAATTTTGAGCGAAAATTTAATCAAGCAAATGAATAAAATGTTTGACAGGAATGATGAGAGTTTGAGGCAGATTCTGGAGAATACCAAACGAATGGATGAGAAAATTGAAAACCATAATAAGGAGTTGCGGCAAATCATCAATGAACAAGGCCTAGCATTGAGGGAAGTCATCAATGGAAGTATTATAATTGTCAATGAAAAACGGAGCAAAGGAGTTGATAGCTATGAAGTGGAGGTAAGACAGCAAATAAATGAAATTAAGGTGGATCTGGAAAAGACAGATGAACCCATCATGCAACTCAGAGTAGAAGTAGAGACCAAAATTACTCAAATAGGAAACATACAAGCGAAGGCCCAAGAAAAATTTGACAAGATACCAATTGATAGAACCGGAAGAATAGAACGGATTCATGATGAAATGAAGATAGTGAGAATAAGACAAATGTGTAAACGGAAATTAATAAATACACGGGAAGAATTGGAAATGATAAAAAGGGGATTGGTTCAGCTACATAATAGACCAATTACGGAAAACAGAGAAGTAAGGCAAGTGAGAAACTTTAAACGAACCACACTTGAATTCCCAGATGGACTAGAAGGACCAAAAAGGCCAAAACTAACTAAGGAGCATGGAGGACTTGTGGAATTTATGTATGAACCATCAGAAACATTAAGAGACAGTACAGAAGAATCAGTTCAAAGGACGATGATGAGCTCGACTATAAATGACCATTTTATAGTGACAAGAGGCAAGAACTGCACAATAATGAGATATGTCACAAGGACAGAAATAACTCTATACACTAGAGAGACCCGAACAACCAGTATAGAGGAAATAATGGACCACGGTTAAACAGATTCCAAACAGAATATAATGAAAAGGGACGGATTTTATGGATACAGGACCAAGCAACCCATTGTAAATAAAAACCCAAAATTCCAAAGGATGTAAGAACAACTTACTCAATAATTATTCAGAAACAGTATGATTTAAAATGAAAAAAGAATAAATACCCCAAAATTCAAAAAAAATAAGTAAGCTCAACTTACAAACAAGTATCTAAGAAAACAATTTATGAGTTATATAAGAAAGAGAATTTTGAAGATAAAAAGAACAACCAAAGTCGAAAAATAAGTAAGAACACCTTACTATACAATTTAGAAGAAATTGCTTTAAACTGATATGAAAGAAGAAAAAAATTTTACACTAATTCAACCTAATAAAAATCATCAAAACCAGAAGACGAAATGAGTTTTTTTTAATGTAACATAATAGTGAGAAATGTAATTTAGAATGTAAAAGAAATAATAATGATTGTGCCAGAAGAATATAGCTACATAATGTAATGTATAGTACTGACCAAAATCTCATAACCAGCTGTATTGATCACAAAGGAATATGAGCCAATGAAGACAAGAGAATGAAGAAGCCAAAATGGAACCATCAAAAGGATCACAAGAAAAGAAAAAAACAAATGGTTAAGAATTATCCGTAAACAAAACCCAATTAATAAATGTCAATAAAATAGCCAAGTATTGGAGATGAGAAGTGTATAATAGAAGGAAGAATTAATATGAAGAAATAATATGATCTGAGTTAAAGTACAGTGAATAATCCCTAGAATATGATTATTATTTATTATTTTATTGAAGGTCATATGATGACTACCTTACGAGGTTTATTAATGAAGATTGACTGTAGAATATTCCAGCAATCATTTAACTGGGGGGAGATGATGTTCCTCTGATCCCAGAAAGTATGTAACGGACGACGGTAATTGGTTAGCCGATAGAGCACCACCGATTCGATTCCAGTTATAATGTTAGGGAGGTTTAGGAAAATTAAATATTAGAGGGAAAACTCACAAATAAATATAGAGAATTAAATAAAACCAGATCCAAAATGTATAATTAATGAAGAATGTCACAAGAATGATTATAGAAATAAGATTTAAACTTGGGAAATAATTGACTTTAAGAAGGAACGAAGAAATGATAATAAAATAACGAATAATTGGGAAAAAATAAAAGTACTATAAATAGGAAACCAATTGGCCAGATACAAATTAGAAGTTTATTTCTTGCTAAACTTTGTTTATACCAAAATAAACTTATTTCGAAGGGGGGGGTGTTATGTAACGCAACATAGTTGAGGTTCCCCAACGTTACATAAAAGACTGAATGAAATATGGTCAAAGACCATACCCTGACTTAAGGTTGTTCGATAGTTCATATGTTTGAGAAGGACCTCAAGTAAAAAGGAGGCAATGACTAATATTAAATGTAAAAGAGCCAGACCAATGAATGATTGGATGTAATGAAATATTTGTTTTGTACTGTGACATGTTAAGGTCTACAGAATATTTATATTGTATGTTGAATGTGTTAAAAATGAAATGATGTTGTTTGATAATAATACTTACTCAATAATTATGTTTATATTTTATATTAGATTTGTTTTTATACAGCAAAGTATAGTTACCAATGTTAGGCACTGTACTAAGTTGTCAGTATTGTATAAAATTGAAAGATACTGTTGTTCTAATTAATGTTTATAAACTGGATCAGGAGTGTGACCAGTGTTTCAAGTCTAACAAGTAGTTCTGACAATTATGTCATAAATTAATAAAGGGTTCCAGAACCAATTAATTAATGTAAAAACAACTAACCACCAGTAAATTAAAATTCATGTAATTAACTATGTAATCAATAATTAATTGTACAGTAGGTCAGGTAAAAAGAAAATTAAGTTAAAAACCAAATAATGTTATAATGGTTGTAAATGAATCTATAGGCCTAAATTCCATATTAGTGAAAGGAAATTAATACCTTTTTAGTAAACCCAGTCCAACGAAACTCTAGTAAAACATTTACTGTTTAATAAGGAAGGTTAGGGGAGAATTTTATGTGATTCAATATTAATCCAAGCATGGAGTATTTTATTGGAAAGGAGTAGTAATATTCTATAATGCCGGCTCAAGGATATATAGAAAACATGGTTGTTAAGGCAACTGATTTTTAGTAAGTTGTTGATTTTGAATAGATGGTACTGATTGTTACAAGCTATTAGGTTGAGATGAACCGATATATTTAAAATATATGAATAAATATAAAGAAAATATATATCCAAATTGAAAAAGCATTTTTGCAAAACAATTATACTGGAATGTCAATGAATCATACAAATTAAATAACCCTCTAAATTATCAATGAATACAATAAAAAAAGAACTGAAAGCGTCTCACCTCATTCACTAAATAATTCTGCTGAATTTGGTATCAAACCAATTCATGCTATAAATTGAAGACCAATAAAGAGTTGAAGCCTGAATTAACGGAAATATTTGGAAATACAGAAGATTCGGTTGACGAAATAACCTTCATTGACAGCGTAAGCTGAGATCCTAATTCCAGTTTGTTGGGACCAAGAATTGTGAAGACGCAAAAGAAGAATCGAAGCACAAGAGTTCCTGTGGGATTATCATCATCCATTCATTGAAGACCAGAGCAGTTTTACTGGGTGAAGACGATATAAACTGCATTTTGGCCGTTGTTGACAAACATTCACCGCCTAATGAAGCTTTCGCCGCTTGGGTAAAAAAACAAATTATTTTCATATCATTGTATTTTAAGTAAATAATTTTATTCTTGTTGTAAATTGAACAACCTTAATTATGCGTTTTACCTGGCCTTACTAATGGTTCAAAGAACTACACGAACCCTGGTATAAGAATTATTTGTCATTATTTTCAAAGTATATATGTTTTTGTTTGAGTTCAAATAATTAAGAATCGATACATGTTGGGATAGTCGATTGGATCGTCTTATTGTTTGTCTGAGACAACGTAACTTGTTAAATACCAGAGAAAAATAAATAAAGTACATTTGTTGTATGAGATAACGTTTTAATCATTGCAGAGAAAATACTATATGTAATTGGCGTAATAATTTATTAACAGATTGATACAAACACTCAGAATAACTAACCTATACGTACACTTATTTCTAGTAATAGCGCTCCAAGTTTACAGCTGGTGGGACGGGAGATTGCTGAACTAACGGGTTTTGCCATACTAAATTTGAATGAAATTTTTATCATTGAGGGACTAGGGTTGAGACAAAAACCACTTACATTCAGTAAATACTCCATATATATTGCTCATATTAAACAACCACTGAGAATTAAATTAAGTCTACAGAATACTACCATTATAAATTCAGGAATATAATTCTAAGTTTGTGGACTTAATAATCTGTGTTCTGAGGGTTTCACTGGTCACAACCGCAAGGTATATTACTTAATAACATATTAATTAAACCAGGTAACAGCATTTTAATTGTTACGAATCGCCACCTACAACGTACTACTTGGCGTTTGTTACACCGGAGTCTCTTATAACTAATTACACTCATAGACAAGATTTCTTTATAATTTGACGTCTCCAGCTGGTATCATACATTATAACATACGTCCTCACATAATTAACAAGCAGTTCGTTACTAAATTGATTACAACAGTGGGGTTTGAATAAGACGGACATTTTCGCTAGCACCGGCACATAATTAGTCTCTTTACAACTTGGCGCATAACAACGTGGAACTTATTTAAACACGTACTCAACACATTCTATATATTTTAATTGTGTTTCAATATATATATATATATTGTGATAATACAAGCATAGGCTGTAATGCGCATATATAATATAAAATAAATATTTAATTTAATTTTAATAATATATAATAGATGAGCAGGTGTGAAATTGGAAGCTGGCTTGCAAACAGGAGTCAACCCGCAGGATCACGCGATTACCACTGCATGTGTGTATACAAGTAAATAGTGTGTGTGCATGAAGCCTGTTGGTTCCTGAAAGTTTGCAACCTCACCCCAAGTCAATGCTAAATTAAGAATATATTTAATATTAAGCAAACCATAAATGTTAGCGAGAAGGTAAAAACTTCTAAAAATGTGTAAAACTCAGACACTAGTGCAGTGTGAATTTTACGTAATTCGGACAATCAGTGCGAATCCAGTGCGATTTTTAAAGCATTATAATTACACTAGTGGTGCGAGCATCATGATAATTGCACATCACATAGGACATTAAATTAGACAATATTTTATCACCATGAAATCCGTGTTAAACAGTGCGATTGGCGAAAAAGTGCAATTATGTGAAATAGGACGAGAGTGGGGGCTATCATGCCATCGTTCAACTGTCGACAGGCTAATTCCTGAATCGACAGCTGCAGTTTTCTTGGTGAATATAAATAGAAGCCCAGGAAAGCTAATCTCTCTCTTCTAACAGTATTCATTTGTGGCGGAACACTATGTCCGTCAGAGACACGAAATTTTAATTACTTTGGACAGAGTTAGACAATATGTCTAACACCAATAAGACTTTTTGTTAAGCATAACTTACAAAGTATTACAATAAATATTTCGATTTAAAATAGTAATGGAAAACAGTAATTAAAAATTACCGTAACAAAGAAATCGTCAGATGTCTACAAGTGATCTACATCTAAGAACATTACTCCAGACCGAGGACGAGAGCACTACATGGCATAAATTCTAGACGTAAAGGACGAGTCATCGGACTTCCAAGAGGACCCGGAAGAAGAGGAAAGCATCCAGGACTTCCGAGAGGACCCAGAGGAAGAGGAAAGGATCCAGGACTTCCAAGAGGACCCGGAGAACGAGGAAAGGATCCAGGACTTCATGACTATGCAGGATTCACAACATCAAGGACTCAGGACCAGGAGAGGGTATGCTGAGGAACTGCTACAATTAAGGTGAAAGAAAGCCATGTATTCCTCATAAGAAAAGACTTAATCAAAGATTGATAAACATTGTCAAAAGAAAGACAATAATTTCAAAAAACAGTGTAATTTATAACTTATAAATATAAATGTCTTGTATAAAAAATTATAGCATAATTTTGAATTAATAATGTATTGAAAATATTTAAATTTAAATTGTAGAATAATTATGAAAGCATAATTTTTAATTTCTTAAAAATATTTTAACGTACATGTGAAAGAATCAATTAGATTTGTTCAAAGAATGAACAAATAGTTAACTTAGTTAAATATTTTTATATTGAAAGCACACAGTCAGACACAGTCCAGACAGTATAACATAATGAAGAAATGTTTTTTTTTTATTTAAAATTAATAATATTATGTCTATGATATAAGCTTTATGTTGGTGATGAGATTACAGCAAACTAAGAAACTTTGAAACCATGTATAATGAGTATCGTATGATGAAGTAATCATTATTTGCATAGTATTATTTCTTGATATGTTTGTTTAAATTAATAAATGGGAACATTTTGAATTTCCTAAAAAGGCTACCATTATTATAATTACACCAGAAACCCCTATATACACGTACACGTTGTTAGAAATGTTATTTATCGTTGTATAATTTTGTCTCTCATGAGCGTGCGCCCGACACACTTACATTTAATAACATTGTATCATTGTAATATATATATATATATATTCAATCACTTTCTGCTACAGTCCGTTTCTTGATGTATATAATACATTTAATATTTATAAATAAATTTACTTCAAGATATACCTTTTTTCCCTTATTAGGAACATGTTTCGGGTACCATCTTGTACCGGAAGGCTGAGGATGGGTACAAGATGGTACCCGAAACATGTTCCTAATAAGGAAAAAAAAAGGTATATGTTGAAGTATATTTATTTATAAATATTAAATGTAATATATTATAACATCGCCAATTTCAGATCAATTTTGATAACAATAAGTATGTAAAAATTGCTAACTAATACTATATTTTAATAAATAAATAATGTGGAGAGTAAAAATGTAAAAAGTAATTAAGAAAGAAGGAGAAAGAGTAATAAACCAAACAAAAGTGATTATTAAAGAAAATCAACGACCAGACTGACAGACAAACGAAATTGACCCAACCCCAGAGATTGGCCAGCTAAGAACCAGAATAAAATAAACAAGATGAGAAGGGAAGGAGAAGAAAGATGAGAACCAAGAGGGAACAAACCAACGATGAAGAAAATAAAATGAAACACGTCAAGAAAACCAAGACAAGGAATAAAAAAATAAAAAATAGAGAAGGGAGAAATAATGTAATCAAAAATAATAAAGAAAATGAAACCGGTAAAGAACCAAAATAATTAATAAATGATAGTATTGATTGAATGACAATTATAAATAGTCAGTAATAAAAAACGATAGCTAAAAATACACTAGCCAAAGAGTTAAGAATACATGTAAGTTGTTAATAGAGAAAGACATGATATTAATAATTATATATAATATGTGTAGAGAAAGAGAGTAAAATAGTGAGAAGTAAACGGAAGTTAACCTAGTGAAAGTGAACTTACCCTAAAGTGAATTTATAAAAAAAAGAAACACTAAGTAAATTAAAATGAACACTAAATAATTTAAAAGTGAAAGTGATAAATGAATAAAAATATTGTCAGTAATAAAAATAGTAAGAATAGAGAAAGCTAAGATAAAGACTTAGTAAAAATAACCAATGTTTAAGATTTAAGAGTGAACAATAACATTTAATAAAGTTATTATGAGTAATATTTAAAATAAAACATTGACTCAGTAGTAATGAACACTGAAGAGTGAGAATAACTGTAGTAATTATGAAATAATATTGTTGTAAAACTTAAGAATGTATTGTGGAATTTAAAGGTGAGAATCACAAGAAAAAGTAATAAGATGATGTTAACATGGAAAGGAAAGCAAAGAGTTTTAGAAAATAAGTATGTAATAACCATAAGTAAATACCCATGTTATAAGGGGAAAGTAATGAACAAGTTCAATAGAGGTGAGATTGTTTATCACCCGAACAATAAATCAGAAGTAATGAATTATACACCAATATTAAATAATAAGTGTTAATTAATTGTATAAACAATTATTTATTAATAGGATATGGATTGGGTAATTATCCCAAACATAGATCTGAATATTATATGTTATAGAATGAAAGGGTAGTAATTAATAGCCATATTATTGACATTGGAAGAATAATTAAAAAATAAGTAAAGAAAACAATGTTTGAGTTATAAAAGAGAAAACTGTTAGTACATAATTAGCAAGAAATATTGAATGACACAGTTGTTACACACAAAAATCACACAGAGAATGAACCAAAACACCTCCATAGACAATAAACTTAATTATAAAAAACAAAATAACGATCTGGGACAAAATGAGATATAATGTGTATGAAACAATCAAAAACCAGTAATAGCTACTTAGACTTGAAACAGGCCTAACGGTCAAACATAAACAAATACTAATTGTATGAAAATAGCCAAGTAATTAACAAATCCAAAGTGACCAATTAACCAAGGATGAATGGTAAATGTTATTAAAAACAAAATATTAAAATAAGGAGTTATGTAAACAGAGAAATGTAATTAGTAAGTATTAGATTAATTGTAAACTTATAAAATATGAAAAATCCAATATTGTGGGATACCAAAATAATCTTTGTGAGAAAATACAAATGACAGTGCTAATAATTAATACTTAAGAAGGAAGATAAGAGAAGGAAGGAAGTCAGAAGATATAGGAAGATTTGAAAAGAATTCAAATTTTGATAACAATGGATTTATATCAAGCTAGCCCAATCAGAATAATTGCGTAACCATGGAAACAATGGTTGAAGATGTAATTACCATTGAATATTATTACTCGAAAGTGACACTCAAGTAAAACAGACGCCAGAATTCAGAACAACCTATTTTCATATTTAAAATGTTTTAAAAGTAAATTAACTTATCAAAATTGAACGAGAAGGAGTCTGACTATCACTGAACACAATTACCTGATGGAGAAGGCATTTTATTTCAAGACGAAGTGAATAAATGAATCAAAATACTTGGAAAAAGATGCCTGAAGCCCGAATAAATGCAAACTGAATTATATTGCAGCCACATTCCTTCATTCCCGACCAGCAGAGTAATCACATGCTACAAAGCTGTTAAGTATCCAATAAATTATATAAACTTCCGAAATAACGCACTTTGAATATTTCTCACTATATTTTGAAATACCACTGAATCAATTTTATTCTCTTTCAAAGATTAAATAAATATATTAAGACACTGTATATTGGTCAAATTATAAAGATAACCTATCATTAATGTACGAACCTTTAAAACACTTCTACTACACTTCCACAAACCATTTATAGTTACACGTTACAATATTTAAGTGGAAACATTGTAAGGTTGTGTATTTTTATTATTGTAATTGCATCTGAGCCTTTCAACGTGATCAAAAGAATCCGTACCATTTGAACGAAATCATTGTTGACTTGTTTGGCAAAACGCCATACTGTATGTTTAGTTACGTTCAATATCGATTTGTAAAACCCAGAGAGAACGTCTCATAAAGAAATAACCGGTGCAAAATAATATAAGAAAGCAAATATAGCTTGTGTCTATGAAAACAGTAATATCAAATCGCTAATAAATCAATACTGTGTATGTAAATTTGTGTTTTATTTTCAGTAGGAAAGTGTATTCTTAAAATTATAATTTACAGCGAATGTCTCTGACGTGATAACTAGCGCTCAAGCAGCGAATACTGTAACTCCAGCTCGATTACACAAATCGAGAAACGGCGGGACGAATTGAATTATTCACACATTCTGAGCAGAACCGCTGGTAATAATTTATTTTTAATTGTTTTCCATAAACAATTTGGCGCCACCCGGGAATTATACACTACTAGTGAACCTCAGATCGGGGACTACGATACCTGGTTATCCGTACGTTCGCTACGGACTCAAGCATCGTTAGTTACGTTAACGTGCGAGGACGAATTGGTAAGACACACATACACAAGTTACACTCTGATACACTTCATCATTTTACAGAATACGTTAAGAACGACGTTTACACGCTTGCAGAATTAAGACGGAAGGCAGAGGTTTGTAATAATATATATATATATATATATATTACATTTAATATTTATACTAAATTTACCTCAAGATGTTTTTGAGGTAAACCTAAAAACATCTTGAGGTAAATTTAGTATAAATATTAAATGTATTATATACATCAAGAAACGGACTGTAGCAGAAAGTGATTGAAATATATATATATATATATATATATATATATATATACAGTAGGACCTCCGTATATCGAATTTGATGGTTCCTAAGAAAAAATTCGATATATAGAAATTTCGATATACAGAAACCTGTTTCTTATTATTATTCATAGGTTAGGAAAAGCACTGGAATTTGTTTAAAAAATCATGTATAGGCCTCAATACTATTAAAACGACATTTTGGTAATAAATAAATGAAAACCATAAGCATTTATTTAATAAAAATTACTGTATTTATTTAATAAAAAGTATTTAGTGTACAGTATTTATTTATTTACTTTAAAAAATTGTTTGAATTTAAAAAAGTAGGAACTTACGTGTTAAATGAGTAATACTGTATTTTATTAATTGGTCGTAAAATAATTTCGAATGTCTTTCTGAACCAAATTTGATGCAGATTCCTTATAAAAGTGTTCACATTTGTTGAGCGACTGGAAAATATCATCAGGCACATATTCTTCCAATTGAAGACCTCGACGGATTGTTTCAAATGCTGCCATCATTTCTTTCTTAGAAGGTTTTGGAACTTCAATTTCTTCTGCCTCATTGTCTTCACCTAAATCTTCAGTATCTTTTAATGAACTTAAAATGTTATCGTCCGTTGGATATTCTGCAACAATAACGTCTTCATCAACGCTTAAAAATTCATCGAGTGATATGTCTTGATCTACTGCGCCAGTTGACTGTAACTGGTTCCAACAATCCTCAAGTTGTGACAGTGCAGTAAATTCTTCCACAACAGTATTTTGAGAGAAGCCAGCTTTTATAAAACAATTCTGTATTGTTGATTCTGCTACATAATTTTGCCACACCTTTGCTACCTCTGATATACACAGTCTGAGATTAATCGCATCATCAATAGGTTTCTTGTTTTCCAATGCAAAAATGAGCCTCGTGAGGATCTGTATTTGGAAAAGCATTTTGAGATTTTTTATTACTCCCTGGTCCGTAGGTTGTAGTTTAGATGTGGTGTTTGGAGGGAAAAAAACCAGCTTCACGTTTGTTAACTTTTTTGCCACAAAAGGAGGGTGTGCCGGGCAATTATCAACAAAAAAGAACCACTTTTCTTTTTTGTCTTATCAGTTTTTTGTCAAAGTTTACTATCCATTTCTCAAAAATCTCACTCGTCATCCATGACTTTTTATTGTATTCGTAGTCGGTTTCTAAAGACTTCACTCCTTTAAAACATTTTGGTTGCTTGCTTTATCCGATCACCAACAGTTTATTTTTTTCTTTTCCGGACATATTGGCACACACGCCAACAGTTATTCGTTCTTTACTATGTTTACCTCCGAAGCATTTATCGTCTTTAAAGATTAGAGTCTTATTTGGTAAACATCTGAAAAAAAGTCCGGTTTCATCCATGTTAAAAACATTATCTGGTTCATACTCTTCTAAAATTAACCTTAAAGTTGTAGTTTTCCACTGGTTACAGTCTGCTTCAGATACACTTCCACTTTCTCCCGAAATAACTTTTTCTTTAATGCTGTGACGTTTCTTAAATTTGTCCAACCATCCAGAACTTGCTTGAAACTCTTCGTGCCCCAACACTTTAGCATACTCTACCGCCTTTTCCTTTATAAGCGGTCCTGAGACAGGCATGTTTTTATCTCGCACCATTGTCACCCATTTAAGAACTGCTTTGTCCACGTCATCATATTTGCACGTTTTAGACCGTTTTCTATCTGCTCCTACATTTTCATGAGTTTTTAAAACAGATTCTCTATTCTTTATTATGGTTGACACTGTACTCGGCGGAATCAAAAACATTATCGCAACGTCTTTTTTTCGCATTCCACTATCCACATCTTTTAATAATGCCACCTTTTCTGCAACACTCAAAGATTTTCTTTTTGACATTACAGCATTTACGTTCTCGTGAACTCAAGAAAAAATAAAAAATAAACTCGAAACAAAAATAAAGACTGACTGAAACTGAGTTAACCTTACTCCTTAATAACGTACAGTACTACCGAATGATGAGATACTGTAATGCGCGGGAACGATTGTTGTAGATTGAGGGAGTGAGGAACACGCACAGTGTCACGTGATCAACTGACTAATCCAGACCAGTCTAACAGGTTTCATTTTTAGTCAATGTGGAATCACAGATAATTTTCCCCTCATTTCTGAAGTTACAAAGTTCGATATATAGAAATATTTTTCGATATATGGAAATTATTTTATATTGAAATTTCATGGGACTTAAAAAAATTCGATAAATGGAGATTTTCGATATAAAGAAGTTCGATATACAGAGGTCCTACTGTATATATTGTAACTTGTTGTTATTAGTGTTTATCGTTGCCCCGCGATGGGCGCCACATTATAATATAACGTAAAAATATGAAACTTGGGTGTTGTTTATAGTGTTTATATAGTTCGTGTATTTATTGTTTAAAAGGAATTTTAAAGTTATTTGTTGCACTCTGATATGTTTACCTTTCCACTTACCATCGCTGAACGTCCTCAATCTTCCATCGTAGGCTCTGTATTACTGAAAAGTCACAACACAATTCACAAAATAATTCACTTGGGCATTAGTATGCAGACAGTAAATAAAATGATGCTTGTATTTAATACTGGATTAAAATTTAAATATTGGCAGCTTGATTATCGTGCTGCCACCTTGGGAAACAATTGCTCCTTGAATGAACTTTCCTTGTGCATATTTTGAATAAAAATAAATACGACTGATTCACAGGTAAGATAACTATTACTTTATTAACATCAAATTGATTTAAGTTGAATTCCTTTTAAAACAATTAATAATCATTAAAAAACAAAAAAGTTAATTATTTGATGAGAATCTTTCAGCTCAGGGCTGGTAACACTGATACGGTATACAATATTATTTTTAACCTTATTTGGTTGATTTTGGTTATTATTACCAAATTTCATGAGTTCTTTTAATTGTCATGATACAAGTTACAAAGATGTTAATACTGAACAATATTACTTTATATAGAATAATTAACGATCAAAAAAAATTATCCTCAAATACGATATCAAAATTATCGTATCATGGTACACCTGGTGTACTATCGTCAGCTATTCAGACAGGTGTAATATGCGTTCATAAACGCTGCGTATCGAAATAATATTATTTGGTTAAGTATTACCAATGAAAGGTATTTTATTGAATAGATAAATTCTTATTACTTGAGTCTCTTCAAAATGATTATAAGTTGGACTCAGTGTTGACATTGAACGTTTGTTCTTTATAGGTTAACTCCACCGGTTGTCCAGAGTGAGTTATTAAAATATTTTAATTCATAGTATACAAATCTTAAAACTATATATAACACATATTTAAAATGATAGTATTGTTTATTAATGGCAATGATAGTTCTCGAAGGTTATTTTATAATTGACTTGGTTCAACGTTAGATGTAGTCAAGTTAGCGTCTATATTTATTCTTGTTATTCTCGATATTTGATATCATTTTGACTTCATGTATTACTTTCTTTAAAATATCAATAATATTTATTTAACCAATATAATTAATAAAATCGAGAACCTTTACTCATGTGCCTATCAATTGACAATTATTTACTAATTTAGCCATGTACAGTCCGTACTTGACTAGAGTAGTGTCAATATAAACTTTACCAATCGGTAATTATTATATTTCATTTTTTAAATATTGTTAATAAATAGTACTCCCTGCATTTAACACTTCTCATCGCCCTTATTATACACTAGCGATGGTTATTATTTATCACAATCACTCGTCGCACTGTCACACGTAAAAGGTTAGTTACTCTGTTTAGGTTAGATTGCTGAACTATACTGGGGTAACGCGCACAAATCTGAAAATCTTGTTGCTGACTGCCGCATGTTCCACTCGCCTTGATGGTCCCAGCACAATTAATCCTTCTCGATGAAGTCGCTTCTGGCGTCTAGTAAAATTAGGTCATCTCATTGGTTGAAAAGTCTTTAATCTCAACCCCAAACGCTTTAGTAACATTAAAACTTTTAATTTTTGGCATCCGTTTTTGGGTTGGAGAGTAGACTGTGACGCGTTCATTCCTTTTTGGAAATGATAGAAAATTTGTTATTGTACATAACTTTCTTATGACTTGTCTGATTAATAAATGAATGGTCTCATTATTCTGCGGATACTTGGGTCTTTCTATTAAGTCCAAACAAGCTACAAATCCGTTCATAAATAACCTAATTCACTTCACAAAATTCACTTATAGTGGTTCTTACTATAAATAAGTTTTTTCCACTTTATTTCGATGTAATCTTATTCTAATATTTATAATTAGGTGTTTAGAGTCCATTTCTCTCGCTAATTAATACTAAATATTAAGATATCTATGATTTTAGCAAAATGCATTCTTGGCGTGTAAGCCATACATATCCTAGCATTTGTATTTGCTTATTTTAGTATTATATCTTATTCTAATACAGTAAAGCCCCGGTTAACCGAACTCGGGTCAACCAAAACCCGGGTTATCCGAAATGCCTCCGAAAATCGCAAATCCAAAAAATAATACAGTACTGTACTGCACGGAAATAATTCGAGGGCGAGAGTGTGCTGGGCTATGGCTAGCGGGGAGAGGTGAACGCCCGACCTTGAGTTGCTCCCCAGCCACCGGCTCACCAGTCTAAATATAGCTACACTGCCAACTCTCCAACCCCTACCAAGACCATGACGCACGCATCAGTCACTAGCTGTCAACACACAAGTGCAGATCTGCGATACAATAGTGCCTTCAAGTGGTTGTTTATTTCCGTTGCGTGTGTATTTTTGTGCTATGGCGACTAAGCGGAAGTGTGTTGTGATTACTTTCGCTGATAAATTAGCTGCTATCAAAGAAGTTGAAAAAGGAAGTTTATTGAAAACTGTTGCGGCTAATTACGGAGTTGGTGTTTCTACCGTTTCAGAATGGGTGAAGTCTAAATCTAAATTTCTAGAGTAAGCTGTGAAAAATCCTCATAGAAAAAGACTGAAAACATCTGACTTTGAAAAAGTAGGCGAGGTTCTTTATCTTTGGTTCACCCAACAACGAGAAAAAGGCATGCCTTTGACTGGGCCGATACTGCAAGAAAAAGCTAAAATGTTAGCTGAGTTGTTAGGTGAGGAAGGAAAAGATTTTTGTGCAAGCTCTGGGTGGTTAGACAGGTTTAAAAACAGATACGGCATTCGGCAATTGAATGTATGTGGAGAAAAGTTATCTGCAGACCCAGACGCGGTTGCTGTTTTCAAAACAGAGTTTGAAGATTACACCCAAGGCTACACTAAGGACCAAATTTACAATGCCGATGAAACGTGTGTTAATTTCAAGATGTTGCCTACAAAATCCTTAGCTTCCTCAAAAGAAACGTCTACCCCAGGACACAAAATGCAAAAAGAATGGATAACTGTTCTTTTGGCATCAAACGCTTCTGGCACACATAGGCTGCCCCCAATGTGTATCGGGAAGTCGAAAAAACCTCGGGCCTTGAAGGATGTTGCCCGAAATGCGCTACCAGTTTTTTATAGAGCCCAAAAAAGTTCTTGGATGTCTTGTGAACTCTTTGCTGAATGGTTTAGTGATCAGTTTGTACCGAAAGTTGAAGAGTTTTTAACTGAAAAAGGTCTGCCTAAAAAAGCGATCTTATTCATTGACAATGCGCCTACGCATCCTTGCGAGTTAAAAAGTGGCGATATTGTTGTGCGTTTCCTTCCCCCAAATGTTACCAGTCTAATTCAGCCACTGGATCAGGGCGTAATAGCGACATTTAAACGGCACTACCGTGGGCTACTTTTGAGAACCATCCTGCAAGATAGTGACATGCAAAACAAAAACATGAATGAAGCGCTGAAGGCAGTAAATATGAAACATGTAATTTATTGGTGTGCGCAAGCCTGGGATAATGTGAAAGCAGAAACTCTTCAAAGGTGCTGGAACAAATTGTATGATGGGCTTGAAGGAGACGACTCAGAAAATTTTGAAAACTTGACAGAAATGGTAAAAAGAATTCCCGGATGCGAAGACATGGATACGTGCGAGGTGGATGAATGGGTTGTCGCGGACGATTCGCAAGAAATCATGGACCAAGAAATTGTAGAAACAGTGTTGCAGTCAAATGCTGACGCGATCGAAGAGACCGAAGTAGATGACGGAGTGACAGCTGACAATGGTTTTCGAGCACTAGAGGTAAGCCTAAATTAAGAATTTGTTATCTTTCAAAAACCTACTGGGTATAGTATAACACAAAAATTACAGTACAGTACATGTGTTGTTGTTAGGTTGCCCTAAGATTTGTTGAACAATGCAGTGAGTCAACGCCGGCTGACGTCCTTCTAATGAAAAGATGGCGGGACATCGCTGCTCGAAATCGTTGGGAGGGACGCAAGAAACAAACAAAAATTACTGAGTTTTTTAAATGAGTAGTAATTCATATGCTCCAAACTATTAAGTACAGTACAGTCATCCCCCGAGATACGTAACACGCGACTTATGTAAATTCGCAGTTACGTAAAATGAAAATTTCAAAAAATGGAAAAATTTTGAGTAGAGTAACATACAATTTTACAAAGAATTACTGTACTGTATTCTATTTCAAGCATGCAATACTGTACCTTGTAGCGATGCGTCAATACACTATTCACTCTCACTCTCTCTTTGTAAACAAACACACACACACTCTCTCTTACTTTATTGCTCTGCTAATCCTTTACTTTTCGGTCTAAGCACGAACGCAAGCGTAGCGGGCACTCTTTCTTGGAAACTTCTTCTACTCAGTGAAGGTTGAGCAGCGGAACCGAGCACATGTTTATCGCTCGTTTTTCAAGATGTATTGTTTCACGTCATTAGTGTAGCATGCCGCGAGTGATTTGTTCGTACTCATGTATGTACGTACATACCCATACATATGTCTGTATAATAATAAGTACGTAGGTACACTTAAGCAATGTTCAAATTCGACTTACGTAAAATTAGAGTTACGCAAAAGTCTACGGTCCGCATTAATTACGTATCTCGGGGGATGACTGTATACTGTATATTGATGTACTGTAATCCTAAAAATGTAATTTTAACTTTAATAAAGAACATAAGTATAGCCTACAAAGAGATTTTTGAATTTGTTTGACCTTCAAAACCTTTAAAAAATACATACTGTAATTACAATACAAAATACTGTAGTATTAGATGTTCATGGCTTAACCGAAAAAATTGTTATCCGAAACGGCTTCCCCCCCCTTTAGTTCGGTTAACCGTGGTTTTACTGTATACCCTTCCGGTATTCAAATGGTACTTAATATATTTTCACACCTTTGTTGAAACTTTATCCAGTAAATGGTGCCTCATTTATTCATATAGTATTGTTTACCTACACCATGCTATAATTTCGTTATTTTGACATTCCTATTTTGTCATTGTTAGTATTTGATACATGTATATTTATTTATTAAAGTGTACCTAGACATTGTACATTGTCTGTCTAGTGTGTGTACTAACTTCTTGTTGGTTTAAATATCTTTAAATTTCAGTAGAGTGGTTATTTGCATCTAGTCCTACTGGTCAAGTATATTTGTTTATCATTAAATTGTTATTAATTTACTCATCTAATGATTGTTAAGTATACCCATAGAGAAATTGAGTGTCCTACTTACTACTGGTAAACTATTTTCCTCTCTATTATCAAGTTTTAATAGTGTTTTTTGTGTAACTCTGATAGTCATTTTGTGTTTTGGCTGATTTGGCTATTATTTGTATCAATAATTTCCTTATATAATTGTGTTTCTCAGCTTATACAGTGTTCATTATCGTATTCATTTGTCCTTATTTGGTTTTTGCTTTGACCAATTACTTTTAATTGCTTCATCTAATTATTATGTGTGATTTTATGTTGTAGGTCCTGCTCAATTGAGGTTATGTGTTACTGATTTGACAACAATATGCATCCTAATTTGTTCAACATTATGCTTAAATATTATAATCTTATTATGACATGTTATTACTATTGTCTATTACAATGTTCTACACATTTTGTACACATTTTATACTATCTGTTTATACAACAATACTTAATTTTTACTTATTTATGTCACACACTTTATGGGTTTGTATTTTGGTTTGTATACATGGTTTTGTCTCTCCATAACAAATTGTTTTATTTACAACACATTAGTTATCATATTATTTATATTTTGTCCTGTGTTATTCTGACATTCAGGCATATATCTTATCAAGGATTTTAATATTTTGTTTCAGTAGTCTTTTGAGCAATTATTTCTCTTTTTAATCTCAACATATTGGTAGTAAATATCACTATAATATTGACGACTCGGAACACAAAGTTTTTTATAAGTAAAAACGTAAAGTTTTACCTTACAGCCTAAACCGGCTTTCACCTATAGAAGGCTTCATCAGAGGCTGTCGTTAGTAGCGCTGCTTGTCTTGTTGTTGGCGACGAGAACAACAAGACGAGCAGCGCTACTAACGACAGCCTCTGATGAAGCCTTCTATAGGTGAAAGCCGGTTTAGGCTGTAAGGTAAAACTTTACGTTTTTACTTATAAAAAACTTTGTGTTCCGAGTCGTCAATATTATAGTGATATTTAGTTAAGTAACGGACACGTCATGGACAACGAAATCCAAGAATATTGGTAGTCTTACTAAGTTTGTCTGTGTTACAATCTTGGTTTACAACTCGTACACTGAATGTTTGTGTAGTTTATTTGGTAATCACTGGTTCTATTTGTTAACACTTTTTTATCTTCCTCTCCTATAAACATTTCACTTTTATTGTCTGTGGTGCTTATGTGGGGTAGTGTTATTATATTATGTATCGATGCACTCATATAATGTATTCACTATCATTGTTTGTGGCTACTTATTAAGTTTTCGACACTTGATTCTCAGTCATTTTGTCTTCATTATATCCTTCCTTGTTGGATGGTACTATAACTATTAATCTGGCAGTCATTACACTTATCTTATTCTTTTTTGGTCGTGATGCCTTCCTTACTTTGGGAATGCTGGTGTCTTGTTCTTGCTACATATTCTTCATTATTCATGATACATTTCTTCTTCTTCTTCTTCTTCTTCTTCTTCTTCTTCTTCTTCTTCTTCTTCTTCTTCTTCTTCTTCTTCTTCTTCTTCTTCTTCTTCTTCATTATCTATTTCCTTTATTTATTATTTCCTTTATTTATCTTTATAATCAGCTTTATTTCCTCATTTAAATTATGATTTTCAATCCTTGTACATCATCAAATTTTATTTACAGTACCGTATTTACCTTCATGCTCTCCAGTAGCTCTTCGGTACATGAAATCTCTTTTTCTCAGGGTAAAATAAAAATTTGTCATAAGTTCATTTAGTCTGAACATAATATTTAAAATATAAAATAAATAATGTACATAAGTGTTCTGTTGGATGTGTATGTATTTTATAGTGGTGGGTCCTTGTGATTATACAAAAGAACAACTGAAAATAAATTAACTAAATTATAATAGCACATTAAAATAAAAAGAATTGTAACAATTTGTTTTATCATAAAAAAAAATAAAAAAATAAACAAGCAACAATATTTCTGTTCCTTCAATAATGGTTTTTTACAAACAGAATTCATTACACATATTTAAGACAAAATATATTGTTTTAACACTTTATATCGATTAAATGAGTCTGTGTCCTTCACAAGTGATTGTTCTATAGTGTTTGTGATATGTATTTTCACTGTTTCTGTTCTTTTTAAGTTTATAATCTTTAAATATGGGAAGCTTGTGTTTGGCCTAAACAAAATTGTATGTATAGGAAAGGTCTCACCAAACTGATCGTTGATTCTTTCAATGTTAGTTTGTTATCTTCTTTAATCGCTCTTCAATATAATCAGTTTGTATGATATCAATTACTATTCTTGCTGTTTCGACTTGTTTTTTCTCAGATTATTTAAATATTATATATTATTTCCATTAAAAACTGTTACAGTCAATGCTCTTGCTTTCATGAATTCTAACAATGGACTCCTTTCTTCTCTGTATTTGCTTTTACAGATTTACTTCATAAAGCTCTTGGCTTTACGATGTCTCTGAGTGGGTTTCAGGGTCGTTTTACCCCTTTATAATAAATATAACTTATTATAATCTTGGATTATCTTGTTACTTTTTCACATAATTAATCTCTATAGACTAAGCTCACACTAATTAAAAATATTATAAGTATTGGTTAAGGTTATTTTGATGTTCAAATTATTACTTTATATAATTTATGTGTCACTCACAGTTAATGCTATAAAAGGTCTATTTTCCTTCATAATTTTACATCACTAAAACTGGTTCACTTTGCACTGTTTAGTAATTAATCACTGTTATTTTATGTGTTTCACGTTACGTTGCTTATAATTATTATATTAAAAACATTTGTCTATTTTTTATAATAACACAAATCACTGATTAATTACAATGTCTGACTTAGGTTCACAGACCTCTACATATTTCTTTATATTAATACATTGTTAAGTTATATTTTTCTCTGGTCTGTTGCTTTCTTTTCTTGTTTATTTATTTATTTTTTATTTATTATTTTGAAATAAATTTATTGTTTACTGAATTATTTTTATTATTTTTTGATTTTATTTATTTAGTTAATTCAAAAGAATGATCAGGTAATGACAAGTCGTCATCGAGTTTACGGTTATTAGAGTGGTGTTCACGTCCACACTGTTTTGAAAATGTCGCCAAAATATTGTTCTTTATAAGTAGAATAGATTGTGTTGTTTCTCCACAATCGATTAATGATTCGACTAAGTCTTGTAGGTTATCTGGTTTTTATCCCCTAATTTCTCACTGTTCTTCACTCTCACCATACTCCTCTTCTTACTTATCACCTGAAAATCCTTTATCTTAATTCACTTTCAAAAAATAAAATGCTTTTTATATTAATAAATTATTTTATTTGATGATATTTAAAATCTGGGTTAGTTCAACGGTTCGTGAATTGAACGGGATAGTGACCGTATCGACTCGCTCACCAAACTCGACTCGAACAATAAAATGTTTAAAATAAATTACAATATTATTTTTTAATATCAGGTAGTGGATTCTTTGAACTGTTAGGAAAGATCAGAAAATGCTTACGGATACAATACAATACATCACAATGGGTTAATCAACATTCTTAATAAATAATAAAATTAAAATAATGTTTGAGTTCAAGTGTACTATTATTCTCAGTTCTATTTCCAAAAGTCAATCGAAATGGCGGAATGTGTCATTCAAAATGACCGTCGGCCTGTATCTGAATAACCTCAGCATCTGCTTTGACTAATTTCTTTAAATTAAATAGTATTTTAGTAATTTAATGTCCACAATGTTGTTAAATAAAGTTTTGTTAAAGTTCGCAAGTGTCTGGTTTAACAGTGTTTTTTGGTGAATCTCGTGTTGTGTATGGTATGGTTATTTTGTTATTAGTTTATCCAAGCTCACCAACTCGCAGTTATGTTTGTTTCTTACTTGGAATGTGTTAGTTTCAGTAGATCATCATCTTTTCATTCGATTTTCAGTTACTTCTATTAGTATGGTTTGCTTGTGTAATTTTTAATGGTTGTCCTTATTTTTCTTATTTTGGTTTTTGCATCTGTTTATATTTTACTTTTGGTTATTCATCAGAATGTGACTCTCTGCTACATGGAGTTCATCTGTCCGGTTTGAAAGTTAACAATCGAGTAATTCAAAAAATCCATTTAGCTAACGATGAAGACCTAGCTTTTGTGATCTCTGATTGGTCAATTTTTCCTTGACCCCGGTCACGTGACCGTAATTATTCGAAATTTGTAAAATTTATATTTGTCACCTCAAATTACTCCCTGTTTGTTTCTAGATTAATTTAAATTTGGATTATACGATGTTGTTGTTTGGGAAAATAGAAGTATTTTGATACCGAATGTGGCCCATTTCGGCCCATCATTAAATGTTTTATTACCTTTATAATTTTGAGTTTTTTAGGCTTTGACCTATTTTTCTTAACATTTCTTATTGTTTGTTTTTTCTACTTTAATCTGTTCTAATAGGGTTGTTCTTATTACTAACAATAATGTCTGATACTTCTACATTATATATAACATTACAGTTTTAAATACCTATGCATAAGTTTCTTATAATAACAAAAATATTGACAACATGTCAGCTCAATGGCTTGCCTGATGTGCTACTAATACTTTCTCTATCCATCTGGTTATTGCTATTGTGGGTTTTGACATATAATTTTACCAATACCTTCCCTGTTTCATTAAGGTCAGGCTTCTGTTTAATTTTATTTGGTTTGGTTAGGACTATTCTGGATAATTTAGTGTCGTTTAAGTTCAGCTCATCTCTTTTGGCCTATAGGCTTAGCATTTTGCCATTCCTTTACAATGATTTTTTACATAATATTGATGGCCTAGTTCAAGATGGCAACAACTCAAAAAAACACGATTTTGAGTTATTGCTTGATAGGCATTGTTCACATGCTGCTCTACATATTTCAATAAAGAACCAAGTCAAAACATAAATATTATGGGCCAGAAAAGCGTTAATTCACTCTAGAAATATTTTTGTGCTTGCATAAACCTAGTTCAATACAGCAACATTTAGACATGTTTCTGTTTAGAACAGAAACTACACTTCAACTTAGTTCCATACCGAAACATTTCGAGTTGTTTCTCTATGGAAACATATTTACATACTGATGTTAATGAATGTGATATGAGTGCCATTTCAGATTATACTGTAGCATTACTACAAACAAATCACGATGGAGATGGTAAGTTGGAAGGGGCTTTGGATTCTGATATCCAAGAAAAGGTGGTACAAGAAGTACAAGATTCAAGTAAATTCATTACTACTTATGACTCTGTTACAAGTAAGATTTCAAGGTATACTTCAAAGTTAAGCTGCAATGCCAATGATTGTGAACTGCATGAATTTCCGGTAGAGAGTGACGATAGTGATAATGATTACATTCCTGAAAGTGATGGCAGTTGTTCCAACAGTGACAGTGAAAGAAGTGAAATTCCTAGTCATAACGGAAATGTGACACATAAAAATAACAATTTAAAAAACATAAATATGCCTGATGAACCGTTTCAAAATGAAACTGATGGGTTAAATGTTAAAGGTGATCGAACAAGCAGAAAACGCACCAGGCTACCGGACAAATGGGCGAAAAATGTGTCAAAAAAAAGGAGAAACTTGGGTAAAAGCTATGTCAGTGTCTCAGGTCATGTTGTAGAAGAACGAGCTGTAAAACCCCCTTGCAATGACAAATGTAGGTTGAGGTGTTCTACAAGGATAACAGAAGAAGAAAGGAAGGCTCTTCACAATAGTTATTGGAAAATAGGCAGCATTGACTGACAAAGAGACTACCTAATTCAAAGTATGACAGAAATACAGTCTAAATACACATACAAAAAGATTGACAGCAACAGGTCACTGAACTATGGCTATTACTTGGATATTTGTGGTTCGAAAGTTAGGGTGTGTAAATTATTTTTTCTAAGAACTTTAGATATTAGCAGCAAAATGATCTTCTCTGCTTGTAAGAAAAAGAATGATGAAGGTGTAATAGAACCAGATAAGCGAGGGCATCATGGTAAGAGTGGAAGACAATTACCTCCAGAGTTGAAGGCAGGTATTAAAAGGCACATAGAATCATTTGCGGTAGTAGATTCACACTATTGCCATGCATCTTCTACAAAGAAGTATTCGGATGGAAGTTTAACACTGGCAGCAATGTACCGCATGTATGTGTCTGCATGCAAGGAAAACGGAGAGCCATATGCAAAATTAAGTATGTATGAAACTATTTTTAATACAGAGTATAACATTGGTTTTTGTAGGCCAAAAAAAGATCAATGTGCTCAATGTGACAGCTACAAAAATAGTTCAGCTGAAGAAAAAATTGAGAAACAAGCCACTTATGATAGTCACATTCTTGAAAAACAACTAAGTAGAGCAGAGAAAGAAAGTGATGTAAAGAACGCAGAGAAAAACAAAAATCTCCAGGTTTGTTGTTTCGACTTACAAGCTGTTATTGCGCTTCCTTGTGGAGACGTCAGTCAGTTTTATTATAAAAGAAGACTCTCTTGCTACAATTTTATGGTTTTTAACATTTCTGAAAAAAAAGGAACGTGCTACTTATGGCATGAAGGCACCGGTAAAAGAGGCGCAAACGACATCGCAAGCTGTGTATATAAGTATTTACAAGAATGTGAGGCACATGACATTATATTTTATGCAAACAACTGTGCTGGACAGCATGAAAATAAGTTTATGGCTTCTCTTCTTATGTTTCATGTCATGAACTCTGAAACTACCAATACTATAACGATCAAATTTCTTGTTGTAGGACACACCAAAAACGAGGGTGATAGTATGCATGCTCTGATTGAGCGGTCTAAGAAATGAGCTTTGAATGGAGGACCAATCTAAATCCCTTACCAGCTTGTTCCAATAATAAGTCTCTCTAAAACAAAAGTTCACACTTATAAAACACTAGAAATGTCAACTGAAGACTTCTTAGATGTCAAAAGTCTGCAAGGAAGTATGGGTAAAAATTTCAAGACTGATGAAAATGGCGAATATGTTAACTGGAATAACCTGTGTGTCTTAAGAGTCGAAAAAGCAGAACCAAACGTGATGTTTTACAAAACATCATACACACAAGAGAATTATGGCCGGATCAACATAGCACAGCGCATGATTCGGAGGAGGAAGAACAGTATCCCTGAGTTGAAAAAGGCTTATACATGTCCACCAGCAATATCAAGAGCAAAGATTGATGATCTACTTTCATTGTGCAGAAATAACAGCATTCCCTATCAATATTGGCAGTTCTATAAATGGTTGAACTCAGAATGAGAATAAGTATAATTTTTCGTTTTTGATTTTCCATTGTTTTAAAATTTTTAACTCTGAAGAAAACATTTTTGGTTTTAGATTTTCCAATGTTTTAACACATTGAACTCTAAACAATACTGTATTTATTCGATTTTTTAATTTTCCAGTGATTTTTATGTTAGTAATTTTGTTTTATACTGTTTTTAAAAATATTAACCGTTAGCAGTAGGACTCAGACTGGAAGTAACCAGGCTCAAAAGAGTCAGCAATTATTTTGTATACTTTGAAATTCAAACATCATTGTTGTACTATTTTACAGAGTAAAATTAGAGAATAATCCTTAAATGATTGCATTTTAAATAAATATGGAGTAATTTAATGGCTTACTTTGCTTCGTACAGTAGCAACAACTAGAAATTCATCACAAACCCTCTACAATGTCAGTTCAGTAGAGAAACAACTCAAAACGTAATTAAACAATAATAAATATATCATATTTACAAAAAGATACGAACATCAATTTACCATCTAATTAATGTTGAAATTGTAATTTTTATGATAAACAAAACCAGAAATACTGGAGGTAATTGTGACAGAAGCTATACGTTATAATAGCAAGCACAAAAACTTTAAACCCAATTATCTTAAAACTAGTTTTTTTGAGTTGTTGCTGTCTTGAACTAGGCCATCGATGATGTTTCACCATGTACCTGATATTGACATTTCTGAACAGCTTTAACAACTACTGTTCTTGAAAAATTTACAAATCTTTTAACAAGTAATTCTAACATAATAAAATCCTGGGTATATAGAGCCCTTTTACCAACTATAACATAACATCCCATGGGTATACAAAACCCTTTAAACAACTAATTATAACATAATAAATCCTATGGGTATACAAAACTCTTTAAACACATACTACTTAAATATGGTTCTTAATATGTATTAGTTTATACATAAGACCATTACTTCACTTTCTCCCTTCCCCACTGGTTTATAACATGATCTTTGATCATCACTATTTCCTTCTTTGTACACTTATCACTTCACTCCCTTATAATACAAGTTTTTACAATTTTTTCCTTAGACTAATGCACATATTTTTTACTCTTATTTATACCATTGTAATGCATTTTCTATAACTTTACCTACTGTCTGGTCTTTTCTCTTTAATTATTATTATTATTATTAATTTATGGAGTATTTTTAATTTATATTTTACCTGGTTATTAACATGTTTTCAGTTCTTCGTACATTTATGTTATTTTGTAATTAAGGTAGTCTTCACTGTTGCTTCTTGCATGTCTTTACTTTAATTAGTTGTTTCGTCGTTCGACTTGTTTATACCTCTCACTTACCATATCTATTGGGTTTATCACGTTATTAAGTTCTCTTCTTCTAATTTTCATCATAATTATGATATTATATTTCTTTAACATTTATTCTTCTTCATCCATTGTTTTGTTATAGCATGGAACCAGAATACTCTGCTTAATACACACTTATTTGTAAGTTTCCTTTCATTTATCATTTACACTAGTACTAGTTAACTATGGTTTCTTTATCTTAACAGTTCTTATATGCATGGTGATGATATGTATCTTCACAAAATTAACAATTGTTCTCTTATTAACTACTAACACATTACAACTTGTACAAGTTTCCTATTTACAATTTATTTTATCTACGTAGTAAATCTATGTGATCTCTTCTACTGGGTAGTGTATGTCATAGTGGTTAAGTCTTGTCATTGTCACTTATTCAGTTAGTTAATGGGTTATATATCATTTTATTTTCATGTACCTCATTAATGTTTACTTTTCATTATTCTCTATTCTTTGAACTACAAAATTTTATTCTGCTTTTCTGCATGCTATCTAAACAAAACTTGCATATGGGCATATCTTACTGCTAATTTAGAGGATTATTTTGTGTTCTTTTTATGGCGTGTATCAATATATATATATATTATAACAAGACGAGATTCTCTCTTTTATAATTTATATGGGGTCTGGTTGTTCGTTTTATTATTATTGCTGAAAGCTCGTTTTTATTATTAAGTTTTGTATTAGTGATTTATTCCACCCAATTCAATCTATTATTGAATCCGGTAGTGAATAAATCGGTTCACTTACTCTTTTTATCGTCGTTTAATTGTTTCAGTTTGTATGGTTTAATATGTTTTCTAATTCACTTTCTTGAGTTTGATCCTCTGGAAGTTCCGTTGACTCTTCTGTTATCAGCTGTAGTGATTGGATCAGTACTGTCCTGCCTATACACTAACATAAACATAACATAGACATGATATTTACTATGATTTATAATGTGTAGCAATGTATTGGATGGTGCGGTTAGTAAAAATCATTCCATTTGAATTTCCGCTTTTGAAGTCTGGTACCAACCGTCTCAAGTTTCTCACTAAGCTGTATCTCTATCGTTTACAATAAAAGTCAACTCTTTTAAAGGTTCATAAAACAATAGTTGTTTATTCAACTCTAGAACAATTAATATTTGATACAATAAGATAGTTTATCTTCCTTTTGTTTAACAATTAAATTAGAACATGGACTCTAAAACATTTAAAAATCTCAGGATGGTATGACAGCATTTGGCTAGTCGAATATTTTTCATTAGTAAACAAATGGGTTATAATGCTTTATAAAAATGATAGTAGTAGTAGGTTCTTTGAGTCTGCAAAATACACATATATATAATAAAATGTACTACTGTAATAATAAGTAGACAAAACATAAAATCATTGATGGTTAATTTGAAATAATATAAAATATGAACAACTGTTCATTGTTAATCATTGAGGTTAATACAGGTTCATGTATCCTGGTTTGTTTAAAATTTATTAATTATTTTTCCTTGATGCATTAGTTATTTAATATGTGATAATAATTATTTAAATTCAGTGTCATGGTTCTGAATCATCTCCTAGATTGGATGTACATAACACAGGTAAATTAAATTCATTTGATACATTTAGGTTACTCTCTTGTGTAACTCTAAGTTCAATTATTAAAATAAAATACAAAACATTCTTAACTTCTTAATGGTCAGGGTTCAGTTTCCCTTCATTGATCATTCAATGTCTTTTCTTATGCTAATACATTTGAATCATATAAATAGTTAAAATTGTCGTTACTGAAATCGTTCAATTTTATCATTGTTTATCTAAATTTTCTAAGTTCCTTTCCTTTTGGGATTCGGGCAATTTATCGATTAATTCAAATTAATTCGATTCGCTACTAGCGTTCTTTTACTTATTTATTACTTGACAAGCATAGTATAATTGTTATTTGTATTGATACTTGCGTAACTGGTCGTTCGAAGAATTTACACTCTTTTACAACTTTTGTAATTAATTAACAATCTTTAATTAATTAATTAATTTTGATAACTGCACTGCACTCACTCCTATACGCATATACTCCGTATTAGTTCACTTGCAAAATATACTGCACTGTCTTCTTCTGTTGTCATAACCTCCACTCAAAATTTGAGGTTAGTGGGTGTGTTTACAGCTGTTCGCTGTCAAAAGCACGTTTTTCTGGACGACCGGTGAGCGTGTAGTTGCTCTCGTTGCTGGTGAAAAACTGTCTCTGGTTCCTCTGTTGGAATCCTGCACTTCGTATTTTTTATAGGCTCTGATTGGTTAATACTTTTTAATCCGTCTAACCTCGGTGGGCTTCGTTAAAATAGACGCTTAGAGTCGCGTCAGTAGGCTGGTTTTGAGATTATGAATTCGTGGTTCACAGACCCAAGCGCAAGGGCTCAGCACTTCTCAATTATTTTTATAAGTCAGATATCTTATTTATAACTGCACTGAAATTATTTTTATTATCCCTATCGTTTCTATTTTTTAATGACGAGTATTTTGCATCCCCTCATCATATAGTTCAGATTTGGGGTTGCTGAAATCGCACTTGGTATAAATACATAATGTCCATTAAGCTATTAAACATTTTAAATACATTGTTTGTATCCCATATTTTGATGGTGATAATGTATCCTTATCGTACTATTCACTTTTCCCTTAAAATTACACATTAATAATTACACTATGTCTGTTTTCATAGGTTCAAGTCCTAAGTCTATGGTTATACATATTGTTTATTACTTATATTATACTAATATTAACATTTAATGATATTCTAATATGGCCTATGTACACTTTATTGGTTGTTGTCACTACTGATAGCGTCCTTTTTCCTTATATCATAGGTTTATTGCTTTAATTATGGTTTGCTAAGTATGTTTACCATACTTCATGGAGTTACATTATTACATGATTGATACTCTTTCCATCTTATTTTCATTGTTGTTTAAATGACTCTTATAATGGTTTTAATAGCATTGTTCTCATTGTGCAGCAGTTCATTCTGCATTTATACTGGTTATTACAGAGCTGCCAAGGGTCCCCAGAGTAACTGAGTGAGATCACTGGTCAGGAAGAGTGAGATTCAAGGAAAATGAGTGAGACAACAAATTTATTTTATATATCCATTTATTTCATAATTAATCATTATCAAACCACTTTTTATTATAATGCAAATTATTTTTATGTAATATTCATCAGTTTTGTGGAAAACAACAGAACACAAGTTAATATATACCAAATGTTGCACTTAATTGCAAACAATACAAATCTCACTCTTTATTGCTATGTGTTTTATTATACTGATATGTTGCTTTCTTAGCATTAGCAACCACTTCTTTTGGTGGTTCGAATGTGTGGCATGGCTCAGGGATGGCCATTTTCATGGTCAAGACAGATGATAATGTGCCATCCACGTTCATTGAAGGTCTAAAAGCTGTTTTATTTTTCTGTATCATAGAAAAAACACGTTCGATCAAAAAACATTGTTCGGTTCGATCGTCCTTAGGTCTGCTGAATACGTCAGATATTTTAAGCTGATTTCTGCTAGATTTCATAAACTTCTTATGAGCATCGGAGTCAACGTATCTTTTGATATCCGCCTCACCTTGATGTCCACAGGACAAAGTTCGTGCACACACATCACACCGAAAGGCAGATCCAGATGGATCATCAGCAACTGCAGATGCAGGATACTTTACTTGCCAGGCAACGTTGAAGCGGGTTTTATATTTAGCAGCTCCCGCAAAAGATCTGGGATTTGTATTTCTTTTTGGAGAAGTCCTCCCGGAGAAGGATCATCCTCCTTTTCTGAATCTGAAGACAACACAGACTGCACACGCTTCATTCTACCATGAAACAACTTATGAGTGACGCGTCGAATCGGCCGTATGCGTTTCCTTCGAAGCCGGTAGAGGCGCTCCCGCCATCTGTTAGTGACAATCGCAATCTTTTATGCGACTATGGACTTATCTTTCACATCAATATTTAAATGACCGGTATTCAGAGACTTTGAAACACAATAAACAGGAGTTAAAATAAAGTTAATTTCAAAATAAAATTTTAATGTCTTTCATTAATAAAATGCGTGAGATTTCAGTTTGCGTGCGTGTGAGCGTGAGATCGGCCTCGAATGCGTGTGTCTCACACTCAATGCGTGAGACTTGGCAGGTCTGTTATTACCTTGGTTTAGGTGTTATTAAGATTAGTTGCAGCTAGTTGTTAACATAGTTTTGTTATTATTATCGTTATTATTATTATTTAGGTAGTTATATTCATTGAATTTACTCAATTGAATAGTATTCTGCCTCACTCAATGTTGTCAGTTGAGTTCCTACTCTTATATAATAAGTTTACAACATAATTTGGTTGCATCAAGCATCTTTGATATAACAAGCATATAGTTATATTGAATTACATTACTACAGCTTTTATATTTACTCCTTACATTATCTATTGTATACAAAACGTTCCTTATATCATCTAGTTACTTCACATTATAATACATTTTGGTTTGATATTGTTTTGGCTTTGTTTTTCTTCAGTTTTAGTGAAAACTGGTTGCCCAGATTAGGTTATGTTGCATATTGCATACTAGGTAAGCAGTAATGGGTTGCTGCTGGATTTGTATCTCTGCATTATATCTGATTGATTTGCTTTCATTTACTGCTGGTATATTTGTGGTTAGTTATTAGAGTACCTTTTGTTTACTTTTTGTTGTCTTAATTACTGATAATTAGTGGGTTTTTTCTAACATCAATTCCACTAAATATCACTATTGTTTGACGACTCGGAACACTAAGTTTTTTATAAGTAAAATCGTAAAGATTTACCTTACACCCTAAACCGGCTTTCACCTTTAGAAGGCTTCATCAGAGGATACTTACTTAAGGTAAATCTTTACGATTTTACTTATAAAAAACTTAGTGTTCCGAGTCATCAAACAATAGTGATATTTAGTTAAGTAACGGACACGTCATGGACAACGAAATCCAAGAAATCAATTCCCCTGTACAACTGGTTATTTATATTTTGGACATAGTCTTCCTTTTAAGTCTACACATCATTTAGCTAAGAACTTATCCTATTATTATTCATTTTCTTTGTTATTCTTTATGTACAATAATTAGTCCTTATTGATTACAGTTTATCTTACATGGACAAGGAATGTATTCATTAAATGAGTTGTGGTCAGTGTTGACTTTACCTTACAGCTTAGGGATTTATATCATGTCATTAATACCATTTCTTCTTTCTTCTTTTACAATTATTCCTTCATAGGTTTATGTTAGTTCATTATATTTCATTTTATTTCACTTTTTGTGTCTGGTCTGGATATCTTTCTTCTTTTCTTCACTGATCTCTTTCTCACTTTTAGTTAGTTTGTACATGATGTTGTTCTCACTTGTTTCCTTCCTTTTGTTTGATAAGTTTCTTCTCTGTGTTGTCTTCTATTGGTTTCCTTCCTACCGGTTCTTCTTTTTTCTTTCTTGAAGTCGTTATTGTTGTTTTCTTCTCACTGATTCTTCCTTCTTCTTTTGTTTCCATTGTGTCCTTCTCACTGATCTATTGGGTAAGGTATGTAAGTCGTCTCGTTGTTAGTCTTCTTTTTCTTCTTTATTAGTACATTTACTAGTAATTCCTTCTTTATTATAATTCACTTGGTTTAACTTATGATACTTTCTCTTTTTTATCCATGGTGGTATGCTTGACCTTGTAGGTATTCTTAATAGTAGTGGCTATCAAATTATTTTTGGTACGTTGGTGTAGGTAGTGTCATATGTACCATTACAATATATGTATATATATATATATATATTGAAATAAAACAACTTTTATTTGATTTGTTTTTCTTATTGAATTCTATTATGTTCTTACAGGGTTTAATTAAGCTCCACGTTGGTATGCGCCAATTTGTAAAGAACCAAGTTTTACAGGGTGTATTTAATTATATTCGAGGATGTTTGAAAGCCCCACTGTTGGGTTCGCCAATTTGTAACAAACAAGATGTTGCTACGGGGTTTTAATCAATCTGTTATTTATAAATATTATTCGGGTAATCTTATAGGTGACCTCCTGCGACTCAAATTTAATAGGCAAATATATTTGTGATTATGTTATTTTAACTTTTAATTGTACTATAATACAGGTTTACCTAATTATTCAATAGTTGCGCAATATTAACGATATACGTCAGGTATTGACTGAATGTGTTAAGAATTCTTGCCAACCCTAGTCCCTCTGTATTAGGTAATTCAATTCAAATTTGGTACAGAAAACACGCTAGTTCGGCAATCTCCCGTTCCACCAGCTGTTGACAATTAGCGCTGTTATTTGTAATAGGCTTGCGTCTAGGTTAACCGTTCACCGGATTTTATTCACCCTTTTTCCTGTAACTTACTCCATCCACAACATATAATACCTATTCTGCAATAACATAAAACATTATCTTATACAAGAAAGATTCTTTATTGATTTTATACTTTATTTCAAATTCTTGGATTTCGTTGTTTTATAAGTAAAAACGTAAAGTTTTACCTTACAGCCTAAACCGGCTTTCACCTATAGAAGGCTTCATCAGAGGACAGCCTCTGATGAAGCCTTCTATAGGTGAAAGCCGGTTTAGGCTGTAAGGTAAAACTTTACGTTTTTACTTATAAAAAACTTTGTGTTCCGAGTCGTCAATATTATAGTGATATTTATTTCAAATTAACAGTTCTCTCCAAGATAATAATATCATTACATCGATTATACAATAGTAGATCAATCGTCAATTGACCAAGTTCCTTTTGACTTATACAAATTAAATATAATACTAAATATCTCTTATCCCAGGGTTCGTGAGATTCTTTTAACCATTAGTAAGGCCAGGTAAATGCAAAATTAAGGTTACTCAAGTATTACAAAATGTTATTAACTCTAAATATATTGAAATTAAAAATAAGTTGGTTTTACTGGATTGGCGAATCTCAAAATGGCATTGGACGTCTGTAAACAGTTGAAGATGGTCTGCTTAGATAAAATTCATCCAAGAAAAAGTGTTCTGATCCTTAATAAAATTGACGGTGTGATATACTGGAAAGCCCCAGGAACTCTTCTGACCTCTGTTCTTCTCTTACGATCCTGGTGGTTGTCAGTCCCGGTGGAATGGAAATCGTATTATAGCTTCTTCTTGAAGGTGAAGGTTAATTCTGCAGAAACGAGGTCTTCGTATATCTTCTCTATAATTCCGTTAGTTTCGGCCTTTGCTTCCCTCAATTAGTCTTCTGATTATATGGGAAATCGGTTTAATACCGAATCCAGCAGAATTATCCTGGTGAGTGAAGTAAGGAATTCTCTACTATTTTAGAGGTATTTGGTTATAATTTGGAAGTCTAATTGGTTTTATTATTCATCAATGGTGTTATAGAATTAGGTTTTAATTTGGATTTATTAATTTAGATTCATTTTTTTCAAATTTTAACATTCTTTTTTAAATTAGTCTCCTCATCTGAACTCAATAGCATATAACAATCGAAACGAATGATTCAAAATCAACAAGCTTTTTACATTTTAGTTGCCCTAACAACCATTATTTTCTGTCATTGGATGAAATTTGATATCCTAGAGCCAGAATTATAAAATATTACTACTCTTTTTTAATAAAATACTCCATGCTTGGAATTATACCAAATTACCTAAAACTCTCACCCAACCTACCTTATTATACCATATATAATATACTACAGTTTCATTGGACTGGACTTATTAAAAAGGTATTAATTTCCTTTTTCAAATATTAAATTTAGGCCTATAGGTTTTCTTACAACTGTTATAATATTGTTTGGTTTTTAACTTAATTTTCTTTACCTGACCTACTGTACAAATAGTTACTGGTTCATGGTTATTTACATTAATTTTAATTTCCTGGTTTTACTTTATTACATTAATTAATTCGTCCTGGACCCCTTCATTATTTTACAACATAATTATCAGAACTACTTGTCAACCTTTAAACACTTATTGCCATCCTGGCCAAGTTTACAAACATTAATTCAAAACAACTTCATTATTCAATTTTAGTCAATACATATAACATAGTATAATGCCTAACACAGGTAATTATACTTAATTGTCTAAAGACAATTTTAACATAAATAAAAAGATTACCACTGATTAAGTATTCCTATAAAACAACAGTTCCCTCTTACTATACTCAAAACATAAAATAAACATTCTGTGAACACTACCATGCCACAGTATAAAAACAAGTACAATTTATTACATTAACCATTAATTGGTATAGTATTTTATACTTAACGTTATTTATTACATCTCTTAACTTGAGGTACATCTCAGATGTACTAATTACTGAGTAACCTTAATATCGGGGTATGGTCCTTGACCATAGTTAATTCATTTTTTTATGTAACGTTGGGGACCTCAATTCTGTTACGTTACATAACACCCCCCCCCCTTCGAAAGAAGTTTATTTTGTCTCAACGAAGTTTAGTAAAAAATAAACTCATAACTCGTACCTGACCTGGTTGTCCTCTTATTCATAATACTTTTTTATTTCAGACTGGTTGTATACCGGTTATTTGATTAATGGTAATTACTGTTTTCCTGCTCAACTCTCTCTCTCTTGGAGGCAAATTCATCAATTATTTATTCTCTGGGTAGTGGTACTTCCACATTTTACTTGATAAGGATTGGTCACACTAATCATAAAAACTTGTTTTAATATTTATTTTCTTATTTACTACTATAAATTAGCTTTCTCAATTAAGCTTCTGTCTGCTATCTTCCTTCTATTTTCTTCATCTATACTTCTGGAATCTAATATCAATCTATACAGCTATTTCATCATTATCCTTAAAATACTTAATTTCCCTAACATTTTTCCCTATCCTGTGCGATGGTACCAGTCGGGTGGCCACTTTGGGTCCATAACTCCGCTGTCCATCCTTACACCTTCTGAGACCAGGGGAACATCATCCCTGCTCATAAAAATTATTGCCGGAACATTTCTACGGTCAATATATTAAAAATAAAAAATTATAAGTAGTCAATTAGCGACTAATACTAAACACCTTTGGGATTCTTCATACTGTTGCTGTTTACATTTATTTATATATTTCTTCTTCTTCTTGATTCCTTCTTCTTTTCCATTAACTAATAGCATATAACATTATTGATAGGCATTATTTTAAAATCCTTTTGACTTTCCTTCTCGTGACATATTTCTCCGTATCATTTCTTCTTATATAATCTTCAATTCAGAGAAATTCTAAATTATTGTTGTATTAATTATCATCCTCCTTCAGCTTCATTTAGTCCTTAAATTATTCGTTATTCTTCTTATTTGAGCACATTACCATAAATTGTTTTTATTTATATATTTTTCTATCATTCCATTTTAAATCAGTTCTTTTATAAATATTATTTAATCATTTGTCCTTACATTATCTTGGTGGTTTGTCTTTTTATTTTAAATTATATTGTTTCGAAATAAATATTTAGTAAGTTGTTCTTACAGTTTTTTTAGAATTTTGGGGTTTTTTATTTCCAATGGGTTGCTTGGTCGGTTTTCAAAAATTCAGTCCCCTTTTTCTGGTTTGTTTGGAATCTGTTTAACCGTGGTCCATTATTTCCTCTATACTGGTTGTTCGGATTTCTCTAGCGTATAGAATTATTTCCGTCCTTGTGACGTATCTCCCTATCATCTGGTTCTTGCATCTTGTCGCTATAAAATTGTCATTTATGTTCAAGTTTACCATTGCCTTTTGAACTGATTCTTCTGTACTGTTTCTTAATTGTTCTAATGGTTCATACATAAATTCCATAAGTCCTCCACGCTCCTCGGTTAGTTTTGGCCTTTTCGGTCCTTCTAATCTATCTGGGAATTCAAGTGTGGTTCGTTTAAAATTTCTACCTTGCCTTACTTCTCCTGGTTCCGTAATTGGTATATTATGTAGCTGAACCAATCCCCTTTTAATCATCTCCAATCCTTCCCGTGTATTTATTAATTTCCTTTTACGCGTTCGTCTTATTTTCATTGTCTTCATTTCATTGTGAACCCATTTTATTCTTCCGGTTATGTTAATTGGTATCTCGTCAAATTTTTCTTGGGTCTTCGCTTGTATCTCCGTTATTCTAATATCGTTATGGTTTCCTATTTGAGTAATTTTGGTCTCTACTTCCACTCTTGAGTTGTATGATGATTTCATCTGTCTTTTCCAGATCCACCTTAATTTCAGTTATTTGCTGTCTTACTTCCACTTCATAGTTATCAACTCCTTTGCTCAGTGTTTCATCGACAATTATAATACTTCCATTGATGACTTCCCTCAACGCTAGGTCTTGTTCATTGATGATTTGCCGCAACTCCTTATTACGGTTTTCAATTTTCTCATCCATTTGTTTGGTATTTTCTAGAATCTGCCTTAAGCTCTCATCGTTCCTGTCAAACCTTTCATTGATTTGGTTTAAGCTTTCATTTAATAGCCGGTTATTCTCGTCATTTTCCTCTTTATTTTTGTCAAACTTCTCATTCATAAGTTTGATTAAATTCTCACTCAAAATTTCGTTTTGTTTCTTTGAGTTTTCATTGATACTGTCTATTTTATTTTCCAGCTTTTCTGAATTTTCATTTATACTGTCTATTTTATTTTCTAGCTTTTCTGAATTTTGTTTATTATCCTCTTTAATTTGTCTTAAACTCTCATTAGTGTCCTCATTTTGTTTCCTAAAATTTTCATTAGTTTCTTCATTTTGTTCCTCCATTCGTTTATAATTTTCATCATTAGCTTCCTTCTGTTTCTTGGAATCTTCTTTAATTAATTCCCATAGTTTTAGTAAATCCATATCACCTCTGGCTTCTTCTTTATCTGGTTGGTCCCCTTGGGCATCCTCTTTATTGCTCGCCTGTTGTTCCATTTCGGTGTCTGTAACTACCTCTGTTTCTTCTTCCCGTCTATCTTCTTCTGTTCTTGCTCCTTCTCCATCCTTTCAGTAACACCTCTCGTATGCATTCCTGTGCCTCTAATGGTTGCCTGCTCAAGTTAAGTAATAATTAAGACGATTTTTTACTTAACTAAAGCCCCACGTTGGGCGCCAATTTGAAATAAAACAACTTTTATTTGATTTGTTTTTCTTATTGAATTCTATTATGTTCTTACAGGGTTTAATTAAGCTCCACGTTGGTATGCGCCAATTTGTAAAGAACCAAGTTTTACAGGGTGTATTTAATTATATTCGAGGATGTTTGAAAGCCCCACTGTTGGGTTCGCCAATTTGTAACAAACAAGATGTTGCTACGGGGTTTTAATCAATCTGTTATTTATAAATATTATTCGGGTAATCTTATAGGTGACCTCCTGCGACTCAAATTTAATAGGCAAATATATTTGTGATTATGTTATTTTAACTTTTAATTGTACTATAATACAGGTTTACCTAATTATTCAATAGTTGCGCAATATTAATGATATACGTCATGTATTGACTGAATGTATTAAGAATTCTTGCCAACCCTAGTCCCTCTGTATTAGGTAATTCAATTCAAATTTGGTACAGAAAACACGCTAGTTCGGCAATCTCCCGTTCCACCAGCTGTTGACAATTAGCGCTGTTATTTGTAATAGGCTCGCGTCTAGGTTAACCGTTCACCGGATTTTATTCACCCTTTTTCCTGTAACTTACTCCATCCACAACATATAATACCTATTCTGCAATAACATAAAACATTATCTTATACAAGAAAGATTCTTTATTGATTTTATACTTTATTTCAAACTAACAGTTCTCTCCAAGATAATAATATCATTAAATCGATTATACAATAGTAGATCGATCGTCAATTGACCAAGTTCCTTTTGACTTATACAAATTAAATATAATACTAAATATCTCTTATCCCAGGGTTTGTGAGATTCTTTTAACCATTAGTAAGGCCAGGTAAATGCAAAATTAAGGTTACTCAAGTATTACAGAATGTTATTAACTCTAAATATATTGAAATTAAAAATAAGTTGGTTTTACTGGATTGGCGAATCTCAAAATGGCATTGGACGTCTGTAAACAGTTGAAGATGGTCTGCTTAGATTACATTCATCCAAGAAAAAGTGTTCTGATCCTTAATAAAATTGACGGTGTGATATACTGGAAAGCCCCAGGAACTCTTCTGACCTCCGTTCTTCTCTTACGATCCTGGTGGTTGTCAGTCCCGGTGGAATGGAAATCGTATTATAGCTTCTTCTTGAAGGTGAAGGTTAATTCTGCAGAAACGAGGTCTTCGTATATCTTCTCTATAATTCCGTTAGTTTCGGCCTTTGCTTCCCTCAATTAGTCTTCTGATTATATGGGAAATCGGTTTAATACCGAATCCAGCAGAATTATCCTGGTGAGTGAAGTAAGGAATTCTCTACTATTTTAGAGGTATTTGGTTATAATTTGGAAGTCTAATTGGTTTTATTATTCATCAATGGTGTTATAGAATTAGGTTTTAATTTGGATTTATTAATTTAGATTCATTTTTTTCAAATTTTATCATTCTTTTTTAAATTAGTCTCCTCATCTGAACTCAATAGCATATAACAATCGAAACGAATGATTCAAAATCAACAAGCTTTTTACATTTTAGTTACCCTAACAACCATTATTTTCTGTCATTGGATGAAATTTGATATCCTAGAGCCAGAATTATAAAATATTACTACTCTTTTTTAATAAAATACTCCATGCTTGGAATTATACCAAATTACCTAAAACTCTCACCCAACCTACCTTATTATACCATATATAATATACTACAGTTTCATTGGACTGGACTTATTAAAAAGGTATTAATTTCCTTTTACAAATATTAAATTTAGGCCTATAGGTTTTCTTACAACTGTTATAATATTGTTTGGTTTTTAACTTAATTTTCTTTACCTGACCTACTGTACAAATAGTTACTGGTTCATGGTTATTTACATTAATTTTAATTTCCTGGTTTTACTTTATTACATTAATTAATTCGTCCTGGACCCCTTCATTATTTTACAACATAATTATCAGAACTACTTGTCAACCTTTAAACACTTATTGCCATCCTGGCCAAGTTTACAAACATTAATTCAAAACAACTTCATTATTCAATTTTAGTCAATACATATAACATAGTATAATGCCTAACACAGGTAATTATACTTAATTGTCTAAAGACAATTTTAACATAAATAAAAAGATTACCACTGATTAAGTATTCCTATAAAACAACAGTTCCCTCTTACTATACTCAAAACATAAAATAAACATTCTGTGAACACTACCATGCCACAGTATAAAAACAAGTACAATTTATTACATTAACCATTAATTGGTATAGTATTTTATACTTAACGTTATTTATTACATCTCTTAACTTGAGGTACATCTCAGATGTACTAATTACTGAGTAACCTTAATATCGGGGTATGGTCCTTGACCATAGTTAATTCATTTTTTTATGTAACGTTGGGGACCTCAATTCTGTTACGTTACATAACACCCCCCCCCCCTTCGAAAGAAGTTTATTTTGTCTCAACGAAGTTTAGTAAAAAATAAACTCATAACTCGTACCTGACCTGGTTGTCCTCTTATTCATAATACTTTTTTATTTCAGACTGGTTGTATACCGGTTATTTGATTAATGGTAATTACTGTTTTCCTGCTCAACTCTCTCTCTCTTGGAGGCAAATTCATCAATTATTTATTTCTCTGGGTAGTGGTACTTCCACATTTTACTTGATAAGGATTGGTCACACTAATCATAAAAACTTGTTTTAATATTTATTTTCTTATTTACTACTATAAATTAGCTTTCTCAATTAAGCTTCTGTCTGCTATCTTCCTTCTATTTTCTTCATCTATACTTCTGGAATCTAATATCAATCTATACAGCTATTTCATCATTATCCTTAAAATACTTAATTTCCCTAACATTTTTCCCTATCCTGTGCGATGGTACCAGTCGGGTGGCCACTTTGGGTCCATAACTCCGCTGTCCATCCTTACACCTTCTGAGACCAGGGGAACATCATCCCTGCTCATAAAAATTATTGCCGGAACATTTCTACGGTCAATATATTAAAAATAAAAAATTATAAGTAGTCAATTAGCGACTAATACTAAACACCTTTGGGATTCTTCATACTGTTGCTGTTTACATTTATTTATATATTTCTTCTTCTTCTTGATTCCTTCTTCTTTTCCATTAACTAATAGCATATAACATTATTGATAGGCATTATTTTAAAATCCTTTTGACTTTCCTTCTCGTGACATATTTCTCCGTATCATTTCTTCTTATATAATCTTCAATTCAGAGAAATTCTAAATTATTGTTGTATTAATTATCATCCTCCTTCAGCTTCATTTAGTCCTTAAATTATTCGTTATTCTTCTTATTTGAGCACATTACCATAAATTGTTTTTATTTATATATTTTTCTATCATTCCATTTTAAATCAGTTCTTTTATAAATATTATTTAATCATTTGTCCTTACATTATCTTGGTGGTTTGTCTTTTTATTTTAAATTATATTGTTTCGAAATAAATATTTAGTAAGTTGTTCTTACAGTTTTTTTAGAATTTTGGGGTTTTTTATTTCCAATGGGTTGCTTGGTCGGTTTTCAAAAATTCAGTCCCCTTTTTCTGGTTTGTTTGGAATCTGTTTAACCGTGGTCCATTATTTCCTCTATACTGGTTGTTCGGATTTCTCTAGCGTATAGAATTATTTCCGTCCTTGTGACGTATCTCCCTATCATCTGGTTCTTGCATCTTGTCGCTATAAAATTGTCATTTATGTTCAAGTTTACCATTGCCTTTTGAACTGATTCTTCTGTACTGTTTCTTAATTGTTCTAATGGTTCATACATAAATTCCATAAGTCCTCCACGCTCCTCGGTTAGTTTTGGCCTTTTCGGTCCTTCTAATCTATCTGGGAATTCAAGTGTGGTTCGTTTAAAATTTCTACCTTGCCTTACTTCTCCTGGTTCCGTAATTGGTATATTATGTAGCTGAACCAATCCCCTTTTAATCATCTCCAATCCTTCCCGTGTATTTATTAATTTCCTTTTACGCGTTCGTCTTATTTTCATTGTCTTCATTTCATTGTGAACCCATTTTATTCTTCCGGTTATGTTAATTGGTATCTCGTCAAATTTTTCTTGGGTCTTCGCTTGTATCTCCGTTATTCTAATATCGTTATGGTTTCCTATTTGAGTAATTTTGGTCTCTACTTCCACTCTTGAGTTGTATGATGATTTCATCTGTCTTTTCCAGATCCACCTTAATTTCAGTTATTTGCTGTCTTACTTCCACTTCATAGTTATCAACTCCTTTGCTCAGTGTTTCATCGACAATTATAATACTTCCATTGATGACTTCCCTCAACGCTAGGTCTTGTTCATTGATGATTTGCCGCAACTCCTTATTACGGTTTTCAATTTTCTCATCCATTTGTTTGGTATTTTCTAGAATCTGCCTTAAGCTCTCATCGTTCCTGTCAAACCTTTCATTGATTTGGTTTAAGCTTTCATTTAATAGCCGGTTATTCTCGTCATTTTCCTCTTTATTTTTGTCAAACTTCTCATTCATAAGTTTGATTAAATTCTCACTCAAAATTTCGTTTTGTTTCTTTGAGTTTTCATTGATACTGTCTATTTTATTTTCCAGCTTTTCTGAATTTTCATTTATACTGTCTATTTTATTTTCTAGCTTTTCTGAATTTTGTTTATTATCCTCTTTAATTTGTCTTAAACTCTCATTAGTGTCCTCATTTTGTTTCCTAAAATTTTCATTAGTTTCTTCATTTTGTTCCTCCATTCGTTTATAATTTTCATCATTAGCTTCCTTCTGTTTCTTGGAATCTTCTTTACTTAATTCCCATAGTTTTAGTAAATCCATATCACCTCTGGCTTCTTCTTTATCTGGTTGGTCCCCTTGGGCATCCTCTTTATTGCTCGCCTGTTGTTCCATTTCGGTGTCTGTAACTACCTCTGTTTCTTCTTCCCGTCTATCTTCTTCTGTTCTTGCTCCTTCTCCATCCTTTCAGTAACACCTCTCGTATGCATTCCTGTGCCTCTAATGGTTGCCTGCTCAAGTTAAGTAATAATTAAGACGATTTTTTACTTAACTAAAGCCCCACGTTGGGCGCCAATTTGAAATAAAACAACTTTTATTTGATTTGTTTTTCTTATTGAATTCTATTATGTTCTTACAGGGTTTAATTAAGCTCCACGTTGGTATGCGCCAATTTGTAAAGAACCAAGTTTTACAGGGTGTATTTAATTATATTCGAGGATGTTTGAAAGCCCCACTGTTGGGTTCGCCAATTTGTAACAAACAAGATGTTGCTACGGGGTTTTAATCAATCTGTTATTTATAAATATTATTCGGGTAATCTTATAGGTGACCTCCTGCGACTCAAATTTAATAGGCAAATATATTTGTGATTATGTTATTTTAACTTTTAATTGTACTATAATACAGGTTTACCTAATTATTCAATAGTTGCGCAATATTAATGATATACGTCATGTATTGACTGAATGTATTAAGAATTCTTGCCAACCCTAGTCCCTCTGTATTAGGTAATTCAATTCAAATTTGGTACAGAAAACACGCTAGTTCGGCAATCTCCCGTTCCACCAGCTGTTGACAATTAGCGCTGTTATTTGTAATAGGCTCGCGTCTAGGTTAACCGTTCACCGGATTTTATTCACCCTTTTTCCTGTAACTTACTCCATCCACAACATATAATACCTATTCTGCAATAACATAAAACATTATCTTATACAAGAAAGATTCTTTATTGATTTTATACTTTATTTCAAACTAACAGTTCTCTCCAAGATAATAATATCATTAAATCGATTATACAATAGTAGATCGATCGTCAATTGACCAAGTTCCTTTTGACTTATACAAATTAAATATAATACTAAATATCTCTTATCCCAGGGTTTGTGAGATTCTTTTAACCATTAGTAAGGCCAGGTAAATGCAAAATTAAGGTTACTCAAGTATTACAGAATGTTATGAACTCTAAATATATTGAAATTAAAAATAAGTTGGTTTTACTGGATTGGCGAATCTCAAAATGGCATTGGACGTCTGTAAACAGTTGAAGATGGTCTGCTTAGATTACATTCATCCAAGAAAAAGTGTTCTGATCCTTAATAAAATTGACGGTGTGATATACTGGAAAGCCCCAGGAACTCTTCTGACCTCCGTTCTTCTCTTACGATCCTGGTGGTTGTCAGTCCCGGTGGAATGGAAATCGTATTATAGCTTCTTCTTGAAGGTGAAGGTTAATTCTGCAGAAACGAGGTCTTCGTATATCTTCTCTATAATTCCGTTAGTTTCGGCCTTTGCTTCCCTCAATTAGTCTTCTGATTATATGGGAAATCGGTTTAATACCGAATCCAGCAGAATTATCCTGGTGAGTGAAGTAAGGAATTCTCTACTATTTTAGAGGTATTTGGTTATAATTTGGAAGTCTAATTGGTTTTATTATTCATCAATGGTGTTATAGAATTAGGTTTTAATTTGGATTTATTAATTTAGATTCATTTTTGTCAAATTTTAACATTCTTTTTTAAATTAGTCTCCTCATCTGAACTCAATAGCATATAACAATCGAAACGAATGATTCAAAATCAACAAGCTTTTTACATTTTAGTTACCCTAACAACCATTATTTTCTGTCATTGGATGAAATTTGATATCCTAGAGCCAGAATTATAAAATATTACTACTCTTTTTTAATAAAATACTCCATGCTTGGAATTATACCAAATTACCTAAAACTCTCACCCAACCTACCTTATTATACCATATATAATATACTACAGTTTCATTGGACTGGACTTATTAAAAAGGTATTAATTTCCTTTTACAAATATTAAATTTAGGCCTATAGGTTTTCTTACAACTGTTATAATATTGTTTGGTTTTTAACTTAATTTTCTTTACCTGACCTACTGTACAAATAGTTACTGGTTCATGGTTATTTACATTAATTTTAATTTCCTGGTTTTACTTTATTACATTAATTAATTCGTCCTGGACCCCTTCATTATTTTACAACATAATTATCAGAACTACTTGTCAACCTTTAAACACTTATTGCCATCCTGGCCAAGTTTACAAACATTAATTCAAAACAACTTCATTATTCAATTTTAGTCAATACATATAACATAGTATAATGCCTAACACAGGTAATTATACTTAATTGTCTAAAGACAATTTTAACATAAATAAAAAGATTACCACTGATTAAGTATTCCTATAAAACAACAGTTCCCTCTTACTATACTCAAAACATAAAATAAACATTCTGTGAACACTACCATGCCACAGTATAAAAACAAGTACAATTTATTACATTAACCATTAATTGGTATAGTATTTTATACTTAACGTTATTTATTACATCTCTTAACTTGAGGTACATCTCAGATGTACTAATTACTGAGTAACCTTAATATCGGGGTATGGTCCTTGACCATAGTTAATTCATTTTTTTATGTAACGTTGGGGACCTCAATTCTGTTACGTTACATAACACCCCCCCCCCTTCGAAAGAAGTTTATTTTGTCTCAACGAAGTTTAGTAAAAAATAAACTCATAACTCGTACCTGACCTGGTTGTCCTCTTATTCATAATACTTTTTTATTTCAGACTGGTTGTATACCGGTTATTTGATTAATGGTAATTACTGTTTTCCTGCTCAACTCTCTCTCTCTTGGAGGCAAATTCATCAATTATTTATTTCTCTGGGTAGTGGTACTTCCACATTTTACTTGATAAGGATTGGTCACACTAATCATAAAAACTTGTTTTAATATTTATTTTCTTATTTACTACTATAAATTAGCTTTCTCAATTAAGCTTCTGTCTGCTATCTTCCTTCTATTTTCTTCATCTATACTTCTGGAATCTAATATCAATCTATACAGCTATTTCATCATTATCCTTAAAATACTTAATTTCCCTAACATTTTTCCCTATCCTGTGCGATGGTACCAGTCGGGTGGCCACTTTGGGTCCATAACTCCGCTGTCCATCCTTACACCTTCTGAGACCAGGGGAACATCATCCCTGCTCATAAAAATTATTGCCGGAACATTTCTACGGTCAATATATTAAAAATAAAAAATTATAAGTAGTCAATTAGCGACTAATACTAAACACCTTTGGGATTCTTCATACTGTTGCTGTTTACATTTATTTATATATTTCTTCTTCTTCTTGATTCCTTCTTCTTTTCCATTAACTAATAGCATATAACATTATTGATAGGCATTATTTTAAAATCCTTTTGACTTTCCTTCTCGTGACATATTTCTCCGTATCATTTCTTCTTATATAATCTTCAATTCAGAGAAATTCTAAATTATTGTTGTATTAATTATCATCCTCCTTCAGCTTCATTTAGTCCTTAAATTATTCGTTATTCTTCTTATTTGAGCACATTACCATAAATTGTTTTTATTTATATATTTTTCTATCATTCCATTTTAAATCAGTTCTTTTATAAATATTATTTAATCATTTGTCCTTACATTATCTTGGTGGTTTGTCTTTTTATTTTAAATTATATTGTTTCGAAATAAATATTTAGTAAGTTGTTCTTACAGTTTTTTTAGAATTTTGGGGTTTTTTATTTCCAATGGGTTGCTTGGTCGGTTTTCAAAAATTCAGTCCCCTTTTTCTGGTTTGTTTGGAATCTGTTTAACCGTGGTCCATTATTTCCTCTATACTGGTTGTTCGGATTTCTCTAGCGTATAGAATTATTTCCGTCCTTGTGACGTATCTCCCTATCATCTGGTTCTTGCATCTTGTCGCTATAAAATTGTCATTTATGTTCAAGTTTACCATTGCCTTTTGAACTGATTCTTCTGTACTGTTTCTTAATTGTTCTAATGGTTCATACATAAATTCCATAAGTCCTCCACGCTCCTCGGTTAGTTTTGGCCTTTTCGGTCCTTCTAATCTATCTGGGAATTCAAGTGTGGTTCGTTTAAAATTTCTACCTTGCCTTACTTCTCCTGGTTCCGTAATTGGTATATTATGTAGCTGAACCAATCCCCTTTTAATCATCTCCAATCCTTCCCGTGTATTTATTAATTTCCTTTTACGCGTTCGTCTTATTTTCATTGTCTTCATTTCATTGTGAACCCATTTTATTCTTCCGGTTATGTTAATTGGTATCTCGTCAAATTTTTCTTGGGTCTTCGCTTGTATCTCCGTTATTCTAATATCGTTATGGTTTCCTATTTGAGTAATTTTGGTCTCTACTTCCACTCTTGAGTTGTATGATGATTTCATCTGTCTTTTCCAGATCCACCTTAATTTCAGTTATTTGCTGTCTTACTTCCACTTCATAGTTATCAACTCCTTTGCTCAGTGTTTCATCGACAATTATAATACTTCCATTGATGACTTCCCTCAACGCTAGGTCTTGTTCATTGATGATTTGCCGCAACTCCTTATTACGGTTTTCAATTTTCTCATCCATTTGTTTGGTATTTTCTAGAATCTGCCTTAAGCTCTCATCGTTCCTGTCAAACCTTTCATTGATTTGGTTTAAGCTTTCATTTAATAGCCGGTTATTCTCGTCATTTTCCTCTTTATTTTTGTCAAACTTCTCATTCATAAGTTTGATTAAATTCTCACTCAAAATTTCGTTTTGTTTCTTTGAGTTTTCATTGATACTGTCTATTTTATTTTCCAGCTTTTCTGAATTTTCATTTATACTGTCTATTTTATTTTCTAGCTTTTCTGAATTTTGTTTATTATCCTCTTTAATTTGTCTTAAACTCTCATTAGTGTCCTCATTTTGTTTCCTAAAATTTTCATTAGTTTCTTCATTTTGTTCCTCCATTCGTTTATAATTTTCATCATTAGCTTCCTTCTGTTTCTTGGAATCTTCTTTACTTAATTCCCATAGTTTTAGTAAATCCATATCACCTCTGGCTTCTTCTTTATCTGGTTGGTCCCCTTGGGCATCCTCTTTATTGCTCGCCTGTTGTTCCATTTCGGTGTCTGTAACTACCTCTGTTTCTTCTTCCCGTCTATCTTCTTCTGTTCTTGCTCCTTCTCCATCCTTTCAGTAACACCTCTCGTATGCATTCCTGTGCCTCTAATGGTTGCCTGCTCAAGTTAAGTAATAATTAAGACGATTTTTTACTTAACTAAAGCCCCACGTTGGGCGCCAATTTGAAATAAAACAACTTTTATTTGATTTGTTTTTCTTATTGAATTCTATTATGTTCTTACAGGGTTTAATTAAGCTCCACGTTGGTATGCGCCAATTTGTAAAGAACCAAGTTTTACAGGGTGTATTTAATTATATTCGAGGATGTTTGAAAGCCCCACTGTTGGGTTCGCCAATTTGTAACAAACAAGATGTTGCTACGGGGTTTTAATCAATCTGTTGTTTATAAATATTATTCGGGTAATCTTATAGGTGACCTCCTGCGACTCAAATTTAATAGGCAAATATATTTGTGATTATGTTATTTTAACTTTTAATTGTACTATAATACAGGTTTACCTAATTATTCAATAGTTGCGCAATATTAATGATATACGTCATGTATTGACTGAATGTATTAAGAATTCTTGCCAACCCTAGTCCCTCTGTATTAGGTAATTCAATTCAAATTTGGTACAGAAAACACGCTAGTTCGGCAATCTCCCGTTCCACCAGCTGTTGACAATTAGCGCTGTTATTTGTAATAGGCTCGCGTCTAGGTTAACCGTTCACCGGATTTTATTCACCCTTTTTCCTGTAACTTACTCCATCCACAACATATAATACCTATTCTGCAATAACATAAAACATTATCTTATACAAGAAAGATTCTTTATTGATTTTATACTTTATTTCAAACTAACAGTTCTCTCCAAGATAATAATATCATTAAATCGATTATACAATAGTAGATCGATCGTCAATTGACCAAGTTCCTTTTGACTTATACAAATTAAATATAATACTAAATATCTCTTATCCCAGGGTTTGTGAGATTCTTTTAACCATTAGTAAGGCCAGGTAAATGCAAAATTAAGGTTACTCAAGTATTACAGAATGTTATGAACTCTAAATATATTGAAATTAAAAATAAGTTGGTTTTACTGGATTGGCGAATCTCAAAATGGCATTGGACGTCTGTAAACAGTTGAAGATGGTCTGCTTAGATTACATTCATCCAAGAAAAAGTGTTCTGATCCTTAATAAAATTGACGGTGTGATATACTGGAAAGCCCCAGGAACTCTTCTGACCTCCGTTCTTCTCTTACGATCCTGGTGGTTGTCAGTCCCGGTGGAATGGAAATCGTATTATAGCTTCTTCTTGAAGGTGAAGGTTAATTCTGCAGAAACGAGGTCTTCGTATATCTTCTCTATAATTCCGTTAGTTTCGGCCTTTGCTTCCCTCAATTAGTCTTCTGATTATATGGGAAATCGGTTTAATACCGAATCCAGCAGAATTATCCTGGTGAGTGAAGTAAGGAATTCTCTACTCTTTTAGAGGTATTTGGTTATAATTTGGAAGTCTAATTGGTTTTATTATTCATCAATGGTGTTATAGAATTAGGTTTCAATTTGGATTTATTAATTTAGATTCATTTTTTTCAAATTTTATCATTCTTTTTTAAATGTGTCTCCTCATCTGAACTCAATAGCATATAACAATCGAAACGAATGATTCAAAATCAACAAGCTTTTTACATTTTAGTTGCCCTAACAACCATTATTTTCTGTCATTGAATGAAATTTGATATCCTAGAGCCAGAATTATAAAATATTACTACTCTTTTTTAATAAAATACTCCATGCTTGGAATTATACCAAATTACCTAAAACTCTCACCCAACCTACCTTATTATATCGTATAGAATATACTACAGTTTCATTGGACTGGACTTATTAAAAAGGTATTAATTTCCTTTTACAAATATTAAATTTAGGCCTATAGGTTTTCTTACAACTGTTATAATATTGTTTGGTTTTTAACTTAATTTTCTTTACCTGACCTACTGTACAAATAGTTACTGGTTCATGGTTATTTACATTAATTTTAATTTCCTGGTTTTACTTTATTACATTAATTAATTCGTCCTGGACCCCTTCATTATTTTACAACATAATTATCAGAACTACTTGTCAACCTTTAAACACTTATTGCCATCCTGGCCAAGTTTACAAACATTAATTCAAAACAACTTCATTATTCAATTTTAGTCAATACATATAACATAGTATAATGCCTAACACAGGTAATTATACTTAATTGTCTAAAGACAATTTTAACATAAATAAAAAGATTACCACTGATTAAGTATTCCTATAAAACAACAGTTCCCTCTTACTATACTCAAAACATAAAATAAACATTCTGTGAACACTACCATGCCACAGTATAAAAACAAGTACAATTTATTACATTAACCATTAATTGGTATAGTATTTTATACTTAACGTTATTTATTACATCTCTTAACTTGAGGTACATCTCAGATGTACTAATTACTGAGTAACCTTAATATCGGGGTATGGTCCTTGACCATACTTAAATCCTTTTTTTATGTAACGTTGGGGACCTCAATTCTGTTACGTTACATAACATACATCTCGCTATCTATTCAGCTGCCTTAAGTTTTGAAGACATTTAGCTGCCATGAGAAGGAGTGAAATATAAATCTATTTGAAGATTTATATAGTGTTACCAGACCTTAAATAACCATCTGTTAAAAAAAAATTAGTAAACTAATAAGCTTTCAGAAATGGTGTATTTTGGCCTCCGTCAGTTTCCAGTCATCTAGCGCATAACGTATATAGGTTGTATTTGGCTGCCAATTTTTATTACTCTTTGAAGTCTTGATGATATCTGGAAGCCAGCAACGTTGCCAAACGTACTTCAGCTACAGTCGTCTTAGAATTTTGTTGATACATTTATTCAACACAATTCGCTTGGTTTGTTTTTGTCATTTTCATGCTGTTGCTTATGTATTTACCAATATTCACTGTTAATTAGAATTACATGTATTTTCTCCAAAATGAAAGAAAATCACTGGGCTGAAATTTCAGGTTGTACTTACCTACCAATTCCACCATAATGTTCATACAGAAATAACAGATTTGAGAAGAGGTTTTTTACAGTTTATGTTTTGAGTTTGTTTTATCAGATGCTGCAAGAATAAATATTGTTTAATGAGTACTTTAATATTTGTTGACACATCATTTTTTTGATGAAATATACCTTTAATTCATAAATCTGAAAAAACATAACATTCAGTCGAAACATGTTTCTTGAGGTTCCTCATTTTCATGCGTTTAATCAAAAAACGAATAAGAACTATTACAGGATTTTTGCATAATTTAATTTGTTATTACAATGTTTTAATAAAACATAAATAGCAACAGAAATAGAAAAACATGACTGCCTTTAAAAAAACGGCCACTATTTTGAAACTGGTTCAATAACTGGTTCAATAAATTTTGTTAAAATATGATAGAATAGCAAAACGAATGATATAATAAGAAACCAAACCAACCGAGACATACCTTAATCCCATTTACTGACAAGAAGATGTGTATAAAATTAGGCATTGATTTGAAAACCGTTTTTGACGTGACCTGCCACAGTATATGTACAATACATTCATAAATTCACGCAAACGGTCTATGAAAGTAGTTTATAGTAAGCACGCACGTGCACACACACACACACACACACACACACACACACACACACACACACACACACACACACACACACACACACACACACACACACACACACACACACAAACGCGCGCTATATACAACTTTTTTGATAGAGATGGTACAAAAATGTTAAGAAAACTCAAATTTAGGTTATTTTGAAAATGTTGCCATTTAATAACTCACTCTTACAGAACAACATTCTTGTACAGCAGAAAAGTAAAAAAAAAAATAATAATAACAATAATAAAATTCATAATGAAGTACAATTTTTTACATATAACGATATATAATGATGTGGAAAAAACCCAATTTAATCAAAATTAAATAATACAAATGATACAAATTCTCAAGAAAATTATCATAAAGAACAACAATTGGACAAATAATTTTCAAAAAGTGTAAAATCTGTCTTATAAATGAAAGGGAAAATGTATTATATATTAAAGAAGAATCGGCATACCCTACTAATGCAGATAAAAAATGTAATCGAAATTTCACTCCATTATTCTTATTTACTAATAGTATTAACTATCATTTATCGTTTTGATAGTTATGATTCAATTTAATTTATACTCTATTGACAAGTTTAATGGTTATTTATCAGTTTTTCTGATATCCTCTGAGTTACGGTATATCAATTATACAATTTGCAGGTAGGAGACAATGTTATTGTTATCTATTATACATTATTATTTTATGTTAATACAGGTTTTATTTTCACTGTCCTAATCATTGTTGAGTATGTTTTTATTTGGATTCAGAATTATAGTCATAGTCAAGTCATTTAAAATGGTCTGTTAATGGTTTTATATTATTATTTGTCCTTCACTCTGGAGTTCTCTTTCTCTATTTTATTTATCTTCTAGTCATACTCATTTTGGTATTGAGTGGTGGAGATCTTTTATCTCTTCCTTGCTTTATATTCTTCTTTGGTTTTTTCCATAATGCCTTTTCACTTGTTGCTTTCATACTCATCGTACCTGTTTTTTAGTCTACTCACCTACCTAATCTATTGGGTATTTGGGTTATCACATTTAGTATAGTATCTTCTTTGTTGTTGTCTTCATTACTATATTATTCATTGTTTATTGATTCATTATTTAGTCATTAATTCTTGAACAGAATTTAATAATTGTTATATAATTCCTTATACTTGGTCGTTTATGTGTCAGCTGATGGTTATTTTATGTTTAATTGTGGTTCTTTGGTATGGTGATGATATGTAACGTTACGACGAAATCTTTACGTACTCTGTTAAATTGTATAAGTTGTGTGTTCGACACACAAGTGGTCGTTACTTATATGTTGCGCTAACGATGTCCGTAGCGATCCTTCAATTACCAGTACAACACGAGTGGAAACCTTACCTGTTCTTCATTAGGTGTTCATAAATCCCGGGTGGCGCCAAATTATTTAATTAAAACAATTAAATTAACAAATAGGGTGGTTTAGCGTTCTTAGCTATGACGGTCTGGAGTATTCAAATTTTACTCCTGCCATCGTTCGACCTTCTTAATCGAGCAGTTAGTTTGCCGAGTTTGTGACGTGAGCGCTTACCGTCATTTTTGCTCTTTGCTAAATAATACACAATTTATAATACACTTTCCTATGGAATAAAAAACAGTGGTTACACTCTGTACTAGTTTATTATTTGGTGATAGGTAATTACTCAGTTTGACACAAAATTATATTTTGTTATTCAGCAAATTTGCACCGACAATTATTATAAGACAAATATCTCAGGTTGGCGAATCGACTTTGAACGAATTATTCAGTCAAAGATGGCAACTGCTAGGTTTGTTTACAGTTTATTCCGTTCAACTTCCTGGGTTCTTGTGATTACGAAAGAAATATTAATAATGATTACAATAAAATACACTACCTTACATTATTTGTACTTAAATAATATAATGTGTAATTATAATTTGTTCCTGGAGTGTGGTAAAGTGTGTTTCAAAAGTTTGTAATTTTCATACAGGTTATTTTTCTAGTTCACAAAATTTCAGTGTTTTATTTTTTAATTAATCTTTGAAAAAAATAATATTCAGTTTATAGTGAGAGTTCAGATTACTGTGAGAAAAATTTACAGAGAATTTATTTCAGAAATTCGGGTAATTTAATAATACTTATCAAATCAGTTGACTTGATGGAACTGTCATTCAGTCGAAATGGAATGGGGCTTCAATAGTCATCAATTTTCAATTATCTTGGGGCTTATGTACGTCTGCCATCTTTTTCATGTTAGTTGTAGAAATTTATTAATTTAAAATTTATTTAAATTGGTCCTTGGCATCAGTTAAATGTTCTTGTCCTTCGTCTGCTTCTTACGTTTTCATCTTTTTGAATTTTGATTACTTTTTAAACATTTTATATTAAAATTTTGGTCATTCACGGCCTGGCGTCTATTCTGGATGAGCGTCACTTATGGAATAATAAGATTTAACGGAAAATTTGTAACCAACGTTCCGTTGTCATGGTTACTAATAGATTCTGATTGGCTGATCTTGACTTAAACCATTGTTATCACATTTGAATTTTTATTCAAAATCACTGTATATCTTCTGATTGCTATTATTCTTCCGTCTTCCTCTCTATGTATTAAATATTATCACTATTGTTCGTATTTTCTTTCAAAGATCATTTTGACATCCCATACGGTTGGGTTTTCTAATGTATTATTGTTTGGAAAAATATTTTGATATTTGTTAATTACATTTCTTTTTTATTTTAAGTCCTTATTCTAACATTTATCTTTTAATCTGATTCACAAATTATCCTTGACTAGTTATTTACCTTGGATTTGCTAATATTCTTGTTAATTTTTTTTACAATTGTAGTTATTTGTTTTTTAGGCATTTCATAGGCCTAAGTAGTAGCTGACTATATTTACTTATTTTATACAAATTACTTCTTAATTCACCCTCATACATGTTTTGTTTTGATATTATAAATGATTTGTTTACATATTGGTGTGTTTTGGATCTGTTTTTATAATAATTGTATGTTACCATTAGTTTCTACATTATGGTTTGTTAATTATTTCCTAACTGATTTTCCAGTGTTATTAGATCTGTATTAATTTATCTTTCTATTTACTTATTTTGCCATTGTTAATAACTAGGCTATTACTTACTATTCTCTATTACATAAAACATAACATCTAGGCCTATGGTCTGTATAATTCCTTCAGCCATATCCTATTCATAAATTAAATCAAACAATTTTTTAACAGTTATTAGGTAATGTTTGCTTACAATTCGTTTCATTCTTAATTATTTTTTTTGGGTGATAAACATCATCACACCATTTAAATTTACTTAATTGATTATCCCTTAGAACATGGGGTGTTTATTTTATTTTGCTCTTATTTTCTTTATTATATTTTTTCTTATACAAACTTTACCTTCTAGCCATGGTAACCCTAACTTTTAACCTTCCATGGCATTCCCCCTTTGAATACTATTGTATCCCTCATTTACAATTAATCTTAATACTATCATTAAATACTATCATGAACAAAATTCTTAATTAATATTACTGTTCACCATTAATCATTTAGTGTTTATCACAGATTATTAAGTGTTTACACCTATCAATAGGGTTTCTCATTATTTTGGGGTTTTACACTTTCACTTTTGCACTTCTTAAATTTTATTTTAAGTGTTATTAGTGGGTAATCCCTAACATTACATTCTCTTTGTCACTTAGTTATGTTTACTTTCTCACTATCTCTCTCTTTACCAATGTTATTTATACGATTAATAAGTTCATGTCTTTATAGAGTTCTTTATTACATTTAAACTCTATTTCTTTGGTTAGTGTACTTTTATTTTTCTCATTATTTTTTCGGGTTTTATCAATTATCATTTACATTTATCATTTAATAGATAATAATAATTATCTTTTACATTTGTTAGTTATTGGTTTCGTTTCCATTATTATATTTGATTGTATCATTTCTCCTTTTTCTATTCTATATTATTTGTTTGTGTCATATCATTTGTTTTCCTTTTATTTCCTTTATACTTGTTTTGTTTCATTTTCATTTTCCTCCTTCTTCGATTTCATTTTATTTCCTTTATATTTCATTTTATTTTGGTTTTCCCCTTCTCATTTGGTTTCATTTTATTTGGTTGTATTGAGTCAATCACTTCATTCAATCACTTTATTCAATCACTTGGGTTAGGTCACATCGTCGTTTGTCGCGTCATTGTCATTTTATTTTCATTAGTTTAAACATTTTATATATTCTCGGATTTCATTGTCCATGACGTGTCCGTTACTTACGGAATAAAATTGGGGTTTATTATTCTAATAGCACATAAAATGAAAAACTTATATCTAACGTAATTCTTACGTACTAAAGAGTAATGAGTAATTTGATCAATGTTTTCAGAATGAATATTAGCTTTCAGAGGGAAAGCTTATAAATATGAATTTATTCGAACTTGTTTCTCGTTACTTTTTAAAGTTAATTTTTAAATAATTTAATTAATGATTTTTCAAGACTTTAATACTGATTTTACTACTTCAGAATGCTTCTAAATACTCTTAAATAAATTAGCCGTGAATCTTGTTCTACCTGCCTTTATTTACTTGTGATTGGTTTCACGTATACTGCAGTATAAGTTTCTTAAGTGATTCAATATTAAGATTTGTATAGCGCTTTTTATCTATGTCTATTTCTTATCTATTGCTTCTTACTTAACTTATACTTGTTCTACAGATTATCACAAAATTGAAGTTCTTATTAACTTAGAGTCTCTGTTTTTATAGGCATCTGAATGAAATTGACTTTACAATTGATTTTAACAAAAGAAAGAAAAATGATCTTTTTATATAAAATGTATAAATGATTTTTGACTTTCCTGGTATTGAAGTTCTCGAAGATGTCCTCTGGGGTCCCTCGATGTCCTAGTCCAATCAGCTAGTGGCGATGATTTCCGCTGCGTCCTGGATTCCAACGAAGAGTTCAGGGATCAGCAACTCCGTTCCTTCAGCAACTGTTGATGGATTTATCTTCCGTGGTTTAACTGCTGCAACTGCTTCAGGCCCTCGGTGTGGATACTCTGCACTGTGTGTGTGTGTGTGTGTACCTCGTCTTGGGTGTTGCTCTGCATCGTCAGTTCTTCAGCTCATACCACGATTTAGACGGCCTCGTTCTGTTGTACTCTGAGCGTGACTTCTAGTAGTATATGGTCGATCTCTTATATGCGTACGCCAACCGTTTGGGTGTATTGCGCTGTATGCTTATTTGTTGATGAATAAGACTATCGCACGTAGACGTCGTCACAGTCCAGTCGTTATAGAAGAGTGTCTGTGCTGTTCAGAAGTTGAATCTTTACAGAAGTGTGTGTGTGTTCACTGTTTGAGTCCTGACAGAAGAGAATGTGTGTGTACTGGTTGAATGTTAACAGAAGAGTATGTTTACTGGTTGATCGCCAACAGAAGAGAGTGTGTGTGTTCACAGCTTGATCGCTAACAGAAGAGTGAAGAGCGTTCAGCTCGAAACCAACGGTTGTTCAAAATTTTTAGAATGATCTGATTGGCTGAAACATTCTCCCTTCTACTTAAAATTTAGTCACCTCATTCCGTGAGAACGAAAAATAATTCCCACAGTCCAAGAATTATTATTATTTTTAATATTCTGGAATACACCGGAACCAATTGTCGGTCGGACGTCCGGTTGCAATTTGTATTGCGATTATCTTGGCTGGAAGCCAAGTTATGCTTAATCTAACATATACATTTGATTCGTAATTTTTACAATTATAACATATCCAAATCTGAACTCCCTAGCTCTCTTACTATGGAAGTTATTTAAATAAAATGAATTATCTCATTAACTCTTTAATTATATTTATTGAAATTTGCACACCGTATTCTTAATATTTCGGCAAATATTTTGGCTATTTTGAATTTTGCCTATATTTATTCGTTTCCAAAATATTAATGTTTTAAAGTTAGGGCAAATGTCCCTAATTTATAACGGTGTGTGCGCGATTACATAACACCACCGGACATATCCGCTGGGCGTTTTACAATTGTTTAGAATGCTCGCTACAGCACGAGATATGGTTCTATGGATTTAAATTTGTTTTATATTTGATTTTTAAAACTTTCTACATATAACCCCAAATCTATGGGATTTGGTACGTTATATACACCCCACCCGTTTAAAAAAAAAGAATGTAGATTATACAGTTATTTTTTTTTTTCTACATGTATATTCTTCATGTTTCACAAGTATGCATTGTTCTATTTACATACAAAACATATACTGATATAACTGTCTTATTCATACAAGCTTTATAAATATAACCTACTTCTAATACATTTAAGATATTGTGTATAAAATATTGTGAGACAATGTTTATAGCATGGGTAGTACTTAATAGCGAGACAATTTACAAGGTATTTCACACAGATGACAACAGACAATAGCGGCGCGTGTGCTTAGGAATGTGCTTCCGTTTTGCTACCCCTGTTATCGCGTAGTAAACGTCGTTAATTAGCCTCTGCGTTTAGAAACCAGCTGAGTGCGGCTCGTGTGCGCGTCGTTGCTTTGTGAACGCGTTTCCTGTAACCGTCACCCGTCCTCACACCTCGTCTTGCACGTTAGTTTATCCGCGGTACGACTGATTGTTATTTATTTATAACTTGTCCACAATTATTATTATTTATATCTAATACTCTAAGTTATATTAAACAGTTATTATTGATATTTAAATATTAGTATTTAAATTATTTCTAACTTTATATGATTTATATTTACAGTGCCTCTAATATTTGGTAACTCTCTTTATTGGTGGTTCGACAATATTCTTCTATCCACGCGTAAAATCCTTCGCTATCCCCGGATACCACACTAGCGGTCTCCCAAACTACCTGCGTGGAACACCGTCTCCATGTTCCTGTACTACCGGACACGTTATGTTAGGTGGGCATTGTTGTATTGTATTTAACTCCAACAATGGTTCTCTAACATTCGGTGTGAACACCTTATTAACCGGCACACAAATTTCATGAGAAAAATCACCTTTATTACATCTACTATTTTTCTTATTTCTACCAATCTTATTTCTAAACATTTTTGCAGGGTTTATTGCGCATCCTTTTTGGATGCGCCCTGTTGCACTTTTTTTGTATGGGGAAACTGTTTCACTTTTGCAATAGGGTCTCTAACATTTTCTATTTCGCTAGTTTGAGCGGTCGTACCCATATCTGATACCGCGACTGTTTGTATGGCTCTCATTGGAGTTCCATCGTTGCCTTTGCTTATCGGTTTCTGCCTATTGAAACTCGTCTTCCCCTTATATTCAAAGGTTTTATTTTGCGGTTCCGGCGGTGCTTGTGAAGCTGAACTAGTGCTAGGCCTTGGATCAGTTTGGGTATGATATTGCCCATGTCTATTTTGGCTATCACTATTTGGATTATAGTTCGGGCTATACCTCCATCCGCTGAAATCGAAAACGGTTTCACTTTGGGATGTTAATATTAATAGTTCGTCAACCGTATGTATACCTTGCGTAAATACGGCTACCCGAATATTATGATTAAAATGGTACGCCAATTTCGTGACTATATCGACCTTGGAAAACGCTGGTGTTAAATGTTTAGCGCGTTCAACCTGTTGTATGATATAGTTTTCGGGCGTTATACCCTGCTTCCGGTCATAACGTCCGTATTCTAATTCATTACGCAGGAGTCTTTGCGTGTGCGCATTCCAATATCGGTTTTCAAACATTTGTCTAAATTCCGTGTATGTGGTAATTTTATCACGTACAATGTTATACCGTCGCCTGGCTGAATCGCGCATCGCGTTAACTACCCACTGTATCCGGTCTTGATCCTCTAATCGCGAACCTACCCTTGTCATTTTGTTTTCACAAGTTAGCAAGAACTCAATCGGGGTTTCATTATTTTCACCGGTGAAATAGACTTGATTCTTTTCGTCTACTTGCCCTTGTACTAGAATATTTGGTGCCGATTTCCTCCGTACTTCCTGTCGCACTTTAGAAATCTCCTCGCTAAGCGTTTGCAGTACCTTTACTCTATTTATGTCGACATCAGAACGAACTTCTACAATCAACCCGTCTAACCTAGCAACTTGTCGTTGTGTTTCGCTTACGTCGGTTTGTATCTGTACTTCAAGATTATCGACTTTTTTGGCTACATCCGCGGTCTGTTTTTCACACTTGCTGATGTGTTCTTTAAATCGCCCTTCCGTACGCGAAATCTGTTCAACAAACGATTTATGCATTGTGGTCTCAAAAACCTTAAAACGTTCATTTATTTTTGTTTCGACCGTATGAATTTTTTCTCCGACTTCGGTAACTTTAGAATCTAAGCTTTTCATGCTTTCATCGATTTTAGCAGTTGTTTGTCTTATCTCCGCGTTTATATCCGTTTTACTCTGTTCTAATGTCTCGGTTAAACTTGTTTTCTGTGCGTCTATTTTAGCAGTTATTTCCGCGATATTTATTTCAGCTTTAGCCGCGCTTTGTTCAAATTTTGCGTCTATTTTAGCCGTTAATTCCGCGGTGTTTAGTTCAGCTTTGGCTGCACTTTGCTCGAATTTCGCGTTCATTTCTGCCGCGGTTTGCTCAGCTTTAGCCGCGTTTTGTTTCATTTCTTGCAACAATTGTTTTAACATTTTGTCGGTCTCCATTTTTACACAATATTCTTAACACTCTATTGCTGTACTTATTACCAATTCACAAAACTTTCTTTAGGGATTGTTTGAGTTGGACGCCAGCTGTTTTACTAATTAAAACAGCAAACTTGTTGCAATTTAATTTACTACAATTAAATTTTACAATTTAAAATTTAATCAAATTTAAATCGGGCCCCACGTTCCGGGCGACATATATAACTTTACAACTTTGTTAACTTTGGGAAGCCCCAAGTTCAGGGCAACATTTATAACTTTACTGAACTTGCAAACTTTACAAATTATGGTGTGTGAACTGACCTACCTGCTGTGGGTTCTTGCGTCTTCTTCTTCCGACTAGGGCCGTAGGAATTTGTGATTTGAATTCGCAAGTAGGTTAATTCAAAAGTACAAGCACAAAGTGTATCGTTATAATAATTGTGAATAGTTTTGTGATGTTGGTAGATTTTGGAGTACAGCAATAACAAAACAGTGTTGGGTATAAAATTGGGGTTTATTATTCTAATAGCACATAAAATGAAAAACTTATATCTAACCTAATTCTTACATACTAAAGAGTAATGAGTAATTTGATCAATGTTTTCAGAACGAATATTAGCTTTCAGAGGGAAAGCTTATAAATATGAATTTATTCGAACTTGTTTCTCGTTACTTTTTAAAGTTAATTTTTAAAATAATTTAATTAATGATTTTTCAAGACTTTAATACTGATTTTACTACTTCAGAATGCTTCTAAATACTCTTAAATAAATTAGCCGTGAATCTTGTTCTACCTGCCTTTATTTACTTGTGATTGGTTTCACGTATACTGCAGTATAAGTTTCTTAAGTGATTCAATATTAAGATTTGTATAGCGCTTTTTATCTATGTCTATTTCTTATCTATTGCTTCTTACTTAACTTATACTTGTTCTACAGATTATCACAAAATTGAAGTTCTTATTAACTTAGAGTCTCTGTTTTTGTAGGCATCTGAATGAAATTGACTTTACAATTGATTTTAACAAAAGAAAGAAAAATGATCTTTTTATATAAAATGTATAAATGATTTTTGACTTTCCTGGTATTGAAGTTCTCGAAGATGTCCTCTGGGGTCCCTCGATGTCCTAGTCCAATCAGCTAGTGGCGATGATTTCCGCTGCGTCCTGGATTCCAACGAAGAGTTCAGGGATCAGCAACTCCGTTCCTTCAGCAACTGTTGATGGATTTATCTACCGTGGTTTAACTGCTGCAACTGCTTCAGGCCCTCGGTGTGGATACTCTGCACTGTGTGTGTGTGTGTGTGTGTGTGTACCTCGTCTCGGGTGTTGCTCTGCATCGTCAGTTCTTCAGCTCATACCACGATTTAGACGGCCTCGTTCTGTTGTACTCTGGGCGTGACTTCTAGTAGTATATGGTCGATCTCTTATATGCGTACGCCAACCGTTTGGGTGTATTGCGCTGTATGCTTATTTGTTGATGAATAAGACTATCGCACGTAGACGTCGTCACAGTCCAGTCGTTATAGAAGAGTGTCTGTGCTGTTCAGAAGTTGAATCTTTACAGAAGTGTGTGTGTGTTCACTGTTTGAGTCCTGACAGAAGAGAATGTGTGTGTACTGGTTGAATGTTAACAGAAGAGTATGTTTACTGGTTGATCGCCAACAGAAGAGAGTGTGTGTGTTCACAGCTTGATCGCTAACAGAAGAGTGAAGAGCGTTCAGCTCGAAACCAACGGTTGTTCAAAATTTTTAGAATGATCTGATTGGCTGAAACATTCTCCCTTCTACTTAAAATTTAGTAACCTCATTCCGTGAGAACGAAAAATAATTCCCACAGTCCAAGAATTATTATTATTTTTAATATTCTGGAATAAACCGGAACCAATTGTCGGTCGGACGTCCGGTTGCAATTTGTATTGCGATTATCTTGGCTGGAAGCCAAGTTATGCTTAATCTAACATATACATTTGATTCGTAATTTTTACAATTATAACATATCCAAATCTGAACTCCCTAGCTCTCTTACTATGGAAGTTATTTAAATAAAATGAATTATCTCATTAACTCTTTAATTATATTTATTGAAATTTGCACACCGTATTCTTAATATTTCGGCAAATATTTTGGCTATTTTGAATTTTGCCTATATTTATTCGTTTCCAAAATATTAATGTTTTAAAGTTAGGGCAAATGTCCCTAATTTATAACGGTGTGTGCGCGATTACATAACACCACCGGACATATCCGATGGGCGTTTTACAATTGTTTAGAATGCTCGCTACAGCACGAGATATGGTTCTATGGATTTAAATTTGTTTTATATTTGATTTTTAAAACTTTCTACATATAACCCCAAATCTATGGGATTTGGTACGTTATATACACCCCACCCGTTTAAAAAAAAAGAATGTAGATTATACAGTTATTTTTTTTTCTACATGTATATTCTTCATGTTTCACAAGTATGCATTGTTCTATTTACATACAAAACATATACTGATATAACTGTCTTATTCATACAAGCTTTATAAATATAACCTACTTCTAATACATTTAAGATATTGTGTATAAAATATTGTGAGACAATGTTTATAGCATGGGTAGTACTTAATAGCGAGACAATTTACAAGGTATTTCACACAGATGACAACAGACAATAGCGGCGCGTGTGCTTAGGAATGTGCTTCCGTTTTGCTACCCCTGTTATCGCGTAGTAAACGTCGTTAATTAGCCTCTGCGTTTAGAAACCAGCTGAGTGCGGCTCGTGTGCGCGTCGTTGCTTTGTGAACGCGTTTCCTGTAACCGTCACCCGTCCTCACACCTCGTCTTGCACGTTAGTTTATCCGCGGTACGACTGATTGTTATTTATTTATAACTTGTCCACAATTATTATTATTTATATCTAATACTCTAAGTTATATTAAACAGTTATTATTGATATTTAAATATTAGTATTTAAATTATTTCTAACTTTATATGATTTATATTTACAGTGCCTCTAATATTTGGTAACTCTCTTTATTGGTGGTTCGACAATATTCTTCTATCCACGCGTAAAATCCTTCGCTATCCCCGGATACCACACTAGCGGTCTCCCAAACTACCTGCGTGGAACACCCTCTCCATGTTCCTGTACTACCGGACACGTTATGTTAGGTGGGCATTGTTGTATTGTATTTAACTCCAACAATGGTTCTCTAACATTCGGTGTGAACACCTTATTAACCGGCACACAAATTTCATGAGAAAAATCACCTTTATTACATCTACTATTTTTCTTATTTCTACCAATCTTATTTCTAAACATTTTTGCAAGGTTTATTGCGCATCCTTTTTGGATGCGCCCTGTTGCACTTTTTTTGTATGGGGAAACTGTTTCACTTTTGCAATAGGGTCTCTAACATTTTCTATTTCGCTAGTTTGAGCGGTCGTACCCATATCTGATACCGCGACTGTTTGTATGGCTCTCATTGGAGTTCCATCGTTGCCTTTGCTTATCGGTTTCTGCCTATTGAAACTCGTCTTCCCCTTATATTCAAAGGTTTTATTTTGCGGTTCCGGCGGTGCTTGTGAAGCTGAACTAGTGCTAGGCCTTGGATCAGTTTGGGTATGATATTGCCCATGTCTATTTTGGCTATCACTATTTGGATTATAGTTCGGGCTATACCTCCATCCGCTGAAATCGAAAACGGTTTCACTTTGGGATGTTAATATTAATAGTTCGTCAACCGTATGTATACCTTGCGTAAATACGGCTACCCGAATATTATGATTAAAATGGTACGCCAATTTCGTGACTATATCGACCTTGGAAAACGCTGGTGTTAAATGTTTAGCGCGTTCAACCTGTTGTATGATATAGTTTTCGGGCGTTATACCCTGCTTCCGGTCATAACGTCCGTATTCTAATTCATTACGCAGGAGTCTTTGCGTGTGCGCATTCCAATATCGGTTTTCAAACATTTGTCTAAATTCCGTGTATGTGGTAATTTTATCACGTACAATGTTATACCGTCGCCTGGCTGAATCGCGCATCGCGTTAACTACCCACTGTATCCGGTCTTGATCCTCTAATCGCGAACCTACCCTTGTCATTTTGTTTTCACAAGTTAGCAAGAACTCAATCGGGGTTTCATTATTTTCACCGGTGAAATAGACTTGATTCTTTTCGTCTACTTGCCCTTGTACTAGAATATTTGGTGCCGATTTCCTCCGTACTTCCTGTCGCACTTTAGAAATCTCCTCGCTAAGCGTTTGCAGTACCTTTACTCTATTTATGTCGACATCAGAACGAACTTCTACAATCGACGCGTCTAACCTAGCAACTTGTCGTTGTGTTTCGCTTACGTCGGTTTGTATCTGTACTTCAAGATTATCGACTTTTTTGGCTACATCCGCGGTCTGTTTTTCAAACTTGCTGATGTGTTCTTTAAATCGCCCTTCCGTACGCGAAATCTGTTCAACAAACGATTTATGCATTGTGGTCTCAAAAACCTTAAAACGTTCATTTATTTTTGTTGTGACCGTATGAATTTTTTCTCCGACTTCGGTAACTTTAGAATCTAAGCTTTTCATGCTTTCATCGATTTTAGCAGTTGTTTGACTTATCTCCGCGTTTATATCCGTTTTACTCTGTTCTAATGTCTCGGTTAAACTTGTTTTCTGTGCGTCTATTTTAGCAGTTATTTCCGCGATATTTATTTCAGCTTTAGCCGCGCTTTGTTCAAATTTTGCGTCTATTTTAGCCATTAATTCCGCGGTGTTTAGTTCAGATTTGGCTGCACTTTGCTCGAATTTCGCGTTCATTTCTGCCGCGGTTTGCTCAGCTTTAGCCGCGTTTTGTTTCATTTCTTGCAACAATTGTTTTAACATTTTGTCGGTCTCCATTTTTACACAATATTCTTAACACTCTATTGCTGTACTTATTACCAATTCACAAAACTTTCTTTAGGGATTGTTTGAGTTGGACGCCAGCTGTTTTACTAATTAAAACAGCAAACTTGTTGCAATTTAATTTACTACAATTAAATTTTACAATTTAAAATTTAATCAAATTTAAATCGGGCCCCACGTTCCGGGCGACATATATAACTTTACAACTTTGTTAACTTTGGGAAGCCCCAAGTTCAGGGCAACATTTATAACTTTACTGAACTTGCAAACTTTACAAATTATGGTGTGTGAACTGACCTACCTGCTGTGGGTTCTTGCGTCTTCTTCTTCCGACTAGGGCCGTAGGAATTTGTGATTTGAATTCGCAAGTAGGTTAATTCAAAAGTACAAGCACAAAGTGTATCGTTATAATAATTGTGAATAGTTTTGTGATGTTGGTAGATTTTGGAGTACAGCAATAACAAAACAGTGTTGGGTATAAAATTGGGGTTTATTATTCTAATAGCACATAAAATGAAAAACTTATATCTAACCTAATTCTTACATACTAAAGAGTAATGAGTAATTTGATCAATGTTTTCAGAACGAATATTAGCTTTCAGAGGGAAAGCTTATAAATATGAATTTATTCGAACTTGTTTCTCGTTACTTTTTAAAGTTAATTTTTAAAATAATTTAATTAATGATTTTTCAAGACTTTAATACTGATTTTACTACTTCAGAATGCTTCTAAATACTCTTAAATAAATTAGCCGTGAATCTTGTTCTACCTGCCTTTATTTACTTGTGATTGGTTTCACGTATACTGCAGTATAAGTTTCTTAAGTGATTCAATATTAAGATTTGTATAGCGCTTTTTATCTATGTCTATTTCTTATCTATTGCTTCTTACTTAACTTATACTTGTTCTACAGATTATCACAAAATTGAAGTTCTTATTAACTTAGAGTCTCTGTTTTTGTAGGCATCTGAATGAAATTGACTTTACAATTGATTTTAACAAAAGAAAGAAAAATGATCTTTTTATATAAAATGTATAAATGATTTTTGACTTTCCTGGTATTGAAGTTCTCGAAGATGTCCTCTGGGGTCCCTCGATGTCCTAGTCCAATCAGCTAGTGGCGATGATTTCCGCTGCGTCCTGGATTCCAACGAAGAGTTCAGGGATCAGCAACTCCGTTCCTTCAGCAACTGTTGATGGATTTATCTACCGTGGTTTAACTGCTGCAACTGCTTCAGGCCCTCGGTGTGGATACTCTGCACTGTGTGTGTGTGTGTGTGTACCTCGTCTCGGGTGTTGCTCTGCATCGTCAGTTCTTCAGCTCATACCACGATTTAGACGGCCTCGTTCTGTTGTACTCTGGGCGTGACTTCTAGTAGTATATGGTCGATCTCTTATATGCGTACGCCAACCGTTTGGGTGTATTGCGCTGTATGCTTATTTGTTGATGAATAAGACTATCGCACGTAGACGTCGTCACAGTCCAGTCGTTATAGAAGAGTGTCTGTGCTGTTCAGAAGTTGAATCTTTACAGAAGTGTGTGTGTGTTCACTGTTTGAGTCCTGACAGAAGAGAATGTGTGTGTACTGGTTGAATGTTAACAGAAGAGTATGTTTACTGGTTGATCGCCAACAGAAGAGAGTGTGTGTGTTCACAGCTTGATCGCTAACAGAAGAGTGAAGAGCGTTCAGCTCGAAACCAACGGTTGTTCAAAATTTTTAGAATGATCTGATTGGCTGAAACATTCTCCCTTCTACTTAAAATTTAGTAACCTCATTCCGTGAGAACGAAAAATAATTCCCACAGTCCAAGAATTATTATTATTTTTAATATTCTGGAATACACCGGAACCAATTGTCGGTCGGACGTCCGGTTGCAATTTGTATTGCGATTATCTTGGCTGCAAGCCAAGTTATGCTTAATCTAACATATACATTTGATTCGTAATTTTTACTATTATAACATATCCAAATCTGAACTCCCTAGCTCTCTTACTATGGAAGTTATTTAAATAAAATAAATTATCTCATTAACTCTTTAATTATATTTATTGAAATTTGCACACCGTATTCTTAATATTTCGGCAAATATTTTGGCTATTTTGAATTTTGCCTATATTTATTAGTTTCCAAAATATTAATGTTTTAAAGTTAGGGCAAATGTCCCTAATTTATAACGGTGTGTGCGCGATTACATAACACCACCGGACATATCAGCTGGGCGTTTTAGAATTGTTTAGAATGCTCGCTACAGCACGAGATATGGTTCTATGGATTTAAATTTGTTTTATATTTGATTTTTAAAACTTTCTACATATAACCCCAAATCTATGGGATTTGGTACGTTATATACACCCCACCCGTTTAAAAAAAAAAAGAATGTAGATTATACAGTTATTATTTTTTTTCTACATGTATATTCTTCATGTTTCACAAGTATGCATTGTTCTATTTACATACAAAACATATACTGATATAACTGTCTTATTCATACAAGCTTTATAAATATAACCTACTTCTAATACATTTAAGATATTGTGTATAAAATATTGTGAGACAATGTTTGTAGCATGGGTAGTACTTAATAGCGAGACAATTTACAAGGTATTTCACACAGATGACAACAGACAATAGCGGCGCGTGTGCTTAGGAATGTGCTTCCGTTTTGCTACCCCTGTTATCGCGTAGTAAACGTCGTTAATTAGCCTCTGCATTTAAAAACCAGCTGAGTGCGGCTCGTGTGCGCGTCGTTGCTTTGTGAACGCGTTTCCTGTAACCGTCACCCGTCCTCACACCTCGTCTTGCACGTTAGTTTATCCGCGGTACGACTGATTGTTATTTATTTATAACTTGTCCACAATTATTATTATTTATATCTAATACTCTAAGTTATATTAAACAGTTATTATTGATATTTAAATATTAGTATTTAAATTATTTCTAGCTTTATATGATTTATATTTACAGTGCCTCTAATATTTGGTAACTCTCTTTATTGGTGGTTCGACAATATTCTTCTATCCACGCGTAAAATCCTTCGCTATCCCCGGATACCACACTAGCGGCTCCCAAACTACCTGCGTGGAACACCGTCTCCATGTTCCTGTACTACCGGACACGTTATGTTAGGTGGGCATTGTTGTATTGTATTTAACTCCAACAATGTTTCTCTAACATTCGGTGTGAACACCTTATTAACCGGCACACAAATTTCATGAGAAAAATCACCTTTATTACATCTACTATTTTTCTTATTTCTACCAATCTTATTTCTAAACAATTTTGCAGGGTTTATTGCGCATCCTTTTTGGATGCGCCCTGTTGCACGTTTTTTGTATGGGGAAACTGTTTCACTTTTGCAATAGGGTCTCTAACATTTTCTATTTCGCTAGTTTGAGCGGTCGTACCCATATCTGATACCGCGACTGTTTGTATGGCTCTCATTGGAGTTCCATCGTTGCCTTTGCTTATCGGTTTCTGCCTATTGAAACTCGTCTTCCCCTTATATTCAAAGGTTTTATTTTGCGGTTCCGGCGGTGCTTGTGAAGCTGAACTAGTGCTAGGCCTTGGATCAGTTTGGGTATGATATTCTCCATGTCTATTTTGGCTATCACTATTTGGATTATAGTTCGGGCTATACCTCCATCCGCTGAAATCGAAAACGGTTTCACTTTGGGATGTTAATATTAATAGTTCGTCAACCGTATGTATACCTTGCGTAAATACGGCTACCCGAATATTATGATTAAAATGGTACGCCAATTTCGTGACTATATCGACCTTGGAAAACGCTGGTGTTAAATGTTTAGCGCGTTCAACCTGTTGTATGATATAGTTTTCGGGCGTTATACCCTGCTTCCGGTCATAACGTCCGTATTCTAATTCATTACGCAGGAGTCTTTGCGTGTGCGCATTCCAATATCGGTTTTCAAACATTTGTCTAAATTCCATGTATGTGGTAATTTTATCACGTACAATGTTATACCGTCGCCTGGCTGAATCGCGCATCGCGTTAACTACCCACTGTATCCGGTCTTGATCCTCTAATCGCGAACCTACCCTTGTCATTTTGTTTTCACAAGTTAGCAAGAACTCAATCGGGGTTTCATTATTTTCACCGGTGAAATAGACTTGATTCTTTTCGTCTACTTGCCCTTGTACTAGAATATTTGGTGCCGATTTCCTCCGTACTTCCTGTCGCACTTTAGGAATCTCCTCGCTAAGCGTTTGCAGTACCTTTACTCTATTTGTGTCGACATCAGAACGAACTTCTACAATCGACGCGTCTAACCTAGCAACTTGTCGTTGTGTTTCGCTTACGTCGGTTTGTATCTGTACTTCAAGATTATCGACTTTTTTGGCTACATCCGCGGTCTGTTATTCACACTTGCTGATGTGTTTTTTGAATCGCCCTTCCGTACGCGAAATCTGTTCAACAAACGATTTATGCATTGTGGTCTCAAAAACCTTAAAACGTTCATTTATTTTTGTTTCGACCGTATGAATTTTTTCTCCGACTTCGGTAACTTTAGAATCTAAGCTTTTCATGCTTTCATCGATTTTAGCAGTTGTTTGACTTATCTCCGCGTTTATATCCGTTTTACTCTGTTCTAATGTCTCGGTTAAACTTGTTTTCTGTGCGTCTATTTTAGCAGTTATTTCCGCGATATTTATTTCAGCTTTAGCCGCGCTTTGTTCAAATTTTGCGTCTATTTTAGCCGTTAATTCCGCGGTGTTTAGTTCAGCTTTGGCTGCACTTTGCTCGAATTTCGCGTTCATTTCTGCCGCGGTTTGCTCAGCTTTAGCCGCGTTTTGTTTCATTTCTTGCAACAATTGTTTTAACATTTTGTCGGTCTCCATTTTTACACAATATTCTTAAAACTCTATTGCTGTACTTATTACCAATTCACAAAACTTTCTTTAGGGATTGTTTGAGTTGGACGCCAGCTGTTTTACTAATTAAAATAGCAAACTTGTTGCAATTTAATTTACTACAATTAAATTTTACAATTTAAAATTTAATCAAAATTAAATCGGGCCCCACGTTCCGGGCGACATATATAACTTTACAACTTTGTTAACTTTGGGAAGCCCCAAGTTCAGGGCAACATTTATAACTTTACTGAACTTGCAAACTTTACAAATTATGGTGTGTGAACTGACCTACCTGCTGTGCGTTCTTGCGTCTTCTTCTTCCGACTAGGGCCGTAGGAATTTGTGATTTGAATTCGCATGTAGGTTAATTCAAAAGTACAAGCACAAAGTGTATCGTTATAATAATTGTGAATAGTTTTGTGATGTTGGTAGATTTTGGAGTACAGCAATAACAAAACAGTGTTGGGTATAAAATTGGGGTTTATTATTCTAATAGCACATAAAATGAAAAACTTATATCTAACCTAATTCTTACATACTAAAGAGTAATGAGTAATTTGATCAATGTTTTCAGAAAGAATATTAGCTTTCAGAGGGAAAGCTTATAAATATGAATTTATTCGAACTTGTTTCTCGTTACTTTTTAAAGTTAATTTTTAAAATAATTTAATTAATGATTTTTCAAGACTTTAATACTGATTTTACTACTTCAGAATGCTTCTAAATACTCTTAAATAAATTAGCCGTGAATCTTGTTCTACCTGCCTTTATTTACTTGTGATTGGTTTCACGTATACTGCAGTATAAGTTTCTTAAGTGATTCAATATTAAGATTTGTATAGCGCTTTTTATCTATGTCTATTTCTTATCTATTGCTTCTTACTTAACTTATACTTGTTCTACAGATTATCACAAAATTGAAGTTCTTATTAACTTAGAGTCTCTGTTTTTGTAGGCATCTGAATGAAATTGACTTTACAATTGATTTTAACAAAAGAAAGAAAAATGATCTTTTTATATAAAATGTATAAATGATTTTTGACTTTCCTGGTATTGAAGTTCTCGAAGATGTCCTCTGGGGTCCCTCGATGTCCTAGTCCAATCAGCTAGTGGCGATGATTTCCGCTGCGTCCTGGATTCCAACGAAGAGTTCAGGGATCAGCAACTCCGTTCCTTCAGCAACTGTTGATGGATTTATCTACCGTGGTTTAACTGCTGCAACTGCTTCAGGCCCTCGGTGTGGATACTCTGCACTGTGTGTGTGTGTGTGTGTACCTCGTCTCGGGTGTTGCTCTGCATCGTCAGTTCTTCAGCTCATACCACGATTTAGACGGCCTCGTTCTGTTGTACTCTGGGCGTGACTTCTAGTAGTATATGGTCGATCTCTTATATGCGTACGCCAACCGTTTGGGTGTATTGCGCTGTATGCTTATTTGTTGATGAATAAGACTATCGCACGTAGACGTCGTCACAGTCCAGTCGTTATAGAAGAGTGTCTGTGCTGTTCAGAAGTTGAATCTTTACAGAAGTGTGTGTGTGTTCACTGTTTGAGTCCTGACAGAAGAGAATGTGTGTGTACTGGTTGAATGTTAACAGAAGAGTATGTTTACTGGTTGATCGCCAACAGAAGAGAGTGTGTGTGTTCACAGCTTGATCGCTAACAGAAGAGTGAAGAGCGTTCAGCTCGAAACCAACGGTTGTTCAAAATTTTTAGAATGATCTGATTGGCTGAAACATTCTCCCTTCTACTTAAAATTTAGTAACCTCATTCCGTGAGAACGAAAAATAATTCCCACAGTCCAAGAATTATTATTATTTTTAATATTCTGGAATACACCGGAACCAATTGTCGGTCGGACGTCCGGTTGCAATTTGTATTGCGATTATCTTGGCTGCAAGCCAAGTTATGCTTAATCTAACATATACATTTGATTCGTAATTTTTACAATTATAACATATCCAAATCTGAACTCCCTAGCTCTCTTACTATGGAAGTTATTTAAATAAAATAAATTATCTCATTAACTCTTTAATTATATTTATTGAAATTTGCACACCGTATTCTTAATATTTCGGCAAATATTTTGGCTATTTTGAATTTTGCCTATATTTATTAGTTTCCAAAATATTAATGTTTTAAAGTTAGGGCAAATGTCCCTAATTTATAACGGTGTGTGCGCGATTACATAACACCACCGGACATATCAGCTGGGCGTTTTAGAATTGTTTAGAATGCTCGCTACAGCACGAGATATGGTTCTATGGATTTAAATTTGTTTTATATTTGATTTTTAAAACTTTCTACATATAACCCCAAATCTATGGGATTTGGTACGTTATATACACCCCACCCGTTTAAAAAAAAAAAGAATGTAGATTATACAGTTATTTTTTTTTTTCTACATGTATATTCTTCATGTTTCACAAGTATGCATTGTTCTATTTACATACAAAACATATACTGATATAACTGTCTTATTCATACAAGCTTTATAAATATAACCTACTTCTAATACATTTAAGATATTGTGTATAAAATATTGTGAGACAATGTTTGTAGCATGGGTAGTACTTAATAGCGAGACAATTTACAAGGTATTTCACACAGATGACAACAGACAATAGCGGCGCGTGTGCTTAGGAATGTGCTTCCGTTTTGCTACCCCTGTTATCGCGTAGTAAACGTCGTTAATTAGCCTCTGCATTTAAAAACCAGCTGAGTGCGGCTCGTGTGCGCGTCGTTGCTTTGTGAACGCGTTTCCTGTAACCGTCACCCGTCCTCACACCTCGTCTTGCACGTTAGTTTATCCGCGGTACGACTGATTGTTATTTATTTATAACTTGTCCACAATTATTATTATTTATATCTAATACTCTAAGTTATATTAAACAGTTATTATTGATATTTAAATATTAGTATTTAAATTATTTCTAGCTTTATATGATTTATATTTACAGTGCCTCTAATATTTGGTAACTCTCTTTATTGGTGGTTCGACAATATTCTTCTATCCACGCGTAAAATCCTTCGCTATCCCCGGATACCACACTAGCGGCTCCCAAACTACCTGCGTGGAACACCGTCTCCATGTTCCTGTACTACCGGACACGTTATGTTAGGTGGGCATTGTTGTATTGTATTTAACTCCAACAATGTTTCTCTAACATTCGGTGTGAACACCTTATTAACCGGCACACAAATTTCATGAGAAAAATCACCTTTATTACATCTACTATTTTTCTTATTTCTACCAATCTTATTTCTAAACATTTTTGCAGGGTTTATTGCGCATCCTTTTTGGATGCGCCCTGTTGCACGTTTTTTGTATGGGGAAACTGTTTCACTTTTGCAATAGGGTCTCTAACATTTTCTATTTCGCTAGTTTGAGCGGTCGTACCCATATCTGATACCGCGACTGTTTGTATGGCTCTCATTGGAGTTCCATCGTTGCCTTTGCTTATCGGTTTCTGCCTATTGAAACTCGTCTTCCCCTTATATTCAAAGGTTTTATTTTGCGGTTCCGGCGGTGCTTGTGAAGCTGAACTAGTGCTAGGCCTTGGATCAGTTTGGGTATGATATTCTCCATGTCTATTTTGGCTATCACTATTTGGATTATAGTTCGGGCTATACCTCCATCCGCTGAAATCGAAAACGGTTTCACTTTGGGATGTTAATATTAATAGTTCGTCAACCGTATGTATACCTTGCGTAAATACGGCTACCCGAATATTATGATTAAAATGGTACGCCAATTTCGTGACTATATCGACCTTGGAAAACGCTGGTGTTAAATGTTTAGCGCGTTCAACCTGTTGTATGATATAGTTTTCGGGCGTTATACCCTGCTTCCGGTCATAACGTCCGTATTCTAATTCATTACGCAGGAGTCTTTGCGTGTGCGCATTCCAATATCGGTTTTCAAACATTTGTCTAAATTCCATGTATGTGGTAATTTTATCACGTACAATGTTATACCGTCGCCTGGCTGAATCGCGCATCGCGTTAACTACCCACTGTATCCGGTCTTGATCCTCTAATCGCGAACCTACCCTTGTCATTTTGTTTTCACAAGTTAGCAAGAACTCAATCGGGGTTTCATTATTTTCACCGGTGAAATAGACTTGATTCTTTTCGTCTACTTGCCCTTGTACTAGAATATTTGGTGCCGATTTCCTCCGTACTTCCTGTCGCACTTTAGGAATCTCCTCGCTAAGCGTTTGCAGTACCTTTACTCTATTTGTGTCGACATCAGAACGAACTTCTACAATCGACGCGTCTAACCTAGCAACTTGTCGTTGTGTTTCGCTTACGTCGGTTTGTATCTGTACTTCAAGATTATCGACTTTTTTGGCTACATCCGCGGTCTGTTATTCACACTTGCTGATGTGTTTTTTGAATCGCCCTTCCGTACGCGAAATCTGTTCAACAAACGATTTATGCATTGTGGTCTCAAAAACCTTAAAACGTTCATTTATTTTTGTTTCGACCGTATGAATTTTTTCTCCGACTTCGGTAACTTTAGAATCTAAGCTTTTCATGCTTTCATCGATTTTAGCAGTTGTTTGACTTATCTCCGCGTTTATATCCGTTTTACTCTGTTCTAATGTCTCGGTTAAACTTGTTTTCTGTGCGTCTATTTTAGCAGTTATTTCCGCGATATTTATTTCAGCTTTAGCCGCGCTTTGTTCAAATTTTGCGTCTATTTTAGCCGTTAATTCCGCGGTGTTTAGTTCAGCTTTGGCTGCACTTTGCTCGAATTTCGCGTTCATTTCTGCCGCGGTTTGCTCAGCTTTAGCCGCGTTTTGTTTCATTTCTTGCAACAATTGTTTTAACATTTTGTCGGTCTCCATTTTTACACAATATTCTTAAAACTCTATTGCTGTACTTATTACCAATTCACAAAACTTTCTTTAGGGATTGTTTGAGTTGGACGCCAGCTGTTTTACTAATTAAAACAGCAAACTTGTTGCAATTTAATTTACTACAATTAAATTTTACAATTTAAAATTTAATCAAAATTAAATCGGGCCCCACGTTCCGGGCGACATATATAACTTTACAACTTTGTTAACTTTGGGAAGCCCCAAGTTCAGGGCAACATTTATAACTTTACTGAACTTGCAAACTTTACAAATTATGGTGTGTGAACTGACCTACCTGCTGTGCGTTCTTGCGTCTTCTTCTTCCGACTAGGGCCGTAGGAATTTGTGATTTGAATTCGCATGTAGGTTAATTCAAAAGTACAAGCACAAAGTGTATCGTTATAATAATTGTGAATAGTTTTGTGATGTTGGTAGATTTTGGAGTACAGCAATAACAAAACAGTGTTGGGTATAAAATTGGGGTTTATTATTCTAATAGCACATAAAATGAAAAACTTATATCTAACCTAATTCTTACATACTAAAGAGTAATGAGTAATTTGATCAATGTTTTCAGAAAGAATATTAGCTTTCAGAGGGAAAGCTTATAAATATGAATTTATTCGAACTTGTTTCTCGTTACTTTTTAAAGTTAATTTTTAAAATAATTTAATTAATGATTTTTCAAGACTTTAATACTGATTTTACTACTTCAGAATGCTTCTAAATACTCTTAAATAAATTAGCCGTGAATCTTGTTCTACCTGCCTTTATTTACTTGTGATTGGTTTCACGTATACTGCAGTATAAGTTTCTTAAGTGATTCAATATTAAGATTTGTATAGCGCTTTTTATCTATGTCTATTTCTTATCTATTGCTTCTTACTTAACTTATACTTGTTCTACAGATTATCACAAAATTGAAGTTCTTATTAACTTAGAGTCTCTGTTTTTGTAGGCATCTGAATGAAATTGACTTTACAATTGATTTTAACAAAAGAAAGAAAAATGATCTTTTTATATAAAATGTATAAATGATTTTTGACTTTCCTGGTATTGAAGTTCTCGAAGATGTCCTCTGGGGTCCCTCGATGTCCTAGTCCAATCAGCTAGTGGCGATGATTTCCGCTGCGTCCTGGATTCCAACGAAGAGTTCAGGGATCAGCAACTCCGTTCCTTCAGCAACTGTTGATGGATTTATCTACCGTGGTTTAACTGCTGCAACTGCTTCAGGCCCTCGGTGTGGATACTCTGCACTGTGTGTGTGTGTGTGTGTGTGTGTGTACCTCGTCTCGGGTGTTGCTCTGCATCGTCAGTTCTTCAGCTCATACCACGATTTAGACGGTCTCGTTCTGTTGTACTCTGGGCGTGACTTCTAGTAGTATATGGTCGATCTCTTATATGCGTACGCCAACCGTTTGGGTGTATTGCGCTGTATACTTATTTGTTGATGAATAAGACTATCGCACGTAGACGTCGTCACAGTCCAGTCGTTATAGAAGAGTGTCTGTGCTGTTCAGAAGTTGAATCTTTACAGAAGTGTGTGTGTGTTCACTGTTTGAGTCCTGACAGAAGAGAATGTGTGTGTACTGGTTGAATGTTAACAGAAGAGTATGTTTACTGGTTGATCGCCAACAGAAGAGAGTGTGTGTGTTCACAGCTTGATCGCTAACAGAAGAGTGAAGAGCGTTCAGCTCGAAACCAACGGTTGTTCAAAATTTTTAGAATGATCTGATTGGCTGAAACATTCTCCCTTCTACTTAAAATTTAGTAACCTCATTCCGTGAGAACGAAAAATAATTCCCACAGTCCAAGAATTATTATTATTTTTAATATTCTGGAATACACCGGAACCAATTGTCGGTCGGACGTCCGGTTGCAATTTGTATTGCGATTATCTTGGCTGCAAGCCAAGTTATGCTTAATCTAACATATACATTTGATTCGTAATTTTTACAATTATAACATATCCAAATCTGAACTCCCTAGCTCTCTTACTATGGAAGTTATTTAAATAAAATGAATTATCTCATTAACTCTTTAATTATATTTATTGAAATTTGCACACCGTATTCTTAATATTTCGGCAAATATTTTGGCTATTTTGAATTTTGCCTATATTTATTCGTTTCCAAAATATTAATGTTTTAAAGTTAGGGCAAATGTCCCTAATTTATAACGGTGTGTGCGCGATTACATAACACCACCGGACATATCCGCTGGGCGTTTTACAATTGTTTAGAATGCTCGCTACAGCACGAGATATGGTTCTATGGATTTAAATTTGTTTTATATTTGATTTTTAAAACTTTCTACATATAACCCCAAATCTATGGGATTTGGTACGTTATATACACCCCACCCGTTTAAAAAAAAAGAATGTAGATTATACAGTTATTTTTTTTTTCTACATGTATATTCTTCATGTTTCACAAGTATGCATTGTTCTATTTACATACAAAACATATACTGATATAACTGTCTTATTCATACAAGCTTTATAAATATAACCTACTTCTAATACATTTAAGATATTGTGTATAAAATATTGTGAGACAATGTTTGTAGCATGGGTAGTACTTAATAGCGAGACAATTTACAAGGTATTTCACACAGATGACAACAGACAATAGCGGCGCGTGTGCTTAGGAATGTGCTTCCGTTTTGCTACCCCTGTTATCGCGTAGTAAACGTCGTTAATTAGCCTCTGCATTTAAAAACCAGCTGAGTGCGGCTCGTGTGCGCGTCGTTGCTTTGTGAACGCGTTTCCTGTAACCGTCACCCGTCCTCACACCTCGTCTTGCACGTTAGTTTATCCGCGGTACGACTGATTGTTATTTATTTATAACTTGTCCACAATTATTATTATTTATATCTAATACTCTAAGTTATATTAAACAGTTATTATTGATATTTAAATATTAGTATTTAAATTATTTCTAACTTTATATGATTTATATTTACAGTGCCTCTAATATTTGGTAACTCTCTTTATTGGTGGTTCGACAATATTCTTCTATCCACGCGTAAAATCCTTCGCTATCCCCGGATACCACACTAGCGGCTCCCAAACTACCTGCGTGGAACACCGTCTCCATGTTCCTGTACTACCGGACACGTTATGTTAGGTGGGCATTGTTGTATTGTATTTAACTCCAACAATGTTTCTCTAACATTCGGTGTGAACACCTTATTAACCGGCACACAAATTTCATGAGAAAAATCACCTTTATTACATCTACTATTTTTCTTATTTCTACCAATCTTATTTCTAAACATTTTTGCAGGGTTTATTGCGCATCCTTTTTGGATGCGCCCTGTTGCACGTTTTTTGTATGGGGAAACTGTTTCACTTTTGCAATAGGGTCTCTAACATTTTCTATTTCGCTAGTTTGAGCGGTCGTACCCATATCTGATACCGCGACTGTTTGTATGGCTCTCATTGGAGTTCCATCGTTGCCTTTGCTTATCGGTTTCTGCCTATTGAAACTCGTCTTCCCCTTATATTCAAAGGTTTTATTTTGCGGTTCCGGCGGTGCTTGTGAAGCTGAACTAGTGCTAGGCCTTGGATCAGTTTGGGTATGATATTCTCCATGTCTATTTTGGCTATCACTATTTGGATTATAGTTCGGGCTATACCTCCATCCGCTGAAATCGAAAACGGTTTCACTTTGGGATGTTAATATTAATAGTTCGTCAACCGTATGTATACCTTGCGTAAATACGGCTACCCGAATATTATGATTAAAATGGTACGCCAATTTCGTGACTATATCGACCTTGGAAAACGCTGGTGTTAAATGTTTAGCGCGTTCAACCTGTTGTATGATATAGTTTTCGGGCGTTATACCCTGCTTCCGGTCATAACGTCCGTATTCTAATTCATTACGCAGGAGTCTTTGCGTGTGCGCATTCCAATATTGGTTTTCAAACATTTGTCTAAATTCCATGTATGTGGTAATTTTATCACGTACAATGTTATACCGTCGCCTGGCTGAATCGCGCATCGCGTTAACTACCCACTGTATCCGGTCTTGATCCTCTAATCGCGAACCTACCCTTGTCATTTTGTTTTCACAAGTTAGCAAGAACTCAATCGGGGTTTCATTATTTTCACCGGTGAAATAGACTTGATTCTTTTCGTCTACTTGCCCTTGTACTAGAATATTTGGTGCCGATTTCCTCCGTACTTCCTGTCGCACTTTAGGAATCTCCTCGCTAAGCGTTTGCAGTACCTTTACTCTATTTGTGTCGACATCAGAACGAACTTCTACAATCGACGCGTCTAACCTAGCAACTTGTCGTTGTGTTTCGCTTACGTCGGTTTGTATCTGTACTTCAAGATTATCGACTTTTTTGGCTACATCCGCGGTCTGTTATTCACACTTGCTGATGTGTTTTTTGAATCGCCCTTCCGTACGCGAAATCTGTTCAACAAACGATTTATGCATTGTGGTCTCAAAAACCTTAAAACGTTCATTTATTTTTGTTTCGACCGTATGAATTTTTTCTCCGACTTCGGTAACTTTAGAATCTAAGCTTTTCATGCTTTCATCGATTTTAGCAGTTGTTTGACTTATCTCCGCGTTTATATCCGTTTTACTCTGTTCTAATGTCTCGGTTAAACTTGTTTTCTGTGCGTCTATTTTAGCAGTTATTTCCGCGATATTTATTTCAGCTTTAGCCGCGCTTTGTTCAAATTTTGCGTCTATTTTAGCCGTTAATTCCGCGGTGTTTAGTTCAGCTTTGGCTGCACTTTGCTCGAATTTCGCGTTCATTTCTGCCGCGGTTTGCTCAGCTTTAGCCGCGTTTTGTTTCATTTCTTGCAACAATTGTTTTAACATTTTGTCGGTCTCCATTTTTACACAATATTCTTAAAACTCTATTGCTGTACTTATTACCAATTCACAAAACTTTCTTTAGGGATTGTTTGAGTTGGACGCCAGCTGTTTTACTAATTAAAACAGCAAACTTGTTGCAATTTAATTTACTACAATTAAATTTTACAATTTAAAATTTAATCAAAATTAAATCGGGCCCCACGTTCCGGGCGACATATATAACTTTACAACTTTGTTAACTTTGGGAAGCCCCAAGTTCAGGGCAACATTTATAACTTTACTGAACTTGCAAACTTTACAAATTATGGTGTGTGAACTGACCTACCTGCTGTGCGTTCTTGCGTCTTCTTCTTCCGACTAGGGCCGTAGGAATTTGTGATTTGAATTCGCATGTAGGTTAATTCAAAAGTACAAGCACAAAGTGTATCGTTATAATAATTGTGAATAGTTTTGTGATGTTGGTAGATTTTGGAGTACAGCAATAACAAAACAGTGTTGGGTATAAAATTGGGGTTTATTATTCTAATAGCACATAAAATGAAAAACTTATATCTAACCTAATTCTTACATACTAAAGAGTAATGAGTAATTTGATCAATGTTTTCAGAAAGAATATTAGCTTTCAGAGGGAAAGCTTATAAATATGAATTTATTCGAACTTGTTTCTCGTTACTTTTTAAAGTTAATTTTTAAAATAATTTAATTAATGATTTTTCAAGACTTTAATACTGATTTTACTACTTCAGAATGCTTCTAAATACTCTTAAATAAATTAGCCGTGAATCTTGTTCTACCTGCCTTTATTTACTTGTGATTGGTTTCACGTATACTGCAGTATAAGTTTCTTAAGTGATTCAATATTAAGATTTGTATAGCGCTTTTTATCTATGTCTATTTCTTATCTATTGCTTCTTACTTAACTTATACTTGTTCTACAGATTATCACAAAATTGAAGTTCTTATTAACTTAGAGTCTCTGATTTTGTAGGCATCTGAATGAAATTGACTTTACAATTGATTTTAACAAAAGAAAGAAAAATGATCTTTTTATATAAAATGTATAAATGATTTTTGACTTTCCTGGTATTGAAGTTCTCGAAGATGTCCTCTGGGGTCCCTCGATGTCCTAGTCCAATCAGCTAGTGGCGATGATTTCCGCTGCGTCCTGGATTCCAACGAAGAGTTCAGGGATCAGCAACTCCGTTCCTTCAGCAACTGTTGATGGATTTATCTACCGTGGTTTAACTGCTGCAACTGCTTCAGGCCCTCGGTGTGGATACTCTGCACTGTGTGTGTGTGTGTGTGTGTGTGTGTACCTCGTCTCGGGTGTTGCTCTGCATCGTCAGTTCTTCAGCTCATACCACGATTTAGACGGTCTCGTTCTGTTGTACTCTGGGCGTGACTTCTAGTAGTATATGGTCGATCTCTTATATGCGTACGCCAACCGTTTGGGTGTATTGCGCTGTATGCTTATTTGTTGATGAATAAGACTATCGCACGTAGACGTCGTCACAGTCCAGTCGTTATAGAAGAGTGTCTGTGCTGTTCAGAAGTTGAATCTTTACAGAAGTGTGTGTGTGTTCACTGTTTGAGTCCTGACAGAAGAGAATGTGTGTGTACTGGTTGAATGTTAACAGAAGAGTATGTTTACTGGTTGATCGCCAACAGAAGAGAGTGTGTGTGTTCACAGCTTGATCGCTAACAGAAGAGTGAAGAGCGTTCAGCTCGAAACCAACGGTTGTTCAAAATTTTTAGAATGATCTGATTGGCTGAAACATTCTCCCTTCTACTTAAAATTTAGTAACCTCATTCCGTGAGAACGAAAAATAATTCCCACAGTCCAAGAATTATTATTATTTTTAATATTCTGGAATACACCGGAACCAATTGTCGGTCGGACGTCCGGTTGCAATTTGTATTGCGATTATCTTGGCTGCAAGCCAAGTTATGCTTAATCTAACATATACATTCGATTCGTAATTTTTACAATTATAACATATCCAAATCTGAACTCCCTAGCTCTCTTACTATGGAAGTTATTTAAATAAAATAAATTATCTCATTAACTCTTTAATTATATTTATTGAAATTTGCACACCGTATTCTTAATATTTCGGCAAATATTTTGGCTATTTTGAATTTTGCCTATATTTATTAGTTTCCAAAATATTAATGTTTTAAAGTTAGGGCAAATGTCCCTAATTTATAACGGTGTGTGCGCGATTACATAACACCACCGGACATATCCGCTGGGCGTTTTACAATTGTTTAGAATGCTCGCTACAGCACGAGATATGGTTCTATGGATTTAAATTTGTTTTATATTTGATTTTTAAAACTTTCTACATATAACCCCAAATCTATGGGATTTGGTACGTTATATACACCCCACCCGTTTAAAAAAAAAAAGAATGTAGATTATACAGTTTTTTTTTTTTTTTCTACATGTATATTCTTCATGTTTCACAAGTATGCATTGTTCTATTTACATACAAAACATATACTGATATAACTGTCTTATTCATACAAGCTTTATAAATATAACCTACTTCTAATACATTTAAGATATTGTGTATAAAATATTGTGAGACAATGTTTGTAGCATGGGTAGTACTTAATAGCGAGACAATTTACAAGGTATTTCACACAGATGACAACAGACAATAGCGGCGCGTGTGCTTAGGAATGTGCTTCCGCTTTGCTACCCCTGTTATCGCGTAGTAAACGTCGTTAATTAGCCTCTGCATTTAAAAACCAGCTGAGTGCGGCTCGTGTGCCCGTCGTTGCTTTGTGAACGCGTTTCCTGTAACCGTCACCCGTCCTCACACCTCGTCTTGCACGTTAGTTTATCCGCGGTACGACTGATTGTTATTTATTTATAACTTGTCCACAATTATTATTATTTATATCTAATACTCTAAGTTATATTAAACAGTTATTATTGATATTTAAATATTAGTATTTAAATTATTTCTAACTTTATATGATTTATATTTACAGTGCCTCTAATATTTGGTAACTCTCTTTATTGGTGGTTCGACAATATTCTTCTATCCACGCGTAAAATCCTTCGCTATCCCCGGATACCACACTAGCGGCTCCCAAACTACCTGCGTGGAACACCGTCTCCATGTTCCTGTACTACCGGACACGTTATGTTAGGTGGGCGTTGTTGTATTGTATTTAACTCCAACAATGTTTCTCTAACATTCGGTGTGAACACCTTATTAACCGGCACACAAATTTCATGAGAAAAATCACCTTTATTACATCTACTATTTTTCTTATTTCTACCAATCTTATTTCTAAACATTTTTGCAGGGTTTATTGCGCATCCTTTTTGGATGCGCCCTGTTGCACGTTTTTTGTATGGGGAAACTGTTTCACTTTTGCAATAGGGTCTCTAACATTTTCTATTTCGCTAGTTTGAGCGGTCGTACCCATATCTGATACCGCGACTGTTTGTATGGCTCTCATTGGAGTTCCATCGTTGCCTTTGCTTATCGGTTTCTGCCTATTGAAACTCGTCTTCCCCTTATATTCAAAGGTTTTATTTTGCGGTTCCGGCGGTGCTTGTGAAGCTGAACTAGTGCTAGGCCTTGGATCAGTTTGGGTATGATATTCTCCATGTCTATTTTGGCTATCACTATTTGGATTATAGTTCGGGCTATACCTCCATCCGCTGAAATCGAAAACGGTTTCACTTTGGGATGTTAATATTAATAGTTCGTCAACCGTATGTATACCTTGCGTAAATACGGCTACCCGAATATTATGATTAAAATGGTACGCCAATTTCGTGACTATATCGACCTTGGAAAACGCTGGTGTTAAATGTTTAGCGCGTTCAACCTGTTGTATGATATAGTTTTCGGGCGTTATACCCTGCTTCCGGTCATAACGTCCGTATTCTAATTCATTACGCAGGAGTCTTTGCGTGTGCGCATTCCAATATCGGTTTTCAAACATTTGTCTAAATTCCATGTATGTGGTAATTTTATCACGTACAATGTTATACCGTCGTCTGGCTGAATCGCGCATCGCGTTAACTACCCACTGTATCCGGTCTTGATCCTCTAATCGCGAACCTACCCTTGTCATTTTGTTTTCACAAGTTAGCAAGAACTCAATCGGGGTTTCATTATTTTCACCGGTGAAATAGACTTGATTCTTTTCGTCTACTTGCCCTTGTACTAGAATATTTGGTGCCGATTTCCTCCGTACTTCCTGTCGCACTTTAGGAATCTCCTCGCTAAGCGTTTGCAGTACCTTTACTCTATTTGTGTCGACATCAGAACGAACTTCTACAATCGACGCGTCTAACCTAGCAACTTGTCGTTGTGTTTCGCTTACGTCGGTTTGTATCTGTACTTCAAGATTATCGACTTTTTTGGCTACATCCGCGGTCTGTTATTCACACTTGCTGATGTGTTTTTTGAATCGCCCTTCCGTACGCGAAATCTGTTCAACAAACGATTTATGCATTGTGGTCTCAAAAACCTTAAAACGTTCATTTATTTTTGTTTCGACCGTATGAATTTTTTCTCCGACTTCGGTAACTTTAGAATCTAAGCTTTTCATGCTTTCATCGATTTTAGCAGTTGTTTGACTTATCTCCGCGTTTATATCCGTTTTACTCTGTTCTAATGTCTCGGTTAAACTTGTTTTCTGTGCGTCTATTTTAGCAGTTATTTCCGCGATATTTATTTCAGCTTTAGCCGCGCTTTGTTCAAATTTTGCGTCTATTTTAGCCGTTAATTCCGCGGTGTTTAGTTCAGCTTTGGCTGCACTTTGCTCGAATTTCGCGTTCATTTCTGCCGCGGTTTGCTCAGCTTTAGCCGCGTTTTGTTTCATTTCTTGCAACAATTGTTTTAACATTTTGTCGGTCTCCATTTTTACACAATATTCTTAACACTCTATTGCTGTACTTATTACCAATTCACAAAACTTTCTTTAGGGATTGTTTGAGTTGGACGCCAGCTGTTTTACTAATTAAAACAGCAAACTTGTTGCAATTTAATTTACTACAATTAAATTTTACAATTTAAAATTTAATCAAAATTAAATCGGGCCCCACGTTCCGGGCGACATATATAACTTTACAACTTTGTTAACTTTGGGAAGCCCCAAGTTCAGGGCGACATTTATAACTTTACTGACCTTGCAAACTTTACAAATTATGGTGTGTGAACTGACCTACCTGCTGTGCATTCTTGCGTCTTCTTCTTCCGACTAGGGCCGTAGGAATTTGTGATTTGAATTCGCAAGTAGGTTAATTCAAAAGTACAAGCACAAAGTGTATCGTTATAATAATTGTGAATAGTTTTGTGATGTTGGTAGATTTTGGAGTACAGCAATAACAAAACAGTGTTGGGTATAAAATTGGGGTTTATTATTCTAATAGCACATAAAATGAAAAACTTATATCTAACGTAATTCTTACATACTAAAGAGTAATGAGTAATTTGATCAATGTTTTCAGAAAGAATATTAGCTTTCAGAGGGAAAGCTTATAAATATGAATTTATTCGAACTTGTTTCTCGTTACTTTTTAAAGTTAATTTTTAAAATAATTTAATTAATGATTTTTCAAGACTTTAATACTGATTTTACTACTTCAGAATGCTTCTAAATACTCTTAAATAAATTAGCCGTGAATCTTGTTCTACCTGCCTTTATTTACTTGTGATTGGTTTCACGTATACTGCAGTATAAGTTTCTTAAGTGATTCAATATTAAGATTTGTATAGCGCTTTTTATCTATGTCTATTTCTTATCTATTGCTTCTTACTTAACTTATACTTGTTCTACAGATTATCACAAAATTGAAGTTCTTATTAACTTAGAGTCTCTGATTTTGTAGGCATCTGAATGAAATTGACTTTACAATTGATTTTAACAAAAGAAAGAAAAATGATCTTTTTATATAAAATGTATAAATGATTTTTGACTTTCCTGGTATTGAAGTTCTCGAAGATGTCCTCTGGGGTCCCTCGATGTCCTAGTCCAATCAGCTAGTGGCGATGATTTCCGCTGCGTCCTGGATTCCAACGAAGAGTTCAGGGATCAGCAACTCCGTTCCTTCAGCAACTGTTGATGGATTTATCTACCGTGGTTTAACTGCTGCAACTGCTTCAGGCCCTCGGTGTGGATACTCTGCACTGTGTGTGTGTGTGTGTGTGTGTGTGTGTACCTCGTCTCGGGTGTTGCTCTGCATCGTCAGTTCTTCAGCTCATACCACGATTTAGACGGTCTCGTTCTGTTGTACTCTGGGCGTGACTTCTAGTAGTATATGGTCGATCTCTTATATGCGTACGCCAACCGTTTGGGTGTATTGCGCTGTATGCTTATTTGTTGATGAATAAGACTATCGCACGTAGACGTCGTCACAGTCCAGTCGTTATAGAAGAGTGTCTGTGCTGTTCAGAAGTTGAATCTTTACAGAAGTGTGTGTGTGTTCACTGTTTGAGTCCTGACAGAAGAGAATGTGTGTGTACTGGTTGAATGTTAACAGAAGAGTATGTTTACTGGTTGATCGCCAACAGAAGAGAGTGTGTGTGTTCACAGCTTGATCGCTAACAGAAGAGTGAAGAGCGTTCAGCTCGAAACCAACGGTTGTTCAAAATTTTTAGAATGATCTGATTGGCTGAAACATTCTCCCTTCTACTTAAAATTTAGTAACCTCATTCCGTGAGAACGAAAAATAATTCCCACAGTCCAAGAATTATTATTATTTTTAATATTCTGGAATACACCGGAACCAATTGTCGGTCGGACGTCCGGTTGCAATTTGTATTGCGATTATCTTGGCTGCAAGCCAAGTTATGCTTAATCTAACATATACATTCGATTCGTAATTTTTACAATTATAACATATCCAAATCTGAACTCCCTAGCTCTCTTACTATGGAAGTTATTTAAATAAAATAAATTATCTCATTAACTCTTTAATTATATTTATTGAAATTTGCACACCGTATTCTTAATATTTCGGCAAATATTTTGGCTATTTTGAATTTTGCCTATATTTATTAGTTTCCAAAATATTAATGTTTTAAAGTTAGGGCAAATGTCCCTAATTTATAACGGTGTGTGCGCGATTACATAACACCACCGGACATATCCGCTGGGCGTTTTAGAATTGTTTAGAATGCTCGCTACAGCACGAGATATGGTTCTATGGATTTAAATTTGTTTTATATTTGATTTTTAAAACTTTCTACATATAACCCCAAATCTATGGGATTTGGTACGTTATATACACCCCACCCGTTTAAAAAAAAAAAGAATGTAGATTATACAGTTTTTTTTTTTTTTTCTACATGTATATTCTTCATGTTTCACAAGTATGCATTGTTCTATTTACATACAAAACATATACTGATATAACTGTCTTATTCATACAAGCTTTATAAATATAACCTACTTCTAATACATTTAAGATATTGTGTATAAAATATTGTGAGACAATGTTTGTAGCATGGGTAGTACTTAATAGCGAGACAATTTACAAGGTATTTCACACAGATGACAACAGACAATAGCGGCGCGTGTGCTTAGGAATGTGCTTCCGCTTTGCTACCCCTGTTATCGCGTAGTAAACGTCGTTAATTAGCCTCTGCATTTAAAAACCAGCTGAGTGCGGCTCGTGTGCCCGTCGTTGCTTTGTGAACGCGTTTCCTGTAACCGTCACCCGTCCTCACACCTCGTCTTGCACGTTAGTTTATCCGCGGTACGACTGATTGTTATTTATTTATAACTTGTCCACAATTATTATTATTTATATCTAATACTCTAAGTTATATTAAACAGTTATTATTGATATTTAAATATTAGTATTTAAATTATTTCTAACTTTATATGATTTATATTTACAGTGCCTCTAATATTTGGTAACTCTCTTTATTGGTGGTTCGACAATATTCTTCTATCCACGCGTAAAATCCTTCGCTATCCCCGGATACCACACTAGCGGCTCCCAAACTACCTGCGTGGAACACCGTCTCCATGTTCCTGTACTACCGGACACGTTATGTTAGGTGGGCGTTGTTGTATTGTATTTAACTCCAACAATGTTTCTCTAACATTCGGTGTGAACACCTTATTAACCGGCACACAAATTTCATGAGAAAAATCACCTTTATTACATCTACTATTTTTCTTATTTCTACCAATCTTATTTCTAAACATTTTTGCAGGGTTTATTGCGCATCCTTTTTGGATGCGCCCTGTTGCACGTTTTTTGTATGGGGAAACTGTTTCACTTTTGCAATAGGGTCTCTAACATTTTCTATTTCGCTAGTTTGAGCGGTCGTACCCATATCTGATACCGCGACTGTTTGTATGGCTCTCATTGGAGTTCCATCGTTGCCTTTGCTTATCGGTTTCTGCCTATTGAAACTCGTCTTCCCCTTATATTCAAAGGTTTTATTTTGCGGTTCCGGCGGTGCTTGTGAAGCTGAACTAGTGCTAGGCCTTGGATCAGTTTGGGTATGATATTCTCCATGTCTATTTTGGCTATCACTATTTGGATTATAGTTCGGGCTATACCTCCATCCGCTGAAATCGAAAACGGTTTCACTTTGGGATGTTAATATTAATAGTTCGTCAACCGTATGTATACCTTGCGTAAATACGGCTACCCGAATATTATGATTAAAATGGTACGCCAATTTCGTGACTATATCGACCTTGGAAAACGCTGGTGTTAAATGTTTAGCGCGTTCAACCTGTTGTATGATATAGTTTTCGGGCGTTATACCCTGCTTCCGGTCATAACGTCCGTATTCTAATTCATTACGCAGGAGTCTTTGCGTGTGCGCATTCCAATATCGGTTTTCAAACATTTGTCTAAATTCCATGTATGTGGTAATTTTATCACGTACAATGTTATACCGTCGTCTGGCTGAATCGCGCATCGCGTTAACTACCCACTGTATCCGGTCTTGATCCTCTAATCGCGAACCTACCCTTGTCATTTTGTTTTCACAAGTTAGCAAGAACTCAATCGGGGTTTCATTATTTTCACCGGTGAAATAGACTTGATTCTTTTCGTCTACTTGCCCTTGTACTAGAATATTTGGTGCCGATTTCCTCCGTACTTCCTGTCGCACTTTAGGAATCTCCTCGCTAAGCGTTTGCAGTACCTTTACTCTATTTGTGTCGACATCAGAACGAACTTCTACAATCGACGCGTCTAACCTAGCAACTTGTCGTTGTGTTTCGCTTACGTCGGTTTGTATCTGTACTTCAAGATTATCGACTTTTTTGGCTACATCCGCGGTCTGTTATTCACACTTGCTGATGTGTTTTTTGAATCGCCCTTCCGTACGCGAAATCTGTTCAACAAACGATTTATGCATTGTGGTCTCAAAAACCTTAAAACGTTCATTTATTTTTGTTTCGACCGTATGAATTTTTTCTCCGACTTCGGTAACTTTAGAATCTAAGCTTTTCATGCTTTCATCGATTTTAGCAGTTGTTTGACTTATCTCCGCGTTTATATCCGTTTTACTCTGTTCTAATGTCTCGGTTAAACTTGTTTTCTGTGCGTCTATTTTAGCAGTTATTTCCGCGATATTTATTTCAGCTTTAGCCGCGCTTTGTTCAAATTTTGCGTCTATTTTAGCCGTTAATTCCGCGGTGTTTAGTTCAGCTTTGGCTGCACTTTGCTCGAATTTCGCGTTCATTTCTGCCGCGGTTTGCTCAGCTTTAGCCGCGTTTTGTTTCATTTCTTGCAACAATTGTTTTAACATTTTGTCGGTCTCCATTTTTACACAATATTCTTAACACTCTATTGCTGTACTTATTACCAATTCACAAAACTTTCTTTAGGGATTGTTTGAGTTGGACGCCAGCTGTTTTACTAATTAAAACAGCAAACTTGTTGCAATTTAATTTACTACAATTAAATTTTACAATTTAAAATTTAATCAAAATTAAATCGGGCCCCACGTTCCGGGCGACATATATAACTTTACAACTTTGTTAACTTTGGGAAGCCCCAAGTTCAGGGCGACATTTATAACTTTACTGACCTTGCAAACTTTACAAATTATGGTGTGTGAACTGACCTACCTGCTGTGCATTCTTGCGTCTTCTTCTTCCGACTAGGGCCGTAGGAATTTGTGATTTGAATTCGCAAGTAGGTTAATTCAAAAGTACAAGCACAAAGTGTATCGTTATAATAATTGTGAATAGTTTTGTGATGTTGGTAGATTTTGGAGTACAGCAATAACAAAACAGTGTTGGGTATAAAATTGGGGTTTATTATTCTAATAGCACATAAAATGAAAAACTTATATCTAACGTAATTCTTACATACTAAAGAGTAATGAGTAATTTGATCAATGTTTTCAGAACGAATATTAGCTTTCAGAGGGAAAGCTTATAAATATGAATTTATTCGAACTTGTTTCTCGTTACTTTTTAAAGTTAGTTTTTAAAATAATTTAATTAATGATTTTTCAAGACTTTAATACTGATTTTACTACTTCAGAATGCTTCTAAATACTCTTAAATAAATTAGCCGTGAATCTTGTTCTACCTGCCTTTATTTACTTGTGATTGGTTTCACGTATACTGCAGTATAAGTTTCTTAAGTGATTCAATATTAAGATTTGTATACCGCTTTTTATCTATGTCTATTTCTTATCTATTGCTTCTTACTTAACTTATACTTGTTCTACAGATTATCACAAAATTGAAGTTCTTATTAACTTAGAGTCTCTGTTTTTGTAGGCATCTGAATGAAATTGACTTTACAATTGATTTTAACAAAAGAAAGAAAAATGATCTTTTTATATAAAATGTATAAATGATTTTTGACTTTCCTGGTATTGAAGTTCTCGAAGATATCCTCTGGGGTCCCTCGATGTCCTAGTCCAATCAGCTAGTGGCGATGATTTCCGCTGCGTCCTGGATTCCAACGAAGAGTTCAGGGATCAGCAACTCCGTTCCTTCAGCAACTGTTGATGGATTTATCTACCGTGGTTTAACTGCTGCAACTGCTTCAGGCCCTCGGTGTGGATACTCTGCACTGTGTGTGTGTGTGTGTGTGTGTACCTCGTCTCGGGTGTTGCTCTGCATCGTCAGTTCTTCAGCTCATACCACGATTTAGACGGTCTCGTTCTGTTGTACTCTGGGCGTGACTTCTAGTAGTATATGGTCGATCTCTTATATGCGTACGCCAACCGTTTGGGTGTATTGCGCTGTATACTTATTTGTTGATGAATAAGACTATCGCACGTAGACGTCGTCACAGTCCAGTCGTTATAGAAGAGTGTCTGTGCTGTTCAGAAGTTGAATCTTTACAGAAGTGTGTGTGTGTTCACTGTTTGAGTCCTGACAGAAGAGAATGTGTGTGTACTGGTTGAATGTTAACAGAAGAGTATGTTTACTGGTTGATCGCCAACAGAAGAGAGTGTGTGTGTTCACAGCTTGATCGCTAACAGAAGAGTGAAGAGCGTTCAGCTCGAAACCAACGGTTGTTCAAAATTTTTAGAATGATCTGATTGGCTGAAACATTCTCCCTTCTACTTAAAATTTAGTCACCTCATTCCGTGAGAACGAAAAATAATTCCCACAGTCCAAGAATTATTATTATTTTTAATATTCTGGAATACACCGGAACCAATTGTCGGTCGGACGTCCGTTTGCAATTTGTATTGCGATTATCTTGGCTGCAAGCCAAGTTATGTTTAATCTAACATATACATTTGATTCATAATTTTTACAATTATAAGGTATCCAAATCTGAACTCCCTAGGTCTCTTACTATGGAAGTTATTTAAATAAAATGAATTATCTCATTAACTCTTTAATTATATTTATTGAAATTTGCACACCGTATTCTTAATATTTCGGCAAACATTTTGGCTATTTTGAATTTTGCCTATATTTATTCGTTTCCAAAATATTAATGTTTTAAAGTTAGGGCAAATGTCCCTAATTTATAACGGTGTGTGCGCGATTACATAACACCACCGGACATATCCGCCGGGCGTTTTTAATTGTTTAGAATGCTCGCTACAGCACGAGATATGGTTCTATGGATTTAAATTTGTTTTATATTTGATTTTTAAAACTTTCTACATATAACCCCAAATCTATGGGATTTGGAACGTTATATACACCCCAGCCGTTTAAAAAAAAAAAAAAGAATGTAGATTATACAGTTATTTTTTTTTTCTACATGTATATTCTTCATGTTTCACAAGTATGCATTGTTCTATTTACATACAAAACATATACTGATATAACTGTCTTATTCATACAAGCTTTATAAATATAACCTACTTCTAATACATTTAAGATATTGTGTATAAAATATTGTGAGACAATGTTTGTAGCATGGGTAGTACTTAATAGCGAGACAATTTACAAGGTATTTCACACAGATGACAACAGACAATAGCGGCGCGTGTGCTTAGGAATGTGCTTCCGTTTTGCTACCCCTGTTATCGCGTAGTAAACGTCGTTAATTAGCCTCTGCGTTTAAAAACCAGCTGAGTGCGGCTCGTGTGCGTGTCGTTGCTTTGTGAACGCGTTTCCTGTAACCGTCACCCGTCCTCACACCTCGTCTTGCGCGTTAGTTTATCCGCGGTACGACTGATTGTTATTTATTTATAACTTGTCCACAATTATTATTATTTATATCTAATACTCTAAGTTATATTAAACAGTTATTATTGATATTTAAATATTAGTATTTAAATTATTTCTAACTTTATATGATTTATATTTACAGTGCCTCTAATATTTGGTAACTCTCTTTATTGGTGGTTCGACAATATTCTTCTATCCACGCGTAAAATCCTTCGGTATCCCCGCATACCACACTAGCGGTCTCCCAAACTACCTGCGTGGAACACCGTCTCCATGTTCCTGTACTACCGGACACGTATGTTAGTTGGGCATTGTTGTATTGTATTTAACTCCGACAATGGTTCTCTAACATCCGGTGTGAACACCTTATTAACCGGCACACAAATTTCATGAGAAAAATCACCTTTATTATATCTACTATTTTTCTTATTTCTACCAATCTTATTCCTAAACATTTTTGCAGGGTTTATTGCGCATCCTTTTTGGATGCGCCCTGTTGCACGTTTTTTGTATGGGGAAACTGTTTCACTTTTGCAATAGGTTCTCTAACATTTTCTATTTCGCTAGTTTGAGCGGTCGTACCCATATCTGATACCGCGACTGTTTGTATGGCTCTCATTGGAGTTCCATCGTTGCCTTTGCTTATCGGTTTCTGCCTATTGAAACTCGTCTTCCCCTTATATTCAAAGGTTTTATTTTGCGGTTCCGGCGGTGCTTGTGAAGCTGAACTAGTGCTAGGCCTTGGATCAGTTTGGGTATGATATTGACCACGTCTATTTTGGCTATCACTATTTGGATTATAGTTCGGGCTATACCTCCATCCGCTGAAATCGAAAACGGTTTCACTTTGGGATGTTAATATTGAAACAAATGGTTGAAGGTGTTATAATGAGATGATGATGCCCCTCGTTGCAAGCAGCAATTTGTTATAAAACCAATATGTGCCGGTACTAGCGAAAATGTCCGTCTTATTCAAACCCCACTGTAGTAACCAATTTTGTCGAGAACTACTTGTTAATTATGTGAGGACGTATGTTATAGTATATACTGCACGATGGAAACGTCAAATTGTAAAGAAATCTTGTCTATGGGTGTAATTAGTTATAAGATACTCCTGTGAAACAAACGCCAATTAATACGTTGCAGGTGTCAATTCATAACAATTATAATGCTGTTACCTGGTTTAATTAATATGTTATTAACTAATATACCTTTCGGTTGTGACCGGTGAAACCCTCAGAACATAGATTATTAAGTCAACAAAATTAGAATTATGTTCCTGAATTTATAATGGTATTATTCTATAGACTTAACTTAGTTCTCAGTGGTTGTTTAAATGAGCAATATATATGGAGTATTTACTGAATGTAAGTGATATTTGTTTCAACCCTAGTCACTCAATGATAAAAATTTCATTCAAATTTAGTATTAAAAAACCAGTTAGTTCAGCAATCTCCCGTCCCACCAGCTGCAAATTTTAAGCGCTGTTACTAGAAATAAGTGTACTTATAGGTTAGTTATTCGGAGTGTTTGTATCAATCTGTTTATAAATTATTACACCAACTACATATAGTATTTTCTCTGCAATGACTAAAACGTTATCTCATACAAAAAATGTACTTTATTTATTTTTCTCTGATATTTAACAAGTTACGTTGTCTCAGACAAACAATAAGACAATCCAATCGACTATCCCAACATATATCGATTCTTAATTATTCAAACTCTAAAAACATATACTCTTGAAAATAATGACAAATAATTCTTATCCCAGGGTTCGTATAGTTCTTTGAACCATTAGTAAGGCCAGGTAAAACGCATAATTAAGGTTGTTCAATTTACAAAATAATATTATTTACTTAAATTACAATGGAATGAAAATAAGTTGTTTTTTACCAAACCGACGAAACTTCGACTGGCGGTGAACGTTTGTCAACAGTGTATTTGGCCAAAATGCGGGTTATCTCGTCTTCCTCCAGTGGAACTGCTCTGATTTTCAATAAAATTGATGATGGTGTGTACTTGGTAAATCCTCAGGAGATCTTCTGGCTTCTATTCTTCTTTTGCGGTCTTCACAAGTCTTGGTCCCAGTGAATTGGAATTAGGATAGCTTCTGCTGCCAATGAAGGTTATTTCGTCCAACCGAGTCTTCTGTATTTCCAATAATCCCGTTAATTCAGGTTTTAACTCTTTACTGGTCTTCGATTTATAGCATGAAATGGTTTAATACCAAATTCAACGGAATTATTTAGTGAATGAGGTGAGATGGTTTCAATTCTCTTTTATTGTATTCATTGATAATTTAGAGGGTTATTTAATTTGTATGATTCATTAACATTCAAGTATAATTGTTTTGCAAAAATGCTTTTTCAATTTGGATATATATTTTCTTTATATTTATTCATATATTTTAAACATATCGGTCCATCTCAATCTAATAGCTTGTAACAATCAGAACGAATTAATCCAAAATCAACAACTTCTTATATATCCGTTGCCTTAACAACCACGTTTTCTATATATCCTTGAGCCGGCATTATAGAATATTACTACTCCTTTCCAATAAAATACTCCATGCTTGGATTAATCTTGAATCACATAAAATTCTCCCCTAACCTTCCTTACTAAACAGTAAATGTTTTACTAGAGTTTCGTTGGACTGGGTTTACTAAAAAGGTATTAATTTCCTTTCACTAATATGGATTTTAGGCCTATAGATTCATTTACAACCATTATAACATTATTTGGTTTTTTTAACTTAATTTTCTTTTTTACCTGACCTACTGTACAATTAATTATTGTTTACATAGTTAATTACATGAATTTTAATTTACTGGTGGTTATTTGTTTTTATATTAATTAACTGGTTCTGGAACCCTTTATTAATTTATGACATAATTGTCAGAACTACTTGTTAGACTTGAAACACTGGTCACACTCCTGATCCAGTTTATAAACATTAATTAGAATAACAGTATTTTTCAATTTTATACAATACTGACAACTTAGTATAGTGCCTAACATTGGTAACTATACTGGGCTGTATAAAAACAAATCTAATATAAATATAAACGTAATTATTGATTAAGTATTATTATCAAACAACATCATTTCATTTTTAACATATTCAACATACAATATAAATACTCTGTAGACCTTAACATGTCACAGTACAAAACAAACATTTCATTACATCCAATCATTCATTGGTCTGGCTCTTTTACATTTAATATTAGTCATTGACCCCTTTTTACTTGAGTTACTTCTCAAACACATGAACTATTGAACAACCTTAAGTCAGGGTATGGTCCTTGACCATATTTCAATCAATTTTTTATGTAACGTTGGGGAACCTCAACTATGTTACGTTACATAACACCCCCCCCTTCGAAATAAGTTTATTTTGGTATAAACAAAGTTTAGCAAGAAATAAACTCCTAACTTGTATTTGGCCAATTGGTTTCCTATTTATGGTACTTTTATATTTCATAATTATCCGTTATATTATTATCATTTCTTCGTTCCTTCTTAAAATCAATTATTTACCAAGTTCAATCTTATTTCTATAATCATTCTTGTGACATTCTTTATTAATTATACATTTTGGATCTGGTTTTATTTAATTCTCTATATTTATTTGTGAGTTTTCCCTCTAATATTTAATTTTCCTAAACCTCCCTAACATTATAACTGGAATCGAATCGGTGGTGCTCTATCGGCTAACCAATTACCGTCGTCCGTTACATACTTTCTGGGATCAGAGGAACATCATCTCTGCCCAGTCAAATGATTGCTGGAATATTCTACAGTCAATCTTCATTAATAAACCTCGTAAGGTAGTCATCATGTGACCTTCAATAAAATAATAAATAATAATCATATTCTAGGGATTATTCACTGTACTTTAACTCAGATCATATTATTTCTTCAAATTAATTCTTCCTTCTATGATACACTTTTTCTCTCCAATACTTGGTTATTTTATTGACATTTATTAATTGGTTTTTTACGGATAATTCTTAACCATTTGTTTTTTTTTTCTTTTCTTGCGATCCTTTTGACGGTTCCATTTTGGCTTCTTCATTCTCTTATCTTCATTGGCTCATATTCCTTTATGATCAATACAGCTGGTTATGAGATTTTGGTCAGTACTATACATTACATTATGTAGTTATATTCTTCTGGCACAATCATTATTATTCTTTTTACATTCTAAATTACATTTCTCACTATTATGTTATATTAGATAAACTCATTTCGTCTTTTGGTTTTGATGATTTTTTATTAGGTTGAATCAGTGTTATTTATTTTTTTTTTTCATATTAGTTTAAAGCAATTTCTTCTAAATTGTATAGTAAGGTGTTCTTACTTATTTTTTGACTTTGGTTGTTTTTTTTTTTATCTTCAAAATTCTCTTTCTTATATACCTCATAAATTGTTTTCTTAAATACTTGTTTGTAAGTTGGGCTTACTTCATTTTTTTTGAATTTTGGGGTTTTAGTCTCTTCACTTTAAATTATACTGTTTCTGAATAATTATTGAGTAAGTTGTTCTTACAGTTTCTTTAGAATTTTGGGTTATTTATTCTCTTTATGTATTCCATCTGTCGGCCGTGGCTTCTTCTTCATTTATTTCTTGTCTTACTTCCTGGGATGTACTGGGTCGGTGGCCATCTCCTCTTAGGGGAATCCAGCGTTCTGGTGGGTTCTGTTGATTATAAATTATTCGGACATTCCTAGATGGATCGTCCCTTCTTTGGTTCTCGCTTCCGGATCTGGATTCTCCGATGCTATTGCTCCATTGTAAACACTCATTATCATTCTCCCCTTGGTGTTGATCACTCCTTGAACCATTCTCTTCAGCCCTTATAAAATTTACCATTGGTCTGGAAACCCGTAATGGACGATCCTCTTCGTAGTTAACCCGGCGGTAGTCCTCCTGACTCCGACTCCTGCCTCCATTAGTCCTAGTATCTCTTCTATCGTTGTTATTGTACTGGTTCCAGTCGGTGTCCCTATTAAAACTTCGACGTCCTTGGTAGTATGTCCTCCCGTTATAATTGTCGTACGCCCCCACATAATTAACTCTTCTGTAGTTTTGGTTTTGGTTATTCGGGTTACGGTTACTGTTATCATAATTTCGGTTGTTCGTGTTCTGATTCTGGTAACTTGGGTTATACGACCGGTTATATTGGTTGTTCGGAATACTCTGTCTATTCCCGTAATTATTTCCGTTGTTCCTTGGGCTGTTGTTGTTATTTTGCCGTTGGTACGCCTCATTACCATAATTACCCGGCCTGCCATTATAGTTCGTCCGGTTATTCGTCTCATGACTGTTATGGTTATTGTTTCTATTGTTATAGTCTGGGAAATCCCTGTTCCCGTACCGGTCGTTTCTCTGACGACTCCTTCGATAATGTACCTCATGCTCGTGCTCTTCCAATAGCGTTGACATGGCCTGTATAGTTTTTATCTGTCCACCCGATCGTGCTATTGATATACTGTTATCATAGTGGTATGCTAACCTGGTGACGAGAATTTCCTCTGGGATTTTTGGTTCAAGATGTCTTGCCAAACATACTTTTCCCAGGAAGTAGGCGGTAAGTGTTGTTCCCCTGCTGGCGTCATATCTTCCATAACTGATGCTCTCCCTTACTACGTTCTGGGTGGCTTCTGACCAGTACCTGGCTTTAAAAGCTATTTTAAATTCTTCGTAGCTTCGTATCTCGTGCCTGGTGGCTGTCCACCAGTTATCATAAGTTTCTTTAAAATGTTCGTCTAAATAACGACGAATTATTGGCCACCTGTTTTCACCAGTTCTCATGATTTGTTCGCCGACCCGTTCCAAGAATTCCATTGGATTTCTCCTGTATGCCTTAAAGTTGATGGTCTCCCGGTTGTCTATATGTTGTGTATATGGGACAGTGATCGATCGGTTGTCAACTGACCGTTGTAGGTTCTCGATTCTATCCTGGTTACGTTGCCCTTGCTCCTGTACTTCATTCATGACCGTATCTAAATTTCGATGCTGGTTTCCGCAATCTGTTCGTATCGATTCCACTTGAATTCGGTTTTCTTCTTCTATATGGCCTAGCTTGACCTCTAGTTCAGCTCTATTTCGTGTAATAGCTTCATCGGTCGCTTTCAGTTTTCTATTTGTTTCCGCTATCTCCTGTTTTCTCTCGCCGTCGTTCTTAACTACCTTCTGGCTGATTGCCTCACTAGCGCCTCAATTTTCTTATTGATAGCTTGTCTTAATACTTCATTCTGTTTATCAACATTTTCCCTTATTTCCTTGTTAGAATGCTCAATTCTCTCATCGATTCGTATTAGATTATCCTCATTGATTTTCTCAAGATCTGCTTTCATTCGTTTATTGTTTTCCTCAAGTTTTTCGTTCATTAGTTTGTTATCGTCTTGAATCTGTCTCAAATTCTCGTCATTCTTGTCAAACTTTTCATTCATTTGCTTGATTAAATTTTCGCTCAAAATTTCGTTTTGTTTTCTTGAGTTCTCATTAATACTGTCTATTTTATTTTCCAGCTTCTCATTGATTTGTCTAAAATCGGCCTTCAATTGTTCATTATTTTCATTTATGGTTTGTCTCAAAAGTTCACTAGTACTTTCCTTAATACTGTCTATTTTTTCAGAGTTTTCTTCAAATTTTTTATTTAATTCTTCCTTCTGTGTCCTGGAATCTTCTTTGATACTGTCTAACTTTTCGTTAGTTTGTCTTAAACTCTCATTAGTTTGTTTATTATCCTCCTTCATACTACTCATTAATTCCATTAATTTTTCCCAATTTAATCCTCCTCTGGCTTCCTCCTTATCTGGTTGGTCCCCTTGGGTATCCTCTTCCACTATTTCCTTTTCCGTATCCATAACTACTTCAATTTCTTCTGTGTCACCTGTCTGTTGATCCATTTCACTGTCCGTGATTAATTCTATTTCTTGTTCCTGTCCACCTTCTTCCTTCTCCTTCTCTTCTGCCCTCTTCTTCGATCTGCCTCTGGTATTAAGCATTCCTGTGCCTCTAATGGTTGCCTGCTCAAGTTAAGTAACAAATAATATGATTTTTTACTTAACTAAAGCCCACTCGTTGAGCGCCAATTTGAAACAAATCGTTGAAGGTGTTATAATGAGATGATGATGCCCCTCGTTGCAAGCAGCAATTTGTTATAAAACCAATATGTGCCGGTACTAGCGAAAATGTCCGTCTTATTCAAACCCCACTGTAGTAACCAATTTTGTCGAGAACTACTTGCTAATTATGTGAGGACGTATGTTATAGTATATACTGCACGATGGAAACGTCAAATTGTAAAGAAATCTTGTCTATGGGTGTAATTAGTTATAAGATACTCCTGTGAAACAAACGCCAATTAATACGTTGCAGGTGTCAATTCATAACAATTAGAATGCTGTTACCTGGTTTAATTAATATGTTATTAACTAATATACCTTTCGGTTGTGACCGGTGAAACCCTCAGAACATAGATTATTAAGTCAACAAAATTAGAATTATGTTCCTGAATTTATAATGGTATTATTCTATAGACTTAACTTAGTTCTCAGTGGTTGTTTAATATGAGCAATATATATGGAGTATTTACTGAATGTAAGTGATATTTGTTTCAACCCTAGTCACTCAATGATAAAAATTTCATTCAAATTTAGTATTAAAAAACCAGTTAGTTCAGCAATCTCCCGTCCCACCAGCTGCAAATTTTAAGCGCTGTTACTAGAAATAAGTGTACTTATAGGTTAGTTATTCGGAGTGTTTGTATCAATCTGTTTATAAATTATTACACCAACTACATATAGTATTTTCTCTGCAATGACTAAAACGTTATCTCATACAAAAAATGTACTTTATTTATTTTTCTCTGATATTTAACAAGTTACGTTGTCTCAGACAAACAATAAGACAATCCAATCGACTATCCCAACATATATCGATTCTTAATTATTCAAACTCTAAAAACATATACTCTTGAAAATAATGACAAATAATTCTTATCCCAGGGTTCGTATAGTTCTTTGAACCATTAGTAAGGCCAGGTAAAACGCATAATTAAGGTTGTTCAATTTACAAAATAATATTATTTACTTAAATTACAATGGAATGAAAATAAGTTGTTTTTTACCAAACCGACGAAACTTCGACTGGCGGTGAACGTTTGTCAACAGTGTATTTGGCCAAAATGCGGGTTATCTCGTCTTCCTCCAGTGGAACTGCTCTGATTTTCAATAAAATTGATGATGGTGTGTACTTGGTAAATCCTCAGGAGATCTTCTGGCTTCTATTCTTCTTTTGCGGTCTTCACAAGTCTTGGTCCCAGTGAATTGGAATTAGGATAGCTTCTGCTGCCAATGAAGGTTATTTCGTCCAACCGAGTCTTCTGTATTTCCAATAATCCCGTTAATTCAGGTTTTAACTCTTTACTGGTCTTCGATTTATAGCATGAAATGGTTTAATACCAAATTCAGCGGAATTATTTAGTGAATGAGGTGAGATGGTTTCAATTCTCTTTTATTGTATTCATTGATAATTTAGAGGGTTATTTAATTTGTATGATTCATTAACATTCAAGTATAATTGTTTTGCAAAAATGCTTTTTCAATTTGGATATATATTTTCTTTATATTTATTCATATATTTTAAACATATCGGTCCATCTCAATCTAATAGCTTGTAACAATCAGAACGAATTAATCCAAAATCAACAACTTCTTATATATCCGTTGCCTTAACAACCACGTTTTCTATATATCCTTGAGCCGGCATTATAGAATATTACTACTCCTTTCCAATAAAATACTCCATGCTTGGATTAATCTTGAATCACATAAAATTCTCCCCTAACCTTCCTTACTAAACAGTAAATGTTTTACTAGAGTTTCGTTGGACTGGGTTTACTAAAAAGGTATTAATTTCCTTTCACTAATATGGATTTTAGGCCTATAGATTCATTTACAACCATTATAACATTATTTGGTTTTTTTAACTTAATTTTCTTTTTTACCTGACCTACTGTACAATTAATTATTGTTTACATAGTTAATTACATGAATTTTAATTTACTGGTGGTTATTTGTTTTTATATTAATTAACTGGTTCTGGAACCCTTTATTAATTTATGACATAATTGTCAGAACTACTTGTTAAACTTGAAACACTGGTCACACTCCTGATCCAGTTTATAAACATTAATTAGAATAACAGTATTTTTCAATTTTATACAATACTGACAACTTAGTATAGTGCCTAACATTGGTAACTATACTGGGCTGTATAAAAACAAATCTAATATAAATATAAACGTAATTATTGATTAAGTATTATTATCAAACAACATCATTTCATTTTTAACATATTCAACATACAATATAAATACTCTGTAGACCTTAACATGTCACAGTACAAAACAAACATTTCATTACATCCAATCATTCATTGGTCTGGCTCTTTTACATTTAATATTAGTCATTGACCCCTTTTTACTTGAGTTACTTCTCAAAAACATGAACTATTGAACAACCTTAAGTCAGGGTATGGTCCTTGACCATATTTCAATCAATTTTTTATGTAACGTTGGGGAACCTCAACTATGTTACGTTACAATATTAATAGTTCGTCAACCGTATGTATACCTTGCGCAAATACGGCTACCCGAATATTATGATTAAAATGGTACGCCAATTTCGTGACTATATCGACCTTGGAAAACGCTGGTGTTAAATGTTTAGCGCATTCAACCTGTTGTATGATATAGTTTTCGGGCGTTATACCCTGCTTCCGGTCATAACGTCCGTACTCTAATTCATTACGCAGGAGTCTTTGCGTGTGCGCATTCCAATATCGGTTTTCAAACATTTGTCTAAATTCCGTGTATGTGGTAATTTTATCACGTACAATGTTATACCGTCGCCTGGCTGAATCGCGCATCGCGTTAACTACCCACTGTATCCGGTCTTGATCCTCTAATCGCGAACCTACCCTTGTCATTTTGTTTTCACAAGTTAGCAAGAACTCAATCGGGGTTTCATTATTTTCACCGGTGAAATAGACTTGATTCTTTTCGTCTACTTGCCCTTGTACTAGAATATTTGGTGCCGATTTCCTCCGTACTTCCTGTCGCACTTTAGAAATCTCCTCGCTAAGCGTTTGCAGTACCTTTACTCTATTTATGTCGACATCAGAACGAACTTCTACAATCGACGCGTCTAACCTAGCAACTTGTCGTTGTGTTTCGCTTACGTCGGTTTGTATCTGTACTTCAAGATTATCGACTTTTTTGGCTACATCCGCGGTCTGTTTTTCACACTTGCTGATGTGTTTTTTAAATCGCCCTTCCGTACGCGAAATCTGTTCAACAAACGATTTATGCATTGTGGTCTCAAAAACCTTAAAACGTTCATTTATTTTTGTTTCGACCGTATGAATTTTTTCTCCGACTTCGGTAACTTTAGAATCTAAGCTTTTCATGCTTTCATCGATTTTAGCAGTTGTTTGTCTTATCTCCGCGTTTATATCCGTTTTACTCTGTTCTAATGTCTCGGTTAAACTTGTTTTCTGTGCGTCTATTTTAGCAGTTATTTCCGCGATATCTATATCAGCTTTAGCCGCGCTTTGTTCAAATTTTGCGTCTATTTTAGCCGTTAATTCCGCGGTGTTTAGTTCAGCTTTGGCTGCACTTTGCTCGAATTTCGCGTTCATTTCTGCCGCGGTTTGCTCAGCTTTAGCCGCGTTTTGTTTCATTTCTTGCAACAATTGTTTTAACATTTTGTCGGTCTCCATTTTTACACAATATTCTTAACACTCTATTGCTGTACTTATTACCAATTCACAAAACTTTCTTTAGGGATTGTTTGAGTTGGACGCCAGCTGTTTTACTAATTAAAACAGCAAACTTGTTGCAATTTAATTTACTACAATTAAATTTTACAATTTAAAATTTAATCAAAATTAAATCGGGCCCCACGTTCCGGGCGACATATATAACTTTACAACTTTGTTAACTTTGGGAAGCCCCAAGTTCAGGGCGACATTTATAACTTTACTGAGCTTGCAAACTTTACAAATTATGGTGTGTGAACTGACCTACCTGCTGTGCGTTCTTGCGTCTTCTTCTTCCGACTAGGGCCGTAGGAATTTGTGATTTGAATTCGCAAGTAGGTTAATTCAAAAGTACAAGCACAAAGTGTATCGTTATAATAATTGTGAATAGTTTTGTGATGTTGGTAGATTTTGGAGTACCGCAATAACAAAACAGTGTTGGGTATAAAATTGGGGTTTATTATTCTAATAGCACATAAAACGAAAAACTTATATCTAACGTAATTCTTACATACTAAAGAGTAATGAGTAATTTGATCAATGTTTTCAGAACGAATATTAGCTTTCAGAGGGAAAGCTTATAAATATGAATTTATTCGAACTTGTTTCTCGTTACTTTTTAAAGTTAATTTTTAAATAATTTAATTAATGATTTTTCAAGACTTTAATACTGATTTTACTACTTCAGAATGCTTCTAAATACTCTTAAATAAATTAGCCGTGAATCTTGTTCTACCTGCCTTTATTTACTTGTGATTGGTTTCACGTATACTGCAGTATAAGTTTCTTAAGTGATTCAATATTAAGATTTGTATAGCGCTTTTTATCTATGTCTATTTCTTATCTATTGCTTCTTACTTAACTTATACTTGTTCTACAGATTATCACAAAATTGAAGTTCTTATTAACTTAGAGTCTCTGTTTTTGTAGGCATCTGAATGAAATTGACTTTACAATTGATTTTAACAAAAGAAAGAAAAATGATCTTTTTATATAAAATGTATAAATGATTTTTGACTTTCCTGGTATTGAAGTTCTCGAAGATGTCCTCTGGGGTCCCTCGATGTCCTAGTCCAATCAGCTAGTGGCGATGATTTCCGCTGCGTCCTGGATTCCAACGAAGAGTTCAGGGATCAGCAACTCCGTTCCTTCAGCAACTGTTGATGGATTTATCTTCCGTGGTTTAACTGCTGCAACTGCTTCAGGCCCTCGGTCTGGATACTCTGCACTGTGTGTGTGTGTGTGTGTGTGTACCTCGTCTCGGATGTTGCTCTACATCGTCAGTTCTTCAGCTCATACCACGATTTAGACGGCCTCGTTCTGTTGTACTCTGGGCGTGACTTCTAGTAGTATATGGTCGATCTCTTATATGCGTACGCCAACCGTTTGGGTGTATTGCGCTGTATGCTTATTTGTTGATGAATAAGACTATCGCACGTAGACGTCGTCACAGTCCAGTCGTTATAGAAGAGTGTCTGTGCTGTTCAGAAGTTGAATCTTTACAGGAGTGTGTGTGTGTTCACTGTTTGAGTCCTGACAGAAGAGAATGTGTGTGTACTGGTTGAATGTTAACAGAAGAGTATGTTTACTGGTTGATCGCCAACAGAAGAGAGTGTGTGTGTTCACAGCTTGATCGCTAACAGAAGAGTGAAGAGCGTTCAGCTCGAAACCAACGGTTGTTCAAAATTTTTAGAATGATCTGATTGGCTGAAACATTCTCCCTTCTACTTAAAATTTAGTCACCTCATTCCGTGAGAACGAAAAATAATTCCCACAGTCCAAGAATTATTATTATTTTTAATATTCTGGAATACACCGGAACCAATTGTCGGTCGGACGTCCGTTTGCAATTTGTATTGCGATTATCTTGGCTGCAAGCCAAGTTATGTTTAATCTAACATATACATTTGATTCATAATTTTTACAATTATAACATATCCAAATCTGAACTCCCTAGGTCTCTTACTATGGAAGTTATTTAAATAAAATGAATTATCTCATTAACTCTTTAATTATATTTATTGAAATTTGCACACCGTATTCTTAATATTTCGGCAAACATTTTGGCTATTTTGAATTTTGCCTATATTTATTCGTTTCCAAAATATTAATGTTTTAAAGTTAGGGCAAATGTCCCTAATTTATAACGGTGTGTGCGCGATTACATAACACCACCGGACATATCCGCTGGGCGTTTTTAATTGTTTAGAATGTTCGCTACAGCACGAGATATGGTTCTATGGATTTAAATTTGTTTTATATTTGATTTTTAAAACTTTCTACATATAACCCCAAATCTATGGGATTTGGTACGTTATATACACCCCACCCGTTTAAAAAAAAAAAGAATGTAGATTATACAGTTATTTATTTATTTTTTCTACATGTATATTCTTCATGTTTCACAAGTATGCATTGTTCTATTTACATACAAAACATATACTGATATAACTGTCTTATTCGTACAAGCTTTATAAATATAACCTACTTCTAATACATTTAAGATATTGTGTATAAAATATTGTGAGACAATGTTTGTAGCATGGGTAGTACTTAATAGCGAGACAATTTACAAGGTATTTCACACAGATGACAACAGACAATAGCGGCGCGTGTGCTTAGGAATGTGCTTCCGTTTTGCTACCCCTGTTATCGCGTAGTAAACGTCGTTAATTAGCCTCTGCGTTTAAAAACCAGCTGAGTGCGGCTCGTGTGCGCGTCGTTGCTTTGTGAACGCGTTTCCTGTAACCGTCACCCGTCCTCACAGCTCGTCTTGCGCGTTAGTTTATCCGCGGTACGACTGATTGTTATTTATTTATAACTTGTCAACAATTATTATTATTTATATCTAATACTCTAAGTTATATTAAACAGTTATTATTGATATTTAAATATTAGTATTTAAATTATATCTAACTTTATATGATTTATATTTACAGTGCCTCTAATATTTGGTAACTCTCTTTATTGGTGGTTCGACAATATTCTTCTATCCACGCGTAAAATCCTTCGCTATCCCCGGACACCACTCTAGCGGCTCCAAAACTACCTGCGTGGGAACGCCGTCTCCATGTTCCTGTACTACCGGACACGTTATGTTAGGTGGGCATTGTTGTATTGTATTTAACTCCAGCAATGGTTCTCTAACATCCGGTGTGAACACCTTATTAACCGGCACACAAATTTCATGAGAAAAATCACCTTTATTACATCTACTATTTTTCTTATTTCTACCAATCTTATTCCTAAACATTTTTGCAGGGTTTATTGCGCATCCTTTTGGATGCGCCCTGTTGCACGTTTTTTGTATGGGGAAACTGTTTCACTTTTGCAATAGGGTCTCTAACATTTTCTATTTCGCTAGTTTGAGCGGTCGTACCCATATCTGATACCGCGACTGTTTGTATGGCTCTCATTGGAGTTCCATCGTTGCCTTTGCTTATCGGTTTCTGCCTATTGAAACTCGTCTTCCCCTTATATTCAAAGGTTTTATTTTGCGGTTCCGGCGGTGCTTGTGAAGCTGAACTAGTGCTAGGCCTTGGATCAGTTTGGGTATGATATTGCCCATGTCTATTTTGGCTATCACTATTTGGATTATAGTTCGGGCTATACCTCCATCCGCTGAAATCGAAAACGGTTTCACTTTGGGATGTTAATATTAATAGTTCGTCAACCGTATGTATACCTTGCGTAAATACGGCTACCCGAATATTATGATTAAAATGGTACGCCAATTTCGTGACTATATCGACCTTGGAAAACGCTGGTGTTAAATGTTTAGCGCGTTCAACCTGTTGTATGATATAGTTTTCGGGCGTTATACCCTGCTTCCGGTCATAACGTCCGTACTCTAATTCATTACGCAGGAGTCTTTGCGTGTGCGCATTCCAATATCGGTTTTCAAACATTTGTCTAAATTCCGTGTATGTGGAAATTTTATCACGTACAATGTTATACCGTCGCCTGGCTGAATCGCGCATCGCGTTAACTACCCACTGTATCCGGTCTTGATCCTCTAATCGCGAACCTACCCTTGTCATTTTGTTTTCACAAGTTAGCAAGAACTCAATCGGGGTTTCATTATTTTCACCGGTGAAATAGACTTGATTCTTTTCGTCTACTTGCCCTTGTACTAGAATATTTGGTGCCGATTTCCTCCGTACTTCCTGTCGCACTTTAGAAATCTCCTCGCTAAGCGTTTGCAGTACCTTTACTCTATTTATGTAGACATCAGAACGAACTTCTACAATCGACGCGTCTAACCTAGCAACTTGTCGTTGTGTTTCGCTTACGTCGGTTTGTATCTGTACTTCAAGATTATCGACTTTTTTGGCTACATCCGCGGTCTGTTTTTCACACTTGCTGATGTGTTCTTTAAATCGCCCTTCCGTACGCGAAATCTGTTCAACAAACGATTTATGCATTGTGGTCTCAAAAACCTTAAAACGTTCATTTATTTTTGTTTCGACCGTATGAATTTTTTCTCCGACTTCGGTAACTTTAGAATCTAAGCTTTTCATGCTTTCATCGATTTTAGCAGTTGTTTGTCTTATCTCCGCGTTTATATCCGTTTTACTCTGTTCTAATGTCTCGGTTAAACTTGTTTTCTGTGCGTCTATTTTAGCAGTTATTTCCGCGATATTTATTTCACCTTTAGCCGCGCTTTGTTCAAATTTTGCGTCTATTTTAGCCGTTAATTCTGCGGTGTTTAGTTCAGCTTTGGCTGCACTTTGCTCGAATTTCGCGTTCATTTCTGCCGCGGTTTGCTCAGCTTTAGCCGCGTTTTGTTTCATTTCTTGCAACAATTGTTTTAACATTTTGTCGGTCTCCATTTTTACACAATATTCTTAACACTCTATTGCTGTACTTATTACCAATTCACAAAACTTTCTTTAGGGATTGTTTGAGTTGGACGCCAGCTGTTTTACTAATTAAAACAGCAAACTTGTTGCAATTTAATTTACTACAATTAAATTTTACAATTTAAAATTTAATCAAAATTAAATCGGGCCCCACGTTCCGGGCGACATATATAACTTTACAACTTTGTTAACTTTGGGAAGCCCCAAGTTCAGGGCGACATTTATAACTTTACTGAACTTGCAAACTTTACAAATTATGGTGTATGAACTGACCTACCTGCTGTGCGTTCTTGCGTCTTCTTCTTCCGACTAGGGCCGTAGGAATTTGTGATTTGAATTCGCAAGTAGGTTAATTCAAAAGTACAAGCACAAAGTGTATCGTTATAATAATTGTGAATAGTTTTGTGATGTTGGTAGATTTTGGAGTACAGCAATAACAAAACAGTGTTGGGTATAAAATTGGGGTTTATTATTCTAATAGCACATAAAATGAAAAACTTATATCTAACGTAATTCTTACATACTAAAGAGTAATGAGTAATTTGATCAATGTTTTCAGAACGAATATTAGCTTTCAGAGGGAAAGCTTATAAATATGAATTTATTCGAACTTGTTTCTCGTTACTTTTTAAAGTTAATTTTTAAATAATTTAATTAATGATTTTTCAAGACTTTAATACTGATTTTACTACTTCAGAATGCTTCTAAATACTCTTAAATAAATTAGCCGTGAATCTTGTTCTACCTGCCTTTATTTACTTGTGATTGGTTTCACGTATACTGCAGTATAAGTTTCTTAAGTGATTCAATATTAAGATTTGTATAGCGCTTTTTATCTATGTCTATTTCTTATCTATTACTTCTTACTTAACTTATACTTGTTCTACAGATTATCACAAAATTGAAGTTCTTATTAACTTAGAGTCTCTGTTTTTATAGGCATCTGAATGAAATTGACTTTACAATTGATTTTAACAAAAGAAAGAAAAATGATCTTTTTATATAAAATGTATAAATGATTTTTGACTTTCCTGGTATTGAAGTTCTCGAAGATGTCCTCTGGGGTCCCTCGATGTCCTAGTCCAATCAGCTGGTGGCGATGATTTCCGCTGCGTCCTGGATTCCAACGAAGAGTTCAGGGATCAGCAAATCCGTTCCTTCAGCAACTGTTGATGGATTTATCTTCCGTGGTTTAACTGCTGCAACTGCTTCAGGCCCTCGGTGTGGATACTCTGCACTGTGTGTGTGTGTGTACCTCGTCTCGGGTGTTGCTCTGCATCGTCAGTTCTTCAGCTCATACCACGATTTAGACGGCCTCGTTCTGTTGTACTCTGGGCGTGACTTCTAGTAGTATATGGTCGATCTCTTATATGCGTACGCCAACCGTTTGGGTGTATTGCGCTGTATGCTTATTTGTTGATGAATAAGACTATCGCACGTAGACGTCGTCACAGTCCAGTCGTTATAGAAGAGTGTCTGTGCTGTTCAGAAGTTGAATCTTTACAGAAGTGTGTGTGTGTTCACTGTTTGAGTCCTGACAGAAGAGAATGTGTGTGTACTGGTTGAATGTTAACAGAAGAGTATGTTTACTGGTTGATCGCCAACAGAAGAGAGAGTGTGTGTTCACAGCTTGATCGCTAACAGAAGAGTGAAGAGCGTTCAGCTCGAAACCAACGGTTGTTCAAAATTTTTAGAATGATCTGATTGGCTGAAACATTCTCCCTTCTACTTAAAATTTAGTCACCTCATTCCGTGAGAACGAAAAATAATTCCCACAGTCCAAGAATTATTATTATTTTTAATATTCTGGAATACACCGGAACCAATTGTCGGTCGGAGTCCGTTTGCAATTTGTATTGCGATTATCTTGGCTGCAAGCCAAGTTATGTTTAATCTAACATATACATTTGATTCATAATTTTTACAATTATAACGTATCCAAATCTGAACTCCCTAGGTCTCTTACTATGGAAGTTATTTAAATAAAATGAATTATCTCATTAACTCTTTAATTATATTTATTGAAATTTGCACACCGTATTCTTAATATTTCGGCAAACATTTTGGCTATTTTGAATTTTGCCTATATTTATTCGTTTCCAAAATATTAATGTTTTAAAGTTAGGGCAAATGTCCCTAATTTATAACGGTGTGTGCGCGATTACATAACACCACCGGACATATCCGCTGGGCGTTTTTAATTGTTTAGAATGCTCGCTACAGCACGAGATATGGTTCTATGGATTTAAATTTGTTTTATATTTGATTTTTAAAACTTTCTACATATAACCCCAAATCTATGGGATTTGGTGCGTTATATACACCCAACCCGTTTAAAAAAAAAGAAGAATGTAGATTATACAGTTATTTATTTTTTTTTCTACATGTATATTCTTCATGTTTCACAAGTATGCATTGTTCTATTTACATACAAAACATATACTGATATAACTGTCTTATTCATACAAGCTTTATAAATATAACCTACTTCTAATACATTTAAGATATTGTGTATAAAATATTGTGAGACAATGTTTGTAGCATGGGTAGTACTTAATAGCGAGACAATTTACAAGGTATTTCACACAGATGACAACAGACAATAGCGGCGCGTGTGCTTAGGAATGTGCTTCCGTTTTGCTACCCCTGTTATCGCGTAGTAAACGTCGTTAATTAGCCTCTGCGTTTAAAAACCAGCTGAGTGCGGCTCGTGTGCGCGTCGTTGCTTTGTGAACGCGTTTCCTGTAACCGTCACCCGTCCTCACACCTCGTCTTGCGTTTTAGTTTATCCGCGGTCCGACTGATTGTTATTTATTTATATCTTTTCCACAATTATTATTATTTATATCTAATACTCTAAGTTATATTAAACAGTTATTATTGATATTTAAATATTAGTATTTAAATTATTTCTAACTTTATATGATTTATATTTACAGTGCCTCTAATATTTGGTAACTCTCTTTATTGGTGGTTCGACAATATTCTTCTATCCACGCGTAAAATCCTTCGCTATCCCCGGATACCACACTAGCGGCTCCCAAACTACCTGCGTGGGAACGCCGTCTCCATGTTCCTGTACTACCGGACACGTTATGTTAGGTGGGCATTGTTGTATTGTATTTAACTCCAGCAATGGTTCTCTAACATCCGGTGTGAACACCTTATTAACCGGCACCCAAATTTCATGAGAAAAATCACCTTTATTACATCTACTATTTTTCTTATTTCTACCAATCTTATTCCTAAACATTTTTGCAGGGTTTATTGCGCATCCTTTTTGGAAGCGCCCTGTTGCACGTTTTTTGTATGGGGAAACTGTTTCACTTTTGCAATAGGGTCTCTAACATTTTCTATTTCGCTAGTTTGAGCGGTCGTACCGATATCTGATACCGCGACTGTTTGTATGGCTCTCATTGGAGTTCCATCGTTGCCTTTGCTTATCGGTTTCTGCCTATTGAAACTCGTCTTCCCCTTATATTCAAAGGTTTTATTTTGCGGTTCCGGCGGTGCTTGTAAAGCTGAACTAGTGCTAGGCCTTGGATCAGTTTGGGTATGATATTGCCCATGTCTATTTTGGCTATCACTATTTGGATTATAGTTCGGGCTATACCTCCATCCGCTGAAATCGAAAACGGTTTCACTTTGGGATGTTAATATTAATAGTTCGTCAACCGTATGTATACCTTGCGTAAATACGGCTACCCGAATATTATGATTAAAATGGTACGCCAATTTCGTGACTATATCGACCTTGGAAAACGCTGGTGTTAAATGTTTAGCGCGTTCAACCTGTTGTATGATATAGTTTTCGGGCGTTATACCCTGCTTCCGGTCATAACGTCTGTACTCTAATTCATTACGCAGGAGTCTTTGCGTGTGCGCATTCCAATATCGGTTTTCAAACATTTGTCTAAATTCCGTGTCTGTGGAAATTTTATCACGTACAATGTTATACCGTCGCCTGGCTGAATCGCGCATCGCGTTAACTACCCACTGTATCCGGTCTTGATCCTCTAATCGCGAACCTACCCTTGTCATTTTGTTTTCACAAGTTAGCAAGAACTCAATCGGGGTTTCATTATTTTCACCGGTGAAATAGACTTGATTCTTTTCGTCTACTTGCCCTTGTAATAGAATATTTGGTGCCGATTTCCTCCGTACTTCCTGTCGCACTTTAGAAATCTCCTCGCTAAGCGTTTGCAGTACCTTTACTCTATTTATGTCGACATCAGAACGAACTTCTACAATCGACGCGTCTAACCTAGCAACTTGTCGTTGTGTTTCGCTTACGTCGGTTTGTATCTGTACTTCAAGATTATCGACTTTTTTGGCTACATCCGCGGTCTGTTTTTCACACTTGCTGATGTGTTCTTTAAATCGCCCTTCCGTACGCGAAATCTGTTCAACAAACGATTTATGCATTGTGGTCTCAAAAACCTTAAAACGTTCATTTATTTTTGTTTCGACCGTATGAATTTTTTCTCCGACTTCGGTAACTTTAGAATCTAAGCTTTTCATGCTTTCATCGATTTTAGCAGTTGTTTGTCTTATCTCCGCGTTTATATCCGTTTTACTCTGTTCTAATGTCTCGGTTAAACTTGTTTTCTGTGCGTCTATTTTAGCAGTTATTTCCGCGATATTTATTTCAGCTTTAGCCGCGCTTTGTTCAAATTTTGCGTCTATTTTAGCCGTTAATTCCGCGGTGTTTAGTTCAGCTTTGGCTGCACTTTGCTCGAATTTCGCGTTCATTTCTGCCGCGGTTTGCTCAGCTTTAGCCGCGTTTTGTTTCATTTCTTGCAACAATTGTTTTAACATTTTGTCGGTCTCCATTTTTACACAATATTCTTAACACTCTATTGCTGTACTTATTACCAATTCACAAAACTTTCTTTAGGGATTGTTTGAGTTGGACGCCAGCTGTTTTACTAATTAAAACAGCAAACTTGTTGCAATTTAATTTACTACAATTAAATTTTACAATTTAAAATTTAATCAAAATTAAATCGGGCCCCACGTTCCGGGCGACATATATAACTTTACAACTTTGTTAACTTTGGGAAGCCCCAAGTTCAGGGCGACATTTATAACTTTACTGAACTTGCAAACTTTACAAATTATGGTGTGTGAACTGACCTACCTGCTGTGCGTTCTTGCGTCTTCTTCTTCCGACTAGGGCCGTAGGAATTTGTGATTTGAATTCGCAAGTAGGTTAATTCAAAAGTACAAGCACAAAGTGTATCGTTATAATAATTGTGAATAGTTTTGTGATGTTGGTAGATTTTGGAGTACAGCAATAACAAAACAGTGTTGGGTATAAAATTGGGGTTTATTACTAATAGCACATAAAATGAAAAACTTATATCTAACGTAATTCTTACATACTAAAGAGTAATGAGTAATTTGATCAATGTTTTCAGAACGAATATTAGCTTTCAGAGGGAAAGCTTATAAATATGAATTTATTCGAACTTGTTTCTCGTTACTTTTTAAAGTTAATTTTTAAATAATTTAATTAATGATTTTTCAAGACTTTAATACTGATTTTACTACTTCAGAATGCTTCTAAATACTCTTAAATAAATTAGCCGTGAATCTTGTTCTACCTGCCTTTATTTACTTGTGATTGGTTTCACATATACTGCAGTATAAGTTTCTTAAGTGATTCAATATTAAGATTTGTATAGCGCTTTTTATCTATGTCTATTTCTTATCTATTGCTTCTTACTTAACTTATACTTGTTCTACAGATTATCACAAAATTGAAGTTCTTATTAACTTAGAGTCTCTGTTTTTATAGGCATCTGAATGAAATTGACTTTACAATTGATTTTAACAAATGAAAGAAAAATGATCTTTTTATATAAAATGTATAAATGATTTTTGACTTTCCTGGTATTGAAGTTCTCGAAGATGTCCTCTGGGGTCCCTCGATGTCCTAGTCCAATCAGCTAGTGGCGATGATTTCCGCTGCGTCCTGGATTCCAACGAAGAGTTCAGGGATCAGCAACTCCGTTCCTTCAGCAACTGTTGATGGATTTATCTTCCGTGGTTTAACTGCTGCAACTGCTTCAGGCCCTCGGTCTGGATACTCTGCACTGTGTGTGTGTGTGTACCTCGTCTCGGGTGTTGCTCTGCATCGTCAGTTCTTCAGCTCATACCACGATTTAGACGGCCTCGTTCTGTTGTACTCTGGGCGTGACTTCTAGTAGTATATGGTCGATCTCTTATATGCGTACGCCAACCGTTTGGGTGTATTGCGCTGAGTGTCTGTGCTGTTCAGAAGTTGAATCTTTACAGAAGTGTGTGTGTGTTCACTGTTTGAGTCCTGACAGAAGAGAATGTGTGTGTACTGGTTGAATGTTAACAGAAGAGTATGTTTACTGGTTGATCGCCAACAGAAGAGAGTGTGTGTGTTCACAGCTTGATCGCTAACAGAAGAGTGAAGAGCGTTCAGCTCGAAACCAACGGTTGTTCAAAATTTTTAGAATGATCTGATTGGCTGAAACATTCTCCCTTCTACTTAAAATTTAGTCACCTCATTCCGTGAGAATGAAAAATAATTCCCACAGTCCAAGAATTATTATTATTTTTAATATTCTGGAATACACCGGAACCAATTGTCGGTCGGACGTCCGTTTGCAATTTGTATTGCGATTGTCTTGGCTGCAAGCCAAGTTATGTTTAATCTAACATATACATTTGATTCATAATTTTTACAATTATAACATATCCAAATCTGAACTCCCTAGGTCTCTTACTATGGAAGTTATTTAAATAAAATGAATTATCTCATTAACTCTTTAATTATATTTATTGAAATTTGCACACCGTATTCTTAATATTTCGGCAAACATTTTGGCTATTTTGAATTTTGCCTATATTTATTCGTTTCCAAAATATTAATGTTTTAAAGTTAGGGCAAATGTCCCTAATTTATAACGGTGTGTGCGCGATTACATAACACCACCGGACATATCCGCTGGGCGTTTTTAATTGTTTAGAATGCTCGCTACAGCACGAGATATGGTTCTATGGATTTAAATTTGTTTTATATTTGATTTTTAAAACTTTCTACATATAACCCCAAATCTATGGGATTTGGTACGTTATATACACCCCACCCGTTTAAAAAAAAAAAGAATGTAGATTATACAGTTATTTTTATTTTTTTTTACATGTATATTCTTCATGTTTCACAAGTATGCATTGCTCTATTTACATACAAAACATATACTGATATAACTGTCTTATTCATACAAGCTTTATATATATAACCTACTTCTAATACATTTAAGATATTGTGTATAAAATATTGTGAGACAATGTTTGTAGCATGGGTAGTACTTAATAGCGAGACAATTTACAAGGTATTTCACACAGATGACAACAGACAATAGCGGCGCGTGTGCTTAGGAATGTGCTTCCGTTTTGCTACCCCTGTTATCGCGTAGTAAACGTCGTTAATTAGCCTCTGCGTTTAAAAACCAGCTGAGTGCGGCTCGTGTGCGCGTCGTTGCTTTGTGAACGCGTTTCCTGTAACCGTCACCCGTCCTCGCACCTCGTCTTGCGCGTTAGTTTATCCGCGGTACCACTGATTGTTATTTATTTATAACTTGTCCACAATTATTATTATTTATATCTAATACTCTAAGTTATATTAAACAGTTATTATTGATATTTAAATATTAGTATTTAAATTATTTCTAACTTTATATGATTTATATTTACAGTGCCTCTAATATTTGGTAACTCTCTTTATTGGTGGTTCGACAATATTCTTCTATCCACGCGTAAAATCCTTCGCTATCCCCGGATACCACACTAGCGGCTCCCAAACTACCTGCGTGGGAACGCCGTCTCCATGTTCCTGTACTACCGGACACGTTATGTTAGGTGGGCATTGTTGTATTGTATTTAACTCCAGCAATGGTTCTCTAACATCCGGTGTGAACACCTTATTAACCGGCACCCAAATTTCATGAGAAAAATCACCTTTATTACATCTACTATTTTTCTTATTTCTACCAATCTTATTCCTAAACATTTTTGCAGGGTTTATTGCGCATCCTTTTTGGATGCGCCCTGTTGCACGTTTTTTGTATGGGGAAACTGTTTCACTTTTGCAATAGGGTCTCTAACATTTTCTATTTCGCTAGTTTGAGCGGTCGTACCGATATCTGATACCGCGACTGTTTGTATGGCTCTCATTGGAGTTCCATCGTTGCCTTTGCTTATCGGTTTCTGCCTATTGAAACTCGTCTTCCCCTTATATTCAAAGGTTTTATTTTGCGGTTCCGGCGGTGCTTGTAAAGCTGAACTAGTGCTAGGCCTTGGATCAGTTTGGGTATGATATTGCCCATGTCTATTTTGGCTATCACTATTTGGATTATAGTTCGGGCTATACCTCCATCCGCTGAAATCGAAAACGGTTTCACTTTGGGATGTTAATATTAATATTTCGTCAACCGTATGTATACCTTGCGTAAATACGGCTACCCGAATATTATGATTAAAATGGTACGCCAATTTCGTGACTATATCGACCTTGGAAAACGCTGGTGTTAAATGTTTAGCGCGTTCAACCTGTTGTATGATATAGTTTTCGGGCGTTATACCCTGCTTCCGGTCATAACGTCCGTACTCTAATTCATTACGCAGGAGTCTTTGCGTGTGCGCATTCCAATATCGGTTTTCAAACATTTGTCTAAATTCCGTGTCTGTGGAAATTTTATCACGTACAATGTTATACCGTCGCCTGGCTGAATCGCGCATCGCGTTAACTACCCACTGTATCCGGTTTGATCCTCTAATCGCGAACCTACCCTTGTCATTTTGTTTTCACAAGTTAGCAAGAACTCAATCGGGGTTTCATTATTTTCACCGGTGAAATAGACTTGATTCTTTTCGTCTACTTGCCCTTGTAATAGAATATTTGGTGCCGATTTCCTCCGTACTTCCTGTCGCACTTTAGAAATCTCCTCGCTAAGCGTTTGCAGTACCTTTACTCTATTTATGTCGACATCAGAACGAACTTCTACAATCGACGCGTCTAACCTAGCAACTTGTCGTTGTGTTTCGCTTACGTCGGTTTGTATCTGTACTTCAAGATTATCGACTTTTTTGGCTACATCCGCGGTCTGTTTTTCACACTTGCTGATGTGTTCTTTAAATCGCCCTTCCGTACGCGAAATCTGTTCAACAAACGATTTATGCATTGTGGTCTCAAAAACCTTAAAACGTTCATTTATTTTTGTTTCGACCGTATGAATTTTTTCTCCGACTTCGGTAACTTTAGAATCTAAGCTTTTCATGCTTTCATCGATTTTAGCAGTTGTTTGTCTTATCTCCGCGTTTATATCCGTTTTACTCTGTTCTAATGTCTCGGTTAAACTTGTTTTCTGTGCGTCTATTTTAGCAGTTATTTCCGCGATATTTATTTCAGCTTTAGCCGCGCTTTGTTCAAATTTTGCGTCTATTTTAGCCGTTAATTCCGCGGTGTTTAGTTCAGCTTTGGCTGCACTTTGCTCGAATTTCGCGTTCATTTCTGCCGCGGTTTGCTCAGCTTTAGCCGCGTTTTGTTTCATTTCTTGCAACAATTGTTTTAACATTTTGTCGGTCTCCATTTTTACACAATATTCTTAACACTCTATTGCTGTACTTATTACCAATTCACAAAACTTTCTTTAGGGATTGTTTGAGTTGGACGCCAGCTGTTTTACTAATTAAAACAGCAAACTTGTTGCAATTTAATTTACTACAATTAAATTTTACAATTTAAAATTTAATCAAAATTAAATCGGGCCCCACGTTCCGGGCGACATATATAACTTTACAACTTTGTTAACTTTGGGAAGCCCCAAGTTCAGGGCGACATTTATAACTTTACTGAACTTGCAAACTTTACAAATTGTGGTGTGTGAACTGACCTACCTGCTGTGCGTACTTGCGTCTTCTTCTTCCGACTAGGGCCGTAGGAATTTGTGATTTGAATTCGCAAGTAGGTTAATTCAAAAGTACAAGCACAAAGTGTATCGTTATAATAATTGTGAATAGTTTTGTGATGTTGGTAGATTTTGGAGTACAGCAATAACAAAACAGTGTTGGGTATAAAATTGGGGTTTATTATTCTAATAGCACATAAAATGAAAAACTTATATCTAACGTAATTCTTACATACTAAAGAGTAATGAGTAATTTGATCAATCTTTTCAGAACGAATATTAGCTTTCAGAGGGAAAGCTTATAAATATGAATTTATTCGAACTTGTTTCTCGTTACTTTTTAAAGTTAATTTTTAAATAATTTAATTAATGATTTTTCAAGACTTTAATACTGATTTTACTACTTCAGAATGCTTCTAAATACTCTTAAATAAATTAGCCGTGAATCTTGTTCTACCTGCCTTTATTTACTTGTGATTGGTTTCACGTATACTGCAGTATAAGTTTCTTAAGTGATTCAATATTAAGATTTGTATAGCGCTTTTTATCTATGTCTATTTCTTATCTATTGCTTCTTACTTAACTTATACTTGTTCTACAGATTATCACAAAATTGAAGTTCTTATTAACTTAGAGTCTCTGTTTTTATAGGCATCTGAATGAAATTGACTTTACAATTGATTTTAACAAAAGAAAGAAAAATGATCTTTTTATATAAAATGTATAAATGATTTTTGACTCTCCTGGTATTGAAATTCTCGAAGATGTCCTCTGGGGTCCCTCGATGTCCTAGTGCAACCAGCTAGTGGCGATGATTTCCGCTGCGTCCTGGATTCCAACGAAGAGTTCAGGGATCAGCAACTCCGTTCCTTCAGCAACTGTTGATGGATTTATCTTCCGTGGTTTAACTGCTGCAACTGCTTCAGGCCCTCGGTCTGGATACTCTGCACTGTGTGTGTGTGTGTGTACCTCGTCTCGGGTGTTGCTCTGCATCGTCAGTTCTTCAGCTCATACCACGATTTAGACGGCCTCGTTCTGTTGTACTCTGGGCGTGACTTCTAGTAGTATATAGTCGATCTCTTATATGCGTACGCCAACCGTTTGGGTGTATTGCGCTGTATGCTTATTTGTTGATGAATAAGACTATCGCACGTAGACGTCGTCACAGTCCAGTCGTTATAGAAGAGTATCTGTGCTGTTCAGAAGTTGAATCTTTACAGAAGTGTGTGTGTGTTCACTGTTTGAGTCCTGACAGAAGAGAATGTGTGTGTACTGGTTGAATGTTAACAGAAGAGTATGTTTACTGGTTGATTGCCAACAGAAGAGAGTGTGTGTGTTCACAGCTTGATCGCTAACAGAAGAGTGAAGAGCGTTCAGCTCGAAACCAACGGTTGTTCAAAATTTTTAGAATGATCTGATTGGCTGAAACATTCTCCCTTCTACTTAAAATTTAGTCACCTCATTCCGTGAGAATGAAAAATAATTCCCACAGTCTAAGAATTATTATTATTTTTAATATTCTGGAATACACCGGAACCAATTGTCGGTCGGACGTCCGTTTGCAATTTGTATTGCGATTATCTTGGCTGCAAGCCAAGTTATGTTTAATCTAACATATACATTTGATTCATAATTTTTACAATTATAACATATCCAAATCTGAACTCCCTAGGTCTCTTACTATGGAAGTTATTTAAATAAAATGAATTATCTCATTAACTCTTTAATTATATTTATTGAAATTTGCACACCGTATTCTTAATATTTCGGCAAACATTTTGGCTATTTTGAATTTTGCCTATATTTATTCGTTTCCAAAATATTAATGTTTTAAAGTTAGGGCAAATGTCCCTAATTTATAACGGTGTGTGCGCGATTACATAACACCACCGGACATATCCGCTGGGCGTTTTTAATTGTTTAGAATGCTCGCTACAGCACGAGATATGGTTCTATGGATTTAAATTTGTTTTATATTTGATTTTTAAAACTTTCTACATATAACCCCAAATCTATGGGATTTGGTACGTTATATACACCCCACCCGTTAAAAAAAAAAAAGAATGTAGATTATACAGTTATTTTTTTTTTTTTACATGTATATTCTTCATGTTTCACAAGTATGCATTGTTCTATTTACATACAAAACATATACTGATATAACTGTCTTATTCATACAAGCTTTATAAATATAACCTACTTCTAATACATTTAAGATATTGTGTATAAAATATTGTGAGACAATGTTTGTAGCATGGGTAGTACTTAATAGCGAGACAATTTACAAGGTATTTCACACAGATGACAAAAGACAATAGCGGCGCGTGTGCTTAGGAATGTGCTTCCGTTTTGCTACCCCTGTTATCGCGTAGTAAACGTCGTTAATTAGCCTCTGCGTTTAAAAACCAGCTGAGTGCGGCTCGTGTGCGCGTCGTTGCTTTGTGAACGCGTTTCCTGTAACCGTCACCCGTCCTCACACCTCGTCTTGCGCGTTAGTTTATCCGCGGTACGACTGATTGTTATTTATTTATAACTTGTCCACAATTATTATTATTTATATCTAATACTCTAAGTTATATTAAACAGTTATTATTGATATTTAAATATTAGTATTTAAATTATTTCTAACTTTATATGATTTATATTTACAGTGCCTCTAATATTTGGTAACTCTCTTTATTGGTGGTTCGACAATATTCTTCTATCCACGCGTAAAATCCTTCGCTATCCCCGGATACCACACTAGCGTCTCCCAAACTACCTGCGTGGGAACGCCGTCTCCATGTTCCTGTACTACCGGACACGTTATGTTAGGTGGGCATTGTTGTATTGTATTTAACTCCAGCAATGGTTCTCTAACATCCGGTGTGAACACCTTATTAACCGGCACACAAATTTCATGAGAAAAATCACCTTTATTACATCTACTATTTTTCTTATTTCTACCAATCTTATTCCTAAACATTTTTGCAGGGTTTATTGCGCATCCTTTTTGGATGCGCCCTGTTGCACGTTTTTTGTATGGGGACACTGTTTCACTTTTGCAATAGGGTCTCTAACATTTTCTATTTCGCTAGTTTGAGCGGTCGTACCGATATCTGATACCGCGACTGTTTGTATGGCTCTCATTGGAGTTCCATCGTTGCCTTTGCTTATCGGTTTCTGCCTATTGAAACTCGTCTTCCCCTTATATTCAAAGGTTTTATTTTGCGGTTCCGGCGGTGCTTGTAAAGCTGAACTAGTGCTAGGCCTTGGATCAGTTTGGGTATGATATTGCCCATGTCTATTTTGGCTATCACTATTTGGATTATAGTTCGGGTATACCTCCATCCGCTGAAATCGAAAACGGTTTCACTTTGGGATGTTAATATTAATATTTCGTCAACCGTATGTATACCTTGCGTAAATACGGCTACCCGAATATTATGATTAAAATGGTACGCCAATTTCGTGACTATATCGACCTTGGAAAACGCTGGTGTTAAATGTTTAGCGCGTTCAACCTGTTGTATGATATAGTTTTCGGGCGTTATACCCTGCTTCCGGTCATAACGTCTGTACTCTAATTCATTACGCAGGAGTCTTTGCGTGTGCGCATTCCAATATCGGTTTTCAAACATTTGTCTAAATTCCGTGTCTGTGGAAATTTTATCACGTACAATGTTATACCGTCGCCTGGCTGAATCGCGCATCGCGTTAACTACCCACTGTATCCGGTCTTGATCCTCTAATCGCGAACCTACCCTTGTCATTTTGTTTTCACAAGTTAGCAAGAACTCAATCGGGGTTTCATTATTTTCACCGGTGAAATAGACTTGATTCTTTTCGTCTACTTGCCCTTGTAATAGAATATTTGGTGCCGATTTCCTCCGTACTTCCTGTCGCACTTTAGAAATCTCCTCGCTAAGCGTTTGCAGTACCTTTACTCTATTTATGTCGACATCAGAACGAACTTCTACAATCGACGCGTCTAACCTAGCAACTTGTCGTTGTGTTTCGCTTACGTCGGCTTGTATCTGTACTTCAAGATTATCGACTTTTTTGGCTACATCCGCGGTCTGTTTTTCACACTTGCTGATGTGTTCTTTAAATCGCCCTTCCGTACGCGAAATCTGTTCAACAAACGATTTATGCATTGTGGTCTCAAAAACCTTAAAACGTTCATTTATTTTTGTTTCGACCGTATGAATTTTTTCTCCGACTTCGGTAACTTTAGAATCTAAGCTTTTCATGCTTTCATCGATTTTAGCAGTTGTTTGTCTTATCTCCGCGTTTATATCCGTTTTACTCTGTTCTAATGTCTCGGTTAAACTTGTTTTCTGTGCGTCTATTTTAGCAGTTATTTCCGCGATATTTATTTCAGCTTTAGCCGCGCTTTGTTCAAATTTTGCGTCTATTTTAGCCGTTAATTCTGCGGTGTTTAGTTCAGCTTTGGCTGCACTTTGCTCGAATTTCGCGTTCATTTCTGCCGCGGTTTGCTTAGCTTTAGCCGCGTTTTGTTTCATTTCTTGCAACAATTGTTTTAACATTTTGTCGGTCTCCATTTTTACACAATATTCTTAACACTCTATTGCTGTACTTATTACCAATTCACAAAACTTTCTTTAGGGATTGTTTGAGTTGGACGCCAGCTGTTTTACTAATTAAAACAGCAAACTTGTTGCAATTTAATTTACTACAATTAAATTTTACAATTTAAAATTTAATCAAAATTAAATCGGGCCCCACGTTCCGGGCGACATATATAACTTTACAACTTTGTTAACTTTGGGAAGCCCCAAGTTCAGGGCGACATTTATAACTTTACTGAACTTGCAAACTTTACAAATTATGGTGTGTGAACTGACCTACCTACTGTGCGTTCTTGCGTCTTCTTCTTCCGACTAGGGCCGTAGGAATTTGTGATTTGAATTCGCAAGTAGGTTAATTCAAAAGTACAAGCACAAAGTGTATCGTTATAATAATTGTGAATAGTTTTGTGATGTTGGTAGATTTTGGAGTACAGCAATAACAAAACAGTGTTGGGTATAAAATTGGGGTTTATTATTCTAATAGCACATAAAATGAAAAACTTATATCTAACGTAATTCTTACATACTAAAGAGTAATGAGTAATTTGATCAATGTTTTCAGAACGAATATTAGCTTTCAGAGGGAAAGCTTATAAATAAGAATTTATTCGAACTTGTTTCTCGTTACTTTTTAAAGTTAATTTTTAAATAATTTAATTAATGATTTTTCAAGACTTTAATACTGATTTTACTACTTCAGAATGCTTCTAAATACTCTTAAATAAATTAGCCGTGAATCTTGTTCTACCTGCCTTTATTTACTTGTGATTGGTTTCACGTATACTGCAGTATAAGTTTCTTAAGTGATTCAATATTAAGATTTGTATAGCGCTTTTTAGCTATGTCTATTTCTTATCTATTGCTTCTTACTTAACTTATACTTGTTCTAAAGATTATCACAAAATTGAAGTTCTTATTAACTTAGAGTCTCTGTTTTTATAGGCACCTGAATGAAATTGACTTTACAATTGATTTTAACAAAAGAAAGAAAAATGATCTTTTTATATAAAATGTATAAATGATTTTTGACTTTCCTGGTATTCAAGTTCTCGAAGATGTCCTCTGGGGTCCCTCGATGTCCTAGTCCAATCAGCTAGTGGCGATGATTTCCGCTGCGTCCTGGATTCCAACGAAGAGTTCAGGGATCAGCAACTCCGTTCCTTCAGCAACTGTTGATGGATTTATCTTCCGTGGTTAAACTGCTGCAACTGCTTCAGGCCCTCGGTCTGGATACTCTGCACTGTGTGTGTGTGTGTACCTCGTCTCGGGTGTTGCTCTGCATCGTCAGTTCTTCAGCTCATACCACGATTTAGACGGCCTCGTTCTGTTGTACTCTGGGCGTGACTTCTAGTAGTATATGGTCGATCTCTTATATGCGTACGCCAACCGTTTGGGTGTATTGCGCTGTATGCTTATTTGTTGATGAATAAGACTATCGCAAACTACCTGCGTGGGAACGCCGTCTCCATGTTCCTGTACTACCGGACACGTTATGTTAGGTGGGCATTGTTGTATTGTATTTAACTCCAGCAATGGTTCTCTAACATCCGGTGTGAACACCTTATTAACCGGCACACAAATTTCATGAGAAAAATCACCTTTATTACATCTACTATTTTTCTTATTTCTACCAATCTTATTCCTAAACATTTTTGCAGGGTTTATTGCGCATCCTTTTTGGATGCGCCCTGTTGCACGTTTTTTGTATGGGGAAACTGTTTCACTTTTGCAATAGGGTCTCTAACATTTTCTATTTCGCTAGTTTGAGCGGTCGTACCCATATCTGATACCGCGACTGTTTGTATGGCTCTCATTGGAGTTCCATCGTTGCCTTTGCTTATCGGTTTCTGCCTATTGAAACTCGTCTTCCCCTTATATTCAAAGTTTTTATTTTGCGGTTCCGGCGGTGCTTGTGAAGCTGAACTAGTGCTAGGCCTTGGATCAGTTTGGGTATGATATTGCCCATGTCTATTTTGGCTATCACTATTTGGATTATAGTTCGGGCTATACCTCCATCCGCTGAAATCGAAAACGGTTTCACTTTGGGATGTTAATATTAATAGTTCGTCAACCGTATGTATACCTTGCGTAAATACGGCTACCCGAATATTATGATTAAAATGGTATGCCAATTTCGTAACTATATCGACCTTGGAAAACGCTGGTGTTAAATGTTTAGCGCGTTCAACCTGTTGTATGATATAGTTTTCGGGCGTTATACCCTGCTTCCGGTCATAACGTCCGTACTCTAATTCATTACGCAGGAGTCTTTGCGTGTGCGCATTCCAATATCGGTTTTCAAACATTTGTCTAAATTCCGTGTCTGTGGAAATTTTATCACGTACAATGTTATACCGTCGCCTGGCTGAATCGCGCATCGCGTTAACTACCCACTGTATCCGGTCTTGATCCTCTAATCGCGAACCTACCCTTGTCATTTTGTTTTCACAAGTTAGCAAGAACTCAATCGGGGTTTCATTATTTTCACCGGTGAAATAGACTTGATTCTTTTCGTCTACTTGCCCTTGTACTAGAATATTTGGTGCCGATTTCCTCCGTACTTCCTGTCGCACTTTAGAAATCTCCTCGCTAAGCGTTTGCAGTACCTTTACTCTATTTATGTAGACATCAGAACGAACTTCTACAATCGACGCGTCTAACCTAGCAACTTGTCGTTGTGTTTCGCTTACGTCGGTTTGTATCTGTACTTCAAGATTATCGACTTTTTTGGCTACATCCGCGGTCTGTTTTTCACACTTGCTGATGTGTTCTTTAAATCGCCCTTCCGTACGCGAAATCTGTTCAACAAACGATTTATGCATTGTGGTCTCAAAAACCTTAAAACGTTCATTTATTTTTGTTTCGACCGTATGAATTTTTTCTCCGACTTCGGTAACTTTAGAATCTAAGCTTTTCATGCTTTCATCGATTTTAGCAGTTGTTTGTCTTATCTCCGCGTTTATATCCGTTTTACTCTGTTCTAATGTCTCGGTTAAACTTGTTTTCTGTGCGTCTATTTTAGCAGTTATTTCCGCGATATTTATTTCAGCTTTAGCCGCGCTTTGTTCAAATTTTGCGTCTATTTTAGCCGTTAATTCCGCGGTGTTTAGTTCAGCTTTGGCTGCACTTTGCTCGAATTTCGCGTTCATTTCTGCCGCGGTTTGCTCAGCTTTAGCCGCGTTTTGTTTCATTTCTTGCAACAATTGTTTTAACATTTTGTCGGTCTCCATTTTTTACACAATATTCTTAACACTCTATTGCTGTACTTATTACCAATTCACAAAACTTTCTTTAGGGATTGTTTGAGTTGGACGCCAGCTGTTTTACTAATTAAAACAGCAAACTTGTTGCAATTTAATTTACTACAATTAAATTTTACAATTTAAAATTTAATCAAAATTAAATCGGGCCCCACGTTCCGGGCGACATATATAACTTTACAACTTTGTTAACTTTGGGAAGCCCCAAGTTCAGGGCGACATTTATAACTTTACTGAACTTGCAAACTTTACAAATTGTGGTGTGTGAACTGACCTACCTGCTGTGCGTTCTTGCGTCTTCTTCTTCCGACTAGGGCCGTAGGAATTTGTGATTTGAATTCGCAAGTAGGTTAATTCAAAAGTACAAGCACAAAGTGTATCATTATAATAATTGTGAATAGTTTTGTGATGTTGGTAGATTTTGGAGTACAGCAATAACAAAACAGTGTTGGGTATAAAATTGGGGTTTATTATTCTAATAGCACATAAAATGAAAAACTTATATCTAACGTAATTCTTACATACTAAAGAGTAATGAGTAATTTGATCAATGTTTTCAGAACGAATATTAGCTTTCAGAGGGAAAGCTTATAAATATGAATTTATTCGAACTTGTTTCTCGTTACTTTTTAAAGTTAATTTTTAAATAATTTAATTAATGATTTTTCAAGACTTTAATACTGATTTTACTACTTCAGAATGCTTCTAAATACTCTTAAATAAATTAGCCGTGAATCTTGTTCTACCTGCCTTTATTTACTTGTGATTGGTTTCACGTATACTGCAGTATAAGTTTCTTAAGTGATTCAATATTAAGATTTGTATAGCGCTTTTTATCTATGTCTATTTCTTATCTATTGCTTCTTACTTAACTTATACTTGTTCTACAGATTATCACAAAATTGAAGTTCTTATTAACTTAGAGTCTCTGTTTTTATAGGCATCTGAATGAAATTGACTTTACAATTGATTTTAACAAAAGAAAGAAAAATGATCTTTTTATATAAAATGTATAAATGATTTTTGACTTTCCTGGTATTGAAATTCTCGAAGATGTCCTCTGGGGTCCCTCGATGTCCTAGTCCAATCAGCTAGTGGCGATGATTTCCGCTGCGTCCTGGATTCCAACGAAGAGTTCAGGGATCAGCAACTCCGTTCCTTCAGCAACTGTTGATGGATTTATCTTCCGTGGTTTAACTGCTGCAACTGCTTCAGGCCCTCGGTCTGGATACTCTGCACTGTGTGTGTGTGTGTACCTCGTCTCGGGTGTTGCTCTGCATCGTCAGTTCTTCAGCTCATACCACGATTTAGACGGCCTCGTTCTGTTGTACTCTGGGCGTGACTTCTAGTAGTATATGGTCGATCTCTTATATGCGTACGCCAACCATTTGGGTGTATTGCGCTGTATGCTTATTTGTTGATGAATAAGACTATCGCACGTAGACGTCGTCACAGTCCAGTCGTTATAGAAGAGTATCTGTGCTGTTCAGAAGTTGAATCTTTACAGAAGTGTGTGTGTGTTCACTGTTTGAGTCCTGACAGAAGAGATTGTGTGTGTACTGGTTGAATGTTAACAGAAGAGTATGTTTACTGGTTGATCGCCAACAGAAGAGAGTGTGTGTGTTCACAGCTTGATCGCTAACAGAAGAGTGAAGAGCGTTCATCTCGAAAGCAACGGTTGTTCAAAATTTTTAGAATGATCTGATTGGCTGAAACATTCTCCCTTCTACTTAAAATTTAGTCACCTCATTCCGTGAGAACGAAAAATAATTCCCACAGTCCAAGAATTATTATTATTTTTAATATTCTGGAATACACCGGAACCAATTGTCGGTCGGACGTCCGTTTGCAATTTGTATTGCGATTATCTTGGCTGCAAGCCAAGTTATGTTTAATCTAACATATACATTTGATTCATAATTTTTACAATTATAACATATCCAAATCTGAACTCCCTAGGTCTCTTACTATGGAAGTTATTTAAATAAAATGAATTATCTCATTAACTCTTTAATTATATTTATTGAAATTTGCACACCGTATTCTTAATATTTCGGCAAACATTTTGGCTTTTTTGAATTTTGCCTATATTTATTCGTTTCCAAAATATTAATGTTTTAAAGTTAGGGCAAATGTCCCTAATTTATAACGGTGTGTGCGCGATTACATAACACCACCGGACATATCCGCTGGGCGTTTTTAATTGTTTAGAATGCTCGCTACAGCACGAGATATGGTTCTATGGATTTAAATTTGTTTTATATTTGATTTTTAAAACTTTCTACATATAACCCCAAATCTATGGGATTTGGTACGTTATATACACCCCACCCGTTTAAAAAAAAAAAGAATGTAGATTATAGTTATTTTTTTTTTTTTTACATGTATATTCTTCATGTTTCACAAGTATGCATTGTTCTGTTTACATACAAAACATATACTGATATAACTGTCTTATTCATACAAGCTTTATAAATATAACCTACTTCTAATACATTTAAGATATTGTGTATAAAATATTGTGAGACAATGTTTGTAGCATGGGTAGTACTTAATAGCGAGACAATTTACAAGGTATTTCACACAGATGACAAAAGACAATAGCGGCGCGTGTGCTTAGGAATGTGCTTCCGTTTTGCTACCCCTGTTATCGCGTAGTAAACGTCGTTAATTAGCCTCTGCGTTTAAAAACCAGCTGAGTGCGGCTCGTGTGCGCGTCGTTGCTTTGTGAACGCGTTTCCTGTAACCGTCACCCGTCCTCACACCTCGTCTTGCGCGTTAGTTTATCCGCGGTACGACTGATTGTTATTTATTTATAACTTGTCCACAATTATTATTATTTATATCTAATACTCTAAGTTATATTAAACAGTTATTATTGATATTTAAATATTAGTATTTAAATTATTTCTAACTTTATATGATTTATATTTACAGTGCCTCTAATATTTGGTAACTCTCTTTATTGGTGGTTCGACAATATTCTTCTATCCACGCGTAAAATCCTTCGCTATCCCCGGATACCACACTAGCGGCTCCCAAACTACCTGCGTGGGAACGCCGTCTCCATGTTCCTGTACTACCGGACACGTTATGTTAGGTGGGCATTGTTGTATTGTATTTAACTCCAGCAATGGTTCTCTAACATCCGGTGTGAACACCTTATTAACCGGCACACAAATTTCATGAGAAAAATCACCTTTATTACATCTACTATTTTTCTTATTTCTACCAATCTTATTCCTAAACATTTTTGCAGGGTTTATTGCGCATCCTTTTTGGATGCGCCCTGTTGCACGTTTTTTGTATGGGGACACTGTTTCACTTTTGCAATAGGGTCTCTAACATTTTCTATTTCGCTAGTTTGAGCGGTCGTACCGATATCTGATACCGCGACTGTTTGTATGGCTCTCATTGGAGTTCCATCGTTGCCTTTGCTTATCGGTTTCTGTCTATTGAAACTCGTCTTCCCCTTATATTCAAAGGTTTTATTTTGCGGTTCCGGCGGTGCTTGTAAAGCTGAACTAGTGCTAGGCCTTGGATCAGTTTGGGTATGATATTGCCCATGTCTATTTTGGCTATCACTATTTGGATTATAGTTCGGGTATACCTCCATCCGCTGAAATCGAAAACGGTTTCACTTTGGGATGTTAATATTAATATTTCGTCAACCGTATGTATACCTTGCGTAAATACGGCTACCCGAATATTATGATTAAAATGGTACGCCAATTTCGTGACTATATCGACCTTGGAAAACGCTGGTGTTAAATGTTTAGCGCGTTCAACCTGTTGTATGATATAGTTTTCGGGCGTTATACCCTGCTTCCGGTCATAACGTCCGTACTCTAATTCATTACGCAGGAGTCTTTGCGTGTGCGCATTCCAATATCGGTTTTCAAACATTTGTCTAAATTCCGTGTCTGTGGAAATTTTATCACGTACAATGTTATACCGTCGCCTGGCTGAATCGCGCATCGCGTTAACTACCCACTGTATCCGGTCTTGATCCTCTAATCGCGAACCTACCCTTGTCATTTTGTTTTCACAAGTTAGCAAGAACTCAATCGGGGTTTCATTATTTTCACCGGTGAAATAGACTTGATTCTTTTCGTCTACTTGCCCTTGTAATAGAATATTTGGTGCCGATTTCCTCCGTACTTCCTGTCGCACTTTAGAAATCTCCTCGCTAAGCGTTTGCAGTACCTTTACTCTATTTATGTCGACATCAGAACGAACTTCTACAATCGACGCGTCTAACCTAGCAACTTGTCGTTGTGTTTCGCTTACGTCGGCTTGTATCTGTACTTCAAGATTATCGACTTTTTTGGCTACATCCGCGGTCTGTTTTTCACACTTGCTGATGTGTTCTTTAAATCGCCCTTCCGTACGCGAAATCTGTTCAACAAACGATTTATGCATTGTGGTCTCAAAAACCTTAAAACGTTCATTTATTTTTGTTTCGACCGTATGAATTTTTTCTCCGACTTCGGTAACTTTAGAATCTAAGCTTTTCATGCTTTCATCGATTTTAGCAGTTGTTTGTCTTATCTCCGCGTTTATATCCGTTTTACTCTGTTCTAATGTCTCGGTTAAACTTGTTTTCTGTGCGTCTATTTTAGCAGTTATTTCCGCGATATTTATTTCAGCTTTAGCCGCGCTTTGTTCAAATTTTGCGTCTATTTTAGCCGTTAATTGTGCGGTGTTTAGTTCAGCTTTGGCTGCACTTTGCTCGAATTTCGCGTTCATTTCTGCCGCGGTTTGCTCAGCTTTAGCCGCGTTTTGTTTCATTTCTTGCAACAATTGTTTTAACATTTTGTCGGTCTCCATTTTTACACAATATTCTTAACACTCTATTGCTGTACTTATTACCAATTCACAAAACTTTCTTTAGGGATTGTTTGAGTTGGACGCCAGCTGTTTTACTAATTAAAACAGCAAACTTGTTGCAATTTAATTTACTACAATTAAATTTTACAATTTAAAATTTAATCAAAATTAAATCGGGCCCCACGTTCCGGGCGACATATATAACTTTACAACTTTGTTAACTTTGGGAAGCCCCAAGTTCAGGGCGACATTTATAACTTTACTGAACTTGCAAACTTTACAAATTATGGTGTGTGAACTGACCTACCTGCTGTGCGTTCTTGCGTCTTCTTCTTCCGACTAGGGCCGTAGGAATTTGTGATTTGAATTCGCAAGTAGGTTAATTCAAAAGTACAAGCACAAAGTGTATCGTTATAATAATTGTGAATAGTTTTGTGATGTTGGTAGATTTTGGAGTACAGCAATAACAAAACAGTGTTGGGTATAAAATTGGGGTTTATTATTCTAATAGCACATAAAATGAAAAACTTATATCTAACGTAATTCTTACATACTAAAGAGTAATGAGTAATTTGATCAATGTTTTCAGAACGAATATTAGCTTTCAGAGGGAAAGCTTATAAATATGAATTTATTCGAACTTGTTTCTCGTTACTTTTTAAAGTTAATTTTTAAATAATTTAATTAATGATTTTTCAAGACTTTAATACTGATTTTACTACTTCAGAATGCTTCTAAATACTCTTAAATAAATTAGCCGTGAATCTTGTTCTACCTGCCTTTATTTACTTGTGATTGGTTTCACGTATACTGCAGTATAAGTTTCTTAAGTGATTCAATATTAAGATTTGTATAGCGCTTTTTATCTATGTCTATTTCTTATCTATTGCTTCTTACTTAACTTATACTTGTTCTACAGATTATCACAAAATTGAAGTTCTTATTAACTTAGAGTCTCTGTTTTTATAGGCATCTGAATGAAATTGACTTTACAATTGATTTTAACAAAAGAAAGAAAAATGATCTTTTTATATAAAATGTATAAATGATTTTTGACTTTCCTGGTATTGAAGTTCTCGAAGATGTCCTCTGGGGTCCCTCGATGTCCTAGTCCAATCAGCTAGTGGCGATGATTTCCGCTGCGTCCTGGATTCCAACGAAGAGTTCAGGGATCAGCAACTCCGTTCCTTCAGCAACTGTTGATGGATTTATCTTCCGTGGTTTAACTGCTGCAACTGCTTCAGGCCCTCGGTCTGGATACTCTGCACTGTGTGTGTGTGTGTGTGTGTACCTCGTCTCGGGTGTTGCTCTGCATCGTCAGTTCTTCAGCTCATACCACGATTTAGACGGCCTCGTTCTGTTGTACTCTGGGCGTGACTTCTAGTAGTATATGGTCGATCTCTTATATGCGTACGCCAACCGTTTGGGTGTATTGCGCTGTATGCTTATTTGTTGATGAATAAGACTATCGCACGTAGACGTCGTCACAGTCCAGTCGTTATAGAAGAGTGTCTGTGCTGTTCAGAAGTTGAATCTTTACAGAAGTGTGTGTGTGTTCACTGTTTGAGTCCTGACAGAAGAGAATGTGTGTGTACTGGTTGAATGTTAACAGAAGAGTATGTTTACTGGTTGATCGCCAACAGAAGAGAGTGTGTGTGTTCACAGCTTGATCGCTAACAGAAGAGTGAAGAGCGTTCAGCTCGAAACCAACGGTTGTTCAAAATTTTTAGAATGATCTGATTGGCTGAAACATTCTCCCTTCTACTTAAAATTTAGTCACCTCATTCCGTGAGAACGAAAAATAATTCCCACAGTCCAAGAATTATTATTATTTTTAATATTCTGGAATACACCGGAACCAATTGTCGGTCGGACGTCCGTTTGCAATTTGTATTGCGATTATCTTGGCTGCAAGCCAAGTTATGTTTAATCTAACATATACATTTGATTCATAATTTTTACAATTATAACATATCCAAATCTGAACTCCCTAGGTCTCTTACTATGGAAGTTATTTAAATAAAATGAATTATCTCATTAACTCTTTAATTATATTTATTGAAATTTGCACACCGTATTCTTAATATCTCGGCAAACATTTTGGCTATTTTGAATTTTGCCTATATTTATTCGTTTCCAAAATATTAATGTTTTAAAGTTAGGGCAAATGTCCCTAATTTATAACGGTGTGTGCGCGATTACATAACACCACCGGACATATCCGCTGGGCGTTTTTAATTGTTTAGAATGCTCGCTACAGCACGAGATATGGTTCTATGGATTTAAATTTGTTTTATATTTGATTTTTAAAACTTTCTACATATAACCCCAAATCTATGGGATTTGGTACGTTATATACACCCCACCCGTTTAAAAAAAAAAGAATGTAGATTATACAGTTATTTTTTTTTCTACATGTATATTCTTCATGTTTCACAAGTATGCATTGTTCTATTTACATACAAAACATATACTGATATAACTGTCTTATTCATACAAGCTTTATAAATATAACCTACTTCTAATACATTTAAGATATTGTGTATAAAATATTGTGAGACAATGTTTGTAGCATGGGTAGTACTTAATAGCGAGACAATTTACAAGGTATTTCACACAGATGACAACAGACAATAGCGGCGCGTGTGCTTAGGAATGTGCTTCCGTTTTGCTACCCCTGTTATCGCGTAGTAAACGTCGTTAATTAGCCTCTGCGTTTAAAAACCAGCTGAGTGCGGCTCGTGTGCGCGTCGTTGCTTTGTGAACGCGTTTCCTGTAACCGTCACCCGTCCTCACACCTCGTCTTGCGCGTTAGTTTATCCGCGGTACGACTGATTGTTATTTATTTATAACTTGTCCACAATTATTATTATTTATATCTAATACTCTAAGTTATATTAAACAGTTATTATTGATATTTAAATATTAGTATTTAAATTATTTCTAACTTTATATGATTTATATTTACAGTGCCTCTAATATTTGGTAACTCTCTTTATTGGTGGTTCGACAATATTCTTCTATCCACGCGTAAAATCCTTCGCTATCCCCGGATACCACACTAGCGGCTCCCAAACTACCTGCGTGGGAACGCCGTCTCCATGTTCCTGTACTACCGGACACGTTATGTTAGGTGGGCATTGTTGTATTGTATTTAACTCCAGCAATGGTTCTCTAACATCCGGTGTGAACACCTTATTAACCGGCACACAAATTTCATGAGAAAAATCACCTTTATTACATCTACTATTTTTCTTATTTCTACCAATCTTACTCCTAAACATTTTTGCAGGGTTTATTGCGCATCCTTTTTGGATGCGCCCTGTTGCACGTTTTTTGTATGGGGAAACTGTTTCACTTTTGCAATAGGGTCTCTAACATTTTCTATTTCGCTAGTTTGAGCGGTCGTACCCATATCTGATACCGCGACTGTTTGTATGGCTCTCATTGGAGTTCCATCGTTGCCTTTGCTTATCGGTTTCTGCCTATTGAAACTCGTCTTCCCCTTATATTCAAAGGTTTTATTTTGCGGTTCCGGCGGTGCTTGTGAAGCTGAACTAGTGCTAGGCCTTGGATCAGTTTGGGTATGATATTGCCCATGTCTATTTTGGCTATCACTATTTGGATTATAGTTCGGGCTATACCTCCATCCGCTGAAATCGAAAACGGTTTCACTTTGGGATGTTAATATTAATAGTTCGTCAACCGTATGTATACCTTGCGTAAATACGGCTACCCGAATATTATGATTAAAATGGTACGCCAATTTCGTGACTATATCGACCTTGGAAAACGCTGGTGTTAAATGTTTAGCGCGTTCAACCTGTTGTATGATATAGTTTTCGGGCGTTATACCCTGCTTCCGGTCATAACGTCCGTACTCTAATTCATTACGCAGGAGTCTTTGCGTGTGCGCATTCCAATATCGGTTTTCAAACATTTGTCTAAATTCCGTGTCTGTGGAAATTTTATCACGTACAATGTTATACCGTCGCCTGGCTGAATCGCGCATCGCGTTAACTACCCACTGTATCCGGTCTTGATCCTCTAATCGCGAACCTACCCTTGTCATTTTGTTTTCACAAGTTAGCAAGAACTCAATCGGGGTTTCGTTATTTTCACCGGTGAAATAGACTTGATTCTTTTCGTCTACTTGCCCTTGTACTAGAATATTTGGTGCCGATTTCCTCCGTACTTCCTGTCGCACTTTAGAAATCTCCTCGCTAAGCGTTTGCAGTACCTTTACTCTATTTATGTCGACATCAGAACGAACTTCTACAATCGACGCGTCTAACCTAGCAACTTGTCGTTGTGTTTCGCTTACGTCGGTTTGTATCTGTACTTCAAGATTATCGACTTTTTTGGCTACATCCGCGGTCTGTTTTTCACACTTGCTGATGTGTTCTTTAAATCGCCCTTCCGTACGCGAAATCTGTTCAACAAACGATTTATGCATTGTGGTCTCAAAAACCTTAAAACGTTCATTTATTTTTGTTTCGACCGTATGAATTTTTTCTCCGACTTCGGTAACTTTAGAATCTAAGCTTTTCATGCTTTCATCGATTTTAGCAGTTGTTTGTCTTATCTCCGCGTTTATATCCGTTTTACTCTGTTCTAATGTCTCGGTTAAACTTGTTTTCTGTGCGTCTATTTTAGCAGTTATTTCCGCGATATTTATTTCAGCTTTAGCCGCGCTTTGTTCAAATTTTGCGTCCATTATAGCCGTTAATTCTGCGGTGTTTAGTTCAGCTTTGGCTGCACTTTGCTCGAATTTCGCGTTCATTTCTGCCGCGGTTTGCTCAGCTTTAGCCGCGTTTTGTTTCATTTCTTGCAACAGTTGTTTTAACATTTTGTCGGTCTCCATTTTTACACAATATTCTTAACACTCTATTGCTGTACTTATTACCAATTCACAAAACTTTCTTTAGGGATTGTTTGAGTTGGACGCCAGCTGTTTTACTAATTAAAACAGCAAACTTGTTGCAATTTAATTTACTACAATTAAATTTTACAATTTAAAATTTAATCAAAATTAAATCGGGCCCCACGTTCCGGGCGACATATATAACTTTACAACTTTGTTAACTTTGGGAAGCCCCAAGTTCAGGGCGACATTTATAACTTTACTGAACTTGCAAACTTTACAAATTATGGTGTGTGAACTGACCTACCTGCTGTGCGTTCTTGCGTCTTCTTCTTCCGACTAGGGCCGTAGGAATTTGTGATTTGAATTCGCAAGTAGGTTAATTCAAAAGTACAAGCACAAAGTGTATCGTTATAATAATTGTGAATAGTTTTGTGATGTTGGTAGATTTTGGAGTACAGCAATAACAAAACAGTGTTGGGTATAAAATTGGGGTTTATTATTCTAATAGCACATAAAATGAAAAACTTATATCTAACGTAATTCTTACATACTAAAGAGTAATGAGTAATTTGATCAATGTTTTCAGAACGAATATTAGCTTTCAGAGGGAAAGCTTATAAATATGAATTTATTCGAACTTGTTTCTCGTTACTTTTTAAAGTTAATTTTTAAATAATTTAATTAATGATTTTTCAAGACTTTAATACTGATTTTACTACTTCAGAATGCTTCTAAATACTCTTAAATAAATTAGCCGTGAATCTTGTTCTACCTGCCTTTATTTACTTGTGATTGGTTTCACGTATACTGCAGTATAAGTTTCTTAAGTGATTCAATATTAAGATTTGTATAGCGCTTTTTATCTATGTCTATTTCTTATCTATTGCTTCTTACTTAACTTATACTTGTTCTACAGATTATCACAAAATTGAAGTTCTTATTAACTTAGAGTCTCTGTTTTTATAGGCATCTGAATGAAATTGACTTTACAATTGATTTTAACAAAAGAAAGAAAAATGATCTTTTTATATAAAATGTATAAATGATTTTTGACTTTCCTGGTATTGAAGTTCTCGAAGATGTCCTCTGGGGTCCCTCGATGTCCTAGTCCAATCAGCTAGTGGCGATGATTTCCGCTGCGTCCTGGATTCCAACGAAGAGTTCAGGGATCAGCAACTCCGTTCCTTCAGCAACTGTTGATGGATTTATCTTCCGTGGTTTAACTGCTGCAACTGCTTCAGGCCCTCGGTCTGGATACTCTGCACTGTGTGTGTGTGTGTGTGTGTACCTCGTCTCGGGTGTTGCTCTGCATCGTCAGTTCTTCAGCTCATACCACGATTTAGACGGCCTCGTTCTGTTGTACTCTGGGCGTGACTTCTAGTAGTATATGGTCGATCTCTTATATGCGTACGCCAACCGTTTGGGTGTATTGCGCTGTATGCTTATTTGTTGATGAATAAGACTATCGCACGTAGACGTCGTCACAGTCCAGTCGTTATAGAAGAGTGTCTGTGCTGTTCAGAAGTTGAATCTTTACAGAAGTGTGTGTGTGTTCACTGTTTGAGTCCTGACAGAAGAGAATGTGTGTGTACTGGTTGAATGTTAACAGAAGAGTATGTTTACTGGTTGATCGCCAACAGAAGAGAGTGTGTGTGTTCACAGCTTGATCGCTGACAGAAGAGTGAAGAGCGTTCAGCTCGAAACCAACGGTTGTTCAAAATTTTTAGAATGATCTGATTGGCTGAAACATTCTCCCTTCTACTTAAAATTTAGTCACCTCATTCCGTGAGAACGAAAAATAATTCCCACAGTCCAAGAATTATTATTATTTTTAATATTCTGGAATACACCGGAACCAATTGTCGGTCGGACGTCCGTTTGCAATTTGTATTGCGATTATCTTGGCTGCAAGCCAAGTTATGTTTAATCTAACATATACATTTGATTCATAATTTTTACAATTATAACATATCCAAATCTGAACTCCCTAGGTCTCTTACTATGGAAGTTATTTAAATAAAATGAATTATCTCATTAACTCTTTAATTATATTTATTGAAATTTGCACACCGTATTCTTAATATTTCGGCAAACATTTTGGCTATTTTGAATTTTGCCTATATTTATTCGTTTCCAAAATATTAATGTTTTAAAGTTAGGGCAAATGTCCCTAATTTATAACGGTGTGTGCGCGATTACATAACACCACCGGACATATCCGCTGGGCGTTTTTAATTGTTTAGAATGCTCGCTACAGCACGAGATATGGTTCTATGGATTTAAATTTGTTTTATATTTGATTTTTAAAACTTTCTACATATAACCCCAAATCTATGGGATTTGGTACGTTATATACACCCCACCCGTTTAAAAAAAAAAAGAATGTAGATTATACAGTTATTTTTTTTTTCTACATGTATATTCTTCATGTTTCACAAGTATGCATTGTTCTATTTACATACAAAACATATACTGATATAACTGTCTTATTCATACAAGCTTTATAAATATAACCTACTTCTAATACATTTAAGATATTGTGTATAAAATATTGTGAGACAATGTTTGTAGCATGGGTAGTACTTAATAGCGAGACAATTTACAAGGTATTTCACACAGATGACAACAGACAATAGCGGCGCGTGTGCTTAGGAATGTGCTTCCGTTTTGCTACCCCTGTTATCGCGTAGTAAACGTCGTTAATTAGCCTCTGCGTTTAAAAACCAGCTGAGTGCGGCTCGTGTGCGCGTCGTTGCTTTGTGAACGCGTTTCCTGTAACCGTCACCCGTCCTCACACCTCGTCTTGCGCGTTAGTTTATCCGCGGTACGACTGATTGTTATTTATTTATAACTTGTCCACAATTATTATTATTTATATCTAATACTCTAAGTTATATTAAACAGTTATTATTGATATTTAAATATTAGTATTTAAATTATTTCTAACTTTATATGATTTATATTTACAGTGCCTCTAATATTTGGTAACTCTCTTTATTGGTGGTTCGACAATATTCTTCTATCCACGCGTAAAATCCTTCGCTATCCCCGGATACCACACTAGCGGCTCCCAAACTACCTGCGTGGGAACGCCGTCTCCATGTTCCTGTACTACCGGACACGTTATGTTAGGTGGGCATTGTTGTATTGTATTTAACTCCAGCAATGGTTCTCTAACATCCGGTGTGAACACCTTATTAACCGGCACACAAATTTCATGAGAAAAATCACCTTTATTACATCTACTATTTTTCTTATTTCTACCAATCTTACTCCTAAACATTTTTGCAGGGTTTATTGCGCATCCTTTTTGGATGCGCCCTGTTGCACGTTTTTTGTATGGGGAAACTGTTTCACTTTTGCAATAGGGTCTCTAACATTTTCTATTTCGCTAGTTTGAGCGGTCGTACCCATATCTGATACCGCGACTGTTTGTATGGCTCTCATTGGAGTTCCATCGTTGCCTTTGCTTATCGGTTTCTGCCTATTGAAACTCGTCTTCCCCTTATATTCAAAGGTTTTATTTTGCGGTTCCGGCGGTGCTTGTGAAGCTGAACTAGTGCTAGGCCTTGGATCAGTTTGGGTATGATATTGCCCATGTCTATTTTGGCTATCACTATTTGGATTATAGTTCGGGCTATACCTCCATCCGCTGAAATCGAAAACGGTTTCACTTTGAGATGTTAATATTAATAGTTCGTCAACCGTATGTATACCTTGCGTAAATACGGCTACCCGAATATTATGATTAAAATGGTACGCCAATTTCGTGACTATATCGACCTTGGAAAACGCTGGTGTTAAATGTTTAGCGCGTTCAACCTGTTGTATGATATAGTTTTCGGGCGTTATACCCTGCTTCCGGTCATAACGTCCGTACTCTAATTCATTACGCAGGAGTCTTTGCGTGTGCGCATTCCAATATCGGTTTTCAAACATTTGTCTAAATTCCGTGTCTGTGGAAATTTTATCACGTACAATGTTATACCGTCGCCTGGCTGAATCGCGCATCGCGTTAACTACCCACTGTATCCGGTCTTGATCCTCTAATCGCGAACCTACCCTTGTCATTTTGTTTTCACAAGTTAGCAAGAACTCAATCGGGGTTTCGTTATTTTCACCGGTGAAATAGACTTGATTCTTTTCGTCTACTTGCCCTTGTACTAGAATATTTGGTGCCGATTTCCTCCGTACTTCCTGTCGCACTTTAGAAATCTCCTCGCTAAGCGTTTGCAGTACCTTTACTCTATTTATGTCGACATCAGAACGAACTTCTACAATCGACGCGTCTAACCTAGCAACTTGTCGTTGTGTTTCGCTTACGTCGGTTTGTATCTGTACTTCAAGATTATCGACTTTTTTGGCTACATCCGCGGTCTGTTTTTCACACTTGCTGATGTGTTCTTTAAATCGCCCTTCCGTACGCGAAATCTGTTCAACAAACGATTTATGCATTGTGGTCTCAAAAACCTTAAAACGTTCATTTATTTTTGTTTCGACCGTATGAATTTTTTCTCCGACTTCGGTAACTTTAGAATCTAAGCTTTTCATGCTTTCATCGATTTTAGCAGTTGTTTGTCTTATCTCCGCGTTTATATCCGTTTTACTCTGTTCTAATGTCTCGGTTAAACTTGTTTTCTGTGCGTCTATTTTAGCAGTTATTTCCGCGATATTTATTTCAGCTTTAGCCGCGCTTTGTTCAAATTTTGCGTCTATTTTAGCCGTTAATTCTGCGGTGTTTAGTTCAGCTTTGGCTGCACTTTGCTCGAATTTCGCGTTCATTTCTGCCGCGGTTTGCTCAGCTTTAGCCGCGTTTTGTTTCATTTCTTGCAACAATTGTTTTAACATTTTGTCGGTCTCCATTTTTACACAATATTCTTAACACTCTATTGCTGTACTTATTACCAATTTACAAAACTTTCTTTAGGGATTGTTTGAGTTGGACGCCAGCTGTTTTACTAATTAAAACAGCAAACTTGTTGCAATTTAATTTACTACAATTAAATTTTACAATTTAAAATTTAATCAAAATTAAATCGGGCCCCACGTTCCGGGCGACATATATAACTTTACAACTTTGTTAACTTTGGGAAGCCCCAAGTTCAGGGCGACATTTATAACTTTACTGAACTTGCAAACTTTACAAATTATGGTGTGTGAACTGACCTACCTGCTGTGCGTTCTTGCGTCTTCTTCTTCCGACTAGGGCCGTAGGAATTTGTGATTTGAATTCGCAAGTAGGTTAATTCAAAAGTACAAGCACAAAGTGTATCGTTATAATAATTGTGAATAGTTTTGTGATGTTGGTAGATTTTGGAGTACAGCAATAACAAAACAGTGTTGGGTATAAAATTGGGGTTTATTATTCTAATAGCACATAAAATGAAAAACTTATATCTAACCTAATTCTTACATACTAAAGAGTAATGAGTAATTTGATCAATGTTTTCAGAACGAATATTAGCTTTCAGAGGGAAAGCTTATAAATATGAATTTATTCGAACTTGTTTCTCGTTACTTTTTAAAGGTAATTTTTAAATAATTTAATTAATGATTTTTCAAGACTTTAATACTGATTTTACTACTTCAGAATGCTACTAAATACTCTTAAATAAATTAGCCGTGAATCTTGTTCTACCTGCCTTTATTTACTTGTGATTGGTTTCACGTATACTGCAGTATAAGTTTCTTAAGTGATTCAATATTAAGATTTGTATAGCGCTTTTTATCTATGTCTATTTCTTATCTATTGCTTCTTACTTAACTTATACTTGTTCTAAAGATTATCACAAAATTGAAGTTCTTATTAACTTAGAGTCTCTGTTTTTATAGGCATCTGAATGAAATTGACTTTACAATTGATTTTAACAAATGAAAGAAAAATGATCTTTTTATATAAAATGTATAAATGATTTTTGACTTTCCTGGTATTGAAGTTCTCGAAGATGTCCTCTGGGGTCCCTCGATGTCCTAGTCCAATCAGCTAGTGGCGATGATTTCCGCTGCGTCCTGGATTCCAACGAAGAGTTCAGGGATCAGCAACTCCGTTCCTTCAGCAACTGTTGATGGATTTATCTTCCGTGGTTTAACTGCTGCAACTGCTTCAGGACCTCGGTGTGGATACTCTGCACTGTGTGTGTGTGTGTACCTCGTCTCGGGTGTTGCTCTGCATCGTCAGTTCTTCAGCTCATACCACGATTTAGACGGCCTCGTTCTGTTGTACTCTGGGCGTGACTTCTAGTAGTATATGGTCGATCTCTTATATGCGTACGCCAACCGTTTGGGTGTATTGCGCTGTATGCTTATTTGTTGATGAATAAGACTATCGCACGTAGACGTCGTCACAGTCCAGTCGTTATAGAAGAGTGTCTGTGCTGTTCAGAAGTTGAATCTTTACAGAAGTGTGTGTGTGTTCACTGTTTGAGTCCTGACAGAAGAGAATGTGTGTGTACTGGTTGAATGTTAACAGAAGAGTATGTTTACTGGTTGATCGCCAACAGAAGAGAGTGTGTGTGTTCACAGCTTGATCGCCAACAGAAGAGTGAAGAGCGTTCAGCTCGAAACCAACGGTTGTTCAAAATTTTTAGAATGATCTGATTGGCTGAAACATTCTCCCTTCTACTTAAAATTTAGTCACCTCATTCCGTGAGAACGAAAAATAATTCCCACAGTCCAAGAATTATTATTATTTTTAATATTCTGGAATACACCGGAACCAATTGTCGGTCGGACGTCCGGTTGCAATTTATATTGCGATTATCTTGGCTGCAAGCCAAGTTATGCTTAATCTAACATATACATTTGATTCGTAATTTTTACAATTATAACATATCCAAATCTGAACTCCCTAGCTCTCTTACTATGGAAGTTATTTAAATAAAATGAATTATCTCATTAACTCTTTAATTATATTTATTGAAATTTGCACACTGTATTCTTAATATTTCGGCAAACATTTTGGCTATTTTGAATTTTGCCTATATTTATTCGTTTCCAAAATATTAATGTTTTAAAGTTAGGGCAAATGTCCCTAATTTATAACGGTGTGTGCGCGATTACATAACACCACCGGACATATCCGCTGGGCGTTTTACAATTGATTAGAATGCTCGCTACAGCACGAGATATGGTTCTATGGATTTAAATTTGTTTTATATTTGATTTTTAAAACTTTCTACATATAACCCCAAATCTATGGGATTTGGTACGTTATATACACCCCACCCGTTAAAAAAAAAAAAGAATGTAGATTATACAGTTATTTTTTTTTTTCTACATGTATATTCTTCATGTTTCACAAGTATGCATTGTTCTATTTACATACAAAACATATACTGATATAACTGTCTTATTCATACAAGCTTTATAAATATAACCTACTTCTAATACATTTAAGATATTGTGTATAAAATATTGTGAGACAATGTTTGAAGCATGGGTAGTACTTAATAGCGAGACAATTTACAAGGTATTTCACACAGATGACAACAGACAATAGCGGCGCGTGTGCTTAGGAATGTGCTTCCGTTTTGCTACCCCTGTTATCGCGTAGTAAACGTCGTTAATTAGCCTCTGCGTTTAAAAACCAGCTGAGTGCGGCTCGTGTGCGCGTCGTTGCTTTGTGAACGCGTTTCCTGTAACCGTCACCCGTCCTCACACCTCGTCTTGCGCGTTAGTTTATCCGCGGTACGACTGATTGTTATTTATTTATAACTTGTCCACAATTATTATTATTTATATCTAATACTCTAAGTTATATTAAACAGTTATTATTGATATTTAAATATTAGTATTTAAATTATTTCTAACTTTATATGATTTATATTTACAGTGCCTCTAATATTTGGTAACTCTCTTTATTGGTGGTTCGACAATATTCTTCTATCCACGCGTAAAATCCTTCGCTATCCCCGGATACCACACTAGCGGCTCCCAAACTACCTGCGTGGGAACGCCGTCTCCATGTTCCTGTACTACCGGACACGTTATGTTAGGTGGGCATTGTTGTATTGTATTTAACTCCAGCAATGGTTCTCTAACATCCGGTGTGAACACCTTATTAACCGGCACACAAATTTCATGAGAAAAATCACCTTTATTACATCTACTATTTTTCTTATTTCTACCAATCTTATTCCTAAACATTTTTGCAGGGTTTATTGCGCATCCTTTTTGGATGCGCCCTGTTGCACGTTTTTTGTATGGGGAAACTGTTTCACTTTTGCAATAGGGTCTCTAACATTTTCTATTTCGCTAGTTTGAGCGGTCGTACCCATATCTGATACCGCGACTGTTTGTATGGCTCTCATTGGAGTTCCATCGTTGCCTTTGCTTATCGGTTTCTGCCTATTGAAACTCGTCTTCCCCTTATATTCAAAGGTTTTATTTTGCGGTTCCGGCGGTGCTTGTGAAGCTGAACTAGTGCTAGGCCTTGGATCAGTTTGGGTATGATATTGCCCATGTCTATTTTGGCTATCACTATTTGGATTATAGTTCGGGCTATACCTCCATCCGCTGAAATCGAAAACGGTTTCACTTTGGGATGTTAATATTAATAGTTCGTCAACCGTATGTATACCTTGCGTAAATACGGCTACCCGAATATTATGATTAAAATGGTACGCCAATTTCGTGACTATATCGACCTTGGAAAACGCTGGTGTTAAATGTTTAGCGCGTTCAACCTGTTGTATGATATAGTTTTCGGGCGTTATACCCTGCTTCCGGTCATAACGTCCGTACTCTAATTCATTACGCAGGAGTCTTTGCGTGTGCGCATTCCAATATCGGTTTTCAAACATTTGTCTAAATTCCGTGTCTGTGGAAATTTTATCACGTACAATGTTATACCGTCGCCTGGCTGAATCGCGCATCGCGTTAACTACCCACTGTATCCGGTCTTGATCCTCTAATCGCGAACCTACCCTTGTCATTTTGTTTTCACAAGTTAGCAAGAACTCAATCGGGGTTTCATTATTTTCACCGGTGAAATAGACTTGATTCTTTTCGTCTACTTGCCCTTGTACTAGAATATTTGGTGCCGATTTCCTCCGTACTTCCTGTCGCACTTTAGAAATCTCCTCGCTAAGCGTTTGCAGTACCTTTACTCTATTTATGTCAACATCAGAACGAACTTCTACAATCGACGCGTCTAACCTAGCAACTTGTCGTTGTGTTTCGCTTACGTCGGTTTGTATCTGTACTTCAAGATTATCGACTTTTTTGGCTACATCCGCGGTCTGTTTTTCACACTTGCTGATGTGTTCTTTAAATCGCCCTTCCGTACGCGAAATCTGTTCAACAAACGATTTATGCATTGTGGTCTCAAAAACCTTAAAACTTTCATTTATTTTTGTTTCGACCGTATGAATTTTTTCTCCGACTTCGGTAACTTTAGAATCTAAGCTTTTCATGCTTTCATCGATTGTAGCAGTTGTTTGTCTTATCTCCGCGTTTATATCCGTTTTACTCTGTTCTAATGTCTCGGTTAAACTTGTTTTCTGTGCGTCTATTTTAGCAGTTATTTCCGCGATATTTATTTCAGCTTTAGCCGCGCTTCGTTCAAATTTTGCGTCTATTTTAGCCGTTAATTCCGCGGTGTTTAGTTCAGCTTTGCCTGCACTTTGCTCGAATTTCGCGTTCATTTCTGCCGCGGTTTGCTCAGCTTTAGCCGCGTTTTGTTTCATTTCTTGCAACAGTTGTTTTAACATTTTGTCGGTCTCCATTTTTACACAATATTCTTAACACTCTATTGCTGTACTTATTACCAATTCACAAAACTTTCTTTAGGGATTGTTTGAGTTGGACGCCAGCTGTTTTACTAATTAAAACAGCAAACTTGTTGCGATTTAATTTACTACAATTAAATTTTACAATTTAAAATTTAATCAAAATTAAATCGGGCCCCACGTTCCGGGCGACATATATAACTTTACAACTTTGTTAACTTTGTGAAGCCCCAAGTTCAGGGCGACATTTATAACTTTACTGAACTTGCAGACTTTACAAATTATGGTGTGTGAACTGACCTACCTGCTGTGCGTTCTTGCGTCTTCTTCTTCCGACTAGGGCCGTAGGAATTTGTGATTTGAATTCGCAAGTAGGTTAATTCAAAAGTACAAGCACAAAGTGTATCGTTATAATAATTGTGAATAGTTTTGTGATGTTGGTAGATTTTGGAGTACAGCAATAACAAAACAGTGTTGGGTATAAAATTGGGGTTTATTATTCTAATAGCACATAAAATGAAAAACTTATATCTAACGTAATTCTTACATACTAAAGAGTAATGAGTAATTTGATCAATGTTTTCAGAACGAATATTAGCTTTCAGAAGGAAAGCTTATAAATATGAATTTTTTCGAACTTGTTTCTCGTTACTTTTTAAAGTTAATTTTTAAATAATTTAATTAATGATTTTTCAAGACTTTAATACTGATTTTACTACTTCAGAATGCTTCTAAATACTCTTAAATAAATTAGCCGTGAATCTTGTTCTACCTGCCTTTATTTACTTGTGATTGGTTTCACGTATACTGCAGTATAAGTTTCTTATCTATTGCTTCTTACTTAACTTATACTTGTTCTAAAGATTATCACAAAATTGAAGTTCTTATTAACTTAGAGTCTCTGTTTTTATAGGCATCTGAATGAAATTGACTTTACAATTGATTTTAACAAATGAAAGAAAAATGATCTTTTTATATAAAATGTATAAATGATTTTTGACTTTCCTGGTATTGAAGTTCTCGAAGATGTCCTCTGGGGTCCCTCGATGTCCTAGTCCAATCAGCTAGTGGCGATGATTTCCGCTGCGTCCTGGATTCCAACGAAGAGTTCAGGGATCAGCAACTCCGTTCCTTCAGCAACTGTTGATGGATTTATCTTCCGTGTTTTAACTGCTGCAACTGCTTCAGGACCTCGGTGTGGATACTCTGCACTGTGTGTGTGTGTGTGTGTGTGTACCTCGTCTCGGGTGTTGCTCTGCATCGTCAGTTCTTCAGCTCATACCACGATTTAGACGGCCTCGTTCTGTTGTACTCTGGGCGTGACTTCTAGTAGTATATGGTCGATCTCTTATATGCGTACGCCAACCGTTTGGGTGTATTGCGCTGTATGCTTATTTGTTGATGAATAAGAATATCGCACGTAGACGTCGTCACAGTCCAGTCGTTATAGAAGAGTGTCTGTGCTGTTCAGAAGTTGAATCTTTACAGAAGTGTGTGTGTGTTCACTGTTTGAGTCCTGACAGAAGAGAATGTGTGTGTACTGGTTGAATGTTAACAGAAGAGTATGTTTACTGGTTGATCGCCAACAGAAGAGAGTGTGTGTGTTCACAGCTTGATCGCTAACAGAAGAGTGAAGAGCGTTCAGCTCGAAACCAACGGTTGTTCAAAATTTTTAGAATGATCTGATTGGCTGAAACATTCTCCCTTCTACTTAAAATTTAGTCACCTCATTCCGTGAGAACGAAAAATAATTCCCACAGTCCAAGAATTATTATTATTTTTAATATTCTGGAATACACCGGAACCAATTGTCGGTCGGACGTCCGTTTGCAATTTGTATTGCGATTATCTTGGCTGCAAGCCAAGTTATGTTTAATCTAACATATACATTTGATTCATAATTTTTACAATTATAACATATCCAAATCTGAACTCCCTAGGTCTCTTACTATGGAAGTTATTTAAATAAAATGAATTATCTCATTAACTCTTTAATTATATTTATTGAAATTTGCACACCGTATTCTTAATATTTCGGCAAACATTTTGGCTATTTTGAATTTTGCCTATATTTATTCGTTTCCAAAATATTAATGTTTTAAAGTTAGGGCAAATGTCCCTAATTTATAACGGTGTGTGCGCGATTACATAACACCACCGGACATATCCGCTGGGCGTTTTTAATTGTTTAGAATGCTCGCTACAGCACGAGATATGGTTCTATGGATTTAAATTTGTTTTATATTTGATTTTTAAAACTTTCTACATATAACCCCAAATCTATGGGATTTGGTACGTTATATACACCCCACCCGTTTAAAAAAAAAAGAATGTAGATTATACAGTTATTTTTTTTTTCTACATGTATATTCTTCATGTTTCACAAGTATGCATTGTTCTATTTACATACAAAACATATACTGATATAACTGTCTTATTCATACAAGCTTTATAAATATAACCTACTTCTAATACATTTAAGATATTGTGTATAAAATATTGTGAGATAATGTTTGTAGCATGGGTAGTACTTAATAGCGAGACAATTTACAAGGTATTTCACACAGATGACAACAGACAATAGCGGCGCGTGTGCTTAGGAATGTGCTTCCGTTTTGCTACCCCTGTTATCGCGTAGTAAACGTCGTTAATTAGCCTCTGCGTTTAAAAACCAGCTGAGTGCGGCTCGTGTGCGCGTCGTTGCTTTGTGAACGCGTTTCCTGTAACCGTCACCCGTCCTCACACCTCGTCTTGCGCGTTAGTTTATCCGCGGTACGACTGATTGTTATTTATTTATAACTTGTCCACAATTATTATTATTTATATATAATACTCTAAGTTATATTAAACAGTTATTATTGATATTTAAATATTAGTATTTAAATTATTTCTAACTTTATATGATTTATATTTACAGTGCCTCTAATATTTGGTAACTCTCTTTATTGGTGGTTCGACAATATTCTTCTATCCACCCGTAAAATCCTTCGCCATCCCCGGATACCACACTAGCGGCTCCCAAACTACCTGCGTGGGAACGCCGTCTCCATGTTCCTGTACTACCGGACACGTTATGTTAGGTGGGCATTGTTGTATTGTATTTAACTCCAGCAATGGTTCTCTAACATCCGGTGTGAACACCTTATTAACCGGCACACAAATTTCATGAGAAAAATCACCTTTATTACATCTACTATTTTTCTTATTTCTACCAATCTTATTCCTAAACATTTTTGCAGGGTTTATTGCGCATCCTTTTTGGATGCGCCCTGTTGCACGTTTTTTGTATGGGGAAACTGTTTCACTTTTGCAATAGGGTCTCTAACATTTTCTATTTCGCTAGTTTGAGCGGTCGTACCCATATCTGATACCGCGACTGTTTGTATGGCTCTCATTGGAGTTCCATCGTTGCCTTTGCTTATCGGTTTCTGCCTATTGAAACTCGTCTTCCCCTTATATTCAAAGGTTTTATTTTGCGGTTCCGGCGGTGCTTGTGAAGCTGAACTAGTGCTAGGCCTTGGATCAGTTTGGGTATGATATTGCCCATGTCTATTTTGGCTATCACTATTTGGATTATAGTTCGGGCTATACCTCCATCCGCTGAAATCGAAAACGGTTTCACTTTGGGATGTTAATATTAATAGTTCGTCAACCGTATGTATACCTTGCGTAAATACGGCTACCCGAATATTATGATTAAAATGGTACGCCAATTTCGTGACTATATCGACCTTGGAAAACGCTGGTGTTAAATGTTTAGCGCGTTCAACCTGTTGTATGATATAGTTTTCGGGCGTTATACCCTGCTTCCGGTCATAACGTCCGTACTCTAATTCATTACGCAGGAGTCTTTGCGTGTGCGCATTCCAATATCGGTTTTCAAACATTTGTCTAAATTCCGTGTCTGTGGAAATTTTATCACGTACAATGTTATACCGTCGCCTGGCTGAATCGCGCATCGCGTTAACTACCCACTGTATCCGGTCTTGATCCTCTAATCGCGAACCTACCCTTGTCATTTTGTTTTCACAAGTTAGCAAGAACTCAATCGGGGTTTCATTATTTTCACCGGTGAAATAGACTTGATTCTTTTCGTCTACTTGCCCTTGTACTAGAATATTTGGTGCCGATTTCCTCCGTACTTCCTGTCGCACTTTAGAAATCTCCTCGCTAAGCGTTTGCAGTACCTTTACTCTATTTATGTCAACATCAGAACGAACTTCTACAATCGACGCGTCTAACCTAGCAACTTGTCGTTGTGTTTCGCTTACGTCGGTTTGTATCTGTACTTCAAGATTATCGACTTTTTTGGCTACATCCGCGGTCTGTTTTTCACACTTGCTGATGTGTTCTTTAAATCGCCCTTCCGTACGCGAAATCTGTTCAACAAACGATTTATGCATTGTGGTCTCAAAAACCTTAAAACTTTCATTTATTTTTGTTTCGACCGTATGAATTTTTTCTCCGACTTCGGTAACTTTAGAATCTAAGCTTTTCATGCTTTCATCGATTGTAGCAGTTGTTTGTCTTATCTCCGCGTTTATATCCGTTTTACTCTGTTCTAATGTCTCGGTTAAACTTGTTTTCTGTGCGTCTATTTTAGCAGTTATTTCCGCGATATTTATTTCAGCTTTAGCCGCGCTTCGTTCAAATTTTGCGTCTATTTTAGCCGTTAATTCCGCGGTGTTTAGTTCAGCTTTGCCTGCACTTTGCTCGAATTTCGCGTTCATTTCTGCCGCGGTTTGCTCAGCTTTAGCCGCGTTTTGTTTCATTTCTTGCAACAGTTGTTTTAACATTTTGTCGGTCTCCATTTTTACACAATATTCTTAACACTCTATTGCTGTACTTATTACCAATTCACAAAACTTTCTTTAGGGATTGTTTGAGTTGGACGCCAGCTGTTTTACTAATTAAAACAGCAAACTTGTTGCGATTTAATTTACTACAATTAAATTTTACAATTTAAAATTTAATCAAAATTAAATCGGGCCCCACGTTCCGGGCGACATATATAACTTTACAACTTTGTTAACTTTGGGAAGCCCCAAGTTCAGGGCGACATTTATAACTTTACTGAACTTGCAGACTTTACAAATTATGGTGTGTGAACTGACCTACCTGCTGTGCGTTCTTGCGTCTTCTTCTTCCGACTAGGGCCGTAGGAATTTGTGATTTGAATTCGCAAGTAGGTTAATTCAAAAGTACAAGCACAAAGTGTATCGTTATAATAATTGTGAATAGTTTTGTGATGTTGGTAGATTTTGGAGTACAGCAATAACAAAACAGTGTTGGGTATAAAATTGGGGTTTATTATTCTAATAGCACATAAAATGAAAAACTTATATCTAACGTAATTCTTACATACTAAAGAGTAATGAGTAATTTGATCAATGTTTTCAGAACGAATATTAGCTTTCAGAAGGAAAGCTTATAAATATGAATTTTTTCGAACTTGTTTCTCGTTACTTTTTAAAGTTAATTTTTAAATAATTTAATTAATGATTTTTCAAGACTTTAATACTGATTTTACTACTTCAGAATGCTTCTAAATACTCTTAAATAAATTAGCCGTGAATCTTGTTCTACCTGCCTTTATTTACTTGTGATTGGTTTCACGTATACTGCAGTATAAGTTTCTTATCTATTGCTTCTTACTTAACTTATACTTGTTCTAAAGATTATCACAAAATTGAAGTTCTTATTAACTTAGAGTCTCTGTTTTTATAGGCATCTGAATGAAATTGACTTTACAATTGATTTTAACAAATGAAAGAAAAATGATCTTTTTATATAAAATGTATAAATGATTTTTGACTTTCCTGGTATTGAAGTTCTCGAAGATGTCCTCTGGGGTCCCTCGATGTCCTAGTCCAATCAGCTAGTGGCGATGATTTCCGCTGCGTCCTGGATTCCAACGAAGAGTTCAGGGATCAGCAACTCCGTTCCTTCAGCAACTGTTGATGGATTTATCTTCCGTGTTTTAACTGCTGCAACTGCTTCAGGACCTCGGTGTGGATACTCTGCACTGTGTGTGTGTGTGTGTGTGTACCTCGTCTCGGGTGTTGCTCTGCATCGTCAGTTCTTCAGCTCATATCACGATTTAGACGGCCTCGTTCTGTTGTACTCTGGGCGTGACTTCTAGTAGTATATGGTCGATCTCTTATATGCGTACGCCAACCGTTTGGGTGTATTGCGCTGTATGCTTATTTGTTGATGAATAAGAATATCGCACGTAGACGTCGTCACAGTCCAGTCGTTATAGAAGAGTGTCTGTGCTGTTCAGAAGTTGAATCTTTACAGAAGTGTGTGTGTGTTCACTGTTTGAGTCCTGACAGAAGAGAATGTGTGTGTACTGGTTGAATGTTAACAGAAGAGTATGTTTACTGGTTGATCGCCAACAGAAGAGAGTGTGTGTGTTCACAGCTTGATCGCTAACAGAAGAGTGAAGAGCGTTCAGCTCGAAACCAACGGTTGTTCAAAATTTTTAGAATGATCTGATTGGCTGAAACATTCTCCCTTCTACTTAAAATTTAGTCACCTCATTCCGTGAGAACGAAAAATAATTCCCACAGTCCAAGAATTATTATTATTTTTAATATTCTGGAATACACCGGAACCAATTGTCGGTCGGACGTCCGTTTGCAATTTGTATTGCGATTATCTTGGCTGCAAGCCAAGTTATGTTTAATCTAACATATACATTTGATTCATAATTTTTACAATTATAACATATCCAAATCTGAACTCCCTAGGTCTCTTACTATGGAAGTTATTTAAATAAAATGAATTATCTCATTAACTCTTTAATTATATTTATTGAAATTTGCACACCGTATTCTTAATATTTCGGCAAACATTTTGGCTATTTTGAATTTTGCCTATATTTATTCGTTTCCAAAATATTAATGTTTTAAAGTTAGGGCAAATGTCCCTAATTTATAACGGTGTGTGCGCGATTACATAACACCACCGGACATATCCGCTGGGCGTTTTTAATTGTTTAGAATGCTCGCTACAGCACGAGATATGGTTCTATGGATTTAAATTTGTTTTATATTTGATTTTTAAAACTTTCTACATATAACCCCAAATCTATGGGATTTGGTACGTTATATACACCCCACCCGTTTAAAAAAAAAAGAATGTAGATTATACAGTTATTTTTTTTTTCTACATGTATATTCTTCATGTTTCACAAGTATGCATTGTTCTATTTACATACAAAACATATACTGATATAACTGTCTTATTCATACAAGCTTTATAAATATAACCTACTTCTAATACATTTAAGATATTGTGTATAAAATATTGTGAGATAATGTTTGTAGCATGGGTAGTACTTAATAGCGAGACAATTTACAAGGTATTTCACACAGATGACAACAGACAATAGCGGCGCGTGTGCTTAGGAATGTGCTTCCGTTTTGCTACCCCTGTTATCGCGTAGTAAACGTCGTTAATTAGCCTCTGCGTTTAAAAACCAGCTGAGTGCGGCTCGTGTGCGCGTCGTTGCTTTGTGAACGCGTTTCCTGTAACCGTCACCCGTCCTCACACCTCGTCTTGCGCGTTAGTTTATCCGCGGTACGACTGATTGTTATTTATTTATAACTTGTCCACAATTATTATTATTTATATATAATACTCTAAGTTATATTAAACAGTTATTATTGATATTTAAATATTAGTATTTAAATTATTTCTAACTTTATATGATTTATATTTACAGTGCCTCTAATATTTGGTAACTCTCTTTATTGGTGGTTCGACAATATTCTTCTATCCACCCGTAAAATCCTTCGCCATCCCCGGATACCACACTAGCGGCTCCCAAACTACCTGCGTGGGAACGCCGTCTCCATGTTCCTGTACTACCGGACACGTTATGTTAGGTGGGCATTGTTGTATTGTATTTAACTCCAGCAATGGTTCTCTAATATCCGGTGTGAACACCTTATTAACCGGCACACAAATTTCATGAGAAAAATCACCTTTATTACATCTACTATTTTTCTTATTTCTACCAATCTTATTCCTAAACATTTTTGCAGGGTTTATTGCGCATCCTTTTTGGATGCGCCCTGTTGCACGTTTTTTGTATGGGGAAACTGTTTCACTTTTGCAATAGGGTCTCTAACATTTTCTATTTCGCTAGTTTGAGCGGTCGTACCCATATCTGATACCGCGACTGTTTGTATGGCTCTCATTGGAGTTCCATCGTTGCCTTTGCTTATCGGTTTCTGCCTATTGAAACTCGTCTTCCCCTTATATTCAAAGGTTTTATTTTGCGGTTCCGGCGGTGCTTGTGAAGCTGAACTAGTGCTAGGCCTTGGATCAGTTTGGGTATGATATTGCCCATGTCTATTTTGGCTATCACTATTTGGATTATAGTTCGGGCTATACCTCCATCCGCTGAAATCGAAAACGGTTTCACTTTGGGATGTTAATATTAATAGTTCGTCAACCGTATGTATACCTTGCGTAAATACGGCTACCCGAATATTATGATTAAAATGGTACGCCAATTTCGTAACTATATCGACCTTGGAAAACGCTGGTGTTAAATGTTTAGCGCGTTCAACCTGTTGTATGATATAGTTTTCGGGCGTTATACCCTGCTTCCGGTCATAACGTCCGTACTCTAATTCATTACGCAGGAGTCTTTGCGTGTGCGCATTCCAATATCGGTTTTCAAACATTTGTCTAAATTCCGTGTCTGTGGAAATTTTATCACGTACAATGTTATACCGTCGCCTGGCTGAATCGCGCATCGCGTTAACTACCCACTGTATCCGGTCTTGATCCTCTAATCGCGAACCTACCCTTGTCATTTTGTTTTCACAAGTTAGCAAGAACTCAATCGGGGTTTCATTATTTTCACCGGTGAAATAGACTTGATTCTTTTCGTCTACTTGCCCTTGTACTAGAATATTTGGTGCCGATTTCCTCCGTACTTCCTGTCGCACTTTAGAAATCTCCTCGCTAAGCGTTTGCAGTACCTTTACTCTATTTATGTCGACATCAGAACGAACTTCTACAATCGACGCGTCTAACCTAGCAACTTGTCGTTGTGTTTCGCTTACGTCGGTTTGTATCTGTACTTCAAGATTATCGACTTTTTTGGCTACATCCGCGGTCTGTTTTTCACACTTGCTGATGTGTTCTTTAAATCGCCCTTCCGTACGCGAAATCTGTTCAACAAACGATTTATGCATTGTGGTCTCAAAAACCTTAAAACGTTCATTTATTTTTGTTTCGACCGTATGAATTTTTTCTCCGACTTCGGTAACTTTAGAATCTAAGCTTTTCATGCTTTCATCGATTTTAGCAGTTGTTTGTCTTATCTCCGCGTTTATATCCGTTTTACTCTGTTCTAATGTCTCGGTTAAACTTGTTTTCTGTGCGTCTATTTTAGCAGTTATTTCCGCGATATTTATTTCAGCTTTAGCCGCGCTTTGTTCAAATTTTGCGTCTATTTTAGCCGTTAATTCCGCGGTGTTTAGTTCAGCTTTGGCTGCACTTTGCTCGAATTTCGCGTTCATTTCTGCCGCGGTTTGCTCAGCTTTAGCCGCGTTTTGTTTCATTTCTTGCAACAATTGTTTTAACATTTTGTCGGTCTCCATTTTTACACAATATTCTTAACACTCTATTGCTGTACTTATTACCAATTCACAAAACTTTCTTTAGGGATTGTTTGAGTTGGACGCCAGCTGTTTTACTAATTAAAACAGCAAACTTGTTGCAATTTAATTTACTACAATTAAATTTTACAATTTAAAATTTAATCAAAATTAAATCGGGCCCCACGTTCCGGGCGACATATATAACTTTACAACTTTGTTAACTTTGGGAAGCCCCAAGTTCAGGGCGACATTTATAACTTTACTGAACTTGCAGACTTTACAAATTATGGTGTGTGAACTGACCTACCTGCTGTGCGTTCTTGCGTCTTCTTCTTCCGACTAGGGCCGTAGGAATTTGTGATTTGAATTCGCAAGTAGGTTAATTCAAAAGTACAAGCACAAAGTGTATCGTTATAATAATTGTGAATAGTTTTGTGATGTTGGTAGATTTTGGAGTACAGCAATAACAAAACAGTGTTGGGTAAAATTGGGGTTTATTATTCTAATAGCACATAAAATGAAAAACTTATATCTAACGTAATTCTTACATACTAAAGAGTAATGAGTAATTTGATCAATGTTTTCAGAACGAATATTAGCTTTCAGAAGGAAAGCTTATAAATATGAATTTTTTCGAACTTGTTTCTCGTTACTTTTTAAAGATAATTTTTAAATAATTTAATTAATGATTTTTCAAGACTTTAATACTGATTTTACTACTTCAGAATGCTTCTAAATACTCTTAAATAAATTAGCCGTGAATCTTGTTCTACCTGCCTTTATTTACTTGTGATTGGTTTCACGTATACTGCAGTATAAGTTTCTTATCTATTGCTTCTTACTTAACTTATACTTGTTCTAAAGATTATCGCAAAATTGAAGTTCTTATTAACTTAGAGTCTCTGTTTTTATAGGCATCTGAATGAAATTGACTTTACAATTGATTTTAACAAATGAAAGAAAAATGATCTTTTTATATAAAATGTATAAATGATTTTTGACTTTCCTGGTATTGAAGTTCTCGAAGATGTCCTCTGGGGTCCCTCGATGTCCTAGTCCAATCAGCTAGTGGCGATGATTTCCGCTGCGTCCTGGTTTCCAACGAAGAGTTCAGGGATCAGCAACTCCGTTCCTTCAGCAACTGTTGATGGATTTATCTTCCGTGTTTTAACTGCTGAAACTGCTTCAGGACCTCGGTGTGGATACTCTGCACTGTGTGTGTGTGTGTACCTCGTCTCGGGTGTTGCTCTGCATCATCAGTTCTTCAGCTCATACCACGATTTAGACGGCCTCGTTCTGTTGTACTCTGGGCGTGACTTCTAGTAGTATATGGTCGATCTCTTATATGCGTACGCCAACCGTTTGGGTGTATTGCGCTGTATGCTTATTTGTTGATGAATAAGAATATCGCACGTAGACGTCGTCACAGTCCAGTCGTTATAGAAGAGTGTCTGTGCTGTTCAGAAGTTGAATCTTTACAGAAGTGTGTGTGTGTTCACTGTTTGAGTCCTGACAGAAGAGAATGTGTGTGTACTGGTTGAATGTTAACAGAAGAGTATGTTTACTGGTTGATCGCCAACAGAAGAGAGTGTGTGTGTTCACAGCTTGATCGCTAACAGAAGAGTGAAGAGCGTTCAGCTCGAAACCAACGGTTGTTCAAAATTTTTAGAATGATCTGATTGGCTGAAACATTCTCCCTTCTACTTAAAATTTAGTCACCTCATTCCGTGAGAACGAAAAATAATTCCCACAGTCCAAGAATTATTATTATTTTTAATATTCTGGAATACACCGGAACCAATTGTCGGTCGGACGTCCGTTTGCAATTTGTATTGCGATTATCTTGGCTGCAAGCCAAGTTATGTTTAATCTAACATATACATTTGATTCATAATTTTTACAATTATAACATATCCAAATCTGAACTCCCTAGGTCTCTTACTATGGAAGTTATTTAAATAAAATGAATTATCTCATTAACTCTTTAATTATATTTATTGAAATTTGCACACCGTATTCTTAATATTTCGGCAAACATTTTGGCTATTTTGAATTTTGCCTATATTTATTCGTTTCCAAAATATTAATGTTTTAAAGTTAGGGCAAATGTCCCTAATTTATAACGGTGTGTGCGCGATTACATAACACCACCGGACATATCCGCTGGGCGTTTTTAATTGTTTAGAATGCTCGCTACAGCACGAGATATGGTTCTATGGATTTAAATTTGTTTTATATTTGATTTTTAAAACTTTCTACATATAACCCCAAATCTATGGGATTTGGTACGTTATATACACCCCACCCGTTTAAAAAAAAAAGAATGTAGATTATACAGTTATTTTTTTTTTCTACATGTATATTCTTCATGTTTCACAAGTATGCATTGTTCTATTTACATACAAAACATATACTGATATAACTGTCTTATTCATACAAGCTTTATAAATATAACCTACTTCTAATACATTTAAGATATTGTGTATAAAATATTGTGAGATAATGTTTGTAGCATGGGTAGTACTTAATAGCGAGACAATTTACAAGGTATTTCACACAGATGACAACAGACAATAGCGGCGCGTGTGCTTAGGAATGTGCTTCCGTTTTGCTACCCCTGTTATCGCGTAGTAAACGTCGTTAATTAGCCTCTGCGTTTAAAACCAGCTGAGTGCGGCTCGTGTGCGCGTCGTTGCTTTGTGAACGCGTTTCCTGTAACCGTCACCCGTCCTCACACCTCGTCTTGCGCGTTAGTTTATCCGCGGTACGACTGATTGTTATTTATTTATAACTTGTCCACAATTATTATTATTTATATATAATACTCTAAGTTATATTAAACAGTTATTATTGATATTTAAATATTAGTATTTAAATTATTTCTAACTTTATATGATTTATATTTACAGTGCCTCTAATATTTGGTAACTCTCTTTATTGGTGGTTCGACAATATTCTTCTATCCACCCGTAAAATCCTTCGCCATCCCCGGATACCACACTAGCGGCTCCCAAACTACCTGCGTGGGAACGCCGTCTCCATGTTCCTGTACTACCGGACACGTTATGTTAGGTGGGCATTGTTGTATTGTATTTAACTCCAGCAATGGTTCTCTAACATCCGGTGTGAACACCTTATTAACCGGCACACAAATTTCATGAGAAAAATCACCTTTATTACATCTACTATTTTTCTTATTTCTACCAATCTTATTCCTAAACATTTTTGCAGGGTTTATTGCGCATCCTTTTTGGATGCGCCCTGTTGCACGTTTTTTGTATGGGGAAACTGTTTCACTTTTGCAATAGGGTCTCTAACATTTTCTATTTCGCTAGTTTGAGCGGTCGTACCCATATCTGATACCGCGACTGTTTGTATGGCTCTCATTGGAGTTCCATCGTTGCCTTTGCTTATCGGTTTCTGCCTATTGAAACTCGTCTTCCCCTTATATTCAAAGGTTTTATTTTGCGGTTCCGGCGGTGCTTGTGAAGCTGAACTAGTGCTAGGCCTTGGATCAGTTTGGGTATGATATTGCCCATGTCTATTTTGGCTATCACTATTTGGATTATAGTTCGGGCTATACCTCCATCCGCTGAAATCGAAAACGGTTTCACTTTGGGATGTTAATATTAATAGTTCGTCAACCGTATGTATACCTTGCGTAAATACGGCTACCCGAATATTATGATTAAAATGGTACGCCAATTTCGTGACTATATCGACCTTGGAAAACGCTGGTGTTAAATGTTTAGCGCGTTCAACCTGTTGTATGATATAGTTTTCGGGCGTTATACCCTGCTTCCGGTCATAACGTCCGTACTCTAATTCATTACGCAGGAGTCTTTGCGTGTGCGCATTCCAATATCGGTTTTCAAACATTTGTCTAAATTCCGTGTCTGTGGAAATTTTATCACGTACAATGTTATACCGTCGCCTGGCTGAATCGCGCATCGCGTTAACTACCCACTGTATCCGGTCTTGATCCTCTAATCGCGAACCTACCCTTGTCATTTTGTTTTCACAAGTTAGCAAGAACTCAATCGGGGTTTCATTATTTTCACCGGTGAAATAGACTTGATTCTTTTCGTCTACTTGCCCTTGTACTAGAATATTTGGTGCCGATTTCCTCCGTACTTCCTGTCGCACTTTAGAAATCTCCTCGCTAAGCGTTTGCAGTACCTTTACTCTATTTATGTCAACATCAGAACGAACTTCTACAATCGACGCGTCTAACCTAGCAACTTGTCGTTGTGTTTCGCTTACGTCGGTTTGTATCTGTACTTCAAGATTATCGACTTTTTTGGCTACATCCGCGGTCTGTTTTTCACACTTGCTGATGTGTTCTTTAAATCGCCCTTCCGTACGCGAAATCTGTTCAACAAACGATTTATGCATTGTGGTCTCAAAAACCTTAAAACTTTCATTTATTTTTGTTTCGACCGTATGAATTTTTTCTCCGACTTCGGTAACTTTAGAATCTAAGCTTTTCATGCTTTCATCGATTGTAGCAGTTGTTTGTCTTATCTCCGCGTTTATATCCGTTTTACTCTGTTCTAATGTCTCGGTTAAACTTGTTTTCTGTGCGTCTATTTTAGCAGTTATTTCCGCGATATTTATTTCAGCTTTAGCCGCGCTTCGTTCAAATTTTGCGTCTATTTTAGCCGTTAATTCCGCGGTGTTTAGTTCAGCTTTGCCTGCACTTTGCTCGAATTTCGCGTTCATTTCTGCCGCGGTTTGCTCAGCTTTAGCCGCGTTTTGTTTCATTTCTTGCAACAGTTGTTTTAACATTTTGTCGGTCTCCATTTTTACACAATATTCTTAACACTCTATTGCTGTACTTATTACCAATTCACAAAACTTTCTTTAGGGATTGTTTGAGTTGGACGCCAGCTGTTTTACTAATTAAAACAGCAAACTTGTTGCGATTTAATTTACTACAATTAAATTTTACAATTTAAAATTTAATCAAAATTAAATCGGGCCCCACGTTCCGGGCGACATATATAACTTTACAACTTTGTTAACTTTGGGAAGCCCCAAGTTCAGGGCGACATTTATAACTTTACTGAACTTGCAGACTTTACAAATTATGGTGTGTGAACTGACCTACCTGCTGTGCGTTCTTGCGTCTTCTTCTTCCGACTAGGGCCGTAGGAATTTGTGATTTGAATTCGCAAGTAGGTTAATTCAAAAGTACAAGCACAAAGTGTATCGTTATAATAATTGTGAATAGTTTTGTGATGTTGGTAGATTTTGGAGTACAGCAATAACAAAACAGTGTTGGGTATAAAATTGGGGTTTATTATTCTAATAGCACATAAAATGAAAAACTTATATCTAACGTAATTCTTACATACTAAAGAGTAATGAGTAATTTGATCAATGTTTTCAGAACGAATATTAGCTTTCAGAAGGAAAGCTTATAAATATGAATTTTTTCGAACTTGTTTCTCGTTACTTTTTAAAGTTAATTTTTAAATAATTTAATTAATGATTTTTCAAGACTTTAATACTGATTTTACTACTTCAGAATGCTTCTAAATACTCTTAAATAAATTAGCCGTGAATCTTGTTCTACCTGCCTTTATTTACTTGTGATTGGTTTCACGTATACTGCAGTATAAGTTTCTTATCTATTGCTTCTTACTTAACTTATACTTGTTCTAAAGATTATCACAAAATTGAAGTTCTTATTAACTTAGAGTCTCTGTTTTTATAGGCATCTGAATGAAATTGACTTTACAATTGATTTTAACAAATGAAAGAAAAATGATCTTTTTATATAAAATGTATAAATGATTTTTGACTTTCCTGGTATTGAAGTTCTCGAAGATGTCCTCTGGGGTCCCTCGATGTCCTAGTCCAATCAGCTAGTGGCGATGATTTCCGCTGCGTCCTGGATTCCAACGAAGAGTTCAGGGATCAGCAACTCCGTTCCTTCAGCAACTGTTGATGGATTTATCTTCCGTGTTTTAACTGCTGCAACTGCTTCAGGACCTCGGTGTGGATACTCTGCACTGTGTGTGTGTGTGTGTGTGTACCTCGTCTCGGGTGTTGCTCTGCATCGTCAGTTCTTCAGCTCATATCACGATTTAGACGGCCTCGTTCTGTTGTACTCTGGGCGTGACTTCTAGTAGTATATGGTCGATCTCTTATATGCGTACGCCAACCGTTTGGGTGTATTGCGCTGTATGCTTATTTGTTGATGAATAAGAATATCGCACGTAGACGTCGTCACAGTCCAGTCGTTATAGAAGAGTGTCTGTGCTGTTCAGAAGTTGAATCTTTACAGAAGTGTGTGTGTGTTCACTGTTTGAGTCCTGACAGAAGAGAATGTGTGTGTACTGGTTGAATGTTAACAGAAGAGTATGTTTACTGGTTGATCGCCAACAGAAGAGAGTGTGTGTGTTCACAGCTTGATCGCTAACAGAAGAGTGAAGAGCGTTCAGCTCGAAACCAACGGTTGTTCAAAATTTTTAGAATGATCTGATTGGCTGAAACATTCTCCCTTCTACTTAAAATTTAGTCACCTCATTCCGTGAGAACGAAAAATAATTCCCACAGTCCAAGAATTATTATTATTTTTAATATTCTGGAATACACCGGAACCAATTGTCGGTCGGACGTCCGTTTGCAATTTGTATTGCGATTATCTTGGCTGCAAGCCAAGTTATGTTTAATCTAACATATACATTTGATTCATAATTTTTACAATTATAACATATCCAAATCTGAACTCCCTAGGTCTCTTACTATGGAAGTTATTTAAATAAAATGAATTATCTCATTAACTCTTTAATTATATTTATTGAAATTTGCACACCGTATTCTTAATATTTCGGCAAACATTTTGGCTATTTTGAATTTTGCCTATATTTATTCGTTTCCAAAATATTAATGTTTTAAAGTTAGGGCAAATGTCCCTAATTTATAACGGTGTGTGCGCGATTACATAACACCACCGGACATATCCGCTGGGCGTTTTTAATTGTTTAGAATGCTCGCTACAGCACGAGATATGGTTCTATGGATTTAAATTTGTTTTATATTTGATTTTTAAAACTTTCTACATATAACCCCAAATCTATGGGATTTGGTACGTTATATACACCCCACCCGTTTAAAAAAAAAAGAATGTAGATTATACAGTTATTTTTTTTTTCTACATGTATATTCTTCATGTTTCACAAGTATGCATTGTTCTATTTACATACAAAACATATACTGATATAACTGTCTTATTCATACAAGCTTTATAAATATAACCTACTTCTAATACATTTAAGATATTGTGTATAAAATATTGTGAGATAATGTTTGTAGCATGGGTAGTACTTAATAGCGAGACAATTTACAAGGTATTTCACACAGATGACAACAGACAATAGCGGCGCGTGTGCTTAGGAATGTGCTTCCGTTTTGCTACCCCTGTTATCGCGTAGTAAACGTCGTTAATTAGCCTCTGCGTTTAAAAACCAGCTGAGTGCGGCTCGTGTGCGCGTCGTTGCTTTGTGAACGCGTTTCCTGTAACCGTCACCCGTCCTCACACCTCGTCTTGCGCGTTAGTTTATCCGCGGTACGACTGATTGTTATTTATTTATAACTTGTCCACAATTATTATTATTTATATATAATACTCTAAGTTATATTAAACAGTTATTATTGATATTTAAATATTAGTATTTAAATTATTTCTAACTTTATATGATTTATATTTACAGTGCCTCTAATATTTGGTAACTCTCTTTATTGGTGGTTCGACAATATTCTTCTATCCACCCGTAAAATCCTTCGCCATCCCCGGATACCACACTAGCGGCTCCCAAACTACCTGCGTGGGAACGCCGTCTCCATGTTCCTGTACTACCGGACACGTTATGTTAGGTGGGCATTGTTGTATTGTATTTAACTCCAGCAATGGTTCTCTAACATCCGGTGTGAACACCTTATTAACCGGCACACAAATTTCATGAGAAAAATCACCTTTATTACATCTACTATTTTTCTTATTTCTACCAATCTTATTCCTAAACATTTTTGCAGGGTTTATTGCGCATCCTTTTTGGATGCGCCCTGTTGCACGTTTTTTGTATGGGGAAACTGTTTCACTTTTGCAATAGGGTCTCTAACATTTTCTATTTCGCTAGTTTGAGCGGTCGTACCCATATCTGATACCGCGACTGTTTGTATGGCTCTCATTGGAGTTCCATCGTTGCCTTTGCTTATCGGTTTCTGCCTATTGAAACTCGTCTTCCCCTTATATTCAAAGGTTTTATTTTGCGGTTCCGGCGGTGCTTGTGAAGCTGAACTAGTGCTAGGCCTTGGATCAGTTTGGGTATGATATTGCCCATGTCTATTTTGGCTATCACTATTTGGATTATAGTTCGGGCTATACCTCCATCCGCTGAAATCGAAAACGGTTTCACTTTGGGATGTTAATATTAATAGTTCGTCAACCGTATGTATACCTTGCGTAAATACGGCTACCCGAATATTATGATTAAAATGGTACGCCAATTTCGTGACTATATCGACCTTGGAAAACGCTGGTGTTAAATGTTTAGCGCGTTCAACCTGTTGTATGATATAGTTTTCGGGCGTTATACCCTGCTTCCGGTCATAACGTCCGTACTCTAATTCATTACGCAGGAGTCTTTGCGTGTGCGCATTCCAATATCGGTTTTCAAACATTTGTCTAAATTCCGTGTCTGTGGAAATTTTATCACGTACAATGTTATACCGTCGCCTGGCTGAATCGCGCATCGCGTTAACTACCCACTGTATCCGGTCTTGATCCTCTAATCGCGAACCTACCCTTGTCATTTTGTTTTCACAAGTTAGCAAGAACTCAATCGGGGTTTCATTATTTTCACCGGTGAAATAGACTTGATTCTTTTCGTCTACTTGCCCTTGTACTAGAATATTTGGTGCCGATTTCCTCCGTACTTCCTGTCGCACTTTAGAAATCTCCTCGCTAAGCGTTTGCAGTACCTTTACTCTATTTATGTCGACATCAGAACGAACTTCTACAATCGACGCGTCTAACCTAGCAACTTGTCGTTGTGTTTCGCTTACGTCGGTTTGTATCTGTACTTCAAGATTATCGACTTTTTTGGCTACATCCGCGGTCTGTTTTTTCACACTTGCTGATGTGTTCTTTAAATCGCCCTTCCGTACGCGAAATCTGTTCAACAAACGATTTATGCATTGTGGTCTCAAAAACCTTAAAACGTTCATTTATTTTTGTTTCGACCGTATGAATTTTTTCTCCGACTTCGGTAACTTTAGAATCTAAGCTTTTCATGCTTTCATCGATTTTAGCAGTTGTTTGTCTTATCTCCGCGTTTATATCCGTTTTACTCTGTTCTAATGTCTCGGTTAAACTTGTTTTCTGTGCGTCTATTTTAGCAGTTATTTCCGCGATATTTATTTCAGCTTTAGCCGCGCTTTGTTCAAATTTTGCGTCTATTTTAGCCGTTAATTCCGCGGTGTTTAGTTCAGCTTTGGCTGCACTTTGCTCGAATTTCGCGTTCATTTCTGCCGCGGTTTGCTCAGCTTTAGCCGCGTTTTGTTTCATTTCTTGCAACAGTTGTTTTAACATTTTGTCGGTCTCCATTTTTACACAATATTCTTAACACTCTATTGCTGTACTTATTACCAATTCACAAAACTTTCTTTAGGGATTGTTTGAGTTGGACGCCAGCTGTTTTACTAATTAAAACAGCAAACTTGTTGCAATTTAATTTACTACAATTAAATTTTACAATTTAAAATTTAATCAAAATTAAATCGGGCCCCACGTTCCGGGCGACATATATAACTTTACAACTTTGTTAACTTTGGGAAGCCCCAAGTTCAGGGCGACATTTATAACTTTACTGAACTTGCAGACTTTACAAATTATGGTGTGTGAACTGACCTACCTGCTGTGCGTTCTTGCGTCTTCTTCTTCCGACTAGGGGCGTAGGAATTTGTGATTTGAATTCGCAAGTAGGTTAATTCAAAAGTACAAGCACAAAGTGTATCGTTATAATAATTGTGAATAGTTTTGTGATGTTGGTAGATTTTGGAGTACAGCAATAACAAAACAGTGTTGGGTAAAATTGGGGTTTATTATTCTAATAGCACATAAAATGAAAAACTTATATCTAACGTAATTCTTACATACTAAAGAGTAATGAGTAATTTGATCAATGTTTTCAGAACGAATATTAGCTTTCAGAAGGAAAGCTTATAAATATGAATTTTTTCGAACTTGTTTCTCGTTACTTTTTAAAGATAATTTTTAAATAATTTAATTAATGATTTTTCAAGACTTTAATACTGATTTTACTACTTCAGAATGCTTCTAAATACTCTTAAATAAATTAGCCGTGAATCTTGTTCTACCTGCCTTTATTTACTTGTGATTGGTTTCACGTATACTGCAGTATAAGTTTCTTATCTATTGCTTCTTACTTAACTTATACTTGTTCTAAAGATTATCGCAAAATTGAAGTTCTTATTAACTTAGAGTCTCTGTTTTTATAGGCATCTGAATGAAATTGACTTTACAATTGATTTTAACAAATGAAAGAAAAATGATCTTTTTATATAAAATGTATAAATGATTTTTGACTTTCCTGGTATTGAAGTTCTCGAAGATGTCCTCTGGGGTCCCTCGATGTCCTAGTCCAATCAGCTAGTGGCGATGATTTCCGCTGCGTCCTGGTTTCCAACGAAGAGTTCAGGGATCAGCAACTCCGTTCCTTCAGCAACTGTTGATGGATTTATCTTCCGTGGTTTAACTGCTGAAACTGCTTCAGGACCTCGGTGTGGATACTCTGCACTGTGTGTGTGTGTGTACCTCGTCTCGGGTGTTGCTCTGCATCATCAGTTCTTCAGCTCATACCACGATTTAGACGGCCTCGTTCTGTTGTACTCTGGGCGTGACTTCTAGTAGTATATGGTCGATCTCTTATATGCGTACGCCAACCGTTTGGGTGTATTGCGCTGTATGCTTATTTGTTGATGAATAAGACTATCGCACGTAGACGTCGTCACAGTCTAGTCGTTATAGAAGAGTGTCTGTGCTGTTCAGAAGTTGAATCTTTACAGAAGTGTGTGTGTGTTCACTGTTTGAGTCCTGACAGAAGAGAATGTGTGTGTACTGGTTGAATGTTAACAGAAGAGTATGTTTACTGGTTGATCGCCAACAGAAGAGAGTGTGTGTGTTCACAGCTTGATCGCTAACAGAAGAGTGAAGAGCGTTCAGCTCGAAACCAACGGTTGTTCAAAATTTTTAGAATGATCTGATTGGCTGAAACATTCTCCCTTCTACTTAAAATTTAGTCACCTCATTCCGTGAGAACGAAAAATAATTCCCACAGTCCAAGAATTATTATTATTTTTAATATTCTGGAATACACCGGAACCAATTGTCGGTCGGACGTCCGTTTGCAATTTGTATTGCGATTATCTTGGCTGCAAGCCAAGTTATGTTTAATCTAACATATACATTTGATTCATAATTTTTACAATTATAACATATCCAAATCTGAACTCCCTAGGTCTCTTACTATGGAAGTTATTTAAATAAAATGAATTATCTCATTAACTCTTTAATTATATTTATTGAAATTTGCACACCGTATTCTTAATATTTCGGCAAACATTTTGGCTATTTTGAATTTTGCCTATATTTATTCGTTTCCAAAATATTAATGTTTTAAAGTTAGGGCAAATGTCCCTAATTTATAACGGTGTGTGCGCGATTACATAACACCACCGGACATATCCGCTGGGCGTTTTTAATTGTTTAGAATGCTCGCCACAGCACGAGATATGGTTCTATGGATTTAAATTTGTTTTATATTTGATTTTTAAAACTTTCTACATATAACCCCAAATCTATGGGATTTGGTACGTTATATACACCCCACCCGTTTAAAAAAAAAAAGAATGTAGATTATACAGTTATTTTTTTTTCTACATGTATATTCTTCATGTTTCACAAGTATGCATTGTTCTATTTACATACAAAACATATACTGATATAACTGTCTTATTCATACAAGCTTTATATATATAACCTACTTCTAATACATTTAAGATATTGTGTATAAAATATTGTGAGACAATGTTTGTAGCATGGGTAGTACTTAATAGCGAGACAATTTACAAGGTATTTCACACAGATGACAACAGACAATAGCGGCGCGTGTGCTTAGGAATGTGCTTCCGTTTTGCTACCCCTGTTATCGCGTAGTAAACGTCGTTAATTAGCCTCTGCGTTTAAAAACCAGCTGAGTGCGGCTCGTGTGCGCGTCGTTGCTTTGTGAACGCGTTTCCTGTAACCGTCACCCGTCCTCACACCTCGTCTTGAGCGTTAGTTTATCCGCGGTACGACTGATTGTTATTTATTTATAACTTGTCCACAATTATTATTATTTATATCTAATACTCTAAGTTATATTAAACAGTTATTATTGATATTTAAATATTAGTATTTAAATTATTTCTAACTTTATATGATTTATATTTACAGTGCCTCTAATATTTGGTAACTCTCTTTATTGGTGGTTCGACAATATTCTTCTATCCACGCGTAAAATCCTTCGCTATCCCCGGATACCACACTAGCGGCTCCCAAACTACCTGCGTGGGAACGCCGTCTCCATGTTCCTGTACTACCGGACACGTTATGTTAGGTGGGCATTGTTGTATTGTATTTAACTCCAGCAATGGTTCTCTAACATCCGGTGTGAACACCTTATTAACCGGCACACAAATTTCATGAGAAAAATCACCTTTATTACATCTACTATTTTTCTTATTTCTACCAATCTTATTCCTAAACATTTTTGCAGGGTTTATTGCGCATCCTTTTTGGATGCGCCCTGTTGCACGTTTTTTGTATGGGGTAACTGTTTCACTTTTGCAATAGGGTCTCTAACATTTTCTATTTCGCTAGTTTGAGCGGTCGTACCGATATCTGATACCGCGACTGTTTGTATGGCTCTCATTGGAGTTCCATCGTTGCCTTTGCTTATCGGTTTCTGCCTATTGAAACTCGTCTTCCCCTTATATTCAAAGGTTTTATTTTGCGGTTCCGGCGGTGCTTGTGAAGCTGAACTAGTGCTAGGCCTTGGATCAGTTTGGGTATGATATTGCCCATGTCTATTTTGGCTATCACTATTTGGATTATAGTTCGGGCTATACCTCCATCCGCTGAAATCGAAAACGGTTTCACTTTGGGATGTTAATATTAATAGTTCGTCAACCGTATGTATACCTTGCGTAAATACGGCTACCCGAATATTATGATTAAAATGGTACGCCAATTTCGTGACTATATCGACCTTGGAAAACGCTGGTGTTAAATGTTTAGCGCGTTCAACCTGTTGTATGATATAGTTTTCGGGCGTTATACCCTGCTTCCGGTCATAACGTCCGTACTCTAATTCATTACGCAGGAGTCTTTGCGTGTGCGCATTCCAATATCGGTTTTCAAACATTTGTCTAAATTCCGTGTCTGTGGAAATTTTATCACGTACAATGTTATACCGTCGCCTGGCTGAATCGCGCATCTTGTTAACTACCCACTGTATCCGGTCTTGATCCTCTAATCGCGAACCTACCCTTGTCATTTTGTTTTCACAAGTTAGCAAGAACTCAATCGGGGTTTCGTTATTTTCACCGGTGAAATAGACTTGATTCTTTTCGTCTACTTGCCCTTGTACTAGAATATTTGGTGCCGATTTCCTCCGTACTTCCTGTCGCACTTTAGAAATCTCCTCGCTAAGCGTTTGCAGTACCTTTACTCTATTTATGTCGACATCAGAACGAACTTCTACAATCGACGCGTCTAACCTAGCAACTTGTCGTTGTGTTTCGCTTACGTCGGTTTGTATCTGTACTTCAAGATTATCGACTTTTTTGGCTACATCCGCGGTCTGTTTTTCACACTTGCTGATGTGTTCTTTAAATCGCCCTTCCGTACACGAAATCTGTTCAACAAACGATTTATGCATTGTGGTCTCAAAAATCTTAAAACGTTCATTTATTTTTGTTTCGACCGTATGAATTTTTTCTCCGACTTCGGTAACTTTAGAATCTAAGCTTTTCATGCTTTCATCGATTTTAGCAGTTGTTTGTCTTATCTCCGCGTTTATATCCGTTTTACTCTGTTCTAATGTCTCGGTTAAACTTGTTTTCTGTGCGTCTATTTTAGCAGTTATTTCCGCGATATTTATTTCAGCTTTAGCCGCGCTTTGTTCAAATTTTGCGTCTATTTTAGCCGTTAATTCCGCGGTGTTTAGTTCAGCTTTGGCTGCACTTTGCTCGAATTTCGCGTTCATTTCTGCCGCGGTTTGCTCAGCTTTAGCCGCGTTTTGTTTCATTTCTTGCAACAGTTGTTTTAACATTTTGTCGGTCTCCATTTTTACACAATATTCTTAACACTCTATTGCTGTACTTATTACCAATTCACAAAACTTTCTTTAGGGATTGTTTGAGTTGGACGCCAGCTGTTTTACTAATTAAAACAGCAAACTTGTTGCAATTTAATTTACTACAATTAAATTTTACAATTTAAAATTTAATCAAAATTAAATCGGGCCCCACGTTCCGGGCGACATATATAACTTTACAACTTTGTTAACTTTGGGAAGCCCCAAGTTCAGGGCGACATTTATAACTTTACTGAACTTGCAGACTTTACAAATTATGGTGTGTGAACTGACCTACCTGCTGTGCGTTCTTGCGTCTTCTTCTTCCGACTAGGGCCGTAGGAATTTGTGATTTGAATTCGCAAGTAGGTTAATTCAAAAGTACAAGCACAAAGTGTATCGTTATAATAATTGTGAATAGTTTTGTGATGTTGGTAGATTTTGGAGTACAGCAATAACAAAACAGTGTTGGGTAAAATTGGGGTTTATTATTCTAATAGCACATAAAATGAAAAACTTATATCTAACGTAATTCTTACATACTAAAGAGTAATGAGTAATTTGATCAATGTTTTCAGAACGAATATTAGCTTTCAGAAGGAAAGCTTATAAATATGAATTTTTTCGAACTTGTTTCTCGTTACTTTTTAAAGTTAATTTTTAAATAATTTAATTAATGATTTTTCAAGACTTTAATACTGATTTTACTACTTCAGAATGCTTCTAAATACTCTTAAATAAATTAGCCGTGAATCTTGTTCTACCTGCCTTTATTTACTTGTGATTGGTTTCACGTATACTGCAGTATAAGTTTCTTATCTATTGCTTCTTACTTAACTTATACTTGTTCTAAAGATTATCGCAAAATTGAAGTTCTTATTAACTTAGAGTCTCTGTTTTTATAGGCATCTGAATGAAATTGACTTTACAATTGATTTTAACAAATGAAAGAAAAATGATCTTTTTATATAAAATGTATAAATGATTTTTGACTTTCCTGGTATTGAAGTTCTCGAAGATGTCCTCTGGGGTCCCTCGATGTCCTAGTCCAATCAGCTAGTGGCGATGATTTCCGCTGCGTCCTGGATTCCAACGAAGAGTTCAGGGATTAGCAACTCCGTTCCTTCAGCAACTGTTGATGGATTTATCTTCCGTGGTTTAACTGCTGAAACTGCTTCAGGACCTCGGTGTGGATACTCTGCACTGTGTGTGTGTGTGTACCTCGTCTCGGGTGTTGCTCTGCATCATCAGTTCTTCAGCTCATACCACGATTTAGACGCCCTCGTTCTGTTGTACTCTGGGCGAGACTTCTAGTAGTATATGGTCGATCTCTTATATGCGTACGCCAACCGTTTGGGTGTATTGCGCTGTATGCTTATTTGTTGATGAATAAGACTATCGCACGTAGACGTCGTCACAGTCCAGTCGTTATAGAAGAGTGTCTGTGCTGTTCAGAAGTTGAATCTTTACAGAAGTGTGTGTGTGTTCACTGTTTGAGTCCTGTCAGAAGAGAATGTGTGTGTACTGGTTGAATGTTAACAGAAGAGTATGTTTACTGGTTGATCGCCAACAGAAGAGAGTGTGTGTGTTCACAGCTTGATCGCTAACAGAAGAGTGAAGAGCGTTCAGCTCGAAACCAACGGTTGTTCAAAATTTTTAGAATGATCTGATTGGCTGAAACATTCTCCCTTCTACTTAAAATTTAGTCACCTCATTCCGTGAGAACGAAAAATAATTCCCACAGTCCAAGAATTATTATTATTTTTAATATTCTGGAATACACCGGAACCAATTGTCGGTCGGACGTCCGTTTGCAATTTGTATTGCGATTATCTTGGCTGCAAGCCAAGTTATGTTTAATCTAACATATACATTTGATTCATAATTTTTACAATTATAACATATCCAAATCTGAACTCCCTAGGTCTCTTACTATGGAAGTTATTTAAATAAAATGAATTATCTCATTAACTCTTTAATTATATTTATTGAAATTTGCACACCGTATTCTTAATATTTCGGCAAACATTTTGGCTATTTTGAATTTTGCCTATATTTATTCGTTTCCAAAATATTAATGTTTTAAAGTTAGGGCAAATGTCCCTAATTTATAACGGTGTGTGAACGATTACATAACACCACCGGACATATCCGCTGGGCGTTTTTAATTGTTTAGAATGCTCGCCACAGCACGAGATATGGTTCTATGGATTTAAATTTGTTTTATATTTGATTTTTAAAACTTTCTACATATAACCCCAAATCTATGGGATTTGGTACGTTATATACACCCCACCCGTTTAAAAAAAAAAAGAATGTAGATTATACAGTTATTTTTTTTTCTACATGTATATTCTTCATGTTTCACAAGTATGCATTGTTCTATTTACATACAAAACATATACTGATATAACTGTCTTATTCATACAAGCTTTATATATATAACCTACTTCTAATACATTTAAGATATTGTGTATAAAATATTGTGAGACAATGTTTGTAGCATGGGTAGTACTTAATAGCGAGACAATTTACAAGGTATTTCACACAGATGACAACAGACAATAGCGGCGCGTGTGCTTAGGAATGTGCTTCCGTTTTGCTACCCCTGTTATCGCGTAGTAAACGTCGTTAATTAGCCTCTGCGTTTAAAAACCAGCTGAGTGCGGCTCGTGTGCGCGTCGTTGCTTTGTGAACGCGTTTCCTGTAACCGTCACCCGTCCTCACACCTCGTCTTGCGCGTTAGTTTATCCGCGGTACGACTGATTGTTATTTATTTATAACTTGTCCACAATTATTATTATTTATATCTAATACTCTAAGTTATATTAAACAGTTATTATTGATATTTAAATATTAGTATTTAAATTATTTCTAACTTTATATGATTTATATTTACAGTGCCTCTAATATTTGGTAACTCTCTTTATTGGTGGTTCGACAATATTCTTCTATCCACGCGTAAAATCCTTCGCTATCCCCGGATACCACACTAGCGGCTCCCAAACTACCTGCGTGGGAACGCCGTCTCCATGTTCCTGTACTACCGGACACGTTATGTTAGGTGGGCATTGTTGTATTGTATTTAACTCCAGCAATGGTTCTCTAACATCCGGTGTGAACACCTTATTAACCGGCACACAAATTTCATGAGAAAAATCACCTTTATTACATCTACTATTTTTCTTATTTCTACCAATCTTATTCCTAAACATTTTTGCAGGGTTTATTGCGCATCCTTTTTGGATGCGCCCTGTTGCACGTTTTTTGTATGGGGTAACTGTTTCACTTTTGCAATAGGGTCTCTAACATTTTCTATTTCGCTAGTTTGAGCGGTCGTACCGATATCTGATACCGCGACTGTTTGTATGGCTCTCATTGGAGTTCCATCGTTGCCTTTGCTTATCGGTTTCTGCCTATTGAAACTCGTCTTCCCCTTATATTCAAAGGTTTTATTTTGCGGTTCCGGCGGTGCTTGTGAAGCTGAACTAGTGCTAGGCCTTGGATCAGTTTGGGTATGATATTGCCCATGTCTATTTTGGCTATCACTATTTGGATTATAGTTCGGGCTATACCTCCATCCGCTGAAATCGAAAACGGTTTCACTTTGGGATGTTAATATTAATAGTTCGTCAACCGTATGTATACCTTGCGTAAATACGGCTACCCGAATATTATGATTAAAATGGTACGCCAATTTCGTGACTATATCGACCTTGGAAAACGCTGGTGTTAAATGTTTAGCGCGTTCAACCTGTTGTATGATATAGTTTTCGGGCGTTATACCCTGCTTCCGGTCATAACGTCCGTACTCTAATTCATTACGCAGGAGTCTTTGCGTGTGCGCATTCCAATATCGGTTTTCAAACATTTGTCTAAATTCCGTGTCTGTGGAAATTTTATCACGTACAATGTTATACCGTCGCCTGGCTGAATCGCGCATCTTGTTAACTACCCACTGTATCCGGTCTTGATCCTCTAATCGCGAACCTACCCTTGTCATTTTGTTTTCACAAGTTAGCAAGAACTCAATCGCGGTTCGTTATTTTCACCGGTGAAATAGACTTGATTCTTTTCGTCTACTTGCCCTTGTACTAGAATATTTGGTGCCGATTTCCTCCGTACTTCCTGTCGCACTTTAGAAATCTCCTCGCTAAGCGTTTGCAGTACCTTTACTCTATTTATGTCGACATCAGAACGAACTTCTACAATCGACGCGTCTAACCTAGCAACTTGTCGTTGTGTTTCGCTTACGTCGGTTTGTATCTGTACTTCAAGATTATCGACTTTTTTGGCTACATCCGCGATCTGTTTTTCACACTTGCTGATGTGTTCTTTAAATCGCCCTTCCGTACGCGAAATCTGTTCAACAAACGATTTATGCATTGTGGTCTCAAAAACCTTAAAACGTTCATTTATTTTTGTTTCGACCGTATGAATTTTTTCTCCGACTTCGGTAACTTTAGAATCTAAGCTTTTCATGCTTTCATCGATTTTAGCAGTTGTTTGTCTTATCTCCGCGTTTATATCCGTTTTACTCTGTTCTAATGTCTCGGTTAAACTTGTTTTCTGTGCGTCTATTTTAGCAGTTATTTCCGCGATATTTATTTCAGCTTTAGCCGCGCTTTGTTCAAATTTTGCGTCTATTTTAGCCGTTAATTCCGCGGTGTTTAGTTCAGCTTTGGCTGCACTTTGCTCGAATTTCGCGTTCATTTCTGCCGCGGTTTGCTCAGCTTTAGCCGCGTTTTGTTTCATTTCTTGCAACAGTTGTTTTAACATTTTGTCGGTCTCCATTTTTACACAATATTCTTAACACTCTATTGCTGTACTTATTACCAATTCACAAAACTTTCTTTAGGGATTGTTTGAGTTGGACGCCAGCTGTTTTACTAATTAAAACAGCAAACTTGTTGCAATTTAATTTACTACAATTAAATTTTACAATTTAAAATTTAATCAAAATTAAATCGGGCCCCACGTTCCGGGCGACATATATAACTTTACAACTTTGTTAACTTTGGGAAGCCCCAAGTTCAGGGCGACATTTATAACTTTACTGAACTTGCAGACTTTACAAATTATGGTGTGTGAACTGACCTACCTGCTGTGCGTTCTTGCGTCTTCTTCTTCCGACTAGGGCCGTAGGAATTTGTGATTTGAATTCGCAAGTAGGTTAATTCAAAAGTACAAGCACAAAGTGTATCGTTATAATAATTGTGAATAGTTTTGTGATGTTGGTAGATTTTGGAGTACAGCAATAACAAAACAGTGTTGGGTAAAATTGGGGTTTATTATTCTAATAGCACATAAAATGAAAAACTTATATCTAACGTAATTCTTACATACTAAAGAGTAATGAGTAATTTGATCAATGTTTTCAGAACGAATATTAGCTTTCAGAAGGAAAGCTTATAAATATGAATTTTTTCGAACTTGTTTCTCGTTACTTTTTAAAGTTAATTTTTAAATAATTTAATTAATGATTTTTCAAGACTTTAATACTGATTTTACTACTTCAGAATGCTTCTAAATACTCTTAAATAAATTAGCCGTGAATCTTGTTCTACCTGCCTTTATTTACTTGTGATTGGTTTCACGTATACTGCAGTATAAGTTTCTTATCTATTGCTTCTTACTTAACTTATACTTGTTCTAAAGATTATCGCAAAATTGAAGTTCTTATTAACTTAGAGTCTCTGTTTTTATAGGCATCTGAATGAAATTGACTTTACAATTGATTTTAACAAATGAAAGAAAAATGATCTTTTTATATAAAATGTATAAATGATTTTTGACTTTCCTGGTATTGAAGTTCTCGAAGATGTCCTCTGGGGTCCCTCGATGTCCTAGTCCAATCAGCTAGTGGCGATGATTTCCGCTGCGTCCTGGATTCCAACGAAGAGTTCAGGGATTAGCAACTCCGTTCCTTCAGCAACTGTTGATGGATTTATCTTCCGTGGTTTAACTGCTGAAACTGCTTCAGGACCTCGGTGTGGATACTCTGCACTGTGTGTGTGTGTGTACCTCGTCTCGGGTGTTGCTCTGCATCATCAGTTCTTCAGCTCATACCACGATTTAGACGCCCTCGTTCTGTTGTACTCTGGGCGAGACTTCTAGTAGTATATGGTCGATCTCTTATATGCGTACGCCAACCGTTTGGGTGTATTGCGCTGTATGCTTATTTGTTGATGAATAAGACTATCGCACGTAGACGTCGTCACAGTCCAGTCGTTATAGAAGAGTGTCTGTGCTGTTCAGAAGTTGAATCTTTACAGAAGTGTGTGTGTGTTCACTGTTTGAGTCCTGTCAGAAGAGAATGTGTGTGTACTGGTTGAATGTTAACAGAAGAGTATGTTTACTGGTTGATCGCCAACAGAAGAGAGTGTGTGTGTTCACAGCTTGATCGCTAACAGAAGAGTGAAGAGCGTTCAGCTCGAAACCAACGGTTGTTCAAAATTTTTAGAATGATCTGATTGGCTGAAACATTCTCCCTTCTACTTAAAATTTAGTCACCTCATTCCGTGAGAACGAAAAATAATTCCCACAGTCCAAGAATTATTATTATTTTTAATATTCTGGAATACACCGGAACCAATTGTCGGTCGGACGTCCGTTTGCAATTTGTATTGCGATTATCTTGGCTGCAAGCCAAGTTATGTTTAATCTAACATATACATTTGATTCATAATTTTTACAATTATAACATATCCAAATCTGAACTCCCTAGGTCTCTTACTATGGAAGTTATTTAAATAAAATGAATTATCTCATTAACTCTTTAATTATATTTATTGAAATTTGCACACCGTATTCTTAATATTTCGGCAAACATTTTGGCTATTTTGAATTTTGCCTATATTTATTCGTTTCCAAAATATTAATGTTTTAAAGTTAGGGCAAATGTCCCTAATTTATAACGGTGTGTGCGCGATTACATAACACCACCGGACATATCCGCTGGGCGTTTTTAATTGTTTAGAATGCTCGCCACAGCACGAGATATGGTTCTATGGATTTAAATTTGTTTTATATTTGATTTTTAAAACTTTCTACATATAACCCCAAATCTATGGGATTTGGTACGTTATATACACCCCACCCGTTTAAAAAAAAAAGAATGTAGATTATACAGTTATTTTTTTTTCTACATGTATATTCTTCATGTTTCACAAGTATGCATTGTTCTATTTACATACAAAACATATACTGATATAACTGTCTTATTCATACAAGCTTTATATATATAACCTACTTCTAATACATTTAAGATATTGTGTATAAAATATTGTGAGACAATGTTTGTAGCATGGGTAGTACTTAATAGCGAGACAATTTACAAGGTATTTCACACAGATGACAACAGACAATAGCGGCGCGTGTGCTTAGGAATGTGCTTCCGTTTTGCTACCCCTGTTATCGCGTAGTAAACGTCGTTAATTAGCCTCTGCGTTTAAAAACCAGCTGAGTGCGGCTCGTGTGCGCGTCGTTGCTTTGTGAACGCGTTTCCTGTAACCGTCACCCGTCCTCACACCTCGTCTTGCGCGTTAGTTTATCCGCGGTACGACTGATTGTTATTTATTTATAACTTGTCCACAATTATTATTATTTATATCTAATACTCTAAGTTATATTAAACAGTTATTATTGATATTTAAATATTAGTATTTAAATTATTTCTAACTTTATATGATTTATATTTACAGTGCCTCTAATATTTGGTAACTCTCTTTATTGGTGGTTCGACAATATTCTTCTATCCACGCATAAAATCCTTCGCTATCCCCGGATACCACACTAGCGGCTCCCAAACTACCTGCGTGGGAACGCCGTCTCCATGTTCCTGTACTACCGGACACGTTATGTTAGGTGGGCATTGTTGTATTGTATTTAACTCCAGCAATGGTTCTCTAACATCCGGTGTGAACACCTTATTAACCGGCACACAAATTTCATGAGAAAAATCACCTTTATTACATCTACTATTTTTCTTATTTCTACCAATCTTATTCCTAAACATTTTTGCAGGGTTTATTGCGCATCCTTTTTGGATGCGCCCTGTTGCACGTTTTTTGTATGGGGTAACTGTTTCACTTTTGCAATAGGGTCTCTAACATTTTCTATTTCGCTAGTTTGAGCGGTCGTACCGATATCTGATACCGCGACTGTTTGTATGGCTCTCATTGGAGTTCCATCGTTGCCTTTGCTTATCGGTTTCTGCCTATTGAAACTCGTCTTCCCCTTATATTCAAAGGTTTTATTTTGCGGTTCCGGCGGTGCTTGTGAAGCTGAACTAGTGCTAGGCCTTGGATCAGTTTGGGTATGATATTGCCCATGTCTATTTTGGCTATCACTATTTGGATTATAGTTCGGGCTATACCTCCATCCGCTGAAATCGAAAACGGTTTCACTTTGGGATGTTAATATTAATAGTTCGTCAACCGTATGTATACCTTGCGTAAATACGGCTACCCGAATATTATGATTAAAATGGTACGCCAATTTCGTGACTATATCGACCTTGGAAAACGCTGGTGTTAAATGTTTAGCGCGTTCAACCTGTTGTATGATATAGTTTTCGGGCGTTATACCCTGCTTCCGGTCATAACGTCCGTACTCTAATTCATTACGCAGGAGTCTTTGCGTGTGCGCATTCCAATATCGGTTTTCAAACATTTGTCTAAATTCCGTGTCTGTGGAAATTTTATCACGTACAATGTTATACTGTCGCCTGGCTGAATCGCGCATCTTGTTAACTACCCACTGTATCCGGTCTTGATCCTCTAATCGCGAACCTACCCTTGTCATTTTGTTTTCACAAGTTAGCAAGAACTCAATCGGGGTTTCGTTATTTTCACCGGTGAAATAGACTTGATTCTTTTCGTCTACTTGCCCTTGTACTAGAATATTTGGTGCCGATTTCCTCCGTACTTCCTGTCGCACTTTAGAAATCTCCTCGCTAAGCGTTTGCAGTACCTTTACTCTATTTATGTCGACATCAGAACGAACTTCTACAATCGACGCGTCTAACCTAGCAACTTGTCGTTGTGTTTCGCTTACGTCGGTTTGTATCTGTACTTCAAGATTATCGACTTTTTTGGCTACATCCGCGGTCTGTTTTTCACACTTGCTGATGTGTTCTTTAAATCGCCCTTCCGTACACGAAATCTGTTCAACAAACGATTTATGCATTGTGGTCTCAAAAATCTTAAAACGTTCATTTATTTTTGTTTCGACCGTATGAATTTTTTCTCCGACTTCGGTAACTTTAGAATCTAAGCTTTTCATGCTTTCATCGATTTTAGCAGTTGTTTGTCTTATCTCCGCGTTTATATCCGTTTTACTCTGTTCTAATGTCTCGGTTAAACTTGTTTTCTGTGCGTCTATTTTAGCAGTTATTTCCGCGATATTTATTTCAGCTTTAGCCGCGCTTTGTTCAAATTTTGCGTCTATTTTAGCCGTTAATTCCGCGGTGTTTAGTTCAGCTTTGGCTGCACTTTGCTCGAATTTCGCGTTCATTTCTGCCGCGGTTTGCTCAGCTTTAGCCGCGTTTTGTTTCATTTCTTGCAACAGTTGTTTTAACATTTTGTCGGTCTCCATTTTTACACAATATTCTTAACACTCTATTGCTGTACTTATTACCAATTCACAAAACTTTCTTTAGGGATTGTTTGAGTTGGACGCCAGCTGTTTTACTAATTAAAACAGCAAACTTGTTGCAATTTAATTTACTACAATTAAATTTTACAATTTAAAATTTAATCAAAATTAAATCGGGCCCCACGTTCCGGGCGACATATATAACTTTACAACTTTGTTAACTTTGGGAAGCCCCAAGTTCAGGGCGACATTTATAACTTTACTGAACTTGCAGACTTTACAAATTATGGTGTGTGAACTGACCTACCTGCTGTGCGTTCTTGCGTCTTCTTCTTCCGACTAGGGCCGTAGGAATTTGTGATTTGAATTCGCAAGTAGGTTAATTCAAAAGTACAAGCACAAAGTGTATCGTTATAATAATTGTGAATAGTTTTGTGATGTTGGTAGATTTTGGAGTACAGCAATAACAAAACAGTGTTGGGTAAAATTGGGGTTTATTATTCTAATAGCACATAAAATGAAAAACTTATATCTAACGTAATTCTTACATACTAAAGAGTAATGAGTAATTTGATCAATGTTTTCAGAACGAATATTAGCTTTCAGAAGGAAAGCTTATAAATATGAATTTTTTCGAACTTGTTTCTCGTTACTTTTTAAAGTTAATTTTTAAATAATTTAATTAATGATTTTTCAAGACTTTAATACTGATTTTACTACTTCAGAATGCTTCTAAATACTCTTAAATAAATTAGCCGTGAATCTTGTTCTACCTGCCTTTATTTACTTGTGATTGGTTTCACGTATACTGCAGTATAAGTTTCTTATCTATTGCTTCTTACTTAACTTATACTTGTTCTAAAGATTATCGCAAAATTGAAGTTCTTATTAACTTAGAGTCTCTGTTTTTATAGGCATCTGAATGAAATTGACTTTACAATTGATTTTAACAAATGAAAGAAAAATGATCTTTTTATATAAAATGTATAAATGATTTTTGACTTTCCTGGTATTGAAGTTCTCGAAGATGTCCTCTGGGGTCCCTCGATGTCCTAGTCCAATCAGCTAGTGGCGATGATTTCCGCTGCGTCCTGGATTCCAACGAAGAGTTCAGGGATTAGCAACTCCGTTCCTTCAGCAACTGTTGATGGATTTATCTTCCGTGGTTTAACTGCTGAAACTGCTTCAGGACCTCGGTGTGGATACTCTGCACTGTGTGTGTGTGTGTACCTCGTCTCGGGTGTTGCTCTGCATCATCAGTTCTTCAGCTCATACCACGATTTAGACGCCCTCGTTCTGTTGTACTCTGGGCGAGACTTCTAGTAGTATATGGTCGATCTCTTATATGCGTACGCCAACCGTTTGGGTGTATTGCGCTGTATGCTTATTTGTTGATGAATAAGACTATCGCACGTAGACGTCGTCACAGTCCAGTCGTTATAGAAGAGTGTCTGTGCTGTTCAGAAGTTGAATCTTTACAGAAGTGTGTGTGTGTTCACTGTTTGAGTCCTGTCAGAAGAGAATGTGTGTGTACTGGTTGAATGTTAACAGAAGAGTATGTTTACTGGTTGATCGCCAACAGAAGAGAGTGTGTGTGTTCACAGCTTGATCGCTAACAGAAGAGTGAAGAGCGTTCAGCTCGAAACCAACGGTTGTTCAAAATTTTTAGAATGATCTGATTGGCTGAAACATTCTCCCTTCTACTTAAAATTTAGTCACCTCATTCCGTGAGAACGAAAAATAATTCCCACAGTCCAAGAATTATTATTATTTTTAATATTCTGGAATACACCGGAACCAATTGTCGGTCGGACGTCCGTTTGCAATTTGTATTGCGATTATCTTGGCTGCAAGCCAAGTTATGTTTAATCTAACATATACATTTGATTCATAATTTTTACAATTATAACATATCCAAATCTGAACTCCCTAGGTCTCTTACTATGGAAGTTATTTAAATAAAATGAATTATCTCATTAACTCTTTAATTATATTTATTGAAATTTGCACACCGTATTCTTAATATTTCGGCAAACATTTTGGCTATTTTGAATTTTGCCTATATTTATTCGTTTCCAAAATATTAATGTTTTAAAGTTAGGGCAAATGTCCCTAATTTATAACGGTGTGTGAACGATTACATAACACCACCGGACATATCCGCTGGGCGTTTTTAATTGTTTAGAATGCTCGCCACAGCACGAGATATGGTTCTATGGATTTAAATTTGTTTTATATTTGATTTTTAAAACTTTCTACATATAACCCCAAATCTATGGGATTTGGTACGTTATATACACCCCACCCGTTTAAAAAAAAAAAGAATGTAGATTATACAGTTATTTTTTTTTCTACATGTATATTCTTCATGTTTCACAAGTATGCATTGTTCTATTTACATACAAAACATATACTGATATAACTGTCTTATTCATACAAGCTTTATATATATAACCTACTTCTAATACATTTAAGATATTGTGTATAAAATATTGTGAGACAATGTTTGTAGCATGGGTAGTACTTAATAGCGAGACAATTTACAAGGTATTTCACACAGATGACAACAGACAATAGCGGCGCGTGTGCTTAGGAATGTGCTTCCGTTTTGCTACCCCTGTTATCGCGTAGTAAACGTCGTTAATTAGCCTCTGCGTTTAAAAACCAGCTGAGTGCGGCTCGTGTGCGCGTCGTTGCTTTGTGAACGCGTTTCCTGTAACCGTCACCCGTCCTCACACCTCGTCTTGCGCGTTAGTTTATCCGCGGTACGACTGATTGTTATTTATTTATAACTTGTCCACAATTATTATTATTTATATCTAATACTCTAAGTTATATTAAACAGTTATTATTGATATTTAAATATTAGTATTTAAATTATTTCTAACTTTATATGATTTATATTTACAGTGCCTCTAATATTTGGTAACTCTCTTTATTGGTGGTTCGACAATATTCTTCTATCCACGCGTAAAATCCTTCGCTATCCCCGGATACCACACTAGCGGCTCCCAAACTACCTGCGTGGGAACGCCGTCTCCATGTTCCTGTACTACCGGACACGTTATGTTAGGTGGGCATTGTTGTATTGTATTTAACTCCAGCAATGGTTCTCTAACATCCGGTGTGAACACCTTATTAACCGGCACACAAATTTCATGAGAAAAATCACCTTTATTACATCTACTATTTTTCTTATTTCTACCAATCTTATTCCTAAACATTTTTGCAGGGTTTATTGCGCATCCTTTTTGGATGCGCCCTGTTGCACGTTTTTTGTATGGGGTAACTGTTTCACTTTTGCAATAGGGTCTCTAACATTTTCTATTTCGCTAGTTTGAGCGGTCGTACCGATATCTGATACCGCGACTGTTTGTATGGCTCTCATTGGAGTTCCATCGTTGCCTTTGCTTATCGGTTTCTGCCTATTGAAACTCGTCTTCCCCTTATATTCAAAGGTTTTATTTTGCGGTTCCGGCGGTGCTTGTGAAGCTGAACTAGTGCTAGGCCTTGGATCAGTTTGGGTATGATATTGCCCATGTCTATTTTGGCTATCACTATTTGGATTATAGTTCGGGCTATACCTCCATCCGCTGAAATCGAAAACGGTTTCACTTTGGGATGTTAATATTAATAGTTCGTCAACCGTATGTATACCTTGCGTAAATACGGCTACCCGAATATTATGATTAAAATGGTACGCCAATTTCGTGACTATATCGACCTTGGAAAACGCTGGTGTTAAATGTTTAGCGCGTTCAACCTGTTGTATGATATAGTTTTCGGGCGTTATACCCTGCTTCCGGTCATAACGTCCGTACTCTAATTCATTACGCAGGAGTCTTTGCGTGTGCGCATTCCAATATCGGTTTTCAAACATTTGTCTAAATTCCGTGTCTGTGGAAATTTTATCACGTACAATGTTATACCGTCGCCTGGCTGAATCGCGCATCTTGTTAACTACCCACTGTATCCGGTCTTGATCCTCTAATCGCGAACCTACCCTTGTCATTTTGTTTTCACAAGTTAGCAAGAACTCAATCGCGGTTCGTTATTTTCACCGGTGAAATAGACTTGATTCTTTTCGTCTACTTGCCCTTGTACTAGAATATTTGGTGCCGATTTCCTCCGTACTTCCTGTCGCACTTTAGAAATCTCCTCGCTAAGCGTTTGCAGTACCTTTACTCTATTTATGTCGACATCAGAACGAACTTCTACAATCGACGCGTCTAACCTAGCAACTTGTCGTTGTGTTTCGCTTACGTCGGTTTGTATCTGTACTTCAAGATTATCGACTTTTTTGGCTACATCCGCGATCTGTTTTTCACACTTGCTGATGTGTTCTTTAAATCGCCCTTCCGTACGCGAAATCTGTTCAACAAACGATTTATGCATTGTGGTCTCAAAAACCTTAAAACGTTCATTTATTTTTGTTTCGACCGTATGAATTTTTTCTCCGACTTCGGTAACTTTAGAATCTAAGCTTTTCATGCTTTCATCGATTTTAGCAGTTGTTTGTCTTATCTCCGCGTTTATATCCGTTTTACTCTGTTCTAATGTCTCGGTTAAACTTGTTTTCTGTGCGTCTATTTTAGCAGTTATTTCCGCGATATTTATTTCAGCTTTAGCCGCGCTTTGTTCAAATTTTGCGTCTATTTTAGCCGTTAATTCCGCGGTGTTTAGTTCAGCTTTGGCTGCACTTTGCTCGAATTTCGCGTTCATTTCTGCCGCGGTTTGCTCAGCTTTAGCCGCGTTTTGTTTCATTTCTTGCAACAGTTGTTTTAACATTTTGTCGGTCTCCATTTTTACACAATATTCTTAACACTCTATTGCTGTACTTATTACCAATTCACAAAACTTTCTTTAGGGATTGTTTGAGTTGGACGCCAGCTGTTTTACTAATTAAAACAGCAAACTTGTTGCAATTTAATTTACTACAATTAAATTTTACAATTTAAAATTTAATCAAAATTAAATCGGGCCCCACGTTCCGGGCGACATATATAACTTTACAACTTTGTTAACTTTGGGAAGCCCCAAGTTCAGGGCGACATTTATAACTTTACTGAACTTGCAGACTTTACAAATTATGGTGTGTGAACTGACCTACCTGCTGTGCGTTCTTGCGTCTTCTTCTTCCGACTAGGGCCGTAGGAATTTGTGATTTGAATTCGCAAGTAGGTTAATTCAAAAGTACAAGCACAAAGTGTATCGTTATAATAATTGTGAATAGTTTTGTGATGTTGGTAGATTTTGGAGTACAGCAATAACAAAACAGTGTTGGGTAAAATTGGGGTTTATTATTCTAATAGCACATAAAATGAAAAACTTATATCTAACGTAATTCTTACATACTAAAGAGTAATGAGTAATTTGATCAATGTTTTCAGAACGAATATTAGCTTTCAGAAGGAAAGCTTATAAATATGAATTTTTTCGAACTTGTTTCTCGTTACTTTTTAAAGTTAATTTTTAAATAATTTAATTAATGATTTTTCAAGACTTTAATACTGATTTTACTACTTCAGAATGCTTCTAAATACTCTTAAATAAATTAGCCGTGAATCTTGTTCTACCTGCCTTTATTTACTTGTGATTGGTTTCACGTATACTGCAGTATAAGTTTCTTATCTATTGCTTCTTACTTAACTTATACTTGTTCTAAAGATTATCGCAAAATTGAAGTTCTTATTAACTTAGAGTCTGTTTTTATAGGCATCTGAATGAAATTGACTTTACAATTGATTTTAACAAATGAAAGAAAAATGATCTTTTTATATAAAATGTATAAATGATTTTTGACTTTCCTGGTATTGAAGTTCTCGAAGATGTCCTCTGGGGTCCCTCGATGTCCTAGTCCAATCAGCTAGTGGCGATGATTTCCGCTGCGTCCTGGATTCCAACGAAGAGTTCAGGGATTAGCAACTCCGTTCCTTCAGCAACTGTTGATGGATTTATCTTCCGTGGTTTAACTGCTGAAACTGCTTCAGGACCTCGGTGTGGATACTCTGCACTGTGTGTGTGTGTGTACCTCGTCTCGGGTGTTGCTCTGCATCATCAGTTCTTCAGCTCATACCACGATTTAGACGCCCTCGTTCTGTTGTACTCTGGGCGTGACTTCTAGTAGTATATGGTCGATCTCTTATATGCGTACGCCAACCGTTTGGGTGTATTGCGCTGTATGCTTATTTGTTGATGAATAAGACTATCGCACGTAGACGTCGTCACAGTCCAGTCGTTATAGAAGAGTGTCTGTGCTGTTCAGAAGTTGAATCTTTACAGAAGTGTGTGTGTGTTCACTGTTTGAGTCCTGTCAGAAGAGAATGTGTGTGTACTGGTTGAATGTTAACAGAAGAGTATGTTTACTGGTTGATCGCCAACAGAAGAGAGTGTGTGTGTTCACAGCTTGATCGCTAACAGAAGAGTGAAGAGCGTTCAGCTCGAAACCAACGGTTGTTCAAAATTTTTAGAATGATCTGATTGGCTGAAACATTCTCCCTTCTACTTAAAATTTAGTCACCTCATTCCGTGAGAACGAAAAATAATTCCCACAGTCCAAGAATTATTATTATTTTTAATATTCTGGAATACACCGGAACCAATTGTCGGTCGGACGTCCGTTTGCAATTTGTATTGCGATTATCTTGGCTGCAAGCCAAGTTATGTTTAATCTAACATATACATTTGATTCATAATTTTTACAATTATAACATATCCAAATCTGAACTCCCTAGGTCTCTTACTATGGAAGTTATTTAAATAAAATGAATTATCTCATTAACTCTTTAATTTTATTTATTGAAATTTGCACACCGTATTCTTAATATTTCGGCAAACATTTTGGCTATTTTGAATTTTGCCTATATTTATTCGTTTCCAAAATATTAATGTTTTAAAGTTAGGGCAAATGTCCCTAATTTATAACGGTGTGTGAACGATTACATAACACCACCGGACATATCCGCTGGGCGTTTTTAATTGTTTAGAATGCTCGCCACAGCACGAGATATGGTTCTATGGATTTAAATTTGTTTTATATTTGATTTTTAAAACTTTCTACATATAACCCCAAATCTATGGGATTTGGTACGTTATATACACCCCACCCGTTTAAAAAAAAAAAGAATGTAGATTATACAGTTATTTTTTTTTCTACATGTATATTCTTCATGTTTCACAAGTATGCATTGTTCTATTTACATACAAAACATATACTGATATAACTGTCTTATTCATACAAGCTTTATATATATAACCTACTTCTAATACATTTAAGATATTGTGTATAAAATATTGTGAGACAATGTTTGTAGCATGGGTAGTACTTAATAGCGAGACAATTTACAAGGTATTTCACACAGATGACAACAGACAATAGCGGCGCGTGTGCTTAGGAATGTGCTTCCGTTTTGCTACCCCTGTTATCGCGTAGTAAACGTCGTTAATTAGCCTCTGCGTTTAAAAACCAGCTGAGTGCGGCTCGTGTGCGCGTCGTTGCTTTGTGAACGCGTTTCCTGTAACCGTCACCCGTCCTCACACCTCGTCTTGCGCGTTAGTTTATCCGCGGTACGACTGATTGTTATTTATTTATAACTTGTCCACAATTATTATTATTTATATTTAATACTCTAAGTTATATTAAACAGTTATTATTGATATTTAAATATTAGTATTTAAATTATTTCTAACTTTATATGATTTATATTTACAGTGCCTCTAATATTTGGTAACTCTCTTTATTGGTGATTCGACAATATTCTTCTATCCACGCGTAAAATCCTTCGCTATCCCCGGATACCACACTAGCGGCTCCCAAACTACCTGCGTGGGAACGCCGTCTCCATGTTCCTGTACTACCGGACACGTTATGTTAGGTGGGCATTGTTGTATTGTATTTAACTCCAGCAATGGTTCTCTAACATCCGGTGTGAACACCTTATTAACCGGCACACAAATTTCATGAGAAAAATCACCTTTATTACATCTACTATTTTTCTTATTTCTACCAATCTTATTCCTAAACATTTTTGCAGGGTTTATTGCGCATCCTTTTTGGATGCGCCCTGTTGCACGTTTTTTGTATGGGGTAACTGTTTCACTTTTGCAATAGGGTCTCTAACATTTTCTATTTCGCTAGTTTGAGCGGTCGTACCCATATCTGATACCGCGACTGTTTGTATGGCTCTCATTGGAGTTCCATCGTTGCCTTTGCTTATCGGTTTCTGCCTATTGAAACTCGTCTTCCCCTTATATTCAAAGGTTTTATTTTGCGGTTCCGGCGGTGCTTGTGAAGCTGAACTAGTGCTAGGCCTTGGATCAGTTTGGGTATGATATTGCCCATGTCTATTTTGGCTATCACTATTTGGATTATAGTTCGGGCTATACCTCCATCCGCTGAAATCGAAAACGGTTTCACTTTGGGATGTTAATATTAATAGTTCGTCAACCGTATGTATACCTTGCGTAAATACGGCTACCCGAATATTATGATTAAAATGGTACGCCAATTTCGTGACTATATCGACCTTGGAAAACGCTGGTGTTAAATGTTTAGCGCGTTCAACCTGTTGTATGATATAGTTTTCGGGCGTTATACCCTGCTTCCGGTCATAACGTCCGTACTCTAATTCATTACGCAGGAGTCTTTGCGTGTGCGCATTCCAATATCGGTTTTCAAACATTTGTCTAAATTCCGTGTCTGTGGAAATTTTATCACGTACAATGTTATACCGTCGCCTGGCTGAATCGCGCATCGCGTTAACTACCCACTGTATCCGGTCTTGATCCTCTAATCGCGAACCTACCCTTGTCATTTTGTTTTCACAAGTTAGCAAGAACTCAATCGGGGTTCGTTATTTTCACCGGTGAAATAGACTTGATTCTTTTCGTCTACTTGCCCTTGTACTAGAATATTTGGTGCCGATTTCCTCCGTACTTCCTGTCGCACTTTAGAAATCTCCTCGCTAAGCGTTTGCAGTACCTTTACTCTATTTATGTCGACATCAGAACGAACTTCTACAATCGACGCGTCTAACCTAGCAACTTGTCGTTGTGTTTCGCTTACGTCGGTTTGTATCTGTACTTCAAGATTATCGACTTTTTTGGCTACATCCGCGATCTGTTTTTCACACTTGCTGATGTGTTCTTTAAATCGCCCTTCCGTACGCGAAATCTGTTCAACAAACGATTTATGCATTGTGGTCTCAAAAACCTTAAAACGTTCATTTATTTTTGTTTCGACCGTATGAATTTTTTCTCCGACTTCGGTAACTTTAGAATCTAAGCTTTTCATGCTTTCATCGATTTTAGCAGTTGTTTGACTTATCTCCGCGTTTATATTCGTTTTACTCTGTTCTAATGTCTCGGTTAAACTTGTTTTCTGTGCGTCTATTTTAGCAGTTATTTCCGCGATATTTATTTCAGCTTTAGCCGCGCTTTGTTCAAATTTTGCGTCTATTTTAGCCGTTAATTCCGCGGTGTTTAGTTCAGCTTTGGCTGCACTTTGCTCGAATTTCGCGTTCATTTCTGCCGCGGTTTGCTCAGCTTTAGCCGCGTTTTGTTTCATTTCTTGCAACAGTTGTTTTAACATTTTGTCGGTCTCCATTTTTACACAATATTCTTAACACTCTATTGCTGTACTTATTACCAATTCACAAAACTTTCTTTAGGGATTGTTTGAGTTGGACGCCAGCTGTTTTACTAATTAAAACAGCAAACTTGTTGCAATTTAATTTACTACAATTAAATTTTACAATTTAAAATTTAATCAAAATTAAATCGGGCCCCACGTTCCGGGCGACATATATAACTTTACAACTTTGTTAACTTTGGGAAGCCCCAAGTTCAGGGCGACATTTATAACTTTACTGAACTTGCAGACTTTACAAATTATGGTGTGTGAACTGACCTACCTGCTGTGCGTTCTTGCGTCTTCTTCTTCCGACTAGGGCCGTAGGAATTTGTGATTTGAATTCGCAAGTAGGTTAATTCAAAAGTACAAGCACAAAGTGTATCGTTATAATAATTGTGAATAGTTTTGTGATGTTGGTAGATTTTGGAGTACAGCAATAACAGAACAGTGTTGGGTAAAATTGGGGTTTATTATTCTAATAGCACATAAAATGAAAAACTTATATCTAACGTAATTCTTACATACTAAAGAGTAATGAGTAATTTGATCAATGTTTTCAGAACGAATATTAGCTTTCAGAAGGAAAGCTTATAAATATGAATTTTTTCGAACTTGTTTCTCGTTACTTTTTAAAGTTAATTTTTAAATAATTTAATTAATGATTTTTCAAGACTTTAATACTGATTTTACTACTTCAGAATGCTTCTAAATACTCTTAAATAAATTAGCCGTGAATCTTGTTCTACCTGCCTTTATTTACTTGTGATTGGTTTCACGTATACTGCAGTATAAGTTTCTTATCTATTGCTTCTTACTTAACTTATACTTGTTCTAAAGATTATCACAAAATTGAAGTTCTTATTAACTTAGAGTCTCTGTTTTTATAGGCATCTGAATGAAATTGACTTTACAATTGATTTTAACAAATGAAAGAAAAATGATCTTTTTATATAAAATGTATAAATGATTTTTGACTTTCCTGGTATTGAAGTTCTCGAAGATGCCCTCTGGGGTCCCTCGATGTCCTAGTCCAATCAGCTAGTGGCGATGATTTCCGCTGCGTCCTGGATTCCAACGAAGAGTTCAGGGATCAGCAACTCCGTTCCTTCAGCAACTGTTGATGGATTTATCTTCCGTGGTTTAACTGCTGAAACTGCTTCAGGACCTCGGTGTGGATACTCTGCACTGTGTGTGTGTGTGTACCTCGTCTCGGGTGTTGCTCTGCATCATCAGTTCTTCAGCTCATACCACGATTTAGACGCCCTCGTTCTGTTGTACTCTGGGCGTGACTTCTAGTAGTATATGGTCGATCTCTTATATGCGTACGCCAACCGTTTGGGTGTATTGCGCTGTATGCTTATTTGTTGATGAATAAGACTATCGCACGTAGACGTCGTCACAGTCCAGTCGTTATAGAAGAGTGTCTGTGCTGTTCAGAAGTTGAATCTTTACAGAAGTGTGTGTGTGTTCACTGTTTGAGTCCTGACAGAAGAGAATGTGTGTGTACTGGTTGAATGTTACCAGAAGAGTATGTTTACTGGTTGATCGCCAACAGAAGAGAGTGTGTGTGTTCACAGCTTGATCGCTAACAGAAGAGTGAAGAGCGTTCAGCTCGAAACCAACGGTTGTTCAAAATTTTTAGAATGATCTGATTGGCTGAAACATTCTCCCTTCTACTTAAAATTTAGTCACCTCATTCCGTGAGAACGAAAAATAATTCCCACAGTCCAAGAATTATTATTATTTTTAATATTCTGGAATACACCGGAACCAATTGTCGGTCGGACGTCCGTTTGCAATTTGTATTGCGATTATCTTGGCTGCAAGCCAAGTTATGTTTAATCTAACATATACATTTGATTCATAATTTTTACAATTATAACATATCCAAATCTGAACTCCCTAGGTCTCTTACTATGGAAGTTATTTAAATAAAATGAATTATCTCATTAACTCTTTAATTATATTTATTGAAATTTGCACACCGTATTCTTAATATTTCGGCAAACATTTTGGCTATTTTGAATTTTGCCTATATTTATTCGTTTCCAAAATATTAATGTTTTAAAGTTAGGTCAAATGTCCCTAATTTATAACGGTGTGTGCGCGATTACATAACACCACCGGACATATCCGCTGGGCGTTTTTAATTGTTTAGAATGCTCGCTACAGCACGAGATATGGTTCTATGGATTTAAATTTGTTTTATATTTGATTTTTAAAACTTTCTACATATAACCCCAAATCTATGGGATTTGGTACGTTATATACACCCCACCCGTTTAAAAAAAAAAAGAATGTAGATTATACAGTTTTTTTTTTTCTACATGTATATTCTTCATGTTTCACAAGTATGCATTGTTCTATTTACATACAAAACATATACTGATATAACTGTCTTATTCATACAAGCTTTATAAATATAACCTACTTCTAATACATTTAAGATATTGTGTATAAAATATTGTGAGACAATGTTTGTAGCATGGGTAGTACTTAATAGCGAGACAATTTACAAGGTATTTCACACAGATGACAACAGACAATAGCGGCGCGTGTGCTTAGGAATGTGCTTCCGTTTTGCTACCCCTGTTATCGCGTAGTAAACGTCGTTAATTAGCCTCTGCGTTTAAAAACCAGCTGAGTGCGGCTCGTGTGCGCGTCGTTGCTTTGTGAACGCGTTTCCTGTAACCGTCACCCGTCCTCACACCTCGTCTTGCGCGTTAGTTTATCCGCGGTACGACTGATTGTTATTTATTTATAACTTGTCCACAATTATTATTATTTATATCTAATACTCTAAGTTATATTAAACAGTTATTATTGATATTTAAATATTAGTATTTAAATTATTTCTAACTTTATATGATTTATATTTACAGTGCCTCTAATATTTGGTAACTCTCTTTATTGGTGGTTCGACAATATTCTTCTATCCACGCGTAAAATCCTTCGCTATCCCCGGATACCACACTAGCGGCTCCCAAACTACCTGCGTGGGAACGCCGTCTCCATGTTCCTGTACTACCGGACACGTTATGTTAGGTGGGCATTGTTGTATTGTATTTAACTCCAGCAATGGTTCTCTAACATCCGGTGTGAACACCTTATTAACCGGCACACAAATTTCATGAGAAAAATCACCTTTATTACATCTACTATTTTTCTTATTTCTACCAATCTTATTCCTAAACATTTTTGCAGGGTTTATTGCGCATCCTTTTTGGATGCGCCCTGTTGCACGTTTTTTGTATGGGGAAACTGTTTCACTTTTGCAATAGGGTCTCTAACATTTTCTATTTCGCTAGTTTGAGCGGTCGTACCCATATCTGATACCGCGACTGTTTGTATGGCTCTCATTGGAGTTCCATCGTTGCCTTTGCTTATCGGTTTCTGCCTTTTGAAACTCGTCTTCCCCTTATATTCAAAGGTTTTATTTTGCGGTTCCGGCGGTGCTTGTGAAGCTGAACTAGTGCTAGGCCTTGGATCAGTTTGGGTATGATATTGCCCATGTCTATTTTGGCTATCACTATTTGGATTATAGTTCGGGCTATACCTCCATCCGCTGAAATCGAAAACGGTTTCACTTTGGGATGTTAATATTAATAGTTCGTCAACCGTATGTATACCTTGCGTAAATACGGCTACCCGAATATTATGATTAAAATGGTACGCCAATTTCGTGACTATATCGACCTTGGAAAACGCTGGTGTTAAATGTTTAGCGCGTTCAACCTGTTGTATGATATAGTTTTCGGGCGTTATACCCTGCTTCCGGTCATAACGTCCGTACTCTAATTCATTACGCAGGAGTCTTTGCGTGTGCGCATTCCAATATCGGTTTTCAAACATTTGTCTAAATTCCGTGTCTGTGGAAATTTTATCACGTACAATGTTATACCGTCGCCTGGCTGAATCGCGCATCGCGTTAACTACCCACTGTATCCGGTCTTGATCCTCTAATCGCGAACCTACCCTTGTCATTTTGTTTTCACAAGTTAGCAAGAACTCAATCGGGGTTTCGTTATTTTCACCGGTGAAATAGACTTGATTCTTTTCGTCTACTTGCCCTTGTACTAGAATATTTGGTGCCGATTTCCTCCGTACTTCCTGTCGCACTTTACAAATCTCCTCGCTAAGCGTTTGCAGTACCTTTACTCTATTTATGTCGACATCAGAACGAACTTCTACAATCGACGCGTCTAACCTAGCAACTTGTCGTTGTGTTTCGCTTACGTCGGTTTGTATCTGTACTTCAAGATTATCGACTTTTTTGGCTACATCCGCGGTCTGTTTTTCACACTTGCTGATGTGTTCTTTAAATCGCCCTTCCGTACGCGAAATCTGTTCAACAAACGATTTATGCATTGTGGTCTCAAAAACCTTAAAACGTTCATTTATTTTTGTTTCGACCGTATGAATTTTTTCTCCGACTTCGGTAACTTTAGAATCTAAGCTTTTCATGCTTTCATCGATTTTAGCAGTTGTTTGTCTTATCTCCGCGTTTATATCCGTTTTACTCTGTTCTAATGTCTCGGTTAAACTTGTTTTCTGTGCGTCTATTTTAGCAGTTATTTCCGCGATATTTATTTCAGCTTTAGCCGCGCTTTGTTCAAATTTTGCGTCTATTTTAGCCGTTAATTCCGCGGTGTTTAGTTCAGCTTTGGCTGCACTTTGCTCGAATTTCGCGTTCATTTCTGCCGCGGTTTGCTCAGCTTTAGCCGCGTTTTGTTTCATTTCTTGCAACAGTTGTTTTAACATTTTGTCGGTCTCCATTTTTACACAATATTCTTAACACTCTATTGCTGTACTTATTACCAATTCACAAAACTTTCTTTAGGGATTGTTTGAGTTGGACGCCAGCTGTTTTACTAATTAAAACAGCAAACTTGTTGCAATTTAATTTACTACAATTAAATTTTACAATTTAAAATTTAATCAAAATTAAATCGGGCCCCACGTTCCGGGCGACATATATAACTTTACAACTTTGTTAACTTTGGGAAGCCCTAAGTTCAGGGCGACATTTATAACTTTACTGAACTTGCAGACTTTACAAATTATGGTGTGTGAACTGACCTACCTGCTGTGCGTTCTTACGTCTTCTTCTTCCGACTAGGGCCGTAGGAATTTGTGATTTGAATTCGCAAGTAGGTTAATTCAAAAGTACAAGCACAAAGTGTATCGTTATAATAATTGTGAATAGTTTTGTGATGTTGGTAGATTTTGGAGTACAGCAATAACAAAACAGTGTTGGGTATAAAATTGGGGTTTTTATTCTAATAGCACATAAAATGAAAAACTTATATCTAACGTAATTCTTACATACTAAAGAGTAATGAGTAATTTGATCAATGTTTTCAGAACGAATATTAGCTTTCAGGAGGAAAGCTTATAAATATGAATTTTTTCGAACTTGTTTCTCGTTACTTTTTAAAGTTAATTTTTAAATAATTTAATTAATGATTTTTCAAGACTTTAATACTGATTTTACTACTTCAGAATGCTTCTAAATACTCTTAAATAAATTAGCCGTGAATCTTGTTCTACCTGCCTTTATTTACTTGTGATTGGTTTCACGTATACTGCAGTATAAGTTTCTTATCTATTGCTTCTTACTTAACTTATACTTGTTCTAAAGATTATCACAAAATTGAAGTTCTTATTAACTTAGAGTCTCTGTTTTTATAGGCATCTGAATGAAATTGACTTTACAATTGATTTTAACAAATGAAAGAAAAATGATCTTTTTATATAAAATGTATAAATGATTTTTGACTTTCCTGGTATTGAAGTTCTCGAAGATGTCCTCTGGGGTCCCTCGATGTCCTAGTCCAATCAGCTAGTGGCGATGATTTCCGCTGCGTCCTGGATTCCAACGAAGAGTTCAGGGATCAGCAACTCCGTTCCTTCAGCAACTGTTGATGGATTTATCTTCCGTGGTTTAACTGCTGAAACTGCTTCAGGACCTCGGTGTGGATACTCTGCACTGTGTGTGTGTGTGTACCTCGTCTCGGGTGTTGCTCTGCATCATCAGTTCTTCAGCTCATACCACGATTTAGACGGCCTCGTTCTGTTGTACTCTGGGCGTGACTTCTAGTAGTATATGGTCGATCTCTTATATGCGTACGCCAACCGTTTGGGTGTATTGCGCTGTATGCTTATTTGTTGATGAATAAGACTATCGCACGTAGACGTCGTCACAGTCCAGTCGTTATAGAAGAGTGTCTGTGCTGTTCAGAAGTTGAATCTTTACAGAAGTGTGTGTGTGTTCACTGTTTGAGTCCTGACAGAAGAGAATATGTGTGTACTGGTTGAATGTTAACAGAAGAGTATGTTTACTGGTTGATCGCCAACAGAAGAGAGTGTGTGTGTTCACAGCTTGATCGCTAACAGAAGAGTGAAGAGCGTTCAGCTCGAAACCAACGGTTGTTCAAAATTTTTAGAATGATCTGATTGGCTGAAACATTCTCCCTTCTACTTAAAATTTAGTCACCTCATTCCGTGAGAACGAAAAATAATTCCCACAGTCCAAGAATTATTATTATTTTTAATATTCTGGAATACACCGGAACCAATTGTCGGTCGGACGTCCGTTTGCAATTTGTATTGCGATTATCTTGGCTGCAAGCCAAGTTATGTTTAATCTAACATATACATTTGATTCATAATTTTTACAATTATAACATATCCAAATCTGAACTCCCTAGGTCTCTTACTATGGAAGTTATTTAAATAAAATGAATTATCTCATTAACTCTTTAATTATATTTATTGAAATTTGCACACCGTATTCTTAATATTTCGGCAAACATTTTGGCTATTTTGAATTTTGCCTATATTTATTCGTTTCCAAAATATTAATGTTTTAAAGTTAGGGCAAATGTCCCTAATTTATAACGGTGTGTGCGCGATTACATAACACCACCGGACATATCCGCTGGGCGTTTTTAATTGTTTAGAATGCTCGCTACAGCACGAGATATGGTTCTATGGATTTAAATTTGTTTTATATTTGATTTTTAAAACTTTCTACATATAACCCCAAATCTATGGGATTTGGTACGTTATATACACCCCACCCGTTTAAAAAAAAAAAGAATGTAGATTATACAGTTATTTTTTTTTTCTACATGTATATTCTTCATGTTTCACAAGTATGCATTGTTCTATTTACATACAAAACATATACTGATATAACTGTCTTATTCATACAAGCTTTATAAATATAACCTACTTCTAATACATTTAAGATATTGTGTATAAAATATTGTGAGACAATGTTTGTAGCATGGGTAGTACTTAATAGCGAGACAATTTACAAGGTATTTCACACAGATGACAACAGACAATAGCGGCGCGTGTGCTTAGGAATGTGCTTCCGTTTTGCTACCCCTGTTATCGCGTAGTAAACGTCGTTAATTAGCCTCTGCGTTTAAAAACCAGCTGAGTGCGGCTCGTGTGCGCGTCGTTGCTTTGTGAACGCGTTTCCTGTAACCGTCACCCGTCCTCACACCTCGTCTTGCGCGTTAGTTTATCCGCGGTACGACTGATTGTTATTTATTTATAACTTGTCCACAATTATTATTATTTATATCTAATACTCTAAGTTATATTAAACAGTTATTATTGATATTTAAATATTAGTATTTAAATTATTTCTAACTTTATATGATTTATATTTACAGTGCCTCTAATATTTGGTAACTCTCTTTATTGGTGGTTCGACAATATTCTTCTATCCACGCGTAAAATCCTTCGCTATCCCCGGATACCACACTAGCGGCTCCCAAACTACCTGCGTGGGAACGCCGTCTCCATGTTCCTGTACTACCGGACACGTTATGTTAGGTGGGCATTGTTGTATTGTATTTAACTCCAGCAATGGTTCTCTAACATCCGGTGTGAACACCTTATTAACCGGCACACAAATTTCATGAGAAAAATCACCTTTATTACATCTACTATTTTTCTTATTTCTACCAATCTTATTCCTAAACATTTTTGCAGGGTTTATTGCGCATCCTTTTTGGATGCGCCCTGTTGCACGTTTTTTGTATGGGGAAACTGTTTCACTTTTGCAATAGGGTCTCTAACATTTTCTATTTCGCTAGTTTGAGCGGTCGTACCCATATCTGATACCGCGACTGTTTGTATGGCTCTCATTGGAGTTCCATCGTTGCCTTTGCTTATCGGTTTCTGCCTATTGAAACTCGTCTTCCCCTTATATTCAAAGGTTTTATTTTGCGGTTCCGGCGGTGCTTGTGAAGCTGAACTAGTGCTAGGCCTTGGATCAGTTTGGGTATGATATTGCCCATGTCTATTTTGGCTATCACTATTTGGATTATAGTTCGGGCTATACCTCCATCCGCTAAAATCGAAAACGGTTTCACTTTGGGATGTTAATATTAATAGTTCGTCAACCGTATGTATACCTTGCGTAAATACGGCTACCCGAATATTATGATTAAAATGGTACGCCAATTTCGTGACTATATCGACCTTGGAAAACGCTGGTGTTAAATGTTTAGCGCGTTCAACCTGTTGTATGATATAGTTTTCGGGCGTTATACCCTGCTTCCGGTCATAACGTCCGTACTCTAATTCATTACGCAGGAGTTTTTGCGTGTGCGCATTCCAATATCGGTTTTCAAACATTTGTCTAAATTCCGTGTCTGTGGAAATTTTATCACGTACAATGTTATACCGTCGCCTGGCTGAATCGCGCATCGCGTTAACTACCCACTGTATCCGGTATTGATCCTCTAATCGCGAACCTACCCTTGTCATTTTGTTTTCACAAGTTAGCAAGAACTCAATCGGGGTTTCGTTATTTTCACCGGTGAAATAGACTTGATTCTTTTCGTCTACTTGCCCTTGTACTAGAATATTTGGTGCCGATTTCCTCCGTACTTCCTGTCGCACTTTAGAAATCTCCTCGCTAAGCGTTTGCAGTACCTTTACTCTATTTATGTCGACATCAGAACGAACTTCTACAATCGACGCGTCTAACCTAGCAACTTGTCGTTGTGTTTCGCTTACGTCGGTTTGTATCTGTACTTCAAGATTATCGACTTTTTTGGCTACATCCGCGGTCTGTTTTTCACACTTGCTGATGTGTTCTTTAAATCGCCCTTCCGTACGCGAAATCTGTTCAACAAACGATTTATGCATTGTGGTCTCAAAAACCTTAAAACGTTCATTTATTTTTGTTTCGACCGTATGAATTTTTTCTCCGACTTCGGTAACTTTAGAATCTAAGCTTTTCATGCTTTCATCGATTTTAGCAGTTGTTTGTCTTATCTCCGCGTTTATATCCGTGTTACTCTGTTCTAATGTCTCGGTTAAACTTGTTTTCTGTGCGTCTATTTTAGCAGTTATTTCCGCGATATTTATTTCAGCTTTAGCCGCGCTTTGTTCAAATTTTGCGTCTATTTTAGCCGTTAATTCCGCGGTGTTTAGTTCAGCTTTGGCTGCACTTTGCTCGAATTTCGCGTTCATTTCTGCCGCGGTTTGCTCAGCTTTAGCCGCGTTTTGTTTCATTTCTTGCAACAGTTGTTTTAACATTTTGTCGGTCTCCATTTTAACACAATATTCTTAACACTCTATTGCTGTACTTATTACCAATTCACAAAACTTTCTTTAGGGATTGTTTGAGTTGGACGCCAGCTGTTTTACTAATTAAAACAGCAAACTTGTTGCAATTTAATTTACTACAATTAAATTTTACAATTTAAAATTTAATCAAAATTAAATCGGGCCCCACGTTCCGGGCGACATATATAACTTTACAACTTTGTTAACTTTGGGAAGCCCTAAGTTCAGGGCGACATTTATAACTTTACTGAACTTGCAGACTTTACAAATTATGGTGTGTGAACTGACCTACCTGCTGTGCGTTCTTACGTCTTCTTCTTCCGACTAGGGCCGTAGGAATTTGTGATTTGAATTCGCAAGTAGGTTAATTCAAAAGTACAAGCACAAAGTGTATCGTTATAATAATTGTGAATAGTTTTGTGATGTTGGTAGATTTTGGAGTACAGCAATAACAAAACAGTGTTGGGTATAAAATTGGGGTTTTTATTCTAATAGCACATAAAATGAAAAACTTATATCTAACGTAATTCTTACATACTAAAGAGTAATGAGTAATTTGATCAATGTTTTCAGAACGAATATTAGCTTTCAGAAGGAAAGCTTATAAATATGAATTTTTTCGAACTTGTTTCTCGTTACTTTTTAAAGTTAATTTTTAAATAATTTAATTAATGATTTTTCAAGACTTTAATACTGATTTTACTACTTCAGAATGCTTCTAAATACTCTTAAATAAATTAGCCGTGAATCTTGTTCTACCTGCCTTTATTTACTTGTGATTGGTTTCACGTATACTGCAGTATAAGTTTCTTATCTATTGCTTCTTACTTAACTTATACTTGTTCTAAAGATTATCACAAAATTGAAGTTCTTATTAACTTAGAGTCTCTGTTTTTATAGGCATCTGAATGAAATTGACTTTACAATTGATTTTAACAAATGAAAGAAAAATGATCTTTTTATATAAAATGTATAAATGATTTTTGACTTTCCTGGTATTGAAGTTCTCGAAGATGTCCTCTGGGGTCCCTCGATGTCCTAGTCCAATCAGCTAGTGGCGATGATTTCCGCTGCGTCCTGGATTCCAACGAAGAGTTCAGGGATCAGCAACTCCGTTCCTTCAGCAACTGTTGATGGATTTATCTTCCGTGGTTTAACTGCTGAAACTGCTTCAGGACCTCGGTGTGGATACTCTGCACTGTGTGTGTGTGTGTACCTCGTCTCGGGTGTTGCTCTGCATCATCAGTTCTTCAGCTCATACCACGATTTAGACGGCCTCGTTCTGTTGTACTCTGGGCGTGACTTCTAGTAGTATATGGTCGATCTCTTATATGCGTACGCCAACCGTTTGGGTGTATTGCGCTGTATGCTTATTTGTTGATGAATAAGACTATCGCACGTAGACGTCGTCACAGTCCAGTCGTTATAGAAGAGTGTCTGTGCTGTTCAGAAGTTGAATCTTTACAGAAGTGTGTGTGTGTTCACTGTTTGAGTCCTGACAGAAGAGAATATGTGTGTACTGGTTGAATGTTAACAGAAGAGTATGTTTACTGGTTGATCGCCAACAGAAGAGAGTGTGTGTGTTCACAGCTTGATCGCTAACAGAAGAGTGAAGAGCGTTCAGCTCGAAACCAACGGTTGTTCAAAATTTTTAGAATGATCTGATTGGCTGAAACATTCTCCCTTCTACTTAAAATTTAGTCACCTCATTCCGTGAGAACGAAAAATAATTCCCACAGTCCAAGAATTATTATTATTTTTAATATTCTGGAATACACCGGAACCAATTGTCGGTCGGACGTCCGTTTGCAATTTGTATTGCGATTATCTTGGCTGCAAGCCAAGTTATGTTTAATCTAACATATACATTTGATTCATAATTTTTACAATTATAACATATCCAAATCTGAACTCCCTAGGTCTCTTACTATGGAAGTTATTTAAATAAAATGAATTATCTCATTAACTCTTTAATTATATTTATTGAAATTTGCACACCGTATTCTTAATATTTCGGCAAACATTTTGGCTATTTTGAATTTTGCCTATATTTATTCGTTTCCAAAATATTAATGTTTTAAAGTTAGGGCAAATGTCCCTAATTTATAACGGTGTGTGCGCGATTACATAACACCACCGGACATATCCGCTGGGCGTTTTTAATTGTTTAGAATGCTCGCTACAGCACGAGATATGGTTCTATGGATTTAAATTTGATTTATATTTGATTTTTAAAACTTTCTACATATAACCCCAAATCTATGGGATTTGGTACGTTATATACACCCCACCCGTTTAAAAAAAAAAAGAATGTAGATTATACAGTTATTTTTTTTTTCTACATGTATATTCTTCATGTTTCACAAGTATGCATTGTTCTATTTACATACAAAACATATACTGATATAACTGTCTTATTCATACAAGCTTTATAAATATAACCTACTTCTAATACATTTAAGATATTGTGTATAAAATATTGTGAGACAATGTTTGTAGCATGGGTAGTACTTAATAGCGAGACAATTTACAAGGTATTTCACACAGATGACAACAGACAATAGCGGCGCGTGTGCTTAGGAATGTGCTTCCGTTTTGCTACCCCTGTTATCGCGTAGTAAACGTCGTTAATTAGCCTCTGCGTTTAAAAACCAGCTGAGTGCGGCTCGTGTGCGCGTCGTTGCTTTGTGAACGCGTTTCCTGTAACCGTCACCCGTCCTCACACCTCGTCTTGCGCGTTAGTTTATCCGCGGTACGACTGATTGTTATTTATTTATAACTTGTCCACAATTATTATTATTTATATCTAATACTCTAAGTTATATTAAACAGTTATTATTGATATTTAAATATTAGTATTTAAATTATTTCTAACTTTATATGATTTATATTTACAGTGCCTCTAATATTTGGTAACTCTCTTTATTGGTGGTTCGACAATATTCTTCTATCCACGCGTAAAATCCTTCGCTATCCCCGGATACCACACTAGCGGCTCCCAAACTACCTGCGTGGGAACGCCGTCTCCATGTTCCTGTACTACCGGACACGTTATGTTAGGTGGGCATTGTTGTATTGTATTTAACTCCAGCAATGGTTCTCTAACATCCGGTGTGAACACCTTATTAACCGGCACACAAATTTCATGAGAAAAATCACCTTTATTACATCTACTATTTTTCTTATTTCTACCAATCTTATTCCTAAACATTTTTGCAGGGTTTATTGCGCATCCTTTTTGGATGCGCCCTGTTGCACGTTTTTTGTATGGGGAAACTGTTTCACTTTTGCAATAGGGTCTCTAACATTTTCTATTTCGCTAGTTTGAGCGGTCGTACCCATATCTGATACCGCGACTGTTTGTATGGCTCTCATTGGAGTTCCATCGTTGCCTTTGCTTATCGGTTTCTGCCTATTGAAACTCGTCTTCCCCTTATATTCAAAGGTTTTATTTTGCGGTTCCGGCGGTGCTTGTGAAGCTGAACTAGTGCTAGGCCTTGGATCAGTTTGGGTATGATATTGCCCATGTCTATTTTGGCTATCACTATTTGGATTATAGTTCGGGCTATACCTCCATCCGCTAAAATCGAAAACGGTTTCACTTTGGGATGTTAATATTAATAGTTCGTCAACCGTATGTATACCTTGCGTAAATACGGCTACCCGAATATTATGATTAAAATGGTACGCCAATTTCGTGACTATATCGACCTTGGAAAACGCTGGTGTTAAATGTTTAGCGCGTTCAACCTGTTGTATGATATAGTTTTCGGGCGTTATACCCTGCTTCCGGTCATAACGTCCGTACTCTAATTCATTACGCAGGAGTTTTTGCGTGTGCGCATTCCAATATCGGTTTTCAAACATTTGTCTAAATTCCGTGTCTGTGGAAATTTTATCACGTACAATGTTATACCGTCGCCTGGCTGAATCGCGCATCGCGTTAACTACCCACTGTATCCGGTCTTGATCCTCTAATCGCGAACCTACCCTTGTCATTTTGTTTTCACAAGTTAGCAAGAACTCAATCGGGGTTTCGTTATTTTCACCGGTGAAATAGACTTGATTCTTTTCGTCTACTTGCCCTTGTACTAGAATATTTGGTGCCGATTTCCTCCGTACTTCCTGTCGCACTTTAGAAATCTCCTCGCTAAGCGTTTGCAGTACCTTTACTCTATTTATGTCGACATCAGAACGAACTTCTACAATCGACGCGTCTAACCTAGCAACTTGTCGTTGTGTTTCGCTTACGTCGGTTTGTATCTGTACTTCAAGATTATCGACTTTTTTGGCTACATCCGCGGTCTGTTTTTCACACTTGCTGATGTGTTCTTTAAATCGCCCTTCCGTACGCGAAATCTGTTCAACAAACGATTTATGCATTGTGGTCTCAAAAACCTTAAAACGTTCATTTATTTTTGTTTCGACCGTATGAATTTTTTCTCCGACTTCGGTAACTTTAGAATCTAAGCTTTTCATGCTTTCATCGATTTTAGCAGTTGTTTGTCTTATCTCCGCGTTTATATCCGTGTTACTCTGTTCTAATGTCTCGGTTAAACTTGTTTTCTGTGCGTCTATTTTAGCAGTTATTTCCGCGATATTTATTTCAGCTTTAGCCGCGCTTTGTTCAAATTTTGCGTCTATTTTAGCCGTTAATTCCGCGGTGTTTAGTTCAGCTTTGGCTGCACTTTGCTCGAATTTCGCGTTCATTTCTGCCGCGGTTTGCTCAGCTTTAGCCGCGTTTTGTTTCATTTCTTGCAACAGTTGTTTTAACATTTTGTCGGTCTCCATTTTAACACAATATTCTTAACACTCTATTGCTGTACTTATTACCAATTCACAAAACTTTCTTTAGGGATTGTTTGAGTTGGACGCCAGCTGTTTTACTAATTAAAACAGCAAACTTGTTGCAATTTAATTTACTACAATTAAATTTTACAATTTAAAATTTAATCAAAATTAAATCGGGCCCCACGTTCCGGGCGACATATATAACTTTACAACTTTGTTAACTTTGGGAAGCCCTAAGTTCAGGGCGACATTTATAACTTTACTGAACTTGCAGACTTTACAAATTATGGTGTGTGTGAACTGACCTACCTGCTGTGCGTTCTTACGTCTTCTTCTTCCGACTAGGGCCGTAGGAATTTGTGATTTGAATTCGCAAGTAGGTTAATTCAAAAGTACAAGCACAAAGTGTATCGTTATAATAATTGTGAATAGTTTTGTGATGTTGGTAGATTTTGGAGTACAGCAATAACAAAACAGTGTTGGGTATAAAATTGGGGTTTATTATTCTAATAGCACATAAAATGAAAAACTTATATCTAACGTAATTCTTACATACTAAAGAGTAATGAGTAATTTGATCAATGTTTTCAGAACGAATATTAGCTTTCAGAAGGAAAGCTTATAAATATGAATTTTTTCGAACTTGTTTCTCGTTACTTTTTAAAGTTAATTTTTAAATAATTTAATTAATGATTTTTCAAGACTTTAATACTGATTTTACTACTTCAGAATGCTTCTAAATACTCTTAAATAAATTAGCCGTGAATCTTGTTCTACCTGCCTTTATTTACTTGTGATTGGTTTCACGTATACTGCAGTATAAGTTTCTTATCTATTGCTTCTTACTTAACTTATACTTGTTCTAAAGATTATCACAAAATTGAAGTTCTTATTAACTTAGAGTCTCTGTTTTTATAGGCATCTGAATGAAATTGACTTTACAATTGATTTTAACAAATGAAAGAAAAATGATCTTTTTATATAAAATGTATAAATGATTTTTGACTTTCCTGGTATTGAAGTTCTCGAAGATGTCCTCTGGGGTCCCTCGATGTCCTAGTCCAATCAGCTAGTGGCGATGATTTCCGCTGCGTCCTGGATTCCAACGAAGAGTTCAGGGATCAGCAACTCCGTTCCTTCAGCAACTGTTGATGGATTTATCTTCCGTGGTTTAACTGCTGAAACTGCTTCAGGACCTCGGTGTGGATACTCTGCACTGTGTGTGTGTGTGTACCTCGTCTCGGGTGTTGCTCTGCATCATCAGTTCTTCAGCTCATACCACGATTTAGACGGCCTCGTTCTGTTGTACTCTGGGCGTGACTTCTAGTAGTATATGGTCGATCTCTTATATGCGTACGCCAACCGTTTGGGTGTATTGCGCTGTATGCTTATTTGTTGATGAATAAGACTATCGCACGTAGACGTCGTCACAGTCCAGTCGTTATAGAAGAGTGTCTGTGCTGTTCAGAAGTTGAATCTTTACAGAAGTGTGTGTGTGTTCACTGTTTGAGTCCTGACAGAAGAGAATATGTGTGTACTGGTTGAATGTTAACAGAAGAGTATGTTTACTGGTTGATCGCCAACAGAAGAGAGTGTGTGTGTTCACAGCTTGATCGCTAACAGAAGAGTGAAGAGCGTTCAGCTCGAAACCAACGGTTGTTCAAAATTTTTAGAATGATCTGATTGGCTGAAACATTCTCCCTTCTACTTAAAATTTAGTCACCTCATTCCGTGAGAACGAAAAATAATTCCCACAGTCCAAGAATTATTATTATTTTTAATATTCTGGAATACACCGGAACCAATTGTCGGTCGGACGTCCGTTTGCAATTTGTATTGCGATTATCTTGGCTGCAAGCCAAGTTATGTTTAATCTAACATATACATTTGATTCATAATTTTTACAATTATAACATATCCAAATCTGAACTCCCTAGGTCTCTTACTATGGAAGTTATTTAAATAAAATGAATTATCTCATTAACTCTTTAATTATATTTATTGAAATTTGCACACCGTATTCTTAATATTTCGGCAAACATTTTGGCTATTTTGAATTTTGCCTATATTTATTCGTTTCCAAAATATTAATGTTTTAAAGTTAGGGCAAATGTCCCTAATTTATAACGGTGTGTGCGCGATTACATAACACCACCGGACATATCCGCTGGGCGTTTTTAATTGTTTAGAATGCTCGCTACAGCACGAGATATGGTTCTATGGATTTAAATTTGTTTTATATTTGATTTTTAAAACTTTCTACATATAACCCCAAATCTATGGGATTTGGTACGTTATATACACCCCACCCGTTTAAAAAAAAAAAGAATGTAGATTATACAGTTATTTTTTTTTTCTACATGTATATTCTTCATGTTTCACAAGTATGCATTGTTCTATTTACATACAAAACATATACTGATATAACTGTCTTATTCATACAAGCTTTATAAATATAACCTACTTCTAATACATTTAAGATATTGTGTATAAAATATTGTGAGACAATGTTTGTAGCATGGGTAGTACTTAATAGCGAGACAATTTACAAGGTATTTCACACAGATGACAACAGACAATAGCGGCGCGTGTGCTTAGGAATGTGCTTCCGTTTTGCTACCCCTGTTATCGCGTAGTAAACGTCGTTAATTAGCCTCTGCGTTTAAAAACCAGCTGAGTGCGGCTCGTGTGCGCGTCGTTGCTTTGTGAACGCGTTTCCTGTAACCGTCACCCGTCCTCACACCTCGTCTTGCGCGTTAGTTTATCCGCGGTACGACTGATTGTTATTTATTTATAACTTGTCCACAATTATTATTATTTATATCTAATACTCTAAGTTATATTAAACAGTTATTATTGATATTTAAATATTAGTATTTAAATTATTTCTAACTTTATATGATTTATATTTACAGAGCCTCTAATATTTGGTAACTCTCTTTATTGGTGGTTCGACAATATTCTTCTATCCACGCGTAAAATCCTTCGCTATCCCCGGATACCACACTAGCGGCTCCCAAACTACCTGCGTGGGAACGCCGTCTCCATGTTCCTGTACTACCGGACACGTTATGTTAGGTGGGCATTGTTGTATTGTATTTAACTCCAGCAATGGTTCTCTAACATCCGGTGTGAACACCTTATTAACCGGCACACAAATTTCATGAGAAAAATCACCTTTATTACATCTACTATTTTTCTTATTTCTACCAATCTTATTCCTAAACATTTTTGCAGGGTTTATTGCGCATCCTTTTTGGATGCGCCCTGTTGCACGTTTTTTGTATGGGGAAACTGTTTCACTTTTGCAATAGGGTCTCTAACATTTTCTATTTCGCTAGTTTGAGCGGTCGTACCGATATCTGATACCGCGACTGTTTGTATGGCTCTCATTGGAGTTCCATCGTTGCCTTTGCTTATCGGTTTCTGCCTATTGAAACTCGTCTTCCCCTTATATTCAAAGGTTTTATTTTGCGGTTCCGGCGGTGCTTGTGAAGCTGAACTAGTGCTAGGCCTTGGATCAGTTTGGGTATGATATTGCCCATGTCTATTTTGGCTATCACTATTTGGATTATAGTTCGGGCTATACCTCCATCCGCTGAAATCGAAAACGGTTTCACTTTGGGATGTTAATATTAATAGTTCGTCAACCGTATGTATACCTTGCGTAAATACGGCTACCCGAATATTATGATTAAAATGGTACGCCAATTTCGTGACTATATCGACCTTGGAAAACGCTGGTGTTAAATGTTTAGCGCGTTCAACCTGTTGTATGATATAGTTTTCGGGCGTTATACCCTGCTTCCGGTCATAACGTCCGTACTCTAATTCATTACGCAGGAGTCTTTGCGTGTGCGCATTCCAATATCGGTTTTCAAACATTTGTCTAAATTCCGTGTCTGTGGAAATTTTATCACGTACAATGTTATACCGTCGCCTGGCTGAATCGCGCATCGCGTTAACTACCCACTGTATCCGGTCTTGATCCTCTAATCGCGAACCTACCCTTGTCATTTTGTTTTCACAAGTTAGCAAGAACTCAATCGGGGTTTCGTTATTTTCACCGGTGAAATAGACTTGATTCTTTTCGTCTACTTGCCCTTGTACTAGAATATTTGGTGCCGATTTCCTCCGTACTTCCTGTCGCACTTTAGAAATCTCCTCGCTAAGCGTTTGCAGTACCTTTACTCTATTTATGTCGACATCAGAACGAACTTCTACAATCGACGCGTCTAACCTAGCAACTTGTCGTTGTGTTTCGCTTACGTCGGTTTGTATCTGTACTTCAAGATTATCGACTTTTTTGGCTACATCCGCGGTCTGTTTTTCACACTTGCTGATGTGTTCTTTATTTCGCCCTTCCGTACGCGAAATCTGTTCAACAAACGATTTATGCATTGTGGTCTCAAAAACCTTAAAACGTTCATTTATTTTTGTTTCGACCGTATGAATTTTTTCTCCGACTTCGGTAACTTTAGAATCTAAGCTTTTCATGCTTTCATCGATTTTAGCAGTTGTTTGTCTTATCTCCGCGTTTATATCCGTTTTACTCTGTTCTAATGTCTCGGTTAAACTTGTTTTCTGTGCGTCTATTTTAGCAGTTATTTCCGCGATATTTATTTCAGCTTTAGCCGCGCTTTGTTCAAATTTTGCGTCTATTTTAGCCGTTAATTCCGCGGTGTTTAGTTCAGCTTTGCCTGCACTTTGCTCGAATTTCGCGTTCATTTCTGCCGCGGTTTGCTCAGCTTTAGCCGCGTTTTGTTTCATTTCTTGCAACAGTTGTTTTAACATTTTGTCGGTCTCCATTTTTACACAATATTCTTAACACTCTATTGCTGTACTTATTACCAATTCACAAAACTTTCTTTAGGGATTGTTTGAGTTGGACGCCAGCTGTTTTACTAATTAAAACAGCAAACTTGTTGCAATTTAATTTACTACAATTAAATTTTACAATTTAAAATTTAATCAAAATTAAATCGGGCCCCACGTTCCGGGCGACATATATAACTTTACAACTTTGTTAACTTTGGGAAGCCCCAAGTTCAGGGCGACATTTATAACTTTACTGAACTTGCAGACTTTACAAATTATGGTGTGTGAACTGACCTACCTGCTGTGCGTTCTTGCGTCTTCTTCTTCCGACTAGGGCCGTAGGAATTTGTGATTTGAATTCGCAAGTAGGTTAATTCAAAAGTACAAGCACAAAGTGTATCGTTATAATAATTGTGAATAGTTTTGTGATGTTGGTAGATTTTGGAGTACAGCAATAACAAAACAGTGTTGGGTAAAATTGGGGTTTATTATTCTAATAGCACATAAAATGAAAAACTTATATCTAACGTAATTCTTACTTACTAAAGAGTAATGAGTAATTTGATCAATGTTTTGAGAACGAATATTAGCTTTCAGAAGGAAAGCTTATAAATATGAATTTTTTCGAACTTGTTTCTCGTTACTTTTTAAAGTTAATTTTTAAATAATTTAATTAATGATTTTTCAAGACTTTAATACTGATTTTACTACTTCAGAATGCTTCTAAATACTCTTAAATAAATTAGCCGTGAATCTTGTTCTACCTGCCTTTATTTACTTGTGATTGGTTTCACGTATACTGCAGTATAAGTTTCTTATCTATTGCTTCTTACTTAACTTATACTTGTTCTAAAGATTATCACAAAATTGAAGTTCTTATTAACTTAGAGTCTCTGTTTTTATAGGCATCTGAATGAAATTGACTTTACAATTGATTTTAACAAATGAAAGAAAAATGATCTTTTTATATAAAATGTATAAATGATTTTTGACTTTCCTGGTATTGAAGTTCTCGAAGATGTCCTCTGGGGTCCCTCGATGTCCTAGTCCAATCAGCTAGTGGCGATGATTTCCGCTGCGTCCTGGATTCCAACGAAGAGTTCAGGGATCAGCAACTCCGTTCCTTCAGCAACTGTTGATGGATTTATCTTCCGTGGTTTAACTGCTGAAACTGCTTCAGGACCTCGGTGTGGATACTCTGCACTGTGTGTGTGTGTGTACCTCGTCTCGGGTGTTGCTCTGCATCATTAGTTCTTCAGCTCATACCACGATTTAGACGGCCTCGTTCTGTTGTACTCTGGGCGTGACTTCTAGTAGTATATGGTCGATCTCTTATATGCGTACGCCAACCGTTTGGGTGTATTGCGCTGTATGCTTATTTGTTGATGAATATGACTATCGCACGTAGACGTCGTCACAGTCCAGTCGTTATAGAAGAGTGTCTGTGCTGTTCAGAAGTTGAATCTTTACAGAAGTGTGTGTGTGTTCACTGTTTGAGTCCTGACAGAAGAGAATATGTGTGTACTGGTTGAATGTTAACAGAAGAGTATGTTCACAGCTTGATCGCTAACAGAAGAGTGAAGAGCGTTCAGCTCGAAACCAACGGTTGTTCAAAATTTTTAGAATGATCTGATTGGCTGAAACATTCTCCCTTCTACTTAAAATTTAGTCACCTCATTCCGTGAGAACGAAAAATAATTCCCACAGTCCAAGAATTATTATTATTTTTAATATTCTGGAATACACCGGAACCAATTGTCGGTCGGACGTCCGTTTGCAATTTGTATTGCGATTATCTTGGCTGCAAGCCAAGTTATGTTTAATCTAACATATACATTTGATTCATAATTTTTACAATTATAACATATCCAAATCTGAACTCCCTAGGTCTCTTACTATGGAAGTTATTTATATAAAATGAATTATCTCATTAACTCTTTAATTATATTTATTGAAATTTGCACACCGTATTCTTAATATTTCGGCAAACATTTTGGCTATTTTGAATTTTGCCTATATTTATTCGTTTCCAAAATATTAATGTTTTAAAGTTAGGGCAAATGTCCCTAATTTATAACGGTGTGTGCGCGATTACATAACACCACCGGACATATCCGCTGGGCGTTTTTAATTGTTTAGAATGCTCGCTACAGCACGAGATATGGTTCTATGGATTTAAATTTGTTTTATATTTGATTTTTAAAACTTTCTACATATAACCCCAAATCTATGGGATTTGGTACGTTATATACACCCCACCCGTTTAAAAAAAAAAGAATGTAGATTATACAGTTATTTTTTTTTTTCTACATGTATATTCTTCATGTTTCACAAGTATGCATTGTTCTATTTACATACAAAACATATACTGATATAACTGTCTTATTCATACAAGCTTTATAAATATAACCTACTTCTAATACATTTAAGATATTGTGTATAAAATATTGTGAGACAATGTTTGTAGCATGGGTAGTACTTAATAGCGAGACAATTTACAAGGTATTTCACACAGATGACAACAGACAATAGCGGCGCGTGTGCTTAGGAATGTGCTTCCGTTTTGCTACCCCTGTTATCGCGTAGTAAACGTCGTTAATTAGCCTCTGCGTTTAAAAACCAGCTGAGTGCGGCTCGTGTGCGCGTCGTTGCTTTGTGAACGCGTTTCCTGTAACCGTCACCCGTCCTCACACCTCGTCTTGCGCGTTAGTTTATCCGCGGTACGACTGATTGTTATTTATTTATAACTTGTCCACAATTATTATTATTTATATCTAATACTCTAAGTTATATTAAACAGTTATTATTGATATTTAAATATTAGTATTTAAATTATTTCTAACTTTATATGATTTATATTTACAGAGCCTCTAATATTTGGTAACTCTCTTTATTGGTGGTTCGACAATATTCTTCTATCCACACGTAAAATCCTTCGCTATCCCCGGATACCACACTAGCGGCTCCCAAACTACCTGCGTGGGAACGCCGTCTCCATGTTCCTGTACTACCGGACACGTTATGTTAGGTGGGCATTGTTGTATTGTATTTAACTCCAGCAATGGTTCTCTAACATCCGGTGTGAACACCTTATTAACCGGCACACAAATTTCATGAGAAAAATCACCTTTATTACATCTACTATTTTTCTTATTTCTACCAATCTTATTCCTAAACATTTTTGCAGGGTTTATTGCGCATCCTTTTTGGATGCGCCCTGTTGCACGTTTTTTGTATGGGGAAACTGTTTCACTTTTGCAACAGGGTCTCTAACATTTTCTATTTCGCTAGTTTGAGCGGTCGTACCGATATCTGATACCGCGACTGTTTGTATGGCTCTCATTGGAGTTCCATCGTTGCCTTTGCTTATCGGTTTCTGCCTATTGAAACTCGTCTTCCCCTTATATTCAAAGGTTTTATTTTGCGGTTCCGGCGGTGCTTGTGAAGCTGAACTAGTGCTAGGCCTTGGATCAGTTTGGGTATGATATTGCCCATGTCTATTTTGGCTATCACTATTTGGATTATAGTTCGGGCTATACCTCCATCCGCTGAAATCGAAAACGGTTTCACTTTGGGATGTTAATATTAATAGTTCGTCAACCGTATGTATACCTTGCGTAAATACGGCTACCCGAATATTATGATTAAAATGGTACGCCAATTTCGTGACTATATCGACCTTGGAAAACGCTGGTGTTAAATGTTTAGCGCGTTCAACCTGTTGTATGATATAGTTTTCGGGCGTTATACCCTGCTTCCGGTCATAACGTCCGTACTCTAATTCATTACGCAGGAGTCTTTGCGTGTGCGCATTCCAATATCGGTTTTCAAACATTTGTCTAAATTCCGTGTCTGTGGAAATTTTATCACGTACAATGTTATACCGTCGCCTGGCTGAATCGCGCATCGCGTTAACTACCCACTGTATCCGGTCTTGATCCTCTAATCGCGAACCTACCCTTGTCATTTTGTTTTCACAAGTTAGCAAGAACTCAATCGGGGTTTCGTTATTTTCACCGGTGAAATAGACTTGATTCTTTTCGTCTACTTGCCCTTGTACTAGAATATTTGGTGCCGATTTCCTCCGTACTTCCTGTCGCACTTTAGAAATCTCCTCGCTAAGCGTTTGCAGTACCTTTACTCTATTTATGTCGACATCAGAACGAACTTCTACAATCGACGCGTCTAACCTAGCAACTTGTCGTTGTGTTTCGCTTACGTCGGTTTGTATCTGTACTTCAAGATTATCGACTTTTTTGGCTACATCCGCGGTCTGTTTTTCACACTTGCTGATGTGTTCTTTATTTCGCCCTTCCGTACGCGAAATCTGTTCAACAAACGATTTATGCATTGTGGTCTCAAAAACCTTAAAACGTTCATTTATTTTTGTTTCGACCGTATGAATTTTTTCTCCGACTTCGGTAACTTTAGAATCTAAGCTTTTCATGCTTTCATCGATTTTAGCAGTTGTTTGTCTTATCTCCGCGTTTATATCCGTTTTACTCTGTTCTAATGTCTCGGTTAAACTTGTTTTCTGTGCGTCTATTTTAGCAGTTATTTCCGCGATATTTATTTCAGCTTTAGCCGCGCTTTGTTCAAATTTTGCGTCTATTTTAGCCGTTAATTCCGCGGTGTTTAGTTCAGCTTTGCCTGCACTTTGCTCGAATTTCGCGTTCATTTCTGCCGCGGTTTGCTCAGCTTTAGCCGCGTTTTGTTTCATTTCTTGCAACAGTTGTTTTAACATTTTGTCGGTCTCCATTTTTACACAATATTCTTAACACTCTATTGCTGTACTTATTACCAATTCACAAAACTTTCTTTAGGGATTGTTTGAGTTGGACGCCAGCTGTTTTACTAATTAAAACAGCAAACTTGTTGCAATTTAATTTACTACAATTAAATTTTACAATTTAAAATTTAATCAAAATTAAATCGGGCCCCACGTTCCGGGCGACATATATAACTTTACAACTTTGTTAACTTTGGGAAGCCCCAAGTTCAGGGCGACATTTATAACTTTACTGAACTTGCAGACTTTACAAATTATGGTGTGTGAACTGACCTACCTGCTGTGCGTTCTTGCGTCTTCTTCTTCCGACTAGGGCCGTAGGAATTTGTGATTTGAATTCGCAAGTAGGTTAATTCAAAAGTACAAGCACAAAGTGTATCGTTATAATAATTGTGAATAGTTTTGTGATGTTGGTAGATTTTGGAGTACAGCAATAACAAAACAGTGTTGGGTAAAATTGGGGTTTATTATTCTAATAGCACATAAAATGAAAAACTTATATCTAACGTAATTCTTACTTACTAAAGAGTAATGAGTAATTTGATCAATGTTTTGAGAACGAATATTAGCTTTCAGAAGGAAAGCTTATAAATATGAATTTTTTCGAACTTGTTTCTCGTTACTTTTTAAAGTTAATTTTTAAATAATTTAATTAATGATTTTTCAAGACTTTAATACTGATTTTACTACTTCAGAATGCTTCTAAATACTCTTAAATAAATTAGCCGTGAATCTTGTTCTACCTGCCTTTATTTACTTGTGATTGGTTTCACGTATACTGCAGTATAAGTTTCTTATCTATTGCTTCTTACTTAACTTATACTTGTTCTAAAGATTATCACAAAATTGAAGTTCTTATTAACTTAGAGTCTCTGTTTTTATAGGCATCTGAATGAAATTGACTTTACAATTGATTTTAACAAATGAAAGAAAAATGATCTTTTTATATAAAATGTATAAATGATTTTTGACTTTCCTGGTATTGAAGTTCTCGAAGATGTCCTCTGGGGTCCCTCGATGTCCTAGTCCAATCAGCTAGTGGCGATGATTTCCGCTGCGTCCTGGATTCCAACGAAGAGTTCAGGGATCAGCAACTCCGTTCCTTCAGCAACTGTTGATGGATTTATCTTCCGTGGTTTAACTGCTGAAACTGCTTCAGGACCTCGGTGTGGATACTCTGCACTGTGTGTGTGTGTGTACCTCGTCTCGGGTGTTGCTCTGCATCATCAGTTCTTCAGCTCATACCACGATTTAGACGGCCTCGTTCTGTTGTACTCTGGGCGTGACTTCTAGTAGTATATGGTCGATCTCTTATACGCGTACGCCAACCGTTTGGGTGTATTGCGCTGTATGCTTATTTGTTGATGAATAAGACTATCGCACGTAGACGTCGTCACAGTCCAGTCGTTATAGAAGAGTGTCTGTGCTGTTCAGAAGTTGAATCTTTACAGAAGTGTGTGTGTGTTCACTGTTTGAGTCCTGACAGAAGAGAATATGTGTGTACTGGTTGAATGTTAACAGAAGAGTATGTTCACAGCTTGATCGCTAACAGAAGAGTGAAGAGCGTTCAGCTCGAAACCAACGGTTGTTCAAAATTTTTAGAATGATCTGATTGGCTGAAACATTCTCCCTTCTACTTAAAATTTAGTCACCTCATTCCGTGAGAACGAAAAATAATTCCCACAGTCCAAGAATTATTATTATTTTTAATATTCTGGAATACACCGGAACCAATTGTCGGTCGGACGTCCGTTTGCAATTTGTATTGCGATTATCTTGGCTGCAAGCCAAGTTATGTTTAATCTAACATATACATTTGATTCATAATTTTTACAATTATAACATATCCAAATCTGAACTCCCTAGGTCTCTTACTATGGAAGTTATTTATATAAAATGAATTATCTCATTAACTCTTTAATTATATTTATTGAAATTTGCACACCGTATTCTTAATATTTCGGCAAACATTTTGGCTATTTTGAATTTTGCCTATATTTATTCGTTTCCAAAATATTAATGTTTTAAAGTTAGGGCAAATGTCCCTAATTTATAACGGTGTGTGCGCGATTACATAACACCACCGGACATATCCGCTGGGCGTTTTTAATTGTTTAGAATGCTCGCTACAGCACGAGATATGGTTCTATGGATTTAAATTTGTTTTATATTTGATTTTTAAAACTTTCTACATATAACCCCAAATCTATGGGATTTGGTACGTTATATACACCCCACCCGTTTAAAAAAAAAAGAATGTAGATTATACAGTTATTTTTTTTTTTCTACATGTATATTCTTCATGTTTCACAAGTATGCATTGTTCTATTTACATACAAAACATATACTGATATAACTGTCTTATTCATACAAGCTTTATAAATATAACCTACTTCTAATACATTTAAGATATTGTGTATAAAATATTGTGAGACAATGTTTGTAGCATGGGTAGTACTTAATAGCGAGACAATTTACAAGGTATTTCACACAGATGACAACAGACAATAGCGGCGCGTGTGCTTAGGAATGTGCTTCCGTTTTGCTACCCCTGTTATCGCGTAGTAAACGTCGTTAATTAGCCTCTGCGTTTAAAAACCAGCTGAGTGCGGCTCGTGTGCGCGTCGTTGCTTTGTGAACGCGTTTCCTGTAACCGTCACCCGTCCTCACACCTCGTCTTGCGCGTTAGTTTATCCGCGGTACGACTGATTGTTATTTATTTATAACTTGTCCACAATTATTATTATTTATATCTAATACTCTAAGTTATATTAAACAGTTATTATTGATATTTAAATATTAGTATTTAAATTATTTCTAACTTTATATGATTTATATTTACAGAGCCTCTAATATTTGGTAACTCTCTTTATTGGTGGTTCTACAATATTCTTCTATCCACGCGTAAAATCCTTCGCTATCCCCGGATACCACACTAGCGGCTCCCAAACTACCTGCGTGGGAACGCCGTCTCCATGTTCCTGTACTACCGGACACGTTATGTTAGGTGGGCATTGTTGTATTGTATTTAACTCCAGCAATGGTTCTCTAACATCCGGTGTGAACACCTTATTAACCGGCACACAAATTTCATGAGAAAAATCACCTTTATTACATCTACTATTTTTCTTATTTCTACCAATCTTATTCCTAAACATTTTTGCAGGGTTTATTGCGCATCCTTTTTGGATGCGCCCTGTTGCACGTTTTTTGTATGGGGAAACTGTTTCACTTTTGCAACAGGGTCTCTAACATTTTCTATTTCGCTAGTTTGAGCGGTCGTACCGATATCTGATACCGCGACTGTTTGTATGGCTCTCATTGGAGTTCCATCGTTGCCTTTGCTTATCGGTTTCTGCCTATTGAAACTCGTCTTCCCCTTATATTCAAAGGTTTTATTTTGCGGTTCCGGCGGTGCTTGTGAAGCTGAACTAGTGCTAGGCCTTGGATCAGTTTGGGTATGATATTGCCCATGTCTATTTTGGCTATCACTATTTGGATTATAGTTCGGGCTATACCTCCATCCGCTGAAATCGAAAACGGTTTCACTTTGGGATGTTAATATTAATAGTTCGTCAACCGTATGTATACCTTGCGTAAATACGGCTACCCGAATATTATGATTAAAATGGTACGCCAATTTCGTGACTATATCGACCTTGGAAAACGCTGGTGTTAAATGTTTAGCGCGTTCAACCTGTTGTATGATATAGTTTTCGGGCGTTATACCCTGCTTCCGGTCATAACGTCCGTACTCTAATTCATTACGCAGGAGTCTTTGCGTGTGCGCATTCCAATATCGGTTTTCAAACATTTGTCTAAATTCCGTGTCTGTGGAAATTTTATCACGTACAATGTTATACCGTCGCCTGGCTGAATCGCGCATCTTGTTAACTACCCACTGTATCCGGTCTTGATCCTCTAATCGCGAACCTACCCTTGTCATTTTGTTTTCACAAGTTAGCAAGAACTCAATCGGGGTTTCGTTATTTTCACCGGTGAAATAGACTTGATTCTTTTCGTCTACTTGCCCTTGTACTAGAATATTTGGTGCCGATTTCCTCCGTACTTCCTGTCGCACTTTAGAAATCTCCTCGCTAAGCGTTTGCAGTACCTTTACTCTATTTATGTCGACATCAGAACGAACTTCTACAATCGACGCGTCTAACCTAGCAACTTGTCGTTGTGTTTCGCTTACGTCGGTTTGTATCTGTACTTCAAGATTATCGACTTTTTTGGCTACATCCGCGGTCTGTTTTTCACACTTGCTGATGTGTTCTTTAAATCGCCCTTCCGTACGCGAAATCTGTTCAACAAACGATTTATGCATTGTGGTCTCAAAAACCTTAAAACGTTCATTTATTTTTGTTTCGACCGTATGAATTTTTTCTCCGACTTCGGTAACTTTAGAATCTAAGCTTTTCATGCTTTCATCGATTTTAGCAGTTGTTTGTCTTATCTCCGCGTTTATATCCGTTTTACTCTGTTCTAATGTCTCGGTTAAACTTGTTTTCTGTGCGTCTATTTTAGCAGTTATTTCCGCGATATTTATTTCAGCTTTAGCCGCGCTTTGTTCAAATTTTGCGTCTATTTTAGCCGTTAATTCCGCGGTGTTTAGTTCAGCTTTGGCTGCACTTTGCTCGAATTTCGCGTTCATTTCTGCCGCGGTTTGCTCAGCTTTAGCCGCGTTTTGTTTCATTTCTTGCAACAGTTGTTTTAACATTTTGTCGGTCTCCATTTTTACACAATATTCTTAACACTCTATTGCTGTACTTATTACCAATTCACAAAACTTTCTTTAGGGATTGTTTGAGTTGGACGCCAGCTGTTTTACTACTTAAAACAGCAAACTTGTTGCAATTTAATTTACTACAATTAAATTTTACAATTTAAAATTTAATCAAAATTAAATCGGGCCCCACGTTCCGGGCGACATATATAACTTTACAACTTTGTTAACTTTGGGAAGCCCCAAGTTCAGGGCGACATTTATAACTTTACTGAACTTGCAGACTTTACAAATTATGGTGTGTGAACTGACCTACCTGCTGTGCGTTCTTGCGTCTTCTTCTTCCGACTAGGGCCGTAGGAATTTGTGATTTGAATTCGCAAGTAGGTTAATTCAAAAGTACAAGCACAAAGTGTATCGTTATAATAATTGTGAATAGTTTTGTGATGTTGGTAGATTTTGGAGTACAGCAATAACAAAACAGTGTTGGGTAAAATTGGGGTTTATTATTCTAATAGCACATAAAATGAAAAACTTATATCTAACGTAATTCTTACTTACTAAAGAGTAATGAGTAATTTGATCAATGTTTTGAGAACGAATATTAGCTTTCAGAAGGAAAGCTTATAAATATGAATTTTTTCGAACTTGTTTCTCGTTACTTTTTAAAGTTAATTTTTAAATAATTTAATTAATGATTTTTCAAGACTTTAATACTGATTTTACTACTTCAGAATGCTTCTAAATACTCTTAAATAAATTAGCCGTGAATCTTGTTCTACCTGCCTTTATTTACTTGTGATTGGTTTCACGTATACTGCAGTATAAGTTTCTTATCTATTGCTTCTTACTTAACTTATACTTGTTCTAAAGATTATCACAAAATTGAAGTTCTTATTAACTTAGAGTCTCTGTTTTTATAGGCATCTGAATGAAATTGACTTTACAATTGATTTTAACAAATGAAAGAAAAATGATCTTTTTATATAAAATGTATAAATGATTTTTGACTTTCCTGGTATTGAAGTTCTCGAAGATGTCCTCTGGGGTCCCTCGATGTCCTAGTCCAATCAGCTAGTGGCGATGATTTCCGCTGCGTCCTGGATTCCAACGAAGAGTTCAGGGATCAGCAACTCCGTTCCTTCAGCAACTGTTGATGGATTTATCTTCCGTGGTTTAACTGCTGAAACTGCTTCAGGACCTCGGTGTGGATACTCTGCACTGTGTGTGTGTGTGTATACCTCGTCTCGGGTGTTGCTCTGCATCATCAGTTCTTCAGCTCATACCACGATTTAGACGGCCTCGTTCTGTTGTACTCTGGGCGTGACTTCTAGTAGTATATGGTCGATCTCTTATATGCGTACGTCAACCGTTTGGGTGTATTGCGCTGTATGCTTATTTGTTGATGAATAAGAATATCGCACGTAGACGTCGTCACAGTCCAGTCGTTATAGAAGAGTGTCTGTGCTGTTCAGAAGTTGAATCTTTACAGAAGTGTGTGTGTGTTCACTGTTTGAGTCCTGACAGAAGAGAATGTGTGTGTACTGGTTGAATGTTAACAGAAGAGTATGTTTACTGGTTGATCGCCAACAGAAGAGAGTGTGTGTGTTCACAGCTTGATCGCTAACAGAAGAGTGAAGAGCGTTCAGCTCGAAACCAACGGTTGTTCAAAATTTTTAGAATGATCTGATTGGCTGAAACATTCTCCCTTCTACTTAAAATTTAGTCACCTCATTCCGTGAGAACGAAAAATAATTCCCACAGTCCAAGAATTATTATTATTTTTAATATTCTGGAATACACCGGAACCAATTGTCGGTCGGACGTCCGTTTGCAATTTGTATTGCGATTATCTTGGCTGCAAACCAAGTTATGTTTAATCTAACATATACATTTGATTCACAATATTTACAATTATAACATATCCAAATCTGAACTCCCTAGGTCTCTTACTATGGAAGTTATTTAAATAAAATGAATTATCTCATTAACTCTTTAATTATATTTATTGAAATTTGCACACCGTATTCTTAATATTTCGGCAAACATTTTGGCTATTTTGAATTTTGTCTATATTTATTCGTTTCCAAAATATTAATGTTTTAAAGTTAGGTCAAATGTCCCTAATTTATAACGGTGTGTGCGCGATTACATAACACCACCGGACATATCCGCTGGGCGTTTTTAATTGTTTAGAATGCTCGCTACAGCACGAGATATGGTTCTATGGATTTAAATTTGTTTTATATTTGATTTTTAAAACTTTCTACATATAACCCCAAATCTATGGGATTTGGTACGTTATATACACCCCACCCGTTTAAAAAAAAAAAGAATGTAGATTATACAGTTATTTTTTTTTTCTACATGTATATTCTTCATGTTTCACAAGTATGCATTGTTCTATTTACATACAAGACATATACTGATATAACTGTCTTATTCATACAAGCTTTATAAATATAACCTACTTCTAATACATTTAAGATATTGTGTATAAAATATTGTGAGACAATGTTTGTAGCATGGGTAGTACTTAATAGCGAGACAATTTACAAGGTATTTCACACAGATGACAACAGACAATAGCGGCGCGTGTGCTTAGGAATGTGCTTCCGTTTTGCTACCCCTGTTATCGCGTAGTAAACGTCGTTAATTAGCCTCTGCGTTTAAAAACCAGCTGAGTGCGGCTCGTGTGCGCGTCGTTGCTTTGTGAACGCGTTTCCTGTAACCGTCACCCGTCCTCACACCTCGTCTTGCGCGTTAGTTTATCCGCGGTACGACTGATTGTTATTTATTTATAACTTGCCCACAATTATTATTATTTATATCTAATACTCTAAGTTATATTAAACAGTTATTATTGATATTTAAATATTAGTATTTAAATTATTTCTAACTTTATATGATTTATATTTACAGTGCCTCTAATATTTGGTAACTCTCTTTATTGGTGGTTCGACAATATTCTTCTATCCACGCGTAAAATCCTTCGCTATCCCCGGATACCACACTAGCGGCTCCCAAACTACCTGCGTGGGAACGCCGTCTCCATGTTCCTGTACTACCGGACACGTTATGTTAGGTGGGCATTGTTGTATTGTATTTAACTCCAGCAATGGTTCTCTAACATCCGGTGTGAACACCTTATTAACCGGCACACAAATTTCATGAGAAAAATCACCTTTATTACATCTACTATTTTTCTTATTTCTACCAATCTTACTCCTAAACATTTTTGCAGGGTTTATTGCGCATCCTTTTTGGATGCGCCCTGTTGCACGTTTTTTGTATGGGGAAACTGTTTCACTTTTGCAATAGGGTCTCTAACATTTTCTATTTCGCTAGTTTGAGCGGTCGTACCGATATCTGATACCGCGACTGTTTGTATGGCTCTCATTGGAGTTCCATCGTTGCCTTTGCTTATCGGTTTCTGCCTATTGAAACTCGTCTTCCCCTTATATTCAAAGGTTTTATTTTGCGGTTCCGGCGGTGCTTGTGAAGCTGAACTAGTGCTAGGCCTTGGATCAGTTTGGGTATGATATTGCCCATGTCTATTTTGGCTATCACTATTTGGATTATAGTTCGGGCTATACCTCCATCCGCTGAAATCGAAAACGGTTTCACTTTGGGATGTTAATATTAATAGTTCGTCAACCGTATGTATACCTTGCGTAAATACGGCTACCCGAATATTATGATTAAAATGGTACGCCAATTTCGTGACTATATCGACCTTGGAAAACGCTGGTGTTAAATGTTTAGCGCGTTCAACCTGTTGTATGATATAGTTTTCGGGCGTTATACCCTGCTTCCGGTCATAACGTCCGTACTCTAATTCATTACGCAGGAGTCTTTGCGTGTGCGCATTCCAATATCGGTTTTCAAACATTTGTCTAAATTCCGTGTCTGTGGAAATTTTATCACGTACAATGTTATACCGTCGCCTGGCTGAATCGCGCATCTTGTTAACTACCCACTGTATCCGGTCTTGATCCTCTAATCGCGAACCTACCCTTGTCATTTTGTTTTCACAAGTTAGCAAGAACTCAATCGGGGTTTCGTTATTTTCACCGGTGAAATAGACTTGATTCTTTTCGTCTACTTGCCCTTGTACTAGAATATTTGGTGCCGATTTCCTCCGTACTTCCTGTCGCACTTTAGAAATCTCCTCGCTAAGCGTTTGCAGTACCTTTACTCTATTTATGTCGACATCAGAACGAACTTCTACAATCGACGCGTCTAACCTAGCAACTTGTCGTTGTGTTTCGCTTACGTCGGTTTGTATCTGTACTTCAAGATTATCGACTTTTTTGGCTACATCCGCGGTCTGTTTTTCACACTTGCTGATGTGTTCTTTAAATCGCCCTTCCGTACGCGAAATCTGTTCAACAAACGATTTATGCATTGTGGTCTCAAAAACCTTAAAACGTTCATTTATTTTTGTTTCGACCGTATGAATTTTTTCTCCGACTTCGGTAACTTTAGAATCTAAGCTTTTCATGCTTTCATCGATTTTAGCAGTTGTTTGTCTTATCTCCGCGTTTATATCCGTTTTACTCTGTTCTAATGTCTCGGTTAAACTTGTTTTCTGTGCGTCTATTTTAGCAGTTATTTCCGCGATATTTATTTCAGCTTTAGCCGCGCTTTGTTCAAATTTTGCGTCTATTTTAGCCGTTAATTCCGCGGTGTTTAGTTCAGCTTTGGCTGCACTTTGCTCGAATTTCGCGTTCATTTCTGCCGCGGTTTGCTCAGCTTTAGCCGCGTTTTGTTTCATTTCTTGCAACAGTTGTTTTAACATTTTGTCGGTCTCCATTTTTACACAATATTCTTAACACTCTATTGCTGTACTTATTACCAATTCACAAAACTTTCTTTAGGGATTGTTTGAGTTGGACGCCAGCTGTTTTACTAATTAAAACAGCAAACTTGTTGCAATTTAATTTACTACAATTAAATTTTACAATTTAAAATTTAATCAAAATTAAATCGGGCCCCACGTTCCGGGCGACATATATAACTTTACAACTTTGTTAACTTTGGGAAGCCCCAAGTTCAGGGCGACATTTATAACTTTACTGAACTTGCAGACTTTACAAATTATGGTGTGTGAACTGACCTACCTGCTGTGCGTTCTTGCGTCTTCTTCTTCCGACTAGGGCCGTAGGAATTTGTGATTTGAATTCGCAAGTAGGTTAATTCAAAAGTACAAGCACAAAGTGTATCGTTATAATAATTGTGAATAGTTTTGTGATGTTGGTAGATTTTGGAGTACAGCAATAACAAAACAGTGTTGGGTAAAATTGGGGTTTATTATTCTAATAGCACATAAAATGAAAAACTTATATCTAACGTAATTCTTACTTACTAAAGAGTAATGAGTAATTTGATCAATGTTTTCAGAACGAATATTAGCTTTCAGAAGGAAAGCTTATAAATATGAATTTTTTCGAACTTGTTTCTCGTTACTTTTTAAAGTTAATTTTTAAATAATTTAATTAATGATTTTTCAAGACTTTAATACTGATTTTACTACTTCAGAATGCTTCTAAATACTCTTAAATAAATTAGCCGTGAATCTTGTTCTACCTGCCTTTATTTACTTGTGATTGGTTTCACGTATACTGCAGTATAAGTTTCTTATCTATTGCTTCTTACTTAACTTATACTTGTTCTAAAGATTATCACAAAATTGAAGTTCTTATTAACTTAGAGTCTCTGTTTTTATAGGCATCTGAATGAAATTGACTTTACAATTGATTTTAACAAATGAAAGAAAAATGATCTTTTTATATAAAATGTATAAATGATTTTTGACTTTCCTGGTATTGAAGTTCTCGAAGATGTCCTCTGGGGTCCCTCGATGTCCTAGTCCAATCAGCTAGTGGCGATGATTTCCGCTGCGTCCTGGATTCCAACGAAGAGTTCAGGGATCAGCAACTCCGTTCCTTCAGCAACTGTTGATGGATTTATCTTCCGTGGTTTAACTGCTGAAACTGCTTCAGGACCTCGGTGTGGATACTCTGCACTGTGTGTGTGTGTGTATACCTCGTCTCGGGTGTTGCTCTGCATCATCAGTTCTTCAGCTCATACCACGATTTAGACGGCCTCGTTCTGTTGTACTCTGGGCGTGACTTCTAGTAGTATATGGTCGATCTCTTATATGCGTACGTCAACCGTTTGGGTGTATTGCGCTGTATGCTTATTTGTTGATGAATAAGAATATCGCACGTAGACGTCGTCACAGTCCAGTCGTTATAGAAGAGTGTCTGTGCTGTTCAGAAGTTGAATCTTTACAGAAGTGTGTGTGTGTTCACTGTTTGAGTCCTGACAGAAGAGAATGTGTGTGTACTGGTTGAATGTTAACAGAAGAGTATGTTTACTGGTTGATCGCCAACAGAAGAGAGTGTGTGTGTTCACAGCTTGATCGCTAACAGAAGAGTGAAGAGCGTTCAGCTCGAAACCAACGGTTGTTCAAAATTTTTAGAATGATCTGATTGGCTGAAACATTCTCCCTTCTACTTAAAATTTAGTCACCTCATTCCGTGAGAACGAAAAATAATTCCCACAGTCCAAGAATTATTATTATTTTTAATATTCTGGAATACACCGGAACCAATTGTCGGTCGGACGTCCGTTTGCAATTTGTATTGCGATTATCTTGGCTGCAAACCAAGTTATGTTTAATCTAACATATACATTTGATTCACAATATTTACAATTATAACATATCCAAATCTGAACTCCCTAGGTCTCTTACTATGGAAGTTATTTAAATAAAATGAATTATCTCATTAACTCTTTAATTATATTTATTGAAATTTGCACACCGTATTCTTAATATTTCGGCAAACATTTTGGCTATTTTGAATTTTGTCTATATTTATTCGTTTCCAAAATATTAATGTTTTAAAGTTAGGTCAAATGTCCCTAATTTATAACGGTGTGTGCGCGATTACATAACACCACCGGACATATCCGCTGGGCGTTTTTAATTGTTTAGAATGCTCGCTACAGCACGAGATATGGTTCTATGGATTTAAATTTGTTTTATATTTGATTTTTAAAACTTTCTACATATAACCCCAAATCTATGGGATTTGGTACGTTATATACACCCCACCCGTTTAAAAAAAAAAAGAATGTAGATTATACAGTTATTTTTTTTTTCTACATGTATATTCTTCATGTTTCACAAGTATGCATTGTTCTATTTACATACAAGACATATACTGATATAACTGTCTTATTCATACAAGCTTTATAAATATAACCTACTTCTAATACATTTAAGATATTGTGTATAAAATATTGTGAGACAATGTTTGTAGCATGGGTAGTACTTAATAGCGAGACAATTTACAAGGTATTTCACACAGATGACAACAGACAATAGCGGCGCGTGTGCTTAGGAATGTGCTTCCGTTTTGCTACCCCTGTTATCGCGTAGTAAACGTCGTTAATTAGCCTCTGCGTTTAAAAACCAGCTGAGTGCGGCTCGTGTGCGCGTCGTTGCTTTGTGAACGCGTTTCCTGTAACCGTCACCCGTCCTCACACCTCGTCTTGCGCGTTAGTTTATCCGCGGTACGACTGATTGTTATTTATTTATAACTTGCCCACAATTATTATTATTTATATCTAATACTCTAAGTTATATTAAACAGTTATTATTGATATTTAAATATTAGTATTTAAATTATTTCTAACTTTATATGATTTATATTTACAGTGCCTCTAATATTTGGTAACTCTCTTTATTGGTGGTTCGACAATATTCTTCTATCCACGCGTAAAATCCTTCGCTATCCCCGGATACCACACTAGCGGCTCCCAAACTACCTGCGTGGGAACGCCGTCTCCATGTTCCTGTACTACCGGACACGTTATGTTAGGTGGGCATTGTTGTATTGTATTTAACTCCAGCAATGGTTCTCTAACATCCGGTGTGAACACCTTATTAACCGGCACACAAATTTCATGAGAAAAATCACCTTTATTACATCTACTATTTTTCTTATTTCTACCAATCTTACTCCTAAACATTTTTGCAGGGTTTATTGCGCATCCTTTTTGGATGCGCCCTGTTGCACGTTTTTTGTATGGGGAAACTGTTTCACTTTTGCAATAGGGTCTCTAACATTTTCTATTTCGCTAGTTTGAGCGGTCGTACCGATATCTGATACCGCGACTGTTTGTATGGCTCTCATTGGAGTTCCATCGTTGCCTTTGCTTATCGGTTTCTGCCTATTGAAACTCGTCTTCCCCTTATATTCAAAGGTTTTATTTTGCGGTTCCGGCGGTGCTTGTGAAGCTGAACTAGTGCTAGGCCTTGGATCAGTTTGGGTATGATATTGCCCATGTCTATTTTGGCTATCACTATTTGGATTATAGTTCGGGCTATACCTCCATCCGCTGAAATCGAAAACGGTTTCACTTTGGGATGTTAATATTAATAGTTCGTCAACCGTATGTATACCTTGCGTAAATACGGCTACCCGAATATTATGATTAAAATGGTACGCCAATTTCGTGACTATATCGACCTTGGAAAACGCTGGTGTTAAATGTTTAGCGCGTTCAACCTGTTGTATGATATAGTTTTCGGGCGTTATACCCTGCTTCCGGTCATAACGTCCGTACTCTAATTCATTACGCAGGAGTCTTTGCGTGTGCGCATTCCAATATCGGTTTTCAAACATTTGTCTAAATTCCGTGTCTGTGGAAATTTTATCACGTACAATGTTATACCGTCGCCTGGCTGAATCGCGCATCTTGTTAACTACCCACTGTATCCGGTCTTGATCCTCTAATCGCGAACCTACCCTTGTCATTTTGTTTTCACAAGTTAGCAAGAACTCAATCGGGGTTTCGTTATTTTCACCGGTGAAATAGACTTGATTCTTTTCGTCTACTTGCCCTTGTACTAGAATATTTGGTGCCGATTTCCTCCGTACTTCCTGTCGCACTTTAGAAATCTCCTCGCTAAGCGTTTGCAGTACCTTTACTCTATTTATGTCGACATCAGAACGAACTTCTACAATCGACGCGTCTAACCTAGCAACTTGTCGTTGTGTTTCGCTTACGTCGGTTTGTATCTGTACTTCAAGATTATCGACTTTTTTGGCTACATCCGCGGTCTGTTTTTCACACTTGCTGATGTGTTCTTTAAATCGCCCTTCCGTACGCGAAATCTGTTCAACAAACGATTTATGCATTGTGGTCTCAAAAACCTTAAAACGTTCATTTATTTTTGTTTCGACCGTATGAATTTTTTCTCCGACTTCGGTAACTTTAGAATCTAAGCTTTTCATGCTTTCATCGATTTTAGCAGTTGTTTGTCTTATCTCCGCGTTTATATCCGTTTTACTCTGTTCTAATGTCTCGGTTAAACTTGTTTTCTGTGCGTCTATTTTAGCAGTTATTTCCGCGATATTTATTTCAGCTTTAGCCGCGCTTTGTTCAAATTTTGCGTCTATTTTAGCCGTTAATTCCGCGGTGTTTAGTTCAGCTTTGGCTGCACTTTGCTCGAATTTCGCGTTCATTTCTGCCGCGGTTTGCTCAGCTTTAGCCGCGTTTTGTTTCATTTCTTGCAACAGTTGTTTTAACATTTTGTCGGTCTCCATTTTTACACAATATTCTTAACACTCTATTGCTGTACTTATTACCAATTCACAAAACTTTCTTTAGGGATTGTTTGAGTTGGACGCCAGCTGTTTTACTAATTAAAACAGCAAACTTGTTGCAATTTAATTTACTACAATTAAATTTTACAATTTAAAATTTAATCAAAATTAAATCGGGCCCCACGTTCCGGGCGACATATATAACTTTACAACTTTGTTAACTTTGGGAAGCCCCAAGTTCAGGGCGACATTTATAACTTTACTGAACTTGCAGACTTTACAAATTATGGTGTGTGAACTGACCTACCTGCTGTGCGTTCTTGCGTCTTCTTCTTCCGACTAGGGCCGTAGGAATTTGTGATTTGAATTCGCAAGTAGGTTAATTCAAAAGTACAAGCACAAAGTGTATCGTTATAATAATTGTGAATAGTTTTGTGATGTTGGTAGATTTTGGAGTACAGCAATAACAAAACAGTGTTGGGTATAAAATTGGGGTTTATTATTCTAATAGCACATAAAATGAAAAACTTATATCTAACGTAATTCTTACATACTAAAGAGTAATGAGTAATTTGATCAATGTTTTCAGAACGAATATTAGCTTTCAGAAGGAAAGCTTATAAATATGAATTTTTTCGAACTTGTTTCTCGTTACTTTTTAAAGTTAATTTTTAAATAATTTAATTAATGATTTTTCAAGACTTTAATACTGATTTTACTACTTCAGAATGCTTCTAAATACTCTTAAATAAATTAGCCGTGAATCTTGTTCTACCTGCCTTTATTTACTTGTGATTGGTTTCACGTATACTGCAGTATAAGTTTCTTATCTATTGCTTCTTACTTAACTTATACTTGTTCTAAAGATTATCACAAAATTGAAGTTCTTATTAACTTAGAGTCTCTGTTTTTATAGGCATCTGAATGAAATTGACTTTACAATTGATTTTAACAAATGAAAGAAAAATGATCTTTTTATATAAAATGTATAAATGATTTTTGACTTTCCTGGTATTGAAGTTCTCGAAGATGTCCTCTGGGGTCCCTCGATGTCCTAGTCCAATCAGCTAGTGGCGATGATTTCCGCTGCGTCCTGGATTCCAACGAAGAGTTCAGGGATCAGCAACTCCGTTCCTTCAGCAACTGTTGATGGATTTATCTTCCGTGGTTTAACTGCTGCAACTGCTTCAGGACCTCGGTGTGGATACTCTGCACTGTGTGTGTGTGTGTACCTCGTCTCGGGTGTTGCTCTGCATCGTCAGTTCTTCAGCTCATACCACGATTTAGACGGCCTCGTTCTGTTGTACTCTGGGCGTGACTTCTAGTAGTATATGGTCGATCTCTTATATGCGTACGCCAACCGTTTGGGTGTATTGCACTGTATGCTTATTTGTTGATGAATAAGACTATCGCACGTAGACGTCGTCACAGTCCAGTCGTTATAGAAGAGTGTCTGTGCTGTTCAGAAGTTGAATCTTTACAGAAGTGTGTGTGTGTTCACTGTTTGAGTCCTGACAGAAGAGAATGTGTGTGTACTGGTTGAATGTTAACAGAAGAGTATGTTTACTGGTTGATCGCCAACAGAAGAGAGTGTGTGTGTTCACAGCTTGATCGCCAACAGAAGAGTGAAGAGCGTTCAGCTCGAAACCAACGGTTGTTCAAAATTTTTAGAATGATCTGATTGGCTGAAACATTCTCCCTTCTACTTAAAATTTAGTCACCTCATTCCGTGAGAACGAAAAATAATTCCCACAGTCCAAGAATTATTATTATTTTTAATATTCTGGAATACACCGGAACCAATTGTCGGTCGGACGTCCGGTTGCAATTTGTATTGCGATTATCTTGGCTGCAAGCCAAGTTATGCTTAATCTAACATATACATTTGATTCGTAATTTTTACAATTATAACATATCCAAATCTGAACTCCCTAGCTCTCTTACTATGGAAGTTATTTAAATAAAATGAATTATCTCATTAACTCTTTAATTATATTTATTGAAATTTGCACACTGGATTCTTAATATTTCGGCAAACATTTTGGCTATTTTGAATTTTGCCTATATTTATTCGTTTCCAAAATATTAATGTTTTAAAGTTAGGGCAAATGTCCCTAATTTATAACGGTGTGTGCGCGATTACATAACACCACCGGACATATCCGCTGGGCGTTTTACAATTGTTTAGAATGCTCGCTACAGCACGAGATATGGTTCTATGGATTTAAATTTGTTTTATATTTGATTTTTAAAACTTTCTACATATAACCCCAAATCTATGGGATTTGGTACGTTATATACACCCCACCCGTTTAAAAAAAAAAAGAATGTAGATTATACAGTTATTTTTTTTTTTTTTTTACATGTATATTCTTCATGTTTCACAAGTATGCATTGTTCTATTTACATACAAAACATATACTGATATAACTGTCTTATTCATACAAGCTTTATAAATATAACCTACTTCTAATACATTTAAGATATTGTGTATAAAATATTGTGAGACAATGTTTGTAGCATGGGTAGTACTTAATAGCGAAACAATTTACAAGGTATTTCACACAGATGACAACAGACAATAGCGGTGCGTGTGCTTAGGAATGTGCTTCCGTTTTGCTACCCCTGTTATCGCGTAGTAAACGTCGTTAATTAGCCTCTGCGTTTAAAAACCAGCTGAGTGCGGCTCGTGTGCGCGTCGTTGCTTTGTGAACGCGTTTCCTGTAACCGTCACCCGTCCTCACACCTCGTCTTGCGCGTTAGTTTATCCGCGGTACGACTGATTGTTATTTATTTATAACTTGTCCACAATTATTATTATTTATATCTAATACTCTAAGTTATATTAAACAGTTATTATTGATATTTAAATATTAGTATTTAAATTATTTCTAACTTCATATGATTTATATTTACAGTGCCTCTAATATTTGGTAACTCTCTTTATTGGTGGTTCGACAATATTCTTCTATCCACGCGTAAAATCCTTCGCTATCCCCGGATACCACACTAGCGGCTCCCAAACTACCTGCGTGGGAACGCCGTCTCCATGTTCCTGTACTACCGGACACGTTATGTTAGGTGGGCATTGTTGTATTGTATTTAACTCCAGCAATGGTTCTCTAACATCCGGTGTGAACACCTTATTAACCGGCACACAAATTTCATGAGAAAAATCACCTTTATTACATCTACTATTTTTCTTATTTCTACCAATCTTATTCCTAAACATTTTTGCAGGGTTTATTGCGCATCCTTTTTGGATGCGCCCTGTTGCACGTTTTTTGTATGGGGAAACTGTTTCACTTTTGCAATAGGGTCTCTAACATTTTCTATTTCGCTAGTTTGAGCGGTCGTACCGATATCTGATACCGCGACTGTTTGTATGGCTCTCATTGCAGTTCCATCGTTGCCTTTGCTTATCGGTTTCTGCCTATTGAAACTCGTCTTCCCCTTATATTCAAAGGTTTTATTTTGCGGTTCCGGCGGTGCTTGTGAAGCTGAACTAGTGCTAGGCCTTGGATCAGTTTGGGTATGATATTGCCCATGTCTATTTTGGCTATCACTATTTGGATTATAGTTCGGGCTATACCTCCATCCGCTGAAATCGAAAACGGTTTCACTTTGGGATGTTAATATTAATAGTTCGTCAATCGTATGTATACCTTGCGTAAATACGGCTACCCGAATATTATGATTAAAATGGTACGCCAATTTCGTAACTATATCGACCTTGGAAAACGCTGGTGTTAAATGTTTAGCGCGTTCAACCTGTTGTATGATATAGTTTTCGGGCGTTATACCCTGCTTCCGGTCATAACGTCCGTACTCTAATTCATTACGCAAGAGTCTTTGCGTGTGCGCATTCCAATATCGGTTTTCAAACATTTGTCTAAATTCCGTGTCTGTGGAAATTTTATCACGTACAATGTTATACCGTCGCCTGGCTGAATCGCGCATCTTGTTAACTACCCACTGTATCCGGTCTTGATCCTCTAATCGCGAACCTACCCTTGTCATTTTGTTTTCACAAGTTAGCAAGAACTCAATCGGGGTTTCGTTATTTTCACCGGTGAAATAGACTTGATTCTTTTCGTCTACTTGCCCTTGTACTAGAATATTTGGTGCCGATTTCCTCCGTACTTCCTGTCGCACTTTAGAAATCTCCTCGCTAAGCGTTTGCAGTACCTTTACTCTATTTATGTCGACATCAGAACGAACTTCTACAATCGACGCGTCTAACCTAGCAACTTGTCGTTGTGTTTCGCTTACGTCGGTTTGTATCTGTACTTCAAGATTATCGACTTTTTTGGCTACATCCGCGGTCTGTTTTTCACACTTGCTGATGTGTTCTTTAAATCGCCCTTCCGTACGCGAAATCTGTTCAACAAACGATTTATGCATTGTGGTCTCAAAAACCTTAAAACGTTCGTTTTATTTTTGTTTCGACCGTATGAATTTTTTCTCCGACTTCGGTAACTTTAGAATCTAAGCTTTTCATGCTTTCATCGATTTTAGCAGTTGTTTGTCTTATCTCCGCGTTTATATCCGTGTTACTCTGTTCTAATGTCTCGGTTAAACTTGTTTTCTGTGCGTCTATTTTAGCAGTTATTTCCGCGATATTTATTTCAGCTTTAGCCGCGCTTTGTTCAAATTTTGCGTCTATTTTAGCCGTTAATTCCGCGGTGTTTAGTTCAGCTTTGGCTGCACTTTGCTCGAATTTCGCGTTCATTTCTGCCGCGGTTTGCTCAGCTTTAGCCGCGTTTTGTTTCATTTCTTGCAACAATTGTTTTAACATTTTGTCGGTCTCCATTTTTACACAATATTCTTAACACTCTATTGCTGTACTTATTACCAATTCACAAAACTTTCTTTAGGGATTGTTTGAGTTGGACGCCAGCTGTGTTACTAATTAAAACAGCAAACTTGTTACAATTTAATTTACTACAATTAAATTTTACAATTTAAAATTTAATCAAAATTAAATCGGGCCCCACGTTCCGGGCGACATATATAACTTTACAACTTTGTTAACTTTGGGAAGCCCCAAGTTCAGGGCAACATTTATAACTTTACTGAACTTGCAAACTTTACAAATTATGGTGTGTGAACTGACCTACCTGCTGTGCGTTCTTGCGTCTTCTTCTTCCGACTAGGGCCGTAGGAATTTGTGATTTGAAATCGCAAGTAGGTTAATTCAAAAGTACAAGCACAAAGTGTATCGTTATAATAATTGTGAATAGTTTTGTGATGTTGGTAGATTTTGGAGTACAGCAATAACAAAACAGTGTTGGGTATAAAATTGGGGTTTATTATTCTAATAGCACATAAAATGAAAAACTTATATCTAACGTAATTCTTACATACTAAAGAGTAATGAGTAATTTGATCAATGTTTTCAGAACGAATATTAGCTTTCAGAGGGAAAGCTTATAAATATGAATTTATTCGAACTTGTTTCTCGTTACTTTTTAAAGTTAATTTTTAAATAATTTAATTAATGATTTTTCAAGACTTTAATACTGATTTTACTACTTCAGAATGCTTCTAAATACTCTTAAATAAATTAGCCGTGAATCTTGTCTACCTGCCTTTATTTACTTGTGATTGGTTTCACGTATACTGCAGTATAAGTTTCTTAAGTGATTCAATATTAAGATTTGTATAGCGCTTTTTATCTATGTCTATTTCTTATCTATTGCTTCTTACTTAACTTATACTTGTTCTAAAGATTATCACAAAATTGAAGTTCTTATTAACTTAGAGTCTCTGTTTTTATAGGCATCTGAATGAAATTGACTTTACAATTGATTTTAACAAAAGAAAGAAAAATGATCTTTTTATATAAAATGTATAAATGATTTTTGACTTTCCTGGTATTGAAGTTCTAGAAGATGTCCTCTGGGGTCCCTCGATGTCCTAGTCCAATCAGCTAGTGGCGATGATTTCCGCTGCGTCCTGGATTCCAACGAAGAGTTCAGGGATCAGCAACTCCGTTCCTTCAGCAACTGTTGATGGATTTATCTTCCGTGGTTTAACTGCTGCAACTGCTTCAGGCCCTCGGTCTGGATACTCTGCACTGTGTGTGTGTGTGTGTGTACCTCGTCTCGGGTGTTGCTCTGCATCGTCAGTTCTTCAGCTCATACCACGATTTAGACGGCCTCGTTCTGTTGTACTCTGGGCGTGACTTCTAGTAGTATATGGTCGATCTCTTATATGCGTACGCCAACCGTTTGGGTGTATTGCGCTGTATGCTTATTTGTTGATGAATAAGACTATCGCATGTAGACGCCGTCACAGTCCAGTCGTTATAGAAGAGTGTCTGTGCTGTTCAGAAGTTGAATCTTTACAGAAGTGTGTGTGTGTTCACTGTTTGAGTCCTGACAGAAGAGAATGTGTGTGTACTGGTTGAATGTTAACAGAAGAGTATGTTTACTGGTTGATCGCCAACAGAAGAGAGTGTGTGTGTTCACAGCTTGATCGCCAACAGAAGAGTGAAGAGCGTTCAGCTCGAAACCAACGGTTGTTCAAAATTTTTAGAATGATCTGATTGGCTGAAACATTCTCCCTTCTACTTAAAATTTAGTCACCTCATTCTGTGAGAACGAAAAGTAATTCCCACAGTCCTAGAATTATTATTATTATTATTATTAATATTCTGGAATACACCGGAACCAATTGTCGGTCGGACGTCCGGTTGCAATTTGTATTGCGATTATCTTGGCTGCAAGCCAAGTTGTGCTTAATCTAACATATACATTTGATTCGTAATTTTTACAATTATAACATATCCAAATCTGAACTCCCTAGCTCTCTTACTATGGAAGTTATTTAAATAAAATGAATTATCTCATTAACTCTTTAATTATATTTATTGAAATTTGCACACCGTATTCTTAATATTTCGGCAAACATTTTGGCTATTTTGGATTTTGCCTATATTTATTCGTTTCTGAACTATTAATGTTTTAAAGTTAGGGCGTGTCCCTAATTTATAACGGTGTGTGCGCGATTACGTAACACCACCGGGCATATCCGCTGGGCGTTTTACAATTGTTTAGAATGCTTGCTACAGCGTGAGATATGGTTCTATGGATTTAAATTTGTTTTATATTTGATTTTTAAAACTTTCTACATATAACCCCAAATCTATGGGATTTGGTACGTTATAATATATAATATATATAAATGTGTTGTTGTGTTGTGTAAATGTGTGAGCACGTACCTGCTGTCCGATCTTGCGGTTTTCTTCCGACTAGGGCGTGTGGATTTTGGATTTGATATCGCAAGTATGTAAACTCAAGTGTATAACAACAGCACACTAAATTTGTTATTTTAAAAGTGAAGAGTTTTGTGAGGTTGGTAGGCTCCGTAGTACAGCAATAAAAATACAATGTGGGGTAATAAAAACGGGGTTTATTACTCCAATCACACACAAGAATGAAATGCGTATAAGTTCAAATCTTCTTACAAACTAAACAGTAAATAAATCTTGTACAATGTTTTCTGAATGATTAATAATTTTCAGAAGTTGAGCTCGTTATTTTCAAAGAAGTTATTTTAACTGAGAATTTAATTAATCAATTTAATTTAATTCAATTTAATTTCAATGATTTTAAAAATGATTCTAATGAAATAAAAACTCTAAAGTTACTTGAAAATATTCAAAAATAAACTAGCCGTGACAATCTAGTTCACGCCCCTTTTATTTACTAGTGATCTGACTCACGTATACTGCAGTATGAGCAAATTATTTAATTCTTTGTTAAGATTTGTATAGCGCTTTTCTCTTTATCTACTACTAATTCTTAACTAATGCTTATTAATTACTTATACTGGCTATACAGATTATCACACGTGAATAATTCTTATTCAATTAGAGTCTCTGATTTATGGCATCTGAATGATTTATATTACATTGATTTTAATTAAAAAGAAAGAAAAATTGAACTGTTGAAAAATGAATAACGTGATTTTGACTTTCCTGGTTCTGATGAGGTTGTATAGATGCTCCTGGAAGTCCCTCGCTGTCCTTGTCCAATCGGCTAGAGATGGTGATCTACTGAGCGTCCTGGGTTTTGGCGGTGAGCTCGGAAATCAGCAACACTCTGCTCTCCTGCTATTGATGAAGTTTTTACGTCTGTAGTTTTCTGCGAGAACTGCTTCAGGTCCCTCGTCGATTCACGTTCCACGTTAGCGTGTGTGTCTCGTTACGAGTTGTTGCTCTGCTCGTCAGCTGATTCGCAAGTGGTTTAGACGGCCTCTCTGTTGTATTCTTGAAGTAATGTCTTGTAGTCTTGTAGATCTCTTGCGTGCGTACGCCAACAGTTAATGTAGTGCACGATGCGCTTGTTTGTTGATGTGGAAGAGTATCTTGACTGGAGGCTGTAATTACGAGTTGTTACAGTTGATCTGTTTTATGATGATCGTAATTAGGCGTGTTGACCACGTAGAGTCTTCAGATGAGTGTTCACAAAACTATGATTTTGAGACGATTGAAGATGTACGTCTGTTCTTCTTGAATACTGGCAGTCGAGTGTTTGATCAGCCCCAAAACTCCGCGTTAGTTCCAATTTCTTCGAATGATTTGATTGGCTGACACACTCCCCCTACTACCCAAAATTTGAATCACCTCAACCCGTGAGAACGAAACTACTTTCCCACAGACTGAGAATTTATATTATTATTAATATTCTTAACACAACGGAACTGAATTGTCGTTCAGGATTTCCGGTGGCACTTTATATTGCAATTATCTTGGCTGCAAGCCAAGTTATGCTAATTCTAAAATATACATTTGGTAGATAATTCTTATAGCTATAACATATTAAAACCTCTTTTATGTAGCTCTATTATTACGGAAGTTATTAACATAAAATTAATTAACTCTGTTATTGTTTATGTGCAGTAGCGCGATAATTTTACTTTATAGGTTGGCTAATCTGCTTCTTACTTTTTGTTCTAATCTGATTGTTCATGTCGAATCTCTGTACAGTTCGTCTCAAACGCTAGCTTGCGGCGGTCGGCACGCCCGCTGCCTCACTGTCATATTTTCTTGTCGCGACATTTAATGTAGGCCTTAGGCCAACACATTTCACTTATGGCCATTTAGGCCCGTTATTAATGTATCTTAAAAATTTTTGGATTCTTTCTATATACGACATGCTCACTAGCCAACCTGTCATTCAAAACAACTGCTAACTACACATTTAATGTAATTCTGAACTTCAAATAAATGAATTAAATACAGTCCACACTCTTCATCATTTCTGCTTCCTGGTGATTCATCTAAGAACGAATTTACACAAGCTACAGTCTTTTACTAAACATTTTTTGGTCCACGCAGACCGGATTCTGTACATTTTTTGGTCCTCACGGTACGGATCACTCATCTCATTAACCATTTTTTGGTCACTCCGGACCTGGATTTTCGATGCATCATTACTATTTAATATTTTTCTGCCACTATTTCTTTCCATCACGGGCGAATTAGCACATCCGCTGATACGACCGTGGCGTGATTTCCATCAGCATTTCGCTCGTCACCTTTAAGCCTCCTGTAACATCTTCGCAAGAGCCTGCTAGCTACAGTGCTTCAAACAAGGCGGTCATCTCTCCGAGCTGTGTTTGCCATCTTCTCCAAGGCGTCAACGCTGCAGGACATCGCCTACAAGGTATCACATCAATAACAGCGTAACAAGGTGCGTACAATGGCTGAAGAAGGCCTCAAAGTGTTAACCAGAAAGAGAGGCGGCTTAAAGTCCGCAATAGTGCGAATACAATCTGCCGTAAATAACTTTGATATAACGTCAAACACAAAACATTTTTTAACGGTAAGGCTAGAAAGTGAAAAGCTTGGCGTCGAAGTACGACGAGGTGCAGTCTGAAATAGAACTTATTAGTAAAGACACGAGCGCGGCTCAAGAAGACCGAGTTGAGGTCGAAGAATTGCTATATTCGACTGAAGCAAATATTTTGCAATTACTTGGTACATTTAATGTTCAGACTGTACCTCCTGTATTATCGACGCACATGCAATTAAAACCAATAAGTTTGCCCTGCTTCTCAGGCAACATATTGGAATGGCAGCATTTTCATTCAATTTTTACGGACTTAGTGCATACAAGATCCGATCTAACGCCAGTGCAGAAGTTACATTATTTACATTCTTCTTTAAAAAATGAACCTTTAGATTTAATTAAGTCACTACCCATCTGTAAGGAAAATTATTCAATAGCGTTGAGTTTGATGTCCGAAAGGTATGACAACAAGTTCATACTAGCAAAATACTATGTTCAAAACTTACTTCAAGTCAAGTCAACAATTAAGGACTCTGTCCAAAGTTTGGCAGAATTCACAAACACAATAACGTCTTCCGTTAATTCACTGGCGGCAATGCAGCTGTCAGTGAATTCATTTGAATTTATTATTATACAATTACTATCAACTAAACTCGACCCTATTACTTTTAAACTATGGAAGGAGTCAATAGACCCTGACAATTTACCTAACTTTCAAGATTTCACTCATTTTTTAAACTCACGTAGACAGCTGTTAGAAAATAGACTGCCTATCGAACCCGGACAGCAACTCAACAAACCTAATGTGAGACTTAACAATAAATATGATAAATATAAATCAAGAAACACTGCTGGCAGTACTACATTTAAGAGTTATCACTCAGCGGCAAGTTATTATTCATGTTTTTGTTGTAAATCTAATCACCCGCTTTACATGTGATAAATTTTGTACATTAAGCACCGCTGAGCGGGGACAATTTGTATCAAGTCATAAATGTTGTAGCAATTGTCTTAGATCAGATCATCTTGTATCTAGCTGTAAGAATAAGCAGGTGTGTAAAATCTGTTCAAAACGACACCACACATTGTTGCACGCGAACAACGTGCCGAAATCAATATCTGCCAGCAGTAATTATTGCTCGCTCAAATTACAATGCATGAACAATGTTCTCTTATCAACAGCAGTTGTATTTGTCAGTGACCAGGCTGGCAACAGACATAGGGCGAGAGTTCTTCTAGACGCCGGGTCACAAATAAATTTTTGCACAAAATCATTTGCAAGGAAATTACAGCTTAATTTAACTAAATCCAACATACCAATTACGGGCATAAACAATACAGCGTGTTACGCAACTGATCTTGCGTCTATACGCATTATTTCTCGTTATCAGAGATATAGCTTCGAGGCGAAATGTGCTATCTTATCTACGTTAACTCACAATCTGCCTGCAAATTCGTTTGACATAAATCAATTCCACATTCCGAGCAACATTTTTCTGGCTGACCCAGATTTTAACATATCGTCGCAAATCGACATACTCTTAGGGGCACAATTTTACCTGGACTTGATCTTAGCTAATAAATACATACGCGGCCCTAATTTTCCCATCATTCAGGAAACAAGGCTAGGCTACATTTTCGCTGGCAACTTGCCCAAACACTGCCGCAACGAGGGTCCTGCTGTTTCGTTCCTAGCTAGGAACAACGACAGTCAAATTCTGCAGTCTCTCGAAAGATTTTGGGAAGCAGAAACTATCCCTGACAACACCCCTGATAACGAGTCAGCCTGTGAAGAGCATTTTGTGCGCTCTACCCAGCGCAACCACGAGGGTTGATTCGTGGTTTCACTTCCATTTAAGCCTGATAATCTCCACTTGGGGGAATCTTACACTAATGCTGAAGCAAGATTCTTAAACTTAGAGCGTCGATTTAGGCGAGATGCTAAGCTCGCGCGCAACTACGCAGACTTTATTAAAGAATATAAGGATCTTTGCCACATGACGCTTATCGATGATGGCGCTATCAATTCAGGAGCGTCAAATACTTACTACCTGCCTCACCATGCCGTATTTAAACAGTCTAGCTTGACCACAAAACTGCGCGTCGTTTTTGATGGTTCGTCCAAGACTACCAATGGCCTTTCTCTAAATGACATATTGTTAGTAGGCCCGAATGTTCAACAAGACCTTTTTTCCATTCTTTTGCGTTTCCGCATGCATAAATATGTTCTCATCGCCGACATCGAGATGTATCGTCAAATTCGCGTAGCTGAAGGGGATTGTCACTATCAACGCATTCTGTGGCGTGATTCTCCTCTCGAACCATTTAAACATTTTGCATTGCGAACGGTAACCTACTAGTGCTTCGTTTTCGGCCACTCGCTGTCTTGTACAAATTGGTAGGGACCATCAAGCTTCCTTTCCTGAAGCGGTGTTAGCTATAACGAACGATTTCTATGTTGACGATCTGCTTACCGGTTCGGACACCATCTCTGATCTGACCAAGCTGAAATCTGATCTAGGTGCGTTATTAAGTCAATATGGTTTCACGTTGCATAAATGGGCATCAAATGAACCCACAGCGGTCGCAAATCATGACAAATTTTCACGCCCCCTAAACAAACAAGACAATGTGCGTACCCTAGGCATTCTTTGGAATAATACTGCCGATTCATTTCTGTTCGACATCAAATCATTCCCAGTTGATTCAAGCATTTCCAAGAGAAAAGTTCTTTCGATTATTGCTGGCATATACGATCCTCTTGGACTAATCGGTCCCGTTGTCTTTTTGTACAAACATTTTATGCAGCGACTTTGGCTTTGCAAGCTTGGTTGGGATGAACCGATCTCCGGCCAATCACGTTCGGATTGGCATTCTTTGTGCGACAAATTGGGTCTGATTAGCAAAATTGTGGTCCCACGGTCTATTCGTTGCAAACGTGAGGCAAGTACAGTTGAATTGCATGGTTTTTCGGATGCTTCTGAAAGGGGGTATGGCTGTTGTATTTATGTCAGAGTCATTTATCACGATTCTTCTGCCTCCTGTCATCTCCTGTGTTCTAAATCTCGCGTAGCTCCCTTACGACAGGTGTCATTACCTCGCATCGAACTCTGCGCTTGCTTGTTGTTATCGCGACTCGTATTTAAGGTAATTCCTGCTCTTTATTCGTTTATTGACAGTGTTCATTTGTATTCTGACTCTATGGTGTCTCTTTACTGGATTCATGCCCAGTCTACGCGGCGGAAAACATACGTCGCTAATCGTGTTGCTGAAATTCAGCGTCTTACGCAAACTTATACTTGGCATCACATCAATTCTAGACACAATCCTGCTGATATTATCTCCAGGGGGTGTCTCCCTGACGTTTTGCGCGATTGCTTGCTTTGGTGGCACGGTCCCAGCTGTTTGTCTCAATCGTCAGAGTCCAATCCTTTTCCATCCTTCGTACCTTCCACTCCGTCGTCTTCTGAAGTCACTGTGGAAGAGAAACATACCCATAACCTTTCTCTAATGTCTACCCTGGCTATCAACCTTTCTTTGGACTTTCCTCGTTGCATCGTCTAACGCGCGTATACGCTTACTGTTTTCGGTTCATTAGAAATATTAGACTCTCAAGTGCTGACAAATGTACGGGTGATCTTACCCCTGTCGAAATTCATCATGCTCTCAATTTCTTCATAAAACAATCTCAGTCGATCCACTTCGCAGCCGAAATTAATTGTCTTCGTAACGGATCTTCTGTGTTCATTAGGAGTAAGTTGGCTTCTCTCGACCCGTTTCTTGATGATTCTGGAGTGATACGCGTAGGCGGGCGATTACAGCATTCTCAATTACCTTACGACGCTAAACATCCTATTGTCTTACCCCCATCGGCGCATATTACTCGCCTTATCATTGAACGCGAACACATTCGTTTACTTCACGCTGGTGCTCAACTCGTGCATCATTCACTGCGTCAACGTTGGTGGATTGTTAATGCCAGGTTAGTCATTCGCTCCATCATTCGAAAATGTGTCAAGTGTCTCAGGTTTAGTGCCAAACAGCAGGTTCAGAGGCTTGGTATTTTACCATCTCCTAGAGTCACTCCTTCAAGGCCGTTTCTATTCTGCGCGGTTGATTATGGTGGTCCCTTCATGATCCGTCATGGCGGGCAGAAATCCAGAACTCTTTCTAAGGCATACGTGTCTTTGTTTATTTGCTTAGCGACTAGGGCCATTCACATGGAATTGGTTTCCGACCTTACTGCCAGTGCGTTTATAGCTGCATTACGTCGTTTCATGGCCCGTAGGGGCATACCCAGTCAATTATACTCCGATAATGGCACAAACTTTAGGAAGGCCCGCAATATCTTACATGATCTTTACAACTTTTGGCATAATAAGGATGCCATCTCATCGATCAAGTCGTTCACGTCCTCTCACTCTCAGGGGATATCATGGTCATTTATTCCGCCCTCCTCACCTCATTTCGGTGGCCTCTGGGAGAGCGGCATAAAGAGTTTGAAGTTTCATCTGCGCCGCATGGTAGGCAAATCTATACTCACCTTCGAGGAGTTCACGACAGTTTTGTCTCAGATAGAGGCATGTCTGAACTCTCGACCTTTATTTGCTATCTCTTCAGATGTAAATGATCCGGTGCCACTCACACCTGGCCATTTTTTGATTTGCACACCCTTAACAGCGATACCGGACCCAGACATCTCACATTCCTATTTCTCGTCTTGGGCATTGGCAACTTCTACAAAGGTTTGTCCAAGGCATTTGGTAGGCATGGTCTCGCGACTATTTGCACCAGTTGCAGCAGCGTCACAAATGGAAATTCGCTAAGGATAATGTTTCCATTGGTGACCTAGTTTTGCTTATTGAGGATAATTTACCTCCATTAGCCTGGAAATTTGGTGTAATTACCGCCACATTTCCTGGCCCAGATAACTTAATTCGTGTCGTAGACATTCGCACACCTACGGGTGTTTTGCGGAGACCAGTACATAAGTTATGTCTGTTGCCAGCGCGGGACGAGATTTGACGAGATTATTATGATCACTTAGCACAATGCTATTTTACTTAGCCATTGGCTTATTACTTATTATGACCATTTGGTCAACTTAATTGTGATGTATTATCACAACATTTTCTTATCAATTTTGCGCCATTCCGTGCTTCTATAATCATCATAGTTTTTTGGTGGTATATTACTATTTGTATTTGTATGTTAATTTTGTGTGGCATACTATGTCTTACACATTTACATTTTGATGTTTTGGGTATGTGTCATGTTTTTTGGTGGTCTTATTTTATAAAAATTTGTTATATAATATTTGCATGTTTTGCAGCTGCGCAACCATGCATGCATTTCTTTATACAGTTGCTAATATATGTGATTTATTGTTCTGTGAATATCTTTTAAATTGTTCAACTCATGTACTACATTTGTAATCACAGTATCGTATTTGTTACTTATGCCATTGCAATTATTCATATTGTAATTAACTAAATTGTTGTTATGGTATTCATTATATAACTTGCGTTTATGTAAACCTATCGTTTTTTGCGTCTACTGCATGTAACCATGCCACGTCTAGATTTATTTTATATTGTATTGTTATATTGTATTTATATTTTGTGATTAAGCATTGCACAATTATTATTTTTATTTAAATTATGACATACATGTCATCATATTTGTTCTTGCATTCAGTCAGCTATCTAGCTTGTTCTTACATAATTACATATTGTAAGTTCCTGAAACATCAGGAACAGCATGACTTGGTCAATACATGACGCCATGCTAAATCTACGCTTAAACATGTAATTGTGGCAATTTTATTCATGTAAATAATTTTCTGTACATGTCTACTGGCCTCAACTATTTCACGGTAACCATCTATGACATGCATAGGGTTACAAACTATCGGGCCATCATGTGATGAGCTTCCGATCATACACTATTAAGCATTGTCTAATTATGTATTTTTTCATGTTTTATAATGTTCTATACTGTACACATACATTATGTAACGGCAACACTTGCCAACGCAGACATTCACGTTCATGTTTGAAATCAGCTGTTCGCCAACCTTGGCTTACAAACGCTTATCTTTAGGCTTATCTTATGCATGCTTATCTCTAAACCATTAACGTACAGTTGTTATCTACTCTCGTAACTCAAGGTTCAACTTAGCCTTGAAACTAACTCTCATTATTAAGAACACTGTATGTTTTTAATTAAGTTACAAAATGTATAATAATTTACTAAAAAGATGGTAAAAAATCGATTGATTTTGACGGGCAGCTTATGTGCAGTAGCGCGATAATTTTACTTTATAGGTTGGCTAATCTGCTTCTTACTTTTTGTTCTAATCTGATTGTTCATGTCGAATCTCTGAACAGTTCGTCTCAAACGCTAGCTTGCGGCGGTCGGCACGCCCGCTGCCTCACTGTCATATTTTCTTGTCGTGACATTTAATGTAGGCCTTAGGCCAACACATTTCACTTATGGCCATTTAGGCCCGTTATTAATGTAACTTAAAAATTTTTTGATACTTTCTATATACGACATGCTCATTAGCCAACCTGTCATTCAAAACAACTGCTAACTACATATTTAATGTAATTTTGAACTTCAAATAAATGAATTAAATACAGTCCACACTCTTCATCATTTTTGCTTCCTGGTGATTCATCTAAGAACGAATTTACACAAGCTACAGTCTTTTACTAAACATTTTTTGGTCCACGCGGACCGGATTCTGTACATTTTTTGGTCCTCATGGTACGGATCACTCATCTCATTAACCAGTTTAATTATATTGCATAAAATTCGCACACCCTATTATTAATATTTTGGCAAACATTTTGGCTATAATGGATTTCGCCTGAATTTACCGGTTTCCGAAATATTAATAATTGAAAGTTTGGGCATGGCTCTATTGGTTACACAGTGAGTTGATTATGTAACGGTCACGGACATAGGCGTGTTCGCCTGAATAACATGATCGCTACAACATATGAGTGGAGTTTCCACTATTAAAATTTATTTAAACATCAATATAGTATACCCTTAACATATAACTCCAAATTAATGATATTTGGTCATGTTATAATATATATATATAGAGAGAGAGAGAGAGAGAGAGAGAGAATTAATTTAGCAAGATGTCACATTAACTTTGATTTGATTTCCTGCCAGTTAAAACAAAATTGTGTATTTGATATTTTATTAAGTTTCTTTAACTCTCTCTCTCTCTCTCTCTCTCTCTCTCTCTCTCTCTCTCTCTCTCTCTCTCTCTCTCTCTCTCTCAGTTTGTATATCGCATATTGAATGAATATTAGTTTTTATTCTGAAGTTACACAATTTCAATTATTCGCTAATCCAACCTCCCTCTGGTTTGTTAAGATGTGCCATGATATGTTGAGCTGCTTTTGAAGAGGCATACTGTAAACCGTCATACTTTATATAAAAATAAAATCTTAAAATTTTCCAAGTCATATTGTTGAACTTAAACTATTGATGTAAATGGGAAGAAGAAAATACTGGATGCACAGTTGTGAAGCCCCGTACCACTTTACAGACCAAAATGATGAAGGCTAGGCATCCCCAGAGTTTTTATAGTTTTGAAAGGTATTGTCTATATAACCTGGCTACTCCCTAATTTTGACCAATCACAACAAAGATTGGCATTTACTGTGAAAATCCTTGGGAGTCTTCAAATCAGGATGTTCGTGGTTGCATCAATACCACAGAAGAACGATTAGTATACTATTTCTCTTTTAATTTTATGTTGGAAAATTTTTATTTGTGAATTGTGAGAACTCAAATTAAATTGGTTATTTCTTGTAAATAATATTTATTTGCTTATCAATTTCATTATCAAGGAACACCTGACGAATAAAAGCAGGGTCAGATAAATCTGAATGACCAAGATAGAGGCATGTAAAATTTATGATTATGTCCACATCGCAGCTTTTTTTCTTTCCCTATAACTAGCAATTTTAATTTATGCATATGCATTTTAATTTCAATGCACTAAATTGTCATTTCCTCTTTGCCAATTTTGTGTCCAGAAATGTTTTTTTTCATTTTGGTGGAGATTTTGACAGTAGACGACAATGATTAGACTGCATTCATCATCATTGTACATTTTTTTAGATGAATTTTACTCACAAAAGCCTAAAACTTTGTACTAAATTCAGTCACCACTGCTAAATCTACACTCAATTTCTCACCTTGCACTGATATCTTGGATATACTGTCTTGCTTTGAAACGGTGTAGCCAGCCTGAGCTGGTACTAAAATCTATGCCAAAACTGGGTACATAATTAAAAAATTTTGCCTTTTGAACAATTGTTGATCCAGATATAGGGATATCTTATGCTAGCTTTCAGCTGAACCATAACAGGAGTGCTTCATCAAGGTCATCTAAACTAGCCTGTTTTATTGTTTTTCTTTTAGATAGCCTTGAGTTGTTATTGGATGTAAAATCGTTAAGTTTACTTTCATGCTTTTTTAAGTCACATGTTGTTTGTATCCCTATATTAAATTTACTTGCCAGTTTGTATGCACTTTTGGCTTTTTCAAAACGTTTAATAACTTATAATTTTTGTTCTTTTCATGGCACCATTCGTTTCCATTTTGAATTAATTTTTAAAAGTTTTTACACTGTATTAAACATAAAAATCAACAAAAACAACATTAGTAAAATGACAAAGAATATAAATAAAAAGGTCCAATACAAACACAAGAGAAAAACGGCACTTCATGCAACAGCACAAAACCGAATAACACCGTATGGGTACGATACTGAAAGGACACAACCACTGTACTGTATTTTGGTAAACATACACTTCCAGTTATTGAGTGTTTGTTTCTAATATCTAAAAATAAATGGACTACTACATGGCAAAGAATAAGATATTATTCCTTTGTAACGAGTCACTCTAGCATACTTAAACTTCAGCCTATCTCAAATCTTTAACCACTGTAGAGAGCAAAGCACAAATATGAAACTACTTTTTACAGTCATAAATAAAATGAGTGAATGGTTAAACTGATGAAAAGTTAAGCCACGCATGTATAACTGGTGCTTTACTGTATTAATGAATTAAAATTCCAGGAGTATTAAACAAATGTAACACACATTTTTGATAATACACTAAAACAATTAAGCACTGTTCTTTAATAGCGCATTAAAATATTTTTAGGTCTCTTTTCTGTTATTATGAGAGATCAAGCAAACTTAACAGGTGATAATCCAAAATGGATTATTCTGGATGGAGACATTGATCCAATGTGGATAGAGTCACTTAACACTGTCATGGATGACAACAAAGTAAGTTTTCAATTGTCGTGTTTGTAGATATTCACTCAGACAACATAGGAGTAAGTCTTTATCTAATAAGTAATAAGTAATAGCTAATAAGAACAGACCAATTTCTTGCCAGAACTTGAAACACACAACACACAGCATGAGAAATCACCACATCTGTCAGACACAGAAATCAACTCTATCCATGCTTTGTAATCACTTAAAAATATTCCACTATATACTTTATACTGAGTTTTTTTACTTGATACTTCTTATCAGCCATTGTTCAACTTTCAGTTCTTTAGCTGATGTTATGTTTTATTTTGCATCATGAGTATTTTGAACTATACTAACTCTTTTATTCGTAGTTTATTTTGCATTATTCCTATAATGACATTATTATTATTACTATTATTATAAGGCTTTTTATTTTGGCTTCAACTCATTTCATACTACATTGTTTCTATATATAAATATGTTCTGCTAACTTATATTTATTCTATTCTTTTTTGTAATTATATCACACTTATCATAATAATAATTAATTTCTTCTGCAAGTATTTAATTAGTTTTAGCATATAAAGCAGAATGTTAAATATTGATGGTTCTATGAACATGTAAAACATGATGATGTATGTGCCATAGACAAATGCAGACTGATCAGACAGTGGTGGCTTTTTAGATAAGGCAGGTGAAGTGCTTCATATGAAGTGATCAATTGAATTGTTTTTTTACTCTAGTCATTTCAGATGTTTTGTAAATTTTATTTTGAAAATACTCTTTTTCCTTAAATTTCATCAATATAATTAGAACAACATTCACATTTATTTATCATATCAAACAGCATGGATACAGTAAAAATGCTGCACTGTGCTGTAATGAAGCTTTATACATTAATGGTATAGTATAAACATTGAAGCAGATCCATACAATATTCAAAGTTGCATCAATATTATATCAGGAATAAGGCTAGCCACATGTCTCTCTCCCCAGCACTCACTCTGCAAGTGTTACACAGTTCAGATTCATTACTTTGCTATGCAGCGTGCTGTGTTTTGTTCAATATTTGTCATCTCTTCATTACATTATTGGACATTTTTATGAAGTTACCTTTTATGAAGACTATAATCTTTGTTGTTTGCAATTTTTTATGACCCACAATCCAAAATTGGTTTATGTTTTATACAAACACATTCACACATACATGCATGTGTGTTTGTATTTTACAAGACAGCAAACTTGTATAGTTCAGAACTTTAAGCAAATGTTTAAATAATATTTATAAACATTTTACATGACAATAAGCATATAATAATAATAATAAGCAAAAATACAAAATGTATATATTTGTAGTAAGTGCAAAGATTTTATGACATTTTTGTCATTTACATTTTTTATATATTTATCAATATTTAGATGTTCATAGACATACTCTTGATTTCACTATCAGTGACCATATTTTGAGTGTTCCAGACTTCACCACTGCAGCTTAGGTTGACCTACACTTCTTTTTTACTACCATGCTCCTTAAGGAAATAAAAGTATGGTGATCATGAAAGAAATCATGTTCCAGATAAGGGCTGATTCTGATTGTACTACTCTCAAAATATGAAGAAAAGTCATTTTCCGAAAAGTGTGTGTGTGTATGCTATAGGATATGTATAGCGTATATCCTTTCACATATAGTGTGAGTGACGGCCTTATACCCAAATAAATAGGCAAACTTCAATAGGCAAGCATCATTTTGTCAGCATGAAGATGTCAAGACCAGACACTGACCTAGCGTCTAGCAAGCTCCAGAGTGGTTGTAACTACACAACCATTCTCTTTCATTGACCAAATAGTGGTAGATTTCTCTTGAACCTCAGCCAGTGACTGTCAAAGTCCAGTTGAGACCTGGCAATATTTTAAGTGTGGTGTGAGTGATTATTATTGTAAATATAATTATTTCACTACCAACTCAGAACACAAAGGTAAAAGTTGTAAAAGTTACATTTTAAAAATGTAAAAGTTTTACCTTATAACCGGAACCGGTTTTCGCTTTTTCCGGTGGACTTTGTGTTCCGAGTCGGTAGTGAAATAATTATATTTAGTTAAGTAACGGACACGTCATGGACAACAAAATCCATTATTGTTGTGATTTGTTGTTTAGTGTTACAGTGAGACTTTAATAAGGTGACATTTATTGTTGTGTCTTGGTCAAATTTTAACTTGAAGAACAGTGTAAGAGCAAGTTTGTTATTTCTGACTGTTTCTAATTAAAATTGTAATTAGAGACTTTATCTGGCGTCAGTTATTCTGTGTCCACTGAATAAAATGATGATTGTGCAATCATCATAACAGTGTGTTAGAAGCGCTATAGGACCTTTCAAAAAATGGAAACAGAGGACACTTCATAGGCATAGTGTGAATTAATTAAAAATAAAAGAAATGGATTCCAGCTAGACAATGTAAGCTTTCCAAGTGATTCTACTGCAAACAAATGAATGGTGCCTAAACTAGGCGGAAGAAACAGATAGACAACAAAAAGAAGAACACAGACTGAAAACAGAAGAAGCAGAGAGATGACAGAATGAGAAATGCAGATATGAAAGAGAAAAGGCAGAAGAGTGGCAAGAAGCACCCTTGCTCGAGTCAGAGGAATGACAAGATGACAAATGGAAGTGTGAACCAAAAAACATAAGGCACTGATACTGGAGCATAAAGAATTGCAAGAGCATACTACCAGACTTGGGAAAGTTAATAAATATTTTTATCTTTTTAAAGTTAAAGTTAACTAAAAAACTAACTAAGTTAAAGTTAATACAAAAACTAACTGATTGAAGTTAAAGTTGAAATAAAATTAACTGATTAAAAGTTAAAATGTTTTTGTTTTTCTTTTTTGTTGTTTTATTGTTATTGAGTAAACTATTTCGGTTTTTGAAATAATTAAAATCAGATTAAAATATATAATTATTGAGTTTGTACACAAATTTAATTGTTCTTAAATTTTCAGTTATTACTGTAAAAACTTATTCAATTTTTACAGTAGCTGTATTTCAAAATTTTTGTCATTTTTCTTCTGTGTCCCCTAGAATGAGTCCAGCAGCATGAAACACACTTTCACAGTGGGCACACTTGTGTTGTACTTTACAAATAATCTTGTCAGCAGAGGGGTTAGATCTCCAACTTCTTTTGCTTCATGAAAATACTTGACAAGCTCAGCTTCCACCATTTTAGCTACATTCATCAGAATGCTTCCATCACTACCACCTTCACGTTTGTTAAATCTATCCAAAAATCTATCAATTGTAATGTCCTTGTTGGATTTAATTGTAGACAATCTTACAACATGTGTCACAACATATTTACAACCTATTTAGTATTTAATTGACAAATAAGTGTTCCATAGTTGGAAATAGTGAATTGCCTATTACTGGTACGTGAGCAACTTATGAACAACAAAATCCATTAATCCAACATCTTTTGTGAAACATTTTTGCAGACAACTTAAACGCAATACAAATACATAATAGAGAACTTTTAGCAATGTTATGCACTTTCTATAGGCTAATTCCCCATTTCACGAACCTCTGTTAATTTTCTTCCTAACTGACCATTTTTTTAACTGATGTTAAATTTTTAATGAGGATTATCATTCGTCTTATTTTTTATGGATATGTCCTCTTTTTACAAGATAAAATTTCTGTCCAGGAAAATGGTAATAAAAGTTGTCAACTTGTCAAGTCCGAGAATTTGACAAATTGTTTGCACATGGGGAGTGGAAAAACATTTCAACAATGGAAATTTAGACTGTAATTTTTAATTTTTAATTTGCTGTTTCTACACACATCTCAAGTATCAAACTATCTATATTTTCACAAAATCAGAGGCTTTGATCAATGGAAACGAAGAATTTAGTACGGCTTCTGTAAATAGAATCTTGTTTGTGAAGTAGAATTACAGAACTTTTATATATACATTCTTAAGTGATTTTTTCACGAAAGCAATAAAGAACTGTAGAAACTGATCAGATTAACCGAAAAATTTGAATGGGAATAATAGTAAACTGTAAATAATTAAAACATAAACCGAAAATACTACTGCTACTGAAGACTAAAGAAAAACTTAATTTAAGATTAAAGAAAATATTTAATTTTATATATACAGTGTTGTAATTTTTATGACTGAAAAGTAAAAAATTTTTCTTTTCTGAAGTTGAATATATTATGATAGTCTTTAACTTTAACTGGAGTTAATGGTCTTTAACTTAATAGACATTTCATTAGTGCCTATTGAAATTGGTCCCAGTTCATAAACAATTATTTACATACCTATCCTAGTATGATAATTGTCAATGCTGCTTCTGTTTGTATAAGAAACTGTTTATTGTAGGTCTGTAATTACAAATTATCAGGCCTATAAAGTGACTTTCTAATGTATGCATTTTCTAATTATGTTACTTTTCATCTCGTTTTTGTATTTTCTGTTTGTTCTGACTAGTTTGTTTTTATTTTGTTAATACAACAAATTTTGAAAAATGTTTAAAAATAATTTATATATTTTCATATAAATAAGGTTTTGTGTTCCCTTTTTCTTTTTTTTTTTGTAAACAACACCGATCATTCAACTAAATTTTCTGAACACAGAAACAAACCAAATTTTTGCATATATATTGTATGAGTAATGAGTAATAATTAACATATATCAAAATGTTAAAAGTTTATTAACACCGAACAAAATTTTAAGTTTATCTATCAGTGTTTTAATGGCCGTTAGTTACTCAACAGACCAAAAATCTCCATAACCAATGATTTGAAGGCCTGTTAACTTTAATGGAGCTTCATGAAATAGGCTATCTCTCATTAAACTGTTAATGAGTGATTTATCGGCTGTTCACTTGTTAATTATGTGGTGTGTGTGTGTGTGTGTGTGTGTGTGTGTGTGTGTGTGTGTGTGTGTGTGTGTGTGTGTGTGTGTGTGTGTGTGTGTGTGTGATGCCTGGTAACTCTTAAAGTGCATAAGTTTTTGGCCATAAATGCATTTGTTTTTATGGCCAATTTTAATTCACACGTTTACTTGCCCCACAATTGGCAGAATTCGCCAGCTTCTATTCTGCAGTATTTAACTGTGATCACTGTCACGGTATGCTAGGGGCTTGGTTACTACTGAAGTTCAGAAAGAAGCGTTGGTGTCTACTTTATCTGGAGTAGAGTCGTGCTTATAATTAAACAATAAACAGAAAACCATCCCTGTCACGATACGTTCTCAAGGAAACAAAGGAGACCTAACAGTAATCTGTCCATTTTCCGTCGACACATTAGGATTACCTCAAACAAACTTTCTCCAACATCGACTTCACAAATGATTATGGCTAGTCTCCCTCTTGGGGAACCAAAAAATTAATTCATTAATTTCTTAATCATTAGCAAAAAAAAATTAATGGGAAAGAGACAGAAGATCAAACTGTTACAAATGTGGTAATCTTCATGAAGATTGTTGGGAGAATAAAATACAGGTAGAAGGCCATGAATGCACAAATTGGAGAAATAAAGCTTCAGAACAACACACAGTTTCCACCCTTCATAAGATCATTTGAGCTTAAGATGTATTTGCTGAAGGTAAACCAACATCATTTACAGTTAACACAGGTGTCTATTGTGTGTCCTGATTTAGTCAGCCATCACCAGCCTCAATTTAGCTCTTGTACCATACAGGCTGTGACTGGAAGCCCTGTAAAAGTGTTAGAGAAGGTAGATATATGTGTATGCCTGGGTCACCTCAAGTTTAGCTACAAAATGTTTGTTGGAGACATTTCAGTGAAGCAATTCTTGTCACAGACATAATGAATGCATGTGGATTTGTTGTGGATTCAAGAGGGAATGTCCTGAAAGCGGACCATTCAAACAAGCAAGTGATGAAAAAGAGTCAACAGGTGCAGGGGAGAAGAACCCTTGGGGTTAGATGTGGGAATGCAAGAAGATAAAGTACCAGTTTTTATGGCAACAGAGGAGGTGATTGGAAAACAAATGGATTCTTGGAGGTTTACTAGATGTACAGGAAACAGACAAATTCACAAATGGTATGACACATGTTACAGGATCAGAAAAAGTTGCGGAAGAGGATGTTATGCTAAAGGTTGGAAGCAGATTGGGAGGCAAAATGCAATTGAAGAAGAGATATTTGCGAGTGATGGTGGACGTTCGCTGTAAATGGAATAAGACTTTCAAGACTCAAACTTAAGGCAACAAACACAAGAGGATTTTCAGTTCAGGAGAAACAGACTTAATGAGACGGGAGTGCTACACTGATGAAGTACACATGCGTGATGCTTGCACGTATACTGTGAGGAACAGTCTTATTCCCAAACAGACAGGCAAACTTCATGACAGTATTGTCATTTTGTCCACATAAATGTGTCAAGTATTGATCTAGCTTCTAACAAGTCCCAGAGCATTTGTTACTACGCAACTCTTCTCTTTCTTTGGCCAGACAGTAGTAGATTTCTCTTGAACCTCAGTGGAGAATAAATAAGCAGCTACTGAGTCTTATTATAATAAATAAGCACTATTATTGTGTCTTGGACAAATTTTAATTTGAAGAATTGTATAAGAGCATAGTTGTAATTAGTGACTTTAACTGGTATCAGTTATTCTGATTCGACTCTATAATATGACGATCCATGTGATCATCAAACCAGTATGCAGGAGGGAGGGAGAACAGTATCTCTGCTAAATGGGCCAATTCAATGTGCACTTTGCTTCATGTATCCAAGAATTAATCTCTCTCTAATGATGAGCTTGCAAAGAAATGACAGCATACAAAAACATTTTTATTTTTACAACAAAACAGTAATTGTAACATCAGCTATATCTGAAACATTTTAATGTTCTGTAGAATGAAAGCACATATTGAGTAGCTACCCTTCACCTTATATATTAAATTCTATCATTTTTACCCTATTTCAATAAAATAAAAATTATTTTCTTATTAAGTAAGGAGACAAAATAATCCTCATCATTTCTTGTTAAAATAACTATTATTTGATCAGTACAATAATAGATTTAATAATATTTTAAATAAAAATTGGTAAACAAATGTATGATAATTCTTAGAAAAATTTAAAAAAAAGGACTAATTGCTTTCTTGTAAATCCTATCTTTAAATAATACTAAAATGAATTTTAATAATGACTATGATTACTGAATTATAAAAAATTTGTAATGATCTGAAATACTGAAAATTGCTAAGTGCTACTTACTTGTTACAACAGGGTGATTGGTATGACATTCGTAATTGCATAACATGGAGGACACTGCACAAGCACTTTTTCTTTACCATTTTTTTTTGTATAGTTATACTTACTGAATCGTGTCCTCCAACTAAAAAGTTATTAACACTTTCCGTACACTGACCTCTTCTATGAACAAACCAAAGTATTGCCTTTGGGAACTGATTTAAAATTTTAATTCTAAGTCTATCGGAAATCAGTATTTACAACACAAAGTGTTGCATTACATTAAAAATAAGACCCTTTAATCCTTTTACTAATAATCCAGTGGTACCTGATTTGTGGAATTCAGCTAAAACATTCTGGAGAATTATATTTCTTTTGTAAGAAAAAATGTTGCCTATTTTCTTTATAGTTTGGCCTGTTTAGTTATAAAAGTATGTATCGGCTATGTTCCATACTTTGATATGTGTTATTTTTCATTTTTCATGAAGGAAAAATAGTTATTCTATTCATCATGTGAAACAATAATGTACATTTAATTGTACATACATTTCTATTATTATATACAACGTTTAATAAAACATGTTGGGTTTCTAACAGTCCCAGAATGAAAACTCATTTAGTCACAATAACTGTACCTTTCAAGTAGTGAGGTATATTTCAATAAAAAATTTTAACAATTTGTTTTATATTTATGTATATAATATTCATAATTACAGTTATTTTTATTCATTACCAGACATTAATAATAAACAATATTTTACATACAAAAATGTATTTTTTATATTTACTTGTATTTGTAGTAATTCCACAGTTTTCATTTACTGTCATCTTCAGCATGGAAAAATGCTTCCATATAACATGAACTGAAGAAAAATACATAATATTCAAGTAGAGTAACAAGTGGGAGCAGCACATATTCAGCTGTATACTCAAAGTTGAAAAAAATTTAACTAAAAAGAAAGTTTGACTAAAAAACTCATTGAAGAGTACAAGAAACATGACTTTGTAGTAAACATCCAACAAACTCAATATGAATATCTGAAAATGACAGTATAGAAAAACTGTGAGAACACTGTAAATACAAGTAAATAATATACAGAGTGTCCCGGGAGGAGAGGGAAATAATTTGAGAAATGGTTCTATAGTGTAAAAGAAGAAAAAAAGTTCATATAAACATATGTCCGGAAACGCTTTGTAAACGAGTTACGGCTAGCGAAAGATTTCGCCCGGGTTTCAGTAAATGAAGACTTTCTGAAATTCTGGGAAGGTAAATTAAGAGGCGAATTCTGTTGTTTCTTATGGTTTTTGACCTGAAAAATTGAATAAAACAGGTCGCAGAACTGTATCTCCCATAACTTTCATGATATCCGACGTAAAACAGAAAAATCTTTGCCTAAAAACATATTGTATTGTTTTTAACCAAAATTGGAGTTTCTTGTTAATTTTTATTGACTTTATTTACACCATTTTTCTCAGAATTAAATTCTTTACAAGTTTTGTTTTTAACTTTTATGCATTTATTAATCATTTAACAAAGTTATTGTACGTCTAACCTAAAAACACGTTTTTATATCAATTAGAGGAACGCAGCCTAGATAGGAACAAAAACAATTGCGTGATCGACAGGCTTGGAAATTGGTCTTTTGGAGAATTGGAAGGGTGGAGCCACCAGCCGGAAGTATTAGAAGTAGGGTAGGGTATGGACAGCCTATCAGATGCTAAGGTTTGGTCAAGGCAGGACTCCAGAAAGATGTTACCATGGAGACGTATGTCGAGAACGAATCGGAAAGGAGTCAGTAGTTTAACTTAAGACGTTGGGAGGAGTTTTTGTAGGAAACGAGACAAGAACCCAATGAGAACGACGATGGAGGGATGGAGAAGATCTGAGCTAGAGTATGTAGTAGGAGTCAATATTATAAAACTGTGTATTGACCACGAGCGGCTCTCAGTATTATACAATCTCTCAGTATTATACAATCTTTCAGTATTATAAAATCGCTCAGTAGTGTAAAATCTCAGTTTCATAAAAATTATTAGTATCATTACAACTCGGTATGTTACAAGTTCTCAGTATTGATTTCAACTCAATAGTGTACTAGACTCTCAGTATTATTGAACTTAGACTCTTAATAGTTCAAATACATCAGTGCATAATGTCTTAATAGTATATCAGTTTATTACCGCAGTGTCATATAACATAGTGCGCCGTAATCGGAGAACTCTGTGATATTATATTACTTAACCATATCAATACGCTCACGGTATTTCAAAGGAGTTAGAAATGAACAGAGACATTATTTATTAAAATGCAAAAGTGTGTTTTAATGGCAATGAGTATGGAGTCAAAAGACTGGTTAGTTTCAAGCGCGAGTTTAATATTCGTCTAAACCAAACTGTATAATATTTTGATTCATTGACACGGGAGTGCGAAGACCAGTGTGTTTGCAATGTGTACCATTCATCTGTGATATATGTGCCAAGTGGTCAATGATTGTTCTGGAGAATGGAGGCATGCAAGACGCCGGACGGAGTTTCTACGCAAATTGGATACCTGAAAACAAGTAATGTAAATTATTTATTGTTGGTAGTTATAAAGCCACTGACCTGTTTCTCAAAAAGAATCCACACTGAGATGATTATAATTATTAGATGTTAATTAACTTAGATAAAACGATCATTATTGCGGAAGTATGTCTGGAAATATGAATCCACTAGCTTTAGTGGAGCGTAGAGTAGAGCTTAGAGTAATTCTTTATACTCATGTTTGTAAAACTAGAGGAAATATCATCAATTAACGAAATAAGATGTATGAGATATTGTTTTCATTGCAAGAGTATGTTATGTTCAATCGAGAATACTGATTACTAATTGCTTAGTAAGTAATAAATTGTTATTTCTAGAGCTTGATATGCGTATGTGTTACGTTATTTATGACTACCTCGATTGAGATCCACATAATACGTAAGATATAAAAAAAAGAGGAGAGTGCAATCATAGTTACGGTGCATCACACTAGATCAATTTACTTATTTTCCAATGCACATAGATTCTTCTAATCAACTAAATTTACACATGTCAATCAGAAATGATAATTAAGTAACTTATGTATCAAATTAACGTAAATCACAGAATTGTATATGGCACAGCCAACTTGCGACATTAACATAACATGAATCTCGTTAGAAGTTAATGATAAATTGTTTTCTTTTCATATTAATTTACCTAACAGGAAAACTAATAAATGTGCCTAATTTGCATATTTGCATAGCTGTATATGGCTTCCTAATGCGGGGCTAAATAAATAGAACTACTCATTGAACAGGACTAATTAAGTAAATTAATTAAACTAATTAACATTTGAATGATTAATTATGCATATTTAATTGATTACATTAATTAAATAGCTGTATGACTGTGCTCCAAATGTGGATAGCTTATTTCTTAAGTGCCAAGGTGTTCAGTACATGACCAGGCTCGACCTTACCAGCAGCTTCTGGCAGATTCCTTTGGACGAGGAAAGTCGGAAATATACTGCATTCCTCTACAAAAACAAAAGCTACCAATTTAAAGTAGTACCTTTCGGACTCGTGACAAGTCTAGCGGCAATTATTAAATGTTTAGAACTAGCACTGGGTAGAGGAATTTGTCAGCATTTTCGTGGATGACATCCTAGTCGTGTCCAAATCATTCGAGGAACACTTAGAACACCTCGACATAGTGTTGAATAAGCTCGGTAAGGCTAACCTAGTTTTGAAACAATCGAAATGTGAATTTATTAAATCAGAAATTAAATTCTTGAGGCATGTCATAAATGCTGACGGTATTAGCACAGATCCAGCGAAAATTGAGAGTATTGTGAAATTCCCAACACCTAAAAAGGTTAAAGATGTTAGAGCTTTCCTTAGGTTAACTGGGTACTATCGCCGGTTTTCGCTGATCTATTCAAAACAATAACACCTTTATTAGAGTTACTCAAAAAGGGGCATAAATGGGTGTGGAAAGATAAGCATCAAGTCGCGTTTGAGAAGATTAAGAATCTGTTAAAATAATTTACACTTGTTTCATCCGAATGACGAAGGTACTTATGTGTTGCAATCTGATGTGAGTGATAGTGCTATCGGCGCTGTGTTTTATCAGCGGGACACTACGGGAGAACATCGTGTCATCTCTATGTAAACCGTACCCTTAAAGGAGCTGAGAAAAACTATTTTACCTCAGAAAAACAAATATTGGCGGTTATCTATGCTTTGACTAAATTTCGTTACTATCTATGCGGCACACACTTTGAAATTCATACGGATAACCAAGCATTATCTTTTCTTCTCAGATGTAGATTAACCAACGCCAGGATGACTCGCTGGATAATGGTGATTCAGGAATACGACTTCACTATTAAATATATTAAAGCAAGTAATAATGGAATAGCGGATACGTTGAGTAGGTACGCGCCTGTATTCACTGAAGATCATGAGTCGGATCCTAGTAACGTAAAAATATTAGCTATGCAATATGAGATAAAGCCAGAGTTACGGCAGCGCTTAGCTAGTATCCATTTAGAACAAGATACGGACCCTAACAGTAACAAAATAAAAATGAGCATACTTCGTAAAGAAAAGCCGCGGTACTGCTGTGTTGATAATATATTGTATAATTAATGAATGAAAAATGGAAAATTGTGCTTCCAAGTAGCATGTTAGAATCAATAATGTGGGTATGCCATGAAAGCTTAGCACATGCTAGCCCATATCGATGTTACTTAGCACTTAAGGAGGATTTCGTATGTAACAATATGGTGCGGAGGATTTGCAGTATTTTGAGGACATGCCATGAATGTCAAACACCAAAATCTCCGAACCTGCACACGTATATTGAACAACAAGGGATTGTCATGCAAGGGAAAGGTGAGTTGCTATGTGTTGATTTCTTAGGTCCACTTCCGCGAGGTCTTCGCAGATTAAGACACCTGATCGTATGCATAGATGCCTTCAGCAAGAACCTCAGACTCTATCCTCTAATCCGACCTACAACCAAAGCGGTGTTAACAGCGGTTCTCAAGAAATATATCCCAGAGAATGGACCTGTTAAGCGGATCCTTAGTGACCAAGGAAAGCAATTCCAGAATGTGCGATGGTCTACTACCCTCGAGACGAATGGTATCCAACCAATCCTTACAGCTATTCGGCGACCACAGGGGAACCTGGCCGAAAGGGTAAATAAGGAGCTGGGACGACTGTTTCGGACCTACTGTCATGGCATACAAAACATGTGGCCGGATTACATACGGTTTTTTGAGCAGTCGCTAAATGAGAATTATAACACCACGATGGGCTTTACATCTACAGGACTGCAGTCAGGTAAGCAAACTACCAGGTTTTGGGAGAGGCACATAAAAAAACTAGAGACCCAGAACCTACCGCTACCGATGCACATAAAACAAAACATAGCCAAAACCCGGATAGAGCAGATGGCTGATCAACGGGCACGGGTGTTCAATGATACACATAGAACTTTGAAGTTTCAGGAAGGAGAAATGGTCCTTCTGAAGGCGAATCCAGTGGGCCATTCTGAAGATAACACGTCGGCTAAGTTCTTCAGATTGTTTAATGGTCCTTATAAACTAAGAGAACGGGTTGGAAAGAATACTTTCATCGTAGTTGATGAAGATCGTAACAAGATAATTGGAAAATATCATGGCGCATCATTGAGAAAATATTACCCTCGTGAACGATCGAATCCATAAATACAGGGTCCGTCACGGGAACCGCATGTTTTTGTATTGGGTAGTACGGCCGAGCAGTTGGCATCAGTGAGTGTGGGTTGGCCTTGATTTGTTCGTTAGAGTGGGAAGTTTAGTTGCCGCCATGTCGTGGAACGTGGAGCACCGTACGTTCGCTCTCCACGCGGTTTTTCGTAAACAATGAGTCAGTGACGCAGACACAACGTGACTTTCGCACCCATTTTAATATTCCAGTCCGCCGACCTGTTCCAGACCGCAACACCATTTTGAGATGGTTTGAAAAATTCAACACAACTGGCTCCGTAATGAAGAAAAAACCACCTGGCCCTGTCTCAACACAGCCCGTACGCCCGAAAACATCGAGCGAGTTAGGACGTCTGCGATACAGAGCCCTAAACGGTCGGTTCGCAAGCGTGCTGCGAGGTTAGGGATTAACGAGTCAACAGTGCGAAGGATTCTGCACAAAGATCTCCATTATCACCCATACAAAATTCAGGTATGTCAGCAACTTAGAGTAGGTGATTATGAACAGCGTCGTGTCTTTTGTGAAACCATGCTTGAAACCATGGTCATTAATGAAAACATGATTTTTCTCATGAGTGATGAAGCCCATTTTCATTTAAATGGGTTCGTTAACAAACAAAACTGTAGATATTGGTGTAATGAAAATCCTCAGATGTTACATGAGTCCGCTCTTCACAGCCCAAAAGTAACAGTATGGTGTGCAGTTGGGGAGAAGGGCATTATTGGCCCATACTTTTTTGAGGAAAACAACATTATGTGACTTAATTCAGAGCGCTACATTACGATGCTCCAAACTTTCTTCTTCCCAGAACTTCGACGTCGCAGATGGGCAATGAGGAGAGTATGGTTTCAACAGGATGGTGCAACTGCACACACAGCTCGTAATTCAATGGCTGTCTTATGGGATCAGTTTCCAGGCCACCTTATCTCCAGATATGGCAATCTTCGCTGGCCTCCTCGCTCCCCCGATCTAAGCTTATGTGACTTCTTTTTGTGGGGATATCTCAAGTCCCGAGTATATGTTAACAAGCCACGCTGCCTTGAAGATCTGAAGACGACAATCCAGGAGGAAATCGTTCGTATTTCACGTCAGATGTTAATTAATGCTACTCGGAGTTTTCGGGACCGGCTACAATTATGCATAAACATAAATGGCCAACATCTGAGCGACGTGATCTTCAAAACATAAATGAACAATGAAATTCCCAACATACACTATGTATTGTCATAAATAAAAATATTTTTTAAGCCAAACTGACTAAGTACATCTTATTTGAAAACCATGCGATTCCCGTGACGGACCCTGTAGATGACCTTGAGTAAAATAAAAAAATAATAATAATGATAATACGATGTAATGCACCTACTGATATGCAACTCGCTCATAGAAAACCACTATGTATGAATGAATGGACAGTATATTAGCTGAAAAATTAAGATGAAAACCAACAGACATAGTTGCCACATTGCATAGTACAGTATTAAGAAAGACATTAAATGAAGAATTAATTACGTTTTAGTTTGTGAAAATTTCTTGTTATGTTTTGGGTTAAATTATTTGTTTAGAAGGTTATATTAGAAGAATGTTTTTAAGTTTGAACAAAAGAAAAAATTTAATTTTCGAAGAAAATAATTTTTTTTTATTAACCTGAAGTATCTTGAGGTAAATTCATTATAAATATTAAATATATATTTATACATATATATTTATTTATATTTTATTTTACAATACAGGACATAATTATTGAATACATGTTCTTTGCTTCTGTGCCAAGGTGTTAACTTTAGCAAGCAATGAACGTATTGCATTGAACCCAACTATGAGACTTCTGTTTGAAATTTCTAATTTAAGAACGGCAACACCAGCTACAGTTTCTCGTGCAGGAATCCTATACATTAATCCTCAAGACTTGGGATGGAATCCGTAAGTAAAACTTCAAAATTGAACACCTACTTCAGCTGTTCCACTTTTTACAGAGACTGAAAAAGTCTAATTTAAAATGTAATTTCATAAAGTTTGTTTTATGAAATATTATTCATAATATTTTTCTAGAAAAAGGGAAGAACATTCTTATCATATTACACTGGATTATATATTTGTATAATTTAATGTATAGACAATATATACTTTACTTCCTTGAAGAAATGGTGCCTACAATAATATCTAGTTTTAGTATTTACAGTGCATTCTGCTTTTTATTATAACCACAAACTGAATTACTATCCTAATTCACTTGTGTGCTATTTGTTGTAAAAGAAAGTTTGTTCTGGATAAGATAAAAGAAATGGAATTCCAAGGATTAATTGAACCATGAGCATCTAGCTAGGCATCATCCATTGTATTTCCAAAGAATAAGAACAAAATGTATCAGCTGTAAGTAGACTTCAGGAAGCAAAACAGGCAAACCATGTCATACGGCTATCTAATGCCACATTTGAAGGACCTGCTGAAGCAAATGAGTGGATTGAAGGTCTTTCACTACACTGGATCTCAACTCTAGGTATAGGCAGCTTGAAGTTGAAGAATGCTCCAGGACAGTGAGAATTTAGTGTCGGTTAACAATCAGGCGAAAGGAAGTGGTCGAGGAAGGCAGAGGAAGGCAGGAGGGGGAGAGAGAGAGACCGAGGCCCACTGTACTTAGAACTAGAACATTAAACAAGGCGAATGATTCACAATTTCTGTAACATGTGATAGCAAAGTTGCATAAGCAGCGCCTTCTGCCTAATGTAAACTGAAATGGACTCACTACATACAAAATTATTATACACTTACATAAATCCATTTGTACAAAGACAAATTTCTGTGACTGCCCTTTTCATTCCGCTTTAAGGAACAATCAAACAAGACCCGAAACAAAAATTAAAATATGGCCAAAAAACGGGACGGTGGATGATAATAAAGGGGGGAACGTTGCGTAGCAGCGGCAAACAGTGTGGTCGGCTTACAAGGATGGGAAGAAGGAAACAGCTTAGCAGGTAAACTCTAGGGCAGGGTCAGATGTTAAAGATTTATAATTTTTGCTTTTATGATGGGTCATCAAGAATCGCTTGAAGGCGTTTGACCTGGACAGGGGGAGGCGGTTGCGTGGTGCTGATGGTCTGTAGGTAAGGGAAGGAAGAGGTCTCAGCTGTAGCAAAGAGAGTTGCAGCTAATGACCAGACAAAGGCAGAGAGAGTAGGAACTCGAAGACCTCCTCGAATTACACTATTTCTCACAAACCAAGGAGATCCCGACAAGGAACGGAGGGTTTTGGATTGGAAACTTTCCAGCCTGTGCCTGTTGGTGGCGGAGATAAGTGACCACCAAGCAGCTGCCACATAGGTCAATACATACCGAAGAAACAAAAGATAAAGGGTGACTATCGTGCGCAGCATCAAGGAGCTGCGGCACGCGAGATATGGGTCAATTTGGCTCGGACGCCGCGAGTTTTGAAGAGGGTATCGGTCATGTGGGCGTTGAAGCAAAGACGCCGGTCGAGCCGAATGCCTAGATACTTCACCGACTGTTTCTAGGCAATCGGCAGCAAACAAAGACAACGTGACACTGGGCGAGACATGCAGGTCGTTCGTGTACACAAGGTACACAACGGACCGAGGACAGATCCCATGAAGTATGCCGGCAGCGACAGGACGAACTGCAGAGCAGGTTCCGTCGCGCTCACCCTGAAGGTGTGGTCGCTAATATACGACCGGATGAAGAACACAATGGATGGTCGGAGGGGAGAATGGGCAAGTTTATAGACAAGACTTTCGTGCCAGACTTTGTTGAAGGCCTTGCTCACGTCCAACAGAACGGCAGCTGTAGCTGCTGGTCTGTTGGTGGTGTCAGACAGTTGCATAATCATGCGGACGAGTTGAAGAGTGGTCAAGTGCTCTCTGCAAAACCCAAACTGTTCGTTGCGGATAAAATTATCCAATAACAGCGAAATGCGGGCCAGCAGGAGACGCTCGAACACCTTTGAGATAACTGGCAAGAGAGAGATAGGCCGATTATCTCGTAAGGCCGAGCTTTCAGGTAAAGGGCTGAATCAGTTCAAGGTTATGCCATTTGGTCTGAAGAATGCACCTGCTACCTCCATGCACCTGATAGATGAAGTCTTGTCTGGCTACACTGGAGAATTCTGCCAAGTTTCTCTGGATGATATTCTGATATACTGTAAGAATTGACAGGGACATCTTGAACACCTCAGTCAAGTTTTGGAAAGACTCAAGATTTATGGTCTAACCTACCAGTGAGGAAATGCCATTTCCTTATTGGAAAGGCAATCAGAGATTAACAAAGCTATTGAAGAAATGGAGAGACCCTTCAGTAAACACAAAATTTGTCATTTCCTAGGACTTTATGGTTCCTAGGACAGCATCTTTGTACCAAATTTTGAGACACAACCAGCTCTACTAACAGAGCTGTTTAATAAGAAACAGACAATGAGGATAATAGCTGGAACCAACATCTACCCCAGTCACTTTTGCTCTATGCCTGGGAGTCACCGGAATCACAGGGTACTCACCAGCTCAACTGTTTCTGGGTCAAGAATAATTCACAGAAACTGTTTCTGTTTTTGTAAATAATTAAATATTATGTAGAAATGGTAAATAATATTTACCAGAAACTTTTGTGTGTAACCTTTGTCAACTATCTGATTTAAGTCGTAATGTTTTACAATATTGTGTAAATTGTATGTTTCTAAATTATGATTGTTTGCTAACACCAGTAGGGAGTGAAACATGGTAAAAATAACTTTTAATAATTACGTAGTGAACATCCCCTAATCTGTTTTAGTTATAGGTAATATATTACTTTGCTATATGTTGACTGTTGTAGGTATAAACAATTTTTGTACCAATCTAATATCCAATTGTTGGTTACTGTTTGTTTAATTAATTAAAATAACATTATATTTAGTAATTTAAATTGTAATACTGTATAAATTAAGTTCTCTCATACTATAATTTGCTCGCTTTCTTAAAGATAATTTGAAGATGTAAACAAACTATCATAAGTCTTCACATAAAAAATGATACATACATACGCACGCACACACTCACATCACCAACACGTTCACCCAAATATTTAATTGTTTCGTTATGTTTGATATTTCTATTGTATTTCACACACAGGTCCTGAAGATGACAATAAATATTGTCGAAACGTCGACGCAAAATAACTAAAAGTTGTATTATTGACCGATCCTCACTAACCATCCACTAAAACATTCACTGATTGACGGTCACTAAAAATTTAAGGATTTTTTTTTATATTATTCAAATATTGTCTCAAATTATCTATCTGTCTTAATGTACCATTGAAAGCTATGAAAGTATCGTCCACATAACGAGCATAAAAAATTATTTGTGTGTGTAACTTATTGACGTCAGATAATAAGTACGTGTTCTCATAATGGTTCAGATAAATATCCGATAACAATCCGGACAGGGGCGAGCCCATAGCTAGACCCTCTTCTTGGATGAAGTATCTGTTATTAAACATAAAATAGTTCTGTTTCAAAATCACTTGCAATAACTCTACACATTCTTTAATTTGTTGAGGACTTAATGTATTTGCGTCAATGAGCTGCTTCTTTAAAATATTAATTGTCTCTTGTACAGGTATGTTTGTGTAAAGGTTAGTAATATCAAAAGACACAATTTTACAATTGGGTTTCAATTCAATATCTTTCAGTTTGTTAATAAAATCAGTGTTATTTTGTATAGTGTGATCATTAGCTAATTTTATATTGTTTTTTATTATAGCGGCCAATTTTTTTGCAATTTTAAATCCTGGCGCGGTGGTGAAATTTACAAGCGGTCTAATCGGTACAACTTTTTTATGTATTTTTGGTAGGCCATTGAATTGAGGTGCATGTGCATTTATCGGCTTTAACAATCGTCGGGTCGTCGCATCAAATAGTTCAGTACATTTACTAATAGTGTTGTTCAAGTTTTTCACAAAGCCAGAAGTGGGGTCCGTCATTATCTCCTTTATCTTATTATTTTCAATGAAACTCAAGACCTTATTGATGTATTCATCCTTATACAAAATAACCATAGTATTACCCTTGTCAGCCTTAGTAACGATGGCTTTATTATCTGTCAATTTATGTTGTATTTATTTTATTAGTTTTATTTCTGTATGGTGTTTATAATTAATCTTGTCATGTCTATAATTGTTGTATTGGTCATTCAACTTCATATTTAATTTCCTATTTACTATTACACGTGCTTCATTCTGTATTTTCTGGTTGGGTATCATTTTTATGGCGGTCTCAGCATTTATTATTTCTCGTGTTATCTTGTGATGATTTTAAAATAGGAAATGTAAAAGGAGAGAAATTGAAAATTTTTAATCACACATTTAAATTAATTTTAAATCCCTTAAATACTTAAAATAATATTTAATAAAGAGATTAACAAGACAAAAAGGAATGCGAGTGCAAAGTAAAGAAACCCTTTAATAATTTACCATGCATCGACATGCGAGTACCGGAATCAACTTGCATACCGGCCCATATACTAAACTAAAAATATTTGTAAATTTGAAATTAAATAAATAATTAAACAACAACATAGTAGTATACTATAATTAATTCTGAAGTAAAGCGTAGCTTTGGATAAATATAATGTCAAACATTAATACCGTAAATATCAAATAAATGTGGAACTACTTTTATGATGAAGAGTAATCTACGCGAGGTTACAAATCTGCCCCTTAACTAAGCCCACTTGAAATGGAGCGGTCAAGCCATAAGCTGCGCGCAGCAGTAATGTGGAACGTTAAAAATAGTTTGTTCCCGAAAGTGATTAATTGCGTCAGTTAAGACATAGTATCATTTCTTTACACTATTAAACAATATGTAGTGTTAATATAGTTGAACCGCAATTCATATAAATATGTAGTAAACGAGTAAGAAAGAATAATGAAAATTGAGCGCCTATGACAACTCTACAAAAATCTTAAATTATAAAACTTATGTAATTAAAACTGTGGTAAGAACATAATGCGAAGTGCAACAAATAAACAATCATGTGAAGTGGATACAGGTGAATAAAACTTTTGTGTTAATCATTCAAATCAATTAGCTGTTACTACCAGTTATCAAAGAGCAGTGAACCAGGACCTACGATGATCTAAAAGACTTCAGGACTACACCATCACCGGATACGAAGATAACGAAAGATACCTGACCTACATGAAACATGCTGCAACCGAGGACTGGAATAACGAGGAGTTGGAGGATATCACAGGTGACACGGAGGCATGCCTTCCGTGGTTATGAAATACTAAATACTATATACAACAAAAGACAATTAAATTAACACCTTTAAGACATTTTAATTACTGACAGTAATTGTGTTTTTTATTCTTGGTAAAAGAGTTAAAGCTCTAAACTGTAAAGCCTTATTGTTTAAAAAGGGAAATAAGTCCATTCTTCTAATGGCACCACTTCAAGATAATATATGGATATGTGACCATTCTTAATATACCTTTACAAGTCCCGCATCTGTGGAAAAGTTAAACAGATGTACATCTATATTTTGAGGGCCCTTGTAATTGAACAAAACATAAAATCATTTTGTAAACTATTGATACACTAATGTTGATAACCATAAGTAAAGATGCTAATATCATTATGTAATAAAGAGATGTCATGGTCCAACAAAGATGAGTGAATAAGTCTACAAACCCCTGCCAAATCTCCTTAATTTTCGAGATCCTATTTTACATTTGTTTACTTTCAGTTAATTATGATTTTGTTAAGAGTATGGCAGCCTGTTTAATTGACCTGAGCCAATTAACCAGGTTTCCAATTCTTGGATTTCGTTGTCCATGACGTGTCCGTTACTTAACTAAATATCACTATAATATTGACGACTCGGAACACTAAGTTTTTTATAAGTAAAAACGTAAAGTTTTACCTTACAGCCTAAACCGGCTTTCACCTATAGAAGGCTTCATCAGAGGCTGTCGTAAGCTTACGACACTTACGACAGCCTCTGATGAAGCCTTCTATAGGTGAAAGCCGGTTTAGGCTGTAAGGTAAAACTTTACGTTTTTACTTATAAAAAACTTAGTGTTCCGAGTCGTCAATATTATAATGATATTCAGGTTTCCGATGTTATAACGAAGAGACGTTATAAAATGCGCCACTCTGCTTTCTTATGAGATAATTGTGTATGTCGTGGGACATATAAAATGCGCCACTCTGCTGCTTTGTTTTGTAGCAAAAATAAAATACGTTACTCTGCGTTTGTCAGTTAATATTTTGTAGAATTATTCACTCTGTCAGGTTAACTACCATGTTAATTTCAAATACGCAAAAGGAAAGAATTGAAGTAAGTAAAATCAAAATTAGTATAGAGTGTTTTATAATCATTATGCGGCGTAATAATATAATATAATAACAATGATATATAGGTTAAGGATATTTAAATATAAAATAAAAAAATTATTTAAATGTAATAAGCCCAGGTCTGTGCCTGTCAAAAATTTCAGTCACCAACGTGTCGGTTTGACAACAATCTCAGACCGGTAAATTTCCTGTTCTCGCCTGTACGGAACTGTCCTTGTCACCCTCTGCCACATTGAATTACACAATACACCACCTCCTCTATTGTTATAACAAGCGTGTGTCGTCTTGTGCCAGTAACAACAACATTTAAACAAAGTAAAATAAAATCGAGTTAAATAAAACAAGTGTACTAATTGATTTTATGGAATGATCCATCACTAAGTAAACGAACGAGTTCTAAACAAATAAAAAACCGTTTCTTAAATCCGACCAAAAAAAAAAAAAAAAAAAATAATAAGTCATTTAAATAAAATCTGAATAGTATTTTAAATTAAACTAAAGTGTAGTAGTAATATAAGTAAAACGCAAAATAATAAAAGAATATTTAAATGGCGTAAACACTCGGTCGTGGCCTGTTCAAAAAATAATTCGCAAGCTTGTCAGTATACGACAAACTCGTTCGTGCAGGAAATAATCGTGTTTAGTATTGTAGTAAGCCACGAGGAACTGCTGCCTAGGTAAACAATAGTAAACCACCCCGTGTGTAATACAATGCACCTTGTGTAAAGTGTTTGACCCCTCTTGCATTGTAACAGCTGATTGTTGAAAATAAAATAAAGGTTCCTATTCGTGAAATTCCGCTTGTCTCAGTAGTATAAGATATTAGAATTAGAAATAATCTAGGGTTGAGTATGGGATCAACTTTAGATTACAATAGTATAATTAAGAGATATAGAGATAAGTACGTAACAAAGTCACAACGGCGCCGCACTGGAAAAGGGTAATGAAAGAGCAGAAAAATAACTACTTGAGTTAGAGTATGCTAACAAAATCAGTCGGGCCACGATATTGTGAAGTTACGAAAATTAGGAGTAATAAATAAGATTATGTTAGCAATTAAGAAACGAGAGAAAGGGAACTTCACGAAAAAAAGAAAACGAGTACAGTAAAGCACCGATTATCCGCGGAATTAGGTGGCAAGGGTACCGCGGATTGTGAAAATCGCAGATAACCCGAAAAAAGACTAAAAATGAGGTGTCAACACGAAAAAATATTTCAGCATAAAAACTATGTTTTATTGTACAAAAAACATAATATGTAAAACTTTTAAAATATGTACAGTACAGCAGAAACCTTTGCTCTACGTCTAAATCACAAAAATAAAGAACAGTAAACAGTTTCCGATGTTATAACGAAGAGACGTTATAAAATGCGCCACTCTGCTTTCTTATGAGATAATTGTGTACGTCGTGGCACATATAAAATGCGCCACTCTGCTGCTTTGTTTGTAGCAAAAATAAAATACGTTACTCTGTGTTTGTCAGTTAATATTTTGTAGAATTATTCACTCTGTCAGGTTAACTACCATGTTAATTTCAAATACGCAAAAGGAAAGAATTGAAGTAAGTAAAATCAAAATTAGTATAGAGTGTTTTATAATCATTATGCGGCGTAATAATATAATATAATAACAATGATATATAGGTTAAGGATATTTAAATATAATATAAAAAATTATTTAAATGTAATAAGCCCATGTCTGTGCCTGTCAAAAAATTCAGTCACCAACGTGTCAGTTTGACAACAATCTCAGACCGGTAAATTTCCTGTTCTCACCTGTACAGAACTGTCCTATTATATATATATATATATATATATATATATATATATATAATAGTATGTTTTTCTTTTTTTTTATAGTTATAAAAAAATGAAAAACATACTATTATTATTATAAATATTTATATATAAATATATATTAATATATTATAACTATATATTTATATAATATATATAATTTAATATAATATATATTTTAACTATAATATATATTTTATAACTATAAAAAAAAAAGAAAAACATACTATTATATATATTGTAACGTACCGCTTTGAGGTACAGTAGAGTTAATTTATACGCCCCACGTTGTTAGCGTCAAATTTGTAACGTCCTGCTTTTTCCGTGAGGTGTTATGGAAGTGTTATTATATGCCTCACGCAGTATGCGTCACTTCTGAATTATACTAACTGATGTTATCAAAAGTATAAATAAAGGATTTTTGTTTATTTTGTTTTACTCCATCTGAAGAGAAATCGAGAGTGTGTGATTTGTGGTCAAGGAGGGAAGTTGTTCAGCCTTATGCAGAAGAGAGAGTAAGTATCATTATTTCCACTCAGTTGAGACGATTTCTTCTGTTTGTTGTGCTGAAATTTTTTATAACTACCCACTACAATAAATTAGAACACTTTAATATTCAATATTAATTTTCAATAATATTGCTTTATTGATTATTGACTTTTGTCTCCTGCCATCAAAATATAGGTATCACAATTAATCGTATTTAAAAAAAACATCATCTCGACTTTACCGAGTAAACATAGATCTGTCTAAGGAGCAAAACATATATGTTGTTATTTACCCAATATTACGCTATAATAAAAAACATCAATTATTACATAATTCTTAATAATTCCCCAGGGTTCAGGGTGAGTTCTTTGTGTTATGAGAGTGTCAGAAATGGATAATTGCTACGCTTTACAAATACCGAAAAATTAATAAATAATTTTGTTTATTTTTCATGTAGTACGTAGTTCCCGGAATTGCCGTAAGAGAGCAGTGTATATTTGTTTACTTTGAAAAAACATATGATCAAATGATTATTTTTTGTTCTATTTCACCGTTTAAAACGAGTTTTCTTCTGGAATTATTACGAAAAAATGTTTATATTACCTCGCTCTGAATGGTTCTTACTGGATTGCCGCTTTTCTGTGATGAGGTCCGTCTTGCGTTATTTCCTTTTCGTTTGGAGTATTTTCCAATTGTCCACGGGAACTAGGCCGAACGATGTTGGATCCTCAGAAGGTTTTCATCCACTGTTTATTAATGTATATTACCATTTAATTTGGATTAACCAGGTATAATTAGATAGTGGTCACTCTGTTTATTGATCTTGCATTACTTTCAACTCCTCCAACGTCCAAAAAAGGTTATTTTCTATAATTTTTGTCGCCTCGTTTCTTCAACTCTCCGGTTTTGTTCAAAATTTTTATATCTTATTAACAATACTTGTTATTTTTCATCACTCTTAGTAACACATAGTATTTTTATTATGCAGGCAGTTTGTAATTATTATAAATTTATATTTTATTTATGGAAATATAATTCCTTTCCATTCCGGTTTCTTTACTAATTTAATTTACATAATACGTTTTGGTTAATTTTTTTATGACATTGTATATAAGTATTTTATCATTTTATTATCCTTAAATAAATTTATATATTATTTATTTAGTCTCGAATAGTATTCATACCCGGCACTACTTCCTGTTGCCATTCCCTTCATAGGATTATTTTAATTTTTTATTATCATTTGTTATTTAAATTTTTATATCCTTTAAAACTAACCCTGGGTTATCCTATATTACAACACAAATATTTTAACAAATACAACATTAACTTAGGTATAACAAGTGGTTGTCCATACACTATAAATTACAATAAATAAATAAAATTACAAAAATCAATCAATATTATTACATCCTACTTCCATAGTTTTATCCTTTCCAAAACATACAGCACAGTTTGGTAATACATTACTTTCACTTTTGTTTTTTCACCTCAATGGGTACACTAGAACTCACTTCGCACTGTATACCACTCGTATTGTTTATCATGTTGAGTGATATAATTAAATTTTGAGCGAGCTTTAGTTTACCCATTTCTGACTTTTATTACCATGAGTTACTTTATTGGGACCGGGTTATGTAACGTTACATAAAGCCCCCCCCCCCACTAGAACAAATTTATTTTAGTTCCACTTGTTGATAGAAATAAATTGATGATTGGTTCAAGTCTTGTAATGGTCTTGACTTTGTTTTCATAATAGTGTTTCATTTCCGACTGATTATACACTGACTGGTAGTTCAGACTTGTGGTAATTGCTGTTTTCTTACTTTACTCTCTCTCTCTCTTGGAGGCAAATTCATCAATTATTTCTCTGGGTAGTGGTACTTCCACATTTTATTTGATAAGGACTGGTCACACTAATCATATTAATCTTGTTATAACACTCATTTCTATTTACTTTTATATACTCGCTTTATCAATTAAGCATCGGTCTGCTATCTTCCTTCTATTTTCTTCATTTATACTTCTGGAATCTAATATCACTCTTTTCAGCTATTTTATAATTATTATCCCTTAAATATTCAATTTCCCTAACATTTTTCCCTATCTTGTGCGGTGGTTCCAGTCGGGTGGCCACTCTGGGTCCATACACCGCTGTCCATCCTTACACCTTCTGAGACCAGGGGAACATCATCCCTGCTCATAAAAATTATTGCCGGAACATTTCTACGGTCAATACATAAAAATAAAAAAAATTATAAGTAGTAGTCAATTAGCGACTAGTACCAAACACTTTTGGGATTCTTCATACTGTAGCTGTTTGTATTTATTTATATATTTCTTCTTCTCCTTGATTCCCTCTTCTTTTCCATTGACTAATAGCATATAACATCATTGATAGGCCTTATGTTAAAATTCTTTTGACTTTACTTCTTGTGACATATTTCTCCGTATCATTTCTACTTATATAATCTTCAATTCCGAGAAATTCTAATTATTGTATTAATTATCATCCTCCTTCAGTTTCATTGGAGTCATTAAATTATTCGTTATTCTTCTTATTGTACCTTCTTATCTGAGAACATTACCATTAATTGTTTATTTATTTATTCTTCTTTTGTTACCATCAAAATATTATTTTTCCTATTATTTCAGTTTAAATCAGTTATTTATAATTAATTTATATAATCTGCTCTTATTTTTATTAAATTATATGGTTTCAAAATAACTTGAGTAAGATGTCCTTACATGCTTTTAGAATTTTGGGGTTTTTAGTCTACAATGGGTTGCTTGGTCCTGTATCCATAAAATCCGTCCCTTTTTTCTGGTTTGTTTGGAGTCTGTTTAACCGTGGTCCATTATTTCAGGTACTCCATGTTCTCGGATTGCTGGGGTGTTCGTAATTAATTCTCTCCTTGATAATCTTCTTACCATCCGGCTCTCCCACTTTGCTGCTATGAAACTTTCACTTAAGTACCGGTCTTCCGTCATAATTTGTTCCTTTTTAACTAATAAGTATTGTACCTCCTCTAACATAACATAGTTGATCATATTTAATCTCATTTCATTCCCTTTTACCTCTGGATTATTTGCCAAATATTTGAATGTTGTCTTCCGTCTTGAAGATACGGCTGATATTGTCTGATACACTTCCATCGTTGACACATTTAACTGGGATGTAAACTTAATTAACTCCCTCTGTTCATTAATTGGAAGGTTGAATACATGAATTAATCCACCTGTAATCATCTCCCATTCTTCCTTGGTATTTATTATTCTCCTTCTACATGTTTTTATTATTTTCTTGGTCTTCTTTTCCACTGTTTGAACATCCTTTTTGTTGTGGCTATTTTTATTTTCAGATGGCATTACACCTTGGTATTCCATAATTTCTATTTCCTTCCTACTCTCTTCAGTATTCTGACTTATTTTAATACCTTCTGAAGTGCTGTCTGATGTTTTATCCACATTCTTGACACTATGGTCCATTTGTTTATTTGTCTCCTCCTTGTATGTATCTGCTTTTTTGATACGCGTATTAACATTTTCAAACTTCTCTCCAAAAGTTTCCCATATCTCCTTATTGAAATTCTCCATTTTACCCTCAAATTGTTTTAAATTCCTATTATTCTCTTCAAATTTTGCATTCATCTCTTCTCTTTGTCCTTCAATAGTTTCTTTTAGTTCATTGTATTGTTCATTCATGGTTTGTTTGATATTTCCATGAATGGTTTCTATTTTTTCATTTAGTTGTTTGACTAAACTTTCCTGAATGCTATCTATTTTCTCATTGGTCTGTCTATTTTGTTCCTCCTGTTTCTTAAAATTCTCCTTATTTTCCTCATTGGTTTGCCTCAAGTTTTCACCTATTTTATCAAATTTCTCGTTCAAGGTTTGCTTTGAAGTTTCCTCTTGCTTTCTAAATTGTTCAGCCATAAATCTCATCATGTCTTACCAATTAGGTTCTTCTCTGGCTACCGCTTTGTCTGGTTGATCCCCTTGGGCATCCTCTTCCACTATTTCATTTTCCGTATCCATAACTACTTCGATTTCTTCTGTATCACCTGTCTGTTGGTCCATTTCACTGTCCGTGACTAATTCTATTTCTTGTTCCTGTCCACCTTCTTCAATCTCCTTTTCTTCTGCCCTCTTCTTCGATTGGCCTCGGGTATTAGGCATTTCTTGTTTTCTCATAACTGCCAACGATAATTAGATTTTTTGATATATATTTTTTATTAAATATCAAAATTCTTTTCTAATTACCGCCCTTTTACGTTGAGCGCCAAATCTGTAACGTACCGCTTTGAGGTACAGTAGAGTTAATTTATACGCCCCACGTTGTTAGCGTCAAATTTGTAACGTCCTGCTTTTTCCGTGAGGTGTTATGGAAGTGTTATTATATGCCTCACGCAGTATGCGTCACTTCTGAATTATACTAACTGATGTTATCAAAAGTATAAATAAAGGATTTTTGTTTATTTTGTTTTACTCCATCTGAAGAGAAATCGAGAGTGTGTGATTTGTGGTCAAGGAGGGAAGTTGTTCAGCCTTATGCAGAAGAGAGAGTAAGTATCATTATTTCCACTCAGTTGAGACGATTTCTTCTGTTTGTTGTGCTGAAATTTTTTATAACTACCCACTACAATAAATTAGAACACTTTAATATTCAATATTAATTTTCAATAATATTGCTTTATTGATTATTGACTTTTGTCTCCTGCCATCAAAATATAGGTATCACAATTAATCGTATTTAAAAAAAACATCATCTCGACTTTACCGAGTAAACATAGATCTGTCTAAGGAGCAAAACATATATGTTGTTATTTACCCAATATTACGCTATAATAAAAAACATCAATTATTACATAATTCTTAATAATTCCCCAGGGTTCAGGGTGAGTTCTTTGTGTTATGAGAGTGTCAGAAATGGATAATTGCTACGCTTTACAAATACCGAAAAATTAATAAATAATTTTGTTTATTTTTCATGTAGTACGTAGTTCCCGGAATTGCCGTAAGAGAGCAGTGTATATTTGTTTACTTTGAAAAAACATATGATCAAATGATTATTTTTTGTTCTATTTCACCGTTTAAAACGAGTTTTCTTCTGGAATTATTACGAAAAAATGTTTATATTACCTCGCTCTGAATGGTTCTTACTGGATTGCCGCTTTTCTGTGATGAGGTCCGTCTTGCGTTATTATTTCCTTTTCGTTTGGAGTATTTTCCAATTGTCCACGGGAACTAGGCCGAACGATGTTGGATCCTCAGAAGGTTTTCATCCACTGTTTATTAATGTATATTACCATTTAATTTGGATTAACCAGGTATAATTAGATAGTGGTCACTCTGTTTATTGATCTTGCATTACTTTCAACTCCTCCAACGTCCAAAAAAGGTTATTTTCTATAATTTTTGTCGCCTCGTTTCTTCAACTCTCCGGTTTTGTTCAAAATTTTTATATCTTATTAACAATACTTGTTATTTTTCATCACTCTTAGTAACACATAGTATTTTTATTATGCAGGCAGTTTGTAATTATTATAAATTTATATTTTATTTATGGAAATATAATTCCTTTCCATTCCGGTTTCTTTACTAATTTAATTTACATAATACGTTTTGGTTAATTTTTTTATGACATTGTATATAAGTATTTTATCATTTTATTATCCTTAAATAAATTTATATATTATTTATTTAGTCTCGAATAGTATTCATACCCGGCACTACTTCCTGTTGCCATTCCCTTCATAGGATTATTTTAATTTTTTATTATCATTTGTTATTTAAATTTTTATATCCTTTAAAACTAACCCTGGGTTATCCTATATTACAACACAAATATTTTAACAAATACAACATTAACTTAGGTATAACAAGTGGTTGTCCATACACTATAAATTACAATAAATAAATAAAATTACAAAAATCAATCAATATTATTACATCCTACTTCCATAGTTTTATCCTTTCCAAAACATACAGCACAGTTTGGTAATACATTACTTTCACTTTTGTTTTTTCACCTCAATGGGTACACTAGAACTCACTTCGCACTGTATACCACTCGTATTGTTTATCATGTTGAGTGATATAATTAAATTTTGAGCGAGCTTTAGTTTACCCATTTCTGACTTTTATTACCATGAGTTACTTTATTGGGACCGGGTTATGTAACGTTACAATATATATATATATATATATATATATATATATATATATATACATATATATTATATATGAATATAATAATATAGTAATATTAGCATTAATATTTTTAATTTAACTAAAAACATACTGTATAAAATCATGAATGTTTAAAAACCAGAATTACTCAGATGAGTGAATATTATCGTAAAAGCTCTGATTACAAATGTTTGGTGCCATGATTTATAAATTAATGTAAAAATAAAAAATAAATATACCTCAAAAAAATTCACCAGCCATGAATTCAATTTTCACTGTGAGGAAACATCGATTAAAAATAATACATTTTTGAGTGAATATTGCTTTAAAGGGATTGTTTGACATTTTGGAAAACTATGTTATTTATAAATAGGTAAAAAGAGGAGTTTTATTCTAGCTTGTAAATTAAATATTCAATTATATTACATGCATAACTTTAAATTGATTGAAAATTATCTAAATGATAATTATCCATAGCGCAGTATTAAGTATTATTAATTATTAATTTTAGAAATAATAAATTTATTTATAGAGGACAAAATTCGTGCCAGCAGTTGCGGTTACACGATTCTCTAAATTTAGTTATGTTAGTTTCAGTTAAAAATAAATTAATATTAAGTTTTTTAAATTTTGGTCAAATAATGTATAAATATGTGTTTACTTTTATGTCTGAGAAACTTTTATGTAAAACTAGGATTAGATACCCTATTATTGAAAGTGTAAATAAAATAACTAGATTATTAATAGTTATGGTCTTTAAATTCAAAGAATTTTGCGGTAATTTATCTAATCAGAGGAATCTGTTTTGTAATCGATAATCCACGATAGGTTTTTACTTTATATAAATTTGTATACCTCTGTCAAGAATGCTTTATCAGAATAATTTTCATTTATTTTATTAATAAAATGTCAGGTCAAGGTGCAGTTAATTTTAAAGAAAAAATGGGTTACATTATTATAAAAATGGATTGTTTTCTATAATGAAAATCATGAAATTGGATTTGAAAGTAAATTTATTAAATATAGTTTTTTGAATTTAGGTTCTAAATTATGTACATATCGCCCGTCACTCCCACTATAAAGTGGGATAAGTCGTAACAAAGTAGCTGTACTGGAAAGTGTGGCTAGAGTGCAAATTAGAGCTTAAGGCATATTATTTACACTAATAAAAATTATTGATTTATCAATATAATTTGAATAATAATTTAAATTTATGATTCATTTATTGAGATTATTTTAAATAAAAATAATTATTTAGTTTAAGTACTATTTATGGAAAAAATATTTTTAATTGGACTGTGAAGACTAAACAATAAATATAAAAAAGTAAAATTATAATTTGTACCTTTTGTATCAGGGTTAATTAATCATATATAAAAATTTATTTTTCCCGAATAATGGTGACTTAAGGTTATTTGTTAATTATTGTAGTATAAATATTAATAAAATAATTTTAGTGATGAAACTTTTTTCGAACTATAATATTTCTGGTTTCTTAAGAATTAAATTTAATTTAAAATAAATATTATAACTTATATTTTAATATAAAGTTTATATTTATTTAATTATATTGAGGACAAGCTAAATATAATTTCTATAATATTTTAGGTTTTAGTTAATTAAATAGGCTTGCAATTAGCCTTTTTATGTGAGTAAGTTAAATTTTACTTTTTATTTAAATACATTTAATATATTTTAGGTATATATTAAGAAAATTAAATTAATAAAAATGTTTTTATTAAAATGATTAAATTAGTAAATTACAATAAATTGTATTTAAGAATTAGGCAAATATAATTTTCACCTGTTTACCAAAAACATGTCCTTTAGAAAAATATTAAAGGTCTATTCTGCCCAATGATATTTTAATGGCCGCGGTAAATTGACCGTGCAAAGGTAGCATAATAATTAGTCTTTTAATTGAAGGCTTGTATGAATGAATGGATGAAAAATTTTGTTTTTTAATTAAAATAGATTGAATTTAGAGTTTAAGTAACAAATCTTAAATAAATAAGTGGGACGAGAAGACCCTATAGAATTTTAAATAAATTTATTTTACTAGGATTTAGAATTAACAACTGGAAAAATTATTTTATTTTTTGTTGGGGTGACATTATAATAAATAAAACTTTAAATGAATTTTTCATAAATTAATGTTTGATTGATCCAATTTTTTGATTATAAGATTAAATTACCTTAGGGATAACAGCGTTATTAGTTTGGAGAGTTCATATCGATAAATTAGATTGCGACCTCGATGTTGGATTAAGAAAAGAGTTTAGAGCAAAATCTAAATATTCTAGGTCTGTTCGACCTTTAATTTCTTACATGATCTGAGTTCAAATCGGCGTGAGCCAGGTTGGTTTCTATCTACTGATATATTTTTGATATTAGTACGAAAGGACCATGTCAAATAATTTAATTTATTCTATTTTAGCAAAAAGTGCATTAAATTTAGAATTTAATTATGTAATAATATTACATGTAGAAAATGTTTATAATTACTATTTTAATTACTGCCTTGTTTATTTTAATTGGTGTTGCATTTTTAACTTTGATGGAGCGCAAGATTTTAAGATATATTCAAATTCGTAAGGGTCCAAATAAAGTAGGATTTATTGGTATTTTACAACCATTTTCAGATGCTATTAAGTTGTTCTTAAAAGAAAGAAATATGCCAATGCTATCTAATTATTTAATTTATATAGTTAGACCTGTGTTAGGTTTATTTAATTCTTTATTATTATGAGTTATTTACCCATATTTAATCAATTGTGTTTCATTCAATATGGGTATAATATTTTTTTTTTTTTGCACAAGAAAAGGAGTTTATAGTCTAATAATTACAGGCTGGTCATCAAATTCTAATTACGCTATATTGGGTTGTATTCGATCAATTGCTCAAACTATTTCATATGAAGTCAGCCTTGTACTAATTATTTTGTGCCCTGTTGTAATAATTGAGAGTTTTAATTTAATTGAATTTTATTTTTTTCAACAATTTATATGATTAATATTTCTGTTTTTTCCTTTGAGAATTTGTTGAATTTCATCAGCGATGGCTGAAACTAACCGATCACCATTTGATTTTCTGAGGGAGAATCAGAATTAGTTTCTGGGTTTAATGTTGAATATAGAGGTGCAAGATTTGCATTTATTTTTTTAGCTGAGTATGTTAGAATTATCTTTATAAGTATGATATTTTGTTTAATATTTCTAGGTAGAAAAATTAATTCTTTAGTTTTTCCTATTCAATTAACATTAATTTCATTTTTATTTATTTGAGTTCGAGGTACTTTACCTCGTTATCGTTATGATAGGTTAATATATTTAGCATGAAAATCATATTTACCAGTAAGTTTAAATTTATTGATTTTTTTCATGATTAAATCTATTATTTAATTCATTAAAAATTGTCTTATTATCAAGTTAATAGAATTAATTCTCTTTTCTTTACTTTCAAAATAAATGCTTTATTTATAAGCTAATTAACTAGTTAATTAATTTATCTCAAAAAGACTTAATTACTGGGTCTAAAACAAAATATATAAAATAAATTGTTGTTAAAAATATTCCGATCTTAATATATGGGTATTCAACAGGACAAGCCCCAATCCAAGTTAATAAAACTAGAATAATGAATAAGTATCAAAATAAGATTTGATTAATGGGATAATTTAATAGTCCTATAAATTTTGAATTGTTTATGAAGGGAACAAAAATTAAAATTAAAATTGATATAAATAATGCAATTACTCCTCCTAATTTATTAGGAATAGATCGTAGAATTGCATATGCAAATAAAAAGTATCATTCTGGTTGAATATGTTTTGGAGTAACTAATGGGTTTGCTGGAGTAAAATGATCAGGATCGCTTAATTTATATGGTTCAAGTATAATATAACAAAAAAAAAATAACTAAAATTAATAAAAATCCTAGTATATCTTTAATGGAAAAATAAGGATGGAATGGAATTTTATCATTATTTGAATTAATCTCAAGTGGATTATTTGACCCCATGACATGCAAGAAAATAAGATGCACAATTGTTAATGCTAAAACAATAAATGGTATAATAAAATGGAAAGAATAAAATCGGGTTAATGTCGCATTATCAACAGCAAACCCTCCCCAAATTCAATTCACTGAGGCCGTTCCAAGATATGGAATTGCTGACAATAAATTTGTGATGACTGTTGCTCCTCAAAATGATATTTGACCCCATGGAAGAACATAACCCAGGGAAGCAGTGGCCATTAAAATTAATAAAATGACCACTCCTACAGCTCAAGTTTCAAAATTTTTATATGAACCATAGTATAATCCTCGTCCAACATGTAAATAGACACAGATAAAAAATAATGAAGCTCCATTTGCGTGTGAAATTCGTAATATTCACCCATGGTTAATATCACGACAAATGTGTCTTAATCTATTAAATGCACTTGTTACATCTGCATTATAGTGTATTGACAAAAATAATCCAGTTAAAATTTGAATAATTAAACATATTCCCAATAACGATCCATAATTTCATCAATATGATAAATTTGTAGCTGCTGGTAAGTCAATTAGTGAATTATTGATTATTTTAATTAATGGGTGTGTACGTCGAGTGATGCTTAACATTTGTTAAAATTTTCTTCGTAAAGGAGACAATTTAATTCTGACAATATTCACAACAACAATTAATGTAAATAGAAGATAAATAACTAACATGATAGTTATTATTCCTGACGGAAATATGTATAATTTTTTAATTATAAATCTATCAAATAAATTATTTATTTCCAATAATTTATTAATGCTATCTATTTTAAATCTAACAATATTTATAGTTATAATCAAAATTCAAATAATCGTGTTTGATATTAATAATTTTATTGAAAAGTAAAATTTTTCATTTGAGGCAATTCTTGATATATACATAAATAAAATTAGCATTCCTCCAACAAAAACAAGAAATAAGATATAAGAAAAAAAATAGGAATTTATGTAAAATATACAAATAATTCTAGCAAGCATTGTTTGTATTAATAAAATAGATCCCATTGATATTGGGTGCTTCATAAAAATAAAATTTATTGATAATAGAATTGTAATTGATATTATAATTTTCATACAGAAGATAATTTAATAAAAATGTAAGCTTTGGGTGCTTAAAATGATTTTTTACTCTCTTCTGAAGTTTTAAAATTATTAATTTATCTTAGATTTACAAGATCTAAATTTTTTTTAAACTATTAAAACAAATGAATCTATCACTACCTTTATTATATTTAATTATATTTATATCGGGCATTATTTCATTATGCTTAAATCGAAAACATATCATAATAAGTTTATTAAGATTAGAATTAATAATTTTAAGATTATTTTGTATATTTTCTGCATTTCTATCAATTGAATTAAATGATATATATATATATATATTTTAATAGTTTTGTTAACATTTAGTGTTTGTGAAGGAGTTGTAGGATTGTCAAGATTGATCAATCTAATTCGATCACATGGTAATGATCAGTTATTATCAATATCTTTAAAAACATGTTAAAATTGATTTTATTTTCATTATTTTTGATCCTTTTATTATTTAACATATGATTATTAAGAAATATATTAATTCTTTTAATACTATTTATCATCTTATTCTTCAGAAAAGATTTAATTATACTAAGATATAATATATATATAGATAATATTTCATACGGGCTAATTATTCTTACAATTTGAATTACTTTCTTAATAATTAATTCTAGTCCTTTATATAAATATAATAATGTAAATTTATTTTTATTTATAGTGTTATTATTAATAACATTATTAGTTTTATCATTTTGTTCATACAACATTATGATATTTTATATCTATTTTGAGACTAGTTTAATCCCTACTATGATTATTATCATAGGATGGGGGTATCAACCTGAACGAGTAAATGCTAGATATTACTTGTTGTTTTATACTTTATTTGCATCTCTTCCCATGTTAGTTTCAATTATATATATATATATATATATATATATATATATATATATAGAAATAATATGACTAACATTATAATGTTAATGAGATCAAATAATAAGTTTATCTATTTAGGGATAATATTAGCATTTATAATTAAGGTTCCATTATTTATGTTTCATTTTTGATTACCAAAAGCTCATGTTGAAGCACCTGTTTCTGGTTCTATAATTTTGGCTGGAATTCTTTTAAAATTGGGAACTTATGGTTTAATTCGTGTTATATATATTATGCCAGTAATATTTAGTAATTATAGATTTATTTGGATTTCTATTTCATTAATAGGGGGAATTATAATTAGATTATCTTGTATAATGCAAATTGATATAAAATCTATAATCGCATATTCTTCTGTAGCTCACATAAGATTAGTTATTGGAGGAATTATGACAATAAATATATGAGGTATAGCCGGAGCATATTTTATAATAATTGGACATGGTTTATGTTCATCTGCTTTATTTTGCTTAGCAAATATTTCTTATGAACTCTTAGTGCGTAGGCTTTCACGGCCGGTGTCATTACGATTATTCGCTAAAACTTCCGGGCTGAAAGGCCGTGGTCGATTGCTTAAGTTTCTGCTAAACGTTTCGGCCGCACCACCGGTGGCCATCTTCAGTAGCAAAAGAAAAGTGTTCAATAGATGATATGCCGAACACGTCTCCCAATGGACTGGGAACAAGCAACAGTGAGTACCTGCTACGATGCCTCTATTTATAACATTTTGTCCGCTTCAGGTGTATCGCACGGACCAATGAGAAGCCAGCTCATCATACTCAATTCTGATTGGCCATGGAAAATAGACCATGCCAGACACTATTTAAGGAGATGCTTTCTCCTCGGCGGTTCATAGCGACGGACGCATTCTTATGAATATGGATGGACTCCAGATGCAGGCGAGTGAAGTAACCCCGGACAGAAGACAACACGCGGGCTTCATCAAACATCACCCGGTGATCGTCGTGGGACAGAGCGTGTTCAGCAACCGCGGACTTCTCCGGCTGGCCCAGGCGGCAGTATCTCCGATGCTCAGAGAGGCGCGTCCGGACACTACGCTTCGTGGTGCCTATGTAGACCTGGCCACACGTACAAGGAAAACTGTACACCCCGCACGACGAGAGTGGATCCCTGGCGTCTTTCACCGGTCGCAGGAACTGTTGGATCTTTTTGGTTGGCTTAAAGATTGTCCTGACGCCCCGCTTACTCAGCAACCTGCCGATGCGATCAGTCACGCCACGGATGTAGGGCAAGACAGCAGAGCCAACAACCTCAGGCAACTCCGACTGGTCCGGCCTACCAGATCTTCTCGGCCGGGCAGCTCTCCTAACCTCCGCAGCAGAATAGCCGTTGGACTGCAGTGCTGTCTCGAGATGCCGAAACTCATCTTCGAGATACTGGTGCTCACAGATTCTTTTTGCCCGGTCTACCAGAGTCTTCAGCACCGCCCTCTTCTGCCTAGGATGATGATTGGAGGTCTTGTGCAGATATCTGTCGGTGTGCGTTGGCTTCCTATAAACTTTATGTCCCAAGCTGCCATCGGTCCTTTTCAGGACCAACACATCCAGAAAAGCCAATTGATCACCACTCTCGCGCTCCATCGTAAACTGTATGCGCGGGTGTACAGCGTTCAGATGTCCAAGGAAGCGTTCCAACTCCTCATCCCCATGGCTCCAGACCACGAAAGTGTCGTCCACATACCGCAACCAACACTTCGGCTTCAGAGGCGCAGATGAAATTGCCAACTCTTCAAATCTCTCCATATAGAAGTTTGCAACCACAGGGCTGAGAGGACTTCCCATAGCAACGCCATCCAACTGTTCATAGAAGCCGCCATTCCACTGGAAGTAGGTCGTTGTTAGGACCTGCCGGAACAAAGCAGTGATGTCCGCCGAGAACAGGTCACCCAAATACCCCAAGACCTCCTGAACAGGGACCATGGTGAAAAGGGAGACCACATCAAAACTCACGAGAACATCGCCAGGCTCCAGCACCAACTCCCGGATCCTCCGAAGGAAATCAGAAGAGTCCCGGACGAAAGAATCCGTCTGCCCGATGTGCGGCTTGAGCAATCCAGTGAGGTGCTTTGCCAAGGTGTAAGTCGGCGAGCCAATAGCACTGACGATGGGCCTCAGCGGCGGATAAGGGGAGTGCCACTGTGGTCTTGAACACCGAAGACTACCAGCGGAAGATTGAAGGTTTGTTAGATCCGGCCACTTATCGGAGGCTGAACAAAGATCCGACTACAACTGTTTTGAGAAAAACGGATTCTTTGATTAAGCAATCTTCTCTGGCGCCTGATGTGAAGACGGCCGTCCGGTGTTCGGCGGCCCTTCCCCCTCGTCTCTATGGTTTACCCAAGATCCACAGGGAAGACGTTCCGCTGAGGCCCATCGTCAGTGCTATTGGCTCGCCGACTTACACCTTGGCAAAGCACCTCACTGGATTGCTCAAGCCGCACATCGGGCAGACGGATTCTTTCGTCCGGGACTCTTCTGATTTCCTTCGGAGGATCCGGGAGTTGGTGCTGGAGCCTGGCGATGTTCTCGTGAGTTTTGATGTGGTCTCCCTTTTCACCATGGTCCCTGTTCAGGAGGTCTTGGGGTATTTGGGTGACCTGTTCTCGGCGGACATCACTGCTTTGTTCCGGCAGGTCCTAACAACGACCTACTTCCAGTGGAATGGCGGCTTCTATGAACAGTTGGATGGCGTTGCCATGGGAAGTCCTCTCAGCCCTGTGGTTGCAAACTTCTATATGGAGAGATTTGAAGAGTTGGCAATTTCATCTGCGCCTCTGAAGCCGAAGTGTTGGTTGCGGTATGTGGACGACACTTTCGTGGTCTGGAGCCATGGGGATGAGGAGTTGGAACGCTTCCTTGGACATCTGAACGCTGTACACCCGCGCATACAGTTTACGATGGAGCGCGAGAGTGGTGATCAATTGGCTTTTCTGGATGTGTTGGTCCTGAAAAGGACCGATGGCAGCTTGGGACATAAAGTTTATAGGAAGCCAACGCACACCGACAGATATCTGCACAAGACCTCCAATCATCATCCTAGGCAGAAGAGGGCGGTGCTGAAGACTCTGGTAGACCGGGCAAAAAGAATCTGTGAGCACCAGTATCTCGAAGATGAGTTTCGGCATCTCGAGACAGCACTGCAGTCCAACGGCTATTCTGCTGCGGAGGTTAGGAGAGCTGCCCGGCCGAGAAGATCTGGTAGGCCGGACCAGTCGGAGTTGCCTGAGGTTGTTGGCTCTGCTGTCTTGCCCTACATCCGTGGCGTGACTGATCGCATCGGCAGGTTGCTGAGTAAGCGGGGCGTCAGGACGATCTTTAAGCCAACCAAAAAGATCCAACAGTTCCTGCGACCGGTGAAAGACGCCAGGGATCCACTCTCGTCGTGCGGGGTGTACAGTTTTCCTTGTACGTGTGGCCAGGTCTACATAGGCACCACGAAGCGTAGTGTCCGGACACGCCTCTCTGAGCATCGGAGATACTGCCGCCTGGGCCAGCCGGAGAAGTCCGCGGTTGCTGAACACGCTCTGTCCCACGACGATCACCGGGTGATGTTTGATGAAGCCCGCGTGTTGTCTTCTGTCCGGGGTTACTTCACTCGCCTGCATCTGGAGTCCATCCATATTCATAAGAATGCGTCCGTCGCTATGAACCGCCGAGGAGAAAGCATCTCCTTAAATAGTGTCTGGCATGGTCTATTTTCCATGGCCAATCAGAATTGAGTATGACGAGCTGGCTTCTCATTGGTCCGTGCGATACACCTGAAGCGGACAAAATGTTATAAATAGAGGCATCGTAGCAGGTACTCACTGTTGCTTGTTCCCAGTCCATTGGGAGACGTGTTCGGCGTATCATCTATCGAACACTTTTCTTTTGCTACTGAAGATGGCCACCGGTGGTGCGGCCGAAACGTTTAGCAGAAACTTAAGCAATCGACCACGGCCTTTCAGCCCGGAAGTTTTAGTGAATAATCGTATTTCTTATGAACGTTCGGGAAGACGTAGAATCCTAATCAATAAAGGAATATTAAGATTTATGCCTTCAATAACTCTCATATGATTTTTAATATCTTCTAGAAATATTTCATGTCCTCCAACAATTAGTCTAGCAGGAGAAATTATAATTTTAAATAGATTAATGTCTTGAAATTCATTATGTATAGTTTTCTTGTCTTTTTCTTCATTTTTATCAGCTTGTTATAGTTTATATTTATATTCTCATACTCAACATGGAATAATTTTCTCGGGCTGTTACTCCTTCAATTCTGGAAACGTACGTGAATTTTTTTTAATTATAATACATTGGATTCCCTTAAATTTAATTATCTTGAAATTAACATTGTTAATATAATTCAATTAGTTTAAAATAAAACATTAAATTGTGGATTTAAAAATATAAATTTATATTGGATCATTACTAAAAATAAACTTAATACATATATTTTCTTAATTTTATTAATTATAAGATTAATAATATTAATTTTATCAATAAATATAATTATTCTTGATTATGCAATTATAATAGAATGACTAATTATTACAGTTAATTCATGTAATATTTATATAACATTAATTTTTGATTTTATATCAACTTTATTTCTTTCAACTGTTATATTTATTTCATCAATAGTTATATTATATAGAGGTGTATATATAATAAGTGATAAATATATTAATCGATTTATTTATATTATTATAATATTTGTGATGTCAATAATATTATTAATTATTAGACCTAATATAGTAAGTATTCTTATTGGATGAGATGGACTAGGGTTAGTGTCATATTGTTTAGTTGTTTATTATCAAAATTTAAATTCTAGAAATGCTGGAATATTAATGGCATTAATAAATCGTATTGGGGATGTTATAATCCTTTTATTAATTGCATGAATGATAAATTTTGAATCTTGAAATTTTATATCTTTTATTAATAAAATAATAATGAGTCCAATAATTATGCTAGTTATTATTGCAGGATTTACAAAAAGAGCTCAAATTCCATTTTCTTCATGACTTCCAGCAGCTATGGCTGCTCCAACTCCAGTATCGGCCCTTGTTCACTCATCAACATTAGTTACTGCAGGAGTATATCTAATTATTCGATTCAGAAATTTAATTATATCATTTAATTTAATTCAAGTATTTTTAATGCTATCAGTACTAACAATAATTATATCAGGGCTAGCTGCAAATTTTGAATTTGACTTAAAAAAAATTATTGCATTATCAACTTTAAGACAATTAGGAATTATAATATCAATTTTAATATTTGGCTATCCAATATTATCTTTTTTTCATCTTATTATTCATGCTCTATTTAAGGCATCACTTTTTTTATGTGCTGGGGTATTGATTCATAGATTAATAAATAATTAAGATATTCGTATAATGGGGTGTATAAGTTATAATATACCAATAACTAGAACATTAATAAATATTGCTAATTTATCATTATGTGGAATACCCTTTATGAGAGGGTTTTATTCAAAAGATTTGATTATAGAAATAATATGCTCCAGAAATATTAACTTTTTAATTTTATTATTAATGTATATTGGAATTGGAATAACATCTTTTTATTCTGCCCGATTAACATATTTTTCAATAAGTATAAATTTTAGTTATTATAATTTTAGTTCACAAAACGAATCATTTAATAATATATTAAAGAGAATTATGATTTTATCTATTTATTCAATTTTATCAGGGTCTATATTTAGATGAATCATGTTTAATAATCCTACAAGAATTATCCTTCCCATTGAAGGAAAGATAATAGCAATGGCTCTATCTTTTCTAGGATTATTAATTGGATATGAAATATCTATGTTTTCATCTATAGTAAAGAAATTTACAAGAGAGTTTGTAAGTTCCATATGATTTTTAAAACAACTATCAACCGTTCATACTCAATTTCTTTTTTTAAAAAATTCATTTATATTTCAAAAATCAATTGATTTGGGATGGGGAGAAAAAATTGGACCTCAAGGTATGATTGAATTAATAAAATTAATCATAATATTTAATATTAATATAAGAAAAAATAATTTCAAAATTCAAATAATAACATTTATTGCTTGATTTTTAATTATTATATATTTAAATAGCTTAAGCATTAGAGCATAATATTGAAGATATTAAGGTAATAAATATTTTTAAATATTTATAAGGTTTCCCCTCTCTTTTCAATGAAAATGAAATGTTTTATAAACTTTATAAATAAGGAAAAAACGGAGTTTAACCGCTTTAAAAGCTAGTTAGCAGCTGCTTTTATTCCTATTTCCTTTTAATTGGAAATTATATGTTCAATAACTTTATTAACAATAAAGTGCCTTATTTTTGGCTTCAATTAATAAGCAAAGGAACAAAGATTCTTTTTTTAGGTCGAAACTAAATGTATTTATTACTTCATTGCTTTTAAGAATGGCTAATATGAGCACCTATTGATTGCAATTCAATAATTATGGTTAAATACATCCCTATTAAATTCAATTTAACATACTATTTTTTCATTCATGATATAAGCCCAACATTAAAAATAATAAAAATAACAATATTACTAAGTAAATTTCAATAATGTTAATAGTTGTTATTACAATAACCATGGGCATAATAATTACTAATTCAACATCAAAAATAAGGAAAATGACTGCAATTATAAAAAAATGTCTTGAAAAAGGAATTCGAGATGACTCAAAAGGATCAAATCCACACTCAAATGGAGATGACTTTTCACGATCAATAATTGATTTTGTTGACACAAAATATAAAAAAGTTATTAAAGTAAATAAAATTAATAATATCATAATACAGTAACCTACAACATTGAAAATTATTCTATTTAAAAATTAATCCTTTTAATTGGAAGTTAAATATACTTATATACTAACAGAATATTTATCTACCTCATCAGTAAATTGATACATATAAAAATAGTCAAACAATATCGACAAAATGTCAATACCAAGCAGCTGCTTCAAAACCAAAATGATGAGTTCTAGAGAAATGAAATTTCAATTGACGCAATAAACAGATTATAATGAATGTTCTTCCAATAATAACATGGATCCCATGAAATCCTGTTGATACAAAAAATGTTGATCCGTATACAGAATCTGAAATACAAAACGATGATTCAAAATATTCATATATTTGAAGAATAGTAAAATATACTCCCAATATTAAAGTTAACAGAATACCATAGATAGATTCATCATGTTTACTTTCTATTATGGAATGATGAGCTCACGTAATTGTTACCCCAGAACACAATAAAATTATAGTATTTAATAAAGGGATTTGTATTGGATTAAAGGGCATAATTCCAGTAGGAGGCCAATTTATCCCAGTTTCTATAACAGGTCTTAATCTTCTATGAAAAAATCCCCAAAAGAAAGAAATAAAAAAGAAAATCTCTGACACAATAAATAAAATCATTCCTAATTTTAAACCTCTCACTACAATTATTGTGTGAAGTCCTATAAACGTTCCTTCGCGCGAAATATCACGTCATCATTGAATTATAGTTAAAATCAAAATTAAAAATCCAAAAAATAATAAAATAAAATTTTGTATATAAAATATTATTACTATACCAGAAACAAAAGTCAGAGCCCCAATTGAACCCGTTAAGGGTCATGGTCTACAGTCAACTAAATGATATGGGTGATTATTCATTAAGATACTTCTCTATAATACAGAGTTCTTAGAACTGTAAAAACATAAGATTGAATCACACAAACTGCTGATTCAAATAATTTAATAATATCTGAATTAAAATAATTAGATTTATATAAATTTCTAAATTAGTTGATCTGTTTCCTAATAATGTTATTAATAAATGGCCAGCAATTATATTTGCTGTTAGACGGACAGCCAAAGACCCCGGTCGAATTAAATTTCTGACAGTTTCAATACATACTATAAAAAAGGTATTAAAATTATTGGAGTTCCTATTGGAACTAAATGACAAAACATATGATTTGTATTGTTCAAAAATCCAAATAAAATAAAAGTCAACCAAAGAGGAAGAGCTAAGCTAAGAGAAAATACTAAATGTCTTGATCTAGTGAAAATATATGGAAACAATCCAAGAAAATTATTGAATAGAATGAAAATAAATAAAGAACAAAATAATAACGATCTACCAAAAGACCCTGAACTTATTAATAAATTTAATTCAAAACTTATTGTATTTAAAGCTTTATTAATAGAAATTATATAACGACTGGGGATATATCAAAACCCTATAGGTATAAATAATAATAAAATTAATGAGCTTAATCAATTTAATGAAAATACCCCTGTTGATGGATCAAAAGTTGAAAATAAATTTGTTATCATAATCAGTTATATAAATTATTAAAATTATCAGTTAAATTTATCCTTGGAATTTTTATAAAAGAAAAATAAATAAAAGTTATAATTAAAATAACAATTAACAAAAAAAAGAAAAACAGGAAACATCAATTTATTGGAGATATTTGTGGAATAGAAAAATACTATTCTTAGTTTTTTGAATCTGACAGATTGATGTTTTATAATAAACTAACTTTTCGTCATTAAAAGTAATCGTTAGTTACTATAAATTGGTTTAAGAGACCATCACTTACTTTCAGTCACTTAATGAATAGCTCATTAATCAATTAATAAAACAATTTATATCAACTCTTTCAATAACAATAGGCATGAATCTATGATTTGCTCCACAAATTTCAGAACATTGACCAAATGACATACCAGGTCGATTAATAAATATTCTTGCTTGATTTAATCGACCAGGTACGGCATCTACTTTAATTCTCATAGATGGCATAGCTCATGAATGAATAACATCAAATGATGAAATCAATAATCGAATTTGAGTACTAAAAGGTAAAATCGTTCGATTATCTACTTCTAATAAACGGAACTCTCTAATTGATATTTCATTCTGAGATTTTATATAGGAATCAAACTCAATATTTAAAAAATCTGAATATTCGTATGATCAATATCATTGATGACCAATAATTTTTAAAGTTATTAAAGGCTTATTAATTTCATCCAATAAGTATAATAATCGTAAGGATGGAAATGCAATAAAAATTAAAGTTAAAGCTGGAAGAAGTGTTAAAAAAAATTCAATTAACTGTCCCTCTAATAAAAGTCGATTAACAATATTATTAAATATGATAACTGTTATTATATAAGTAACAATTGAAGTAATAATAATTAAAATAGTTAAAGTATGATCATGAAAAAATATTAATTGTTCTATTAATGGTGATATAGCATCTTGCATATTAACATAAGATCAATTAGAAATTTCTAACAAAAATTATTTTATATATGAATCTTAAATTCATCGCACTTCATCTGCCATATTAGAATTGAACTAATAATGGAATCTCACTATATGAGTGCTCAGACGGAGGAAGTTTATGTAATCATTCAATGGAGGAATTTATATTAGTCGAATATAAAATCAATCGATGTGAAATAAATCTTTCTCAAATAATAAACAATAAAAATAAAATTCCAATAAATGAAATTCTTCTTCCAATAGAAGATATAATATTTCATGATATAAATGCATCAGGATAATCTGAATACCGACGTGGCATACCTCTCAATCCTAAAAAATGTTGGGGGAAAAAAGTTAAATTTACCCCAACAAACATAATCAAAAAATGAATTTTTAATCAATTAGAATTTAAAGATAATCCAGTAAATAAGGGATATCAATGAATAAATCTTCCTAAAATTGCAAATACTGCGCCTATTGATAACACGTAATGAAAATGGGCCACAACATAATATGTATCATGCAATACAATATCAATTGATGAATTAGCTAAAATCACTCCAGTCAATCCACCAATAGTAAAAAGAAAAACAAACCCTACTGCTCATAAAATTGAAGGTATCTTGATTTTAACTCCTCTCAAAGTTGCTAGTCATCTAAAAACTTTAATTCCAGTTGGAACAGCAATAATTATTGTAGCAGAAGTAAAATAAGCTCGTGTATCAACATCCATACCAACTGTAAATATATGATGTGCTCAAACAACAAATCCTAAAATACCAATTGATATTATAGCATAAATTATTCCTAGTGACCCAAAAGATTCAATTTTTCCTCTTTCCTGAGTAATAATGTGAGAAATTAGTCCCAATCCAGGCAAAATTAAAATATATACTTCAGGGTGCCCAAAAAATCAAAATAAATGTTGATATAAAATTGGATCTCCTCCACCTGAAGGATCAAAAAAAGAAGTATTTAAATTCCGATCAGTTAATAACATTGTAATTGCACCAGCCAAAACTGGTAATGAAAGCAATAATAAAAAGGCAGTAATTAACACCACTCATACAAATAAAGGTAACCGATCCATATATATTCCCGTTGATCGTATATTAAAAATTGTTCTAATAAAATTAACTGCACCTAAGATTGAACTAGCTCCGGCCAAATGTAAAGAAAAAATAGTTAAATCAACACAAGATCCTGAGTGTGCAACGCCTCTTGACAATGGGGGATAGACTGTCCAACCAGTACCTGCACCTCTATCAACTATTCTACCAATTAATAATAATGTTAATGAAGGTGGTAATAATCAAAAACTTATATTATTTATTCGAGGAAAAGCCATATCAGGAGCACCAATTATTAAAGGAACCAATCAATTCCCAAATCCTCCAATCATAACTGGCATTACTATAAAAAAAATTATAACGAAAGCATGAGCAGTAACAATCACATTATAAATTTGATCATCTCCAATAAAAGATCCAGGAATGCCTAATTCAACACGAATAAGAACTCTTAAAGTTGTACCCACTATCCCCGATCAAATCCCAAAAATGAAATATAATGTTCCAACGTCTTTATGATTAGTTGAGAAAAATCACTTATTCATAACTAACCATTGATTTATTCCCAATTGAGATGACTGAATTAGGTAATAAACTGTAAATTTATTTATGGATATTTTTCCTCTCAATAATCTAATCTTTCCTTCTTTCCTTCCTTCTTTTTTTATTTTTATTCTTTCTTCAGTCTAGTCTTATATTTAATAATAATATTAAATTGCAAATTTAAAGGTGATTAAAATAAATCTAACGCTTACAAGAAATTATATTTTTAACTTTGAAGGATAATAGTTTTATTAACTTAAAACCTTATTAATTCATAATATTAAATAAGGTTACAACTATAAATCCAATCAATAAAGAATTTACTATAAATAATGTATTATTTAACCTAAAAGTTGACAACTTTAAAGATACATTGTTTATCATCAGCCCTGTCATTACAACTCGTAGATAATAAAATAACACTAATAAAGCAGTTATTACTAAAATTAAACATAAAAAATACATTTTATTAACCAAAAGACAATAAATTATCATAAATTTTGGGAAAAACCCTAAAAATGGTGGTAATCCACCTATTGACATAAAAATAATCATTAACATTAACGATTTAACCCTATTGTTAAACAAAATAAAAATTTGATTTAAATAATTCATATTATTTATTCAAAACAGATAGCAAGTCAAAAATAAAGAGAGGGAATAAATTAAAAAATATACCAGCCATATATAATTTATTAATATAACCCCTCTAAAAATTCAACTTAAATTGTAAATTGATGAATATGCTAAAATTTTTCGAATTGATGAATAACACAGCCCCCCCCCCCAATGAGCCCCAAATACATGATAAAACAATAAATAAAATCAATCTTATATCCAGATAACTCAATAAAATAATGGGAATAATCCTCTGAACGGTTATAATTAAAAAAGACACTAATCAAGATAACTCATCAATTACTGAAACATATCAATAATGGAATGGAGGAGACCCAATTTTAAATATTAAACTAACTATAATAAAATATTTTACCTGAAATAATATTCCTAAAATAACAACAAACGGGAATAATAATCTTGAACCCATTCTCTGAATAATAAAATATTTAATTATTGACTCAGATGAGTAAACTCTCATTTTATTCATTATAAAAGGCAAAAATGATACCATATTTATTTCGACTCCCATTCAACAACCCAGCCAATTGTTTGAACAAATCGACAATATAATACCAAAAAACAAGAATGCCACAAATACTATATAAGAGGAATTTTTTTTAATTAAAAAGAGGATAATTTTCCATAAATGAGGTATGAACCCATTAGCTTAATTTTAGCTTATCTTTTATATGTTGTAGTTTATGAAGAACATTAATTTTTGATATTAAAAGACAGTTTAATTCTGCCAACATAATAAGAGTATAATATTACATAATTTATTCTATCAAAATAATCCTTTTCGCTCAGGCACCTTATTTTTTTATTTTTCATTTTATTTTATGTATGACTTATAATATCTGGTATACCTTTTATCATACAATAGACTTTCAGCTAATACTTAAATTCGCAACCTTATAAACTCTTTCCCTCATTTTTTCACATTTCTATTTATTGATTAAAATAAATTTACGGAATTGAATAAGTAACAATTAAACATTCAGCTAAAATACAATATTTACATCAATTATTGTACAATCACATTTTGCAAATCTGGTCTATAAAATATATAATTACAGTATGATTATAGTTAAATTAAAAATATTAATGTTAATGTTACTGTATTACCACATTTATATATTCATATATAATATATATATACATATGTATATATATATAATAGTATGTTTTTCTTTTTTTTTTATTGTTATAAAAAAAAGAAAAACATACTATTATTATTATAAATATTTATATATAAATATATATTAATTTATTATTTATATATATATATATATATATAAACCTCTGCCACATTGAGTTAGACAATACCCCACCTCCCCTATTGTTATAACAAGCGTGTGTCGTCTTGTGCCCAGTAACAATAACATTTAAACAAAGTAAAATAAAATCGAGTTAAATAAAACAAGTGTACTAATTGATTTTATGGAATGATCCATCACTAAGTAAATGAACGAGTTCTAAACAAATAAAAAACCGTTTCTTAAATCTGACCAAAAAAAATAAAAAAATAAAAAAATAAATAATAAGTCATTTAAATAAAATCTGAATAGTATTTTAAATTAAACTAAAGTGTAGTAGTAATATAAGTAAAACGCAAAATAATAAAAGAATATTTAAATGGCATAAACACTCGGTCGTGGCCTGTTCGAAAAATAATTCCCAAGCTTGTCAGTATACGACAAACTCGTTTGTGCAGGAAATAATCGTGTTTAGTATTGTAGTAAGCCACCCCTATTGTTATGAACTGCTGCCTAGGTAAACAATAGTAAACCACCCCGTGTGTAATACAATGTACCTTGTGTAAAGTGGTTGACCCCTCTTGCATTGTAACAGCTGATTGTTGAAAATAAAATAAAGGTTCCTATTCGTGAAATTCCGCTTGTCTCAATAGTATAAGCTATTAGAATTAGAAATAATCTAAGGTTGAGTATGGGATCAACTTTAGATTACAATAGTATAATTAAGAGATATAGAGATAAGTACGTAACAAAGTCACAATGGCGCCGCACTGGAAAAGGGTAATGAAAGAGCAGTAAACTAACTACTTGAGTTAGAGTATGCTAACAAAATCAGTCAGGCCATGATATTGTGAAGTTACAAAAATTAGGAGTAATAAATAAGATTATGTTAGCAATTAAGAAACGAGAGAAAGGGAACTTCACGAAAGAAAGAAAACGAGTACTAAGTAAATTTCACACAGTAATGACGAGCATACTCCCAGTACATTACTGACCTAATAACCCATAGAAAACACATCTGTTTCACCACCTGGTGTCTTCTTTAAGCGGGGGAGTATGTGACAATTTTAAAATAGGAAATGTAAAAGGAGAGAAATTGAAAATTTTTAATCGCACATCTAAACTAATTTTAAATCCCTTAATTACTTAAAATAATATTTAATAAAGAGATTAACAAGACAAAAAGGAATGCGAGTGCAAAGTAAAGAAACCCTTTAATAATTTACCATGCTTCGACATGCGAGTACCGGAATCAACTTGCATACCAACCCATATAATATACTAAAAATATTTGTAAATTTGAAATTAAATAAATAATTAAACAACAACATAGTAGTATACTATAATTAATTCTGAAGTAAAGCGTAGCTTTGGATAAATATAATGTCAAACATTAATACCGTAAATATCAAATAAATGTGGAACTACTTTTATGATGAAGAGTAATCTACACGAGGTTACAAATCTGCCCCTTAACTAAGCCCATTTGAAATGGAGCGGTCAAGCCGTAAGCTGCACACAGCAGTAATGTGGAACGTTAAAAATAGTTTGTTCCCAAAAGTGATTAATCGCGTCAGTTAAGACATAGTGGCACTTCTTTACACTATTAAACAATGTGTAGCATTAATATAGTTGAACTGCAATTCATATTAATATGTAGTAAACGAGTAAGAGAGAATAATGAAAATTGAGCGCCTATGACATCTCTACAAAAATCTTAATTTTTAAACTTATGTAATTAAAACTGTGGTAAGAACATAATGTGAAGTGCAACAAATAAACAATCATGTGAAGTGGATACAGGTGAATAAAACTTTTGTGTTAATGATTCAAATCAACTAGCTATTACTACCAGTTATCAAAGAGCAGTGAACCAGGACCTACGATGATCTAAAAGACTTCAGGACTACACCATCACCGGATACGAAGATAACGAGAGATAACTGACCTACATGAAACATGCTGCAACCGAGGACTGGAATAACGAGGAGTTGGAGGATATCACAGGTGACACGGAGGCATGTCTTCCCTGATTATGAAATACTATATACAACAAAAGACAATTACATTAACACCTTTAAGACATTTTAATTACTGACAGTAATTGTGTTTTTTATTCTTGGTAAAAGAGTTAAAGCTCTAAACTGTAAAGCCTTATTGTTTAAAAAGGGAAATAAGTCCATTCTTCTAATGGCACCACTTCAAGATAATATATGGATATGTGACCATTCTTAATATACCTTTACAAGTTCCGCATCCGTGGAAAAGTTAAACAAATGTACATCTATATTTTGAGGGCCCTTGTAATTGAACAAAACATAAAATCATTTTGTAAACTATTGATACACTAATGTTGATAACCATAAGTAAAGATGCTAATATCATTATGTAATAAAGAGATGTCATGGTCCAACAAAGATGAGTGAATAAGTCTACAAACCCCTGCCAAATCTCCTTAATTTTAGAGATCCTATTTTACATTTGTTTACTTTCAGTTAATTATGATTTTGTTAAGAGTATGGCAGCCTGTTTAATTGACCTGAGCCAATTAACCAGGTTCCCGATGTTATAACGAAGCGACGTTATTAAAAATGCGCCACTCTGCTTTCTTATGAGATAATTGTGTACGTCGTGGCACATATAAAATGCGCCATTCTGCTGCTTTGTTTTGTAGCAAAAATAAAATACGTTACTCTGCGTTTGTCAGTTAATATTTTGTAGAATAATTCACTCTGTCAGGTTAACTACCATGTTAATTTCAAATACGCAAAACGAAAGAATTGAAGTAAGTAAAATCAAAATTAGTATAGAGTGTTTTATAATCATTATGCGGCGTAATAATATAATATAATAACAATGATATATAGGTTAATGATATTTAAATATAATATAAAAAATTATTTAAATGTAATAATCCCATGTCTGTGCCTGTCAAAAATTTCAGTCACCAACGTGTCAGTTTGACAACAATCTCAGACCGGTAAATTTCCTGTTCTCGCCTGTACGGAACTGTCCTTGTCACCCTCTGCCACATTGAGTTAGACAATACCCCACCACCTCTACAGTTATAACAAGCGTGTGTCGTCTTGTGCCAGTAACAACAACATTTATACAAAGTAAAATAAAATCGAGTTAAATAAAACAAGTGTACTAATTGATTTTATGGAATGATCCATCCCTAAGTAAGTGAACGAGTTCTAAACAAATAAAAAACCGTTTCTTAAATCCGACCAAAAAATAAAAAAAAAATAAATAAATAATAAGTCATTTAAGTAAAATCTGAATAGTATTTTAAATTAAACAAAAGTGTAGTAGTAATAGAAGTAAAACGCAAAATCATAAAAGAATATTTAAATGGCGTAAACACTCGGTCGTGGCCTGTTCGAAAAATAATTCCCAAGCTTGTCAGTATACGACAAACTCGTTCGTGCAGGAAATAATCGTGTTTAGTATTGTAGTAAGCCACCCCTATTGTTATGAACTGCTGCCTAGGTAAACAATAGTAAACCACCCCGTGTGTAATACAATGCACCTTGTGTAAAGTGTTTGACCCCTCTTGCATTGTAACAGCTGATTGTTGAAAATAAAATAAAGGTTCCTATTCGTGAAATTCCGCTTGTCTCAGTAGTATAAGATATTAGAATTAGAAATAATCAAAGGTTGAGTATGGGATCAACTTTAGATTACAATAGTATAATTAAGAGATATAGAGATAAGTACGTAACAAAGTCACAACGGCGCCGCACTGGAAAAGGGTAATGAAAGAGCAGAAAACTAACTACTTGAGTTAGAGTATGCTAACAAAATCAGTCGGGCCACGATATTGTGAAGTAACGAAAATTAGGAGTAATAAATAAGATTATGTTAGCAATTAAGAAACGAGAGAAAGGGAACTTCACGAAAGAAAGAAAACGAGTACAGTAAAGCCCCGATTATCCGCGGAATTGGGTCGCAAGGGCACCGCGGATAGTGAAAATCACAGATAACCCGAAAAAAGACTAAAAATGAGGTGTCAACACGAAAAAAATATTTCAGCATAAAAAGTATGTTTTATTGTACAAAAAACATAATATGTAAAACTTTTAAAATATGTACAGTACAGCAGAAACCTTTGCTCTACGTCTAAATCACTAAAATAAAGAACAGTAAACAAAAAACAATACTGTACTGTTAACAAAAAGTGTTCAGTTACGCCTTTTTAAAAAAAATCAGTCACTCGTTTTTGCTTCTTGCTTTGGAAACACCTTTTCTTTATTCTAGATTGTACATTGTACATTCCTTAACATGAGTTTTTCTGCCAGATGTGCATCGTCGTCTTGTTCCTGTAAATATTGAAGCAATCCGCCTACGTGCTGCAAAGCAGTTTCGTGTGTCATCCGCGCAGGCGCCTCGTCTTCTTCACTTTCACTTTGTTCTTCTTCGTTCTCGTTCACTCCCATTGCTTTGTTCATTATCTCTACGTCAGTCAGTCGTTCAAACCCCGGCTCACTTGCTTCACATTCCAGCCACTCTTCTATGTTCTCTTCGTCGACATTCTTACCTCCCGGAACGGATGTCACTAGGTCAACAAGTGTAGCGGTCGGGATGAGTTCATTCTCTGCTTCACAAATGTTTTGGTTGACATTTGTTTCGATACTCGGAAAGAGTTTTCTCCATGATTTAACAAGGGTTGAGGGTTTGATGTAATCCCATGCAGACACAATATCGTAAATGCTATCCAAAATTGTATAATTCTTCCAAAATTCTTTGAGATCGCAGCCTTCTTTGATTTTTGAGAGTAACAACTTTGTTCTGTATGTTCTCTTCATGGTTGCAATGACTCCATGGTCCATAGGTTGTATCAGCGCAGTAACATTTGGGGGCAAAAACTTTGCGAAGATTTGCCCGTCAGAAGATTTAAGCACACATGTAGCTGGGTGTGAAGGCGCGTTGTCAATTAACAAAACAGCCTTCTTTGGCAAATTTTTTGAGTCAAGATGTTTACGTACTTGAGGGACAAAAATGTTTTCAAACCATTCTTGAAAAATCTGCTGGTTCATCCAACCTTTTTTTTGGTTGAAATAATCAACTGGTAAATTTTCTGCTCTTGTCCCCTTAAAAGACCTCGGTTTCTTAGATTTACCGATTACGAGAAGCCTAAGTTTGTGACTACCCGCAGCGTTGCTGCATGGCAAGTTTGTAATTCTTTCCTTGCTACTTTTATGACCTGCCATTTGATGTTCACTTTCAAATGCTAAAGTACGAGTGGGAAGACACTTCCAAAAAAGCCCTGATTCATCAGCGTTTAAATTTGTTCATATGACAGATCTTCAGACAACACAAGCTCTTCAAAATCACGTTGAAAATCATCAGCTGCTTGTTGATCACCACTCAGCTTCTCCCCGTGTAGACCAATCTCTCTAATTCCATGACGTTTCTTAAAACGATGTAACCAACCGGACGACGCATCAAAATTTCCTTCCAGGCCTAACAAATCAAAAAAGATTTTTGCTTTAGCTGCAATGGTAGGACCAAACACGGGGGTGCCCTCACTTCGCACCTGAGCTAACCATTCCGCTAATGCCGAGTCAAGTTCATTATAGGTGGATTTCTTCATTGTTTTTCGTTTTTTCATCCCAGAAGCACTGTCCGACACTGATGCAAAGGGTAACAGTTTGTCTTTTTGCTTTAAAACGTCTCGCACTGTTGTTTCCCCGATCCCGTAATTCAAACACATCTGCTTCCTTGAAGCGCCATTTTCTATTTTAGAAAATACTGTACTGTTAACAAAAAGTGTTCAGTTACGCCTTTTTAAAAAAAATCAGTCACTCGTTTTTGCTTCTTGCTTTGGAAACACCTTTTCTTTATTCTAGATTGTACATTGTACATTCCTTAACATGAGTTTTTCTGCCAGATGTGCATCGTCGTCTTGTTCCTGTAAATATTGAAGCAATCCGCCTACGTGCTGCAAAGCAGTTTCGTGTGTCATCCGCGCAGGCGCCTCGTCTTCTTCACTTTCACTTTGTTCTTCTTCGTTCTCGTTCACTCCCATTGCTTTGTTCGTTATCTCTACTTCAGTCAGTCGTTCAAACCCCGGCTCACTTGCTTCGCATTCCAGCCACTCTTCTATGTTCTCTTCGTCGACATTCTTACCTCCCGGAACGGATGTCACTAGGTCAACAAGTGTAGCGGTCGGGGTGAGTTCATTCTCTTCTTCACAAATGTTTTGGTTGACATTTGTTTCGATACTCGGAAAGAGTTTTCTCCATGATTTAACAAGGGTTGAGGGTATGATGTAATCCCATGCAGACACAATATCGTAAATGCTATCCAAAATTTTATAATTCTTCCAAAATTCTTTGAGATCGCAGCCTTCTTCGATTTTTGACAGTAACAACTTTGTTCTGTATGTTCTCTTCATGGTTGCAATGACTCCCTGGTCCATAGGTTGTATCAGCGCAGTAACATTTGGGGGCAAAAACTTTGCGAAAATTTGCCCGTCAGAAGATTTAAGCACACATGTAGCTGGGTGTGAAGGCTCGTTGTCAATTAACAAAACAGCCTTCTTTGGCAAATTTTTTGAGTCAAGATGTTTACGTACTTGAGGGACAAAAATGTTTTCAAACCATTCTTGAAAAATCTGCTGGTTCATCCAACCTTTTTTTTGGTTGAAATAATCAACTGGTAAATTTTCTGCTCTTGTCCCCTTAAAAGACTTCGGTTTCTTAGATTTACCGATTACGAGAAGCCTAAGTTTGTGACTACCCGCAGCGTTGCTGCATGGCAAGTTTGTAATTCTTTCCTTGCTACTTTTATGACCTGCCATTTGATGTTCACTTTCAAATGCTAAAGTACGAGTGGGAAGACACTTCCAAAAAAGCCCTGATTCATCAGCGTTTAAATTTGTTCATATGACAGATCTTCAGACAACACAAGCTCTTCAAAATCACGTTGAAAATCATCAGCTGCTTGTTGATCACCACTCAGCTTCTCTCCGTGTAGACCAATCTCTCTAATTCCATGACGTTTCTTAAAACGATGTAACCAACCGGACGACGCATCAAAATTTCCTTCCAGGCCTAACAAATCAAAAAAGATTTTTGCTTTAGCTGCAATGGTAGGACCAGACACGGGGGTGCCCTCACTTTGCACCTGAGCTAACCATTCCGCTAATGCCGAGTCAAGTTCATTATAGGTGAATTTCTTCATTGTTTTTCGTTTTTTCATCCCAGAAGCACTGTCCGACACTGATGCAAAGGCTAACAGTTTGTCTTTTTGTTTTAAAACGTCTCGCACTGTTGTTTCCCCGATCCCGTAATTCAAACACATCTGCTTCCTTGAAGCGCCATTTTCTATTTTAGAAATCATTTCAAGTTGTTGTGCAATCGTTAACACAACCTTCTTTCGTTTTTCAGCCATTATTAATTTCAGGAACTAACGAACTGATCACGACTAATCACTAAGCACGGTTAGTGACAACTAACACCACTGGCAGACCGAGAGAATATGTACGTAGAGGGGGAAGGTTAGTGAACTTGACCAAAACAAAAGAGCAAGAGCCAAAACGAAATTCAGAGAAGGCTTATAGGATTGCGGTGCACAATAAACCTGTCAGAAATTTTTGACCTTCGCACTGTAGGGCCTACTGTATTTTCCCTGTTGTTGGCTTGGATTAAATTTGGTGTTTTTGAGGTTCGTAATTACAAACATATTTCGCGGCACTCGCGGATAATCCGCACCGTGAATCATCAGCTCGCGGAAAATCGGGGCTTTACTGTAGTAAGTAAATTTCACACAGTAATGCCAAGCATACTCCCAGTACATTACTGACCTAATAACCCATAGAAAACACATCTATTTCCCCACCCGGTGTCTTCTTTAAGCGGGGGAGTATGTGACAATTTTAAAATAGGAAATGTAAAAGGAGAGAAATTGAAAATTTTTAATAGCACATTTAAACTAATTTTAAATCCCTTAATTATTTAAAATAATATTTAATAAAGAGATTAACAAGACAAAAAGGAATGCGAGTTCAAATTAAAGAAACCCTTTAATAATTTACCATGTATCGACATGCGAGTACCGGAATCAACTTGCATACCGGCCCATATACTAAACTAAAAATATTTGTAAATTTGGAATTAAATAAATAATTAAACAACAACATAGTAGTATACTATAATTAATTCTGAAGTAAAGCGTAGCTTTGGATAAATATAATGTCAAACATTAATACCGTAAATATCAAATAAATGTGGAACTACTTTTATGATGAAGAGTAATCTACACGAGGTTACAAATCTGCCCCTTAACTAAGCCCACTTGAAATGGAGCGGTCAAGCCGTAAGCTGCGCACAGCAGTAATGTGGAACGTTAAAAATAGTTTGTTCCCAAAAGTGATTAATCGCGTCAGTTAAGACATAGTGGGATTTCTTTACACTATTAAACAATGTGTAGCGTTAATATAGTTGAACCGCGATTCATATAAATATGTAGTAAACGAGTAAGAAAGAATAATGAAAATTGAGCGCCTATGACATCTCTACAAAAATCTTAAAATATAAACCTTATGTAATTAAAACTGTGGTAAGAACATAATGTGAAGTGCAACAAATAAACAATCATGTGAAGTGGATACAGGTGAATAAAAACTTCTGTGTTAATCATTCAAATCAACTAGCTATTACTACCAGTTATCAAAGAGCAGTGAACCAGGACCTACGATGATCTAAAAAACTTCAGGACTACACCATCACCGGATACGAAGATAACGAGAGATACCTGACCTACATGAAACATGCTGCAACCGAGGATTGGAATAACGAGGAGTTGGAGGATATCACAGGTGACACGGAGGCATGCCTTCTGTGGTTATGAAATACTAAATACTATATACGAAAAAAGACAATTAAATTAACACCTTTAAGACATTTTAATTACTGACAGTAATTGTGTTTTTTATTCTTGGTAAAAGAGTTAAAGCTCTAAACTGTAAAGCCTTATTGTTTAAAAAGGGAAATAAGTCCATTCTTCTAATGGCACCACTTCAAGAAAATATATGGATATGTGACCATCCTTAATATACCTTTACAAGTCCCAGATCTGTGGAAAAGTTAAACAGATGTACATCTATATTTTGAGGGCCCTTGTAATTGAACAAAACATAAAATCATTTTGTAAACTATTGATACACTAATGTTGATAACCATAAGTAAAGATGCTAATATCATTATGTAATAAAGAGATGTCATGGTCCAACAAAGATGAATGAATAAGTCTACAAACCCCTGCCAAATCTCCTTAATTTTAGAGATCCTATTTTACATTTGTTTACTTTCAGTTAATTATGATTTTGTTAAGAGTATGGCAGCCTGTTTAATTGACCTGAGCCAATTAACCAGGTTCCCGATGTTATAACAAAGAGACGTTATAATCTGGTTCTTATTGTATTGAGGTATATTATAACTTAATCGCTTATTTAAAATGTTTATCTCGTCGTTATTGAAATCTATTGCTGTTAAGTTTGAAACACGGTCATAAAATTTGTGTTGGCATTTTATGTTGTCATTGGGGTATTGTTAACTTTGAAGGACGACAAATTTCCTGTTTTGTTTATCATGTGTATGTTGTAACCTATGTTTGACGTGATTATCAATAGTTTGCATCACATTATCTACAATAGTTGGATGGATGCTACTGAGCAATTCTAAATGTGTCTTATACAATCTACAATTTAAGTTGGATTTCTTGGCGTACAAGCACTTTATTTCTTCTTTAATCCACATTATTTCAGCACGTTCTTTTATTTTTACTGCAGTATTAGATGTGTTTTTAATTCTGATATTTGCATATTTTGGTATTACCCTATTGACAAGGCATTTCTTATTGAATTTTATATGTAGGCAAGTCTTTAGTAGTATGGTCTTAATGTTTAGGTATTTAAATACGATAGATGCTTGACCAGCTTCCAATTTGAAATACTTCATACTCGTATCAGAACCACAAATAGATTAAGTAATTAAATATTACCTGAATAGTCCGTATTGTGGTTCACTTGTTTTATATTAAACACAACGCGTTTCGGAACTAAAGTTCCATCCTCAGGTTATTTTCCTCGTTACAGGTCGTCACAACAGTAAGACACAAAACACAAAAGAACAACAACATTTAAAACACATATATAAAACAATCATTAGCGCGTTAGAATAACGGTGCGCACCGTGAGGAAGCTACAACGACACTGCCGTCTCTAATCAACACATTCACTGTCTTATCTGTGACGCAAGTCTCAGATGTTCTGAGACTTGTAAAGCGTATCATATAGCGTGTTCGAGTGGAAATTCAAATGATCTTTTAATAAATGCTCAGGATATAATTTATGTGCCTTATAAATTTCGAATTCCTCAGCGGCATCCATATAACGGCCTTTTTTACAAACATATAAAGGTGCATGATTTGTAGCCAGGTTTGTGTAATTATGGTTACTATCCATTAAATGTCGGCCAAAATTAGATTTTGTTTGACCTAGATCTTTTTTAAGTACATGTTCTTTAAATCGTTGTAAAAACGATCTCCCCGTCTGGCCTATATAAAAGCACTTACAGTCACTAAACTTAATTTTGTAGATCCCTGTTTTTTCTTCCAGTGGTCTAATAATTTTAGGGCGAAGCAATTTATGTATGTTGTTGTTCGTGCGAAATGTGACCACCATTTTCAATTTCTTAAGTGTATTGGTGACGATTTGAGTAAGGATAGTGCCATAATCGTTTAATATGTATTTTAGTGTAGTTTTATTTTCTAGGCGCTTTTTCTGTTTGTTGTGGTGTTTCTTAAGCAACCTGTCTATCAGTGAACGTTTGTACCCATTGCGTGTTGCTACATATTTTATAATGTTCAATTCCCTATGGAAGTCAATGGCTTCCATTGGTATTTTTACTAATCTATGGATAAAACTATTGTATGCAGCCACTTTTTGTGAATTAGGATGGTGGGAGTCTGCATGAATGGTGATATCTGTCGTAGTAGGTTTCCTATAGATTTGATATTTGAAACCGTTATTGGCTTTTATAACCGTTAAGTCCAGAAAATTTAATCTACTATTATTTTCCAAAAATTATTGGAAGTGGTCTTATGCTTCGCCCTAAAAATATTAGACCACTGGAAGAAAAAACGGGCATCTACAAAATTAAGTGTAGTGACTGTAAGTGCTTTTATATAGGCCAGACGGGGAGATCGTTTTTACAACGATTTAAAGAACATGTACCTAAAAAAGACCTAGGTCAAACAAAATCTAATTTTGGCCGACATTTAATGGATAGTAACCATAATTACACAAACCTGGCTACAAATCTTGCACCTTTACATGTTTGTAAAAAAGGCCGTTACATGGATGCCGCTGAGGATTTCGAAATTTATAAGGCACATAAATTATATCCTGAGCATTTATTAAACGATCATTTGAATTTCCACTCGAACGCACTATATGATACGACTTTACAAGTCTCAGAACATCTGAGACTTGCATCACAGATAAGACAGTGAATGTGTTGATTAGAGACGGCAGTGTCATTGTGGCTTCCTCACGGTGTGCACCGTTATTCTCACGTGCTAATGATTGTTTTATATATGTGTTTTAAATGTTGTTGTTTTTTTGTGTTTTGTGTCTTAATGTTGTGATGACCTGTAACGAGGAAAATAACCTGAGGATGGAACTTTAGTTCCGAAACGCGTTGTGTTTAATATAAAACAAGTGAACCACAATACGGACTATTCAGGTAATATTTAATTACTTAATCTATTTGTGGTTCGGATACGAGTATAAAGTATTCCAATTGGAAGCTGGTCAAGCATCGATCGTATTTAAATACCTAAACATTAAGACCAAACTACTAAAGACTTGCCTACATATAAAATTCAATAAGAAATGCCTTGTCAATAGGGTAATACCAAAATATGCTAATATCAGAATTAAAAACACATCTAATACTGCAGTAAAAATAAAAGAACGTGCTGAAATAATGTGGATTAAAGAAGAAATAAAGTGCTTGTACGCCAAGAAATCCAACTTAAATTGTAGATTGTATAAGATGCAATTAGAATTGCTCAGTAGCATCCATCCAACTATTGTAGATAATGTGATGCAAACTATTGATAATCACGTCAAACGTAGGTTACAACATACACATGATAAACAAAACAGGAAATTTGTCGTCCTTCAAAGTTAATAATACCCCAATGATAACATCAAATGCCAACATAAATTTTATGACCGTGTTTCAAACATAACAGCAATAGATTTCACTAACGACGAGATAAACATTTTAAATAAGGGATTAAGTTATAACATTCCTCAATACAATAAGAACCAGATAACACAAGAAATAATTAATGCTGAGACCGCCATAAAAATGATACCCAACCAGAAAATACAAAACGAAGCACGTGTAATAGTAAATAGGAAATTAAATATGAAGTTGAAAGACCAATACAACAATTATAGACATGACAAGATTAATTATAAACACCATACAGAAATAAAACTAATAAAAGAAATACAACATAAATTGACAGATAATAAAGCCATCATTACTAAGGCTGACAAGGGTAATACTATGGTTATTTTGTATAAGGATGAATACATCAATAAGGTCTTGAGTTTCATTGAAAATAATAAGATAAAGGAGATAATGACGGACCCCACTTCTGGCTTTGTGAAAAACTTGAACAACACTATTAGTAAATGTACTGAACTATTTGATGTGATGACCCGACGATTGTTAAAGCCGATAAATGGACGTGCACCTCAGTTCAATGGCCTACCAAAAATTACATAAAAAAGATGTACCGATTAGACCGCTTGTAAATTTCACCACCACGCCAGGATTTAAAATTGCAAAAAAATTGGCCGCTATTATAAAAAACAATATAAAATTAGCTAATGATCACACTATACAAAATAACATTGATTTTATTAACAAATTGAAAGATATTGAATTGAAACCCAATTATAAAATTGTGTCTTTTGATATTACTAACCTTTACACAAACATACCTGTACAAGAGACAATTAATATTTTAAAGAAGCAGCTCATTGACGCAAATACATTAAGTCCTCAACAAATTAAAGAATGTGTAGAGTTATTGCAAGTGATTTTGAAACAGAACTATTTTATGTTTAATAACAGATATTTCATCCAAGAAGAGGGTCTAGCTATGGGCTCGCCCCTGTCCGGATTGTTATCGGATATTTATCTGAACCATTATGAGAACACGTACTTATTATCTGACGTCAATAAGTTACACACACAAATAATTTTTTATGCTCGTTATGTGGACGATACTTTCATAGTTTTCAATGGTACATTAAGACAGATAGATAATTTGAAACAATATTTGAATAATATAAATAAACATATACAATTCACGGGCAAAACTGAAAATAATGGTAGATTAAATTTTCTGAACTTAACGGTTATAAAAGCCAATAACGGTTTCAAATATCAAATCTATAGGAAACCTACTACGACAGATATCACCATTCATGCAGTCTCCCACCATCCTGATTCACAAAAAATGGCTGCATACAATAGTTTTATCCATAGATTAGTAACAATACCAATGGAAGCCATTGACTTCCATAGGGAATTGAACATTATAAAATATATAGCAACACGCAATGGGTACAAAAGTTCACTGATAGACAGGTTGCTTATGAAACACCACAACAAACAGAAAAACGCCTAGAAAATAAAACTACACTGAAATACATAGTAAACGATTATGGGACTATCCTTCCTCAAATCGTCACCAATACATTTAAGAAATTGAAAATGGTGGTCACATTTCGCACGAACAACAACATACATAAATTGCTTCGCCCTAAAATTATTAGACCACTTGAAGAAAAAACGGGCATCTACAAAATTAAGTGTAGTGACTGTAAGTGCTTTTATATAGGCCAGACGGGGAGATTGTTTTTACAACGATTTAAAGAACATATACCTAAAAAAGATCTAGGTCAAACAAAATCTAATTTTGGCCGACATTTAATGGATAGTAACCATAATTACACAAACCTGGCTACAAATCTTGCACCTTTACATGTTTGTAAAAAAGGCCGTTATATGGATGCCGCTGAGGAATTCGAAATTTATAAGGCACATAAATTATATCCTGAGCATTTATTAAACGATCATTTGAATTTCCACTTGAACGTGCTATATGATACGGCTCTACAAGTCTCAGAACGTCTGAGACTTGCGTCACAGATAAGACAGTGAATGTGTTGATTAGAGACGGCAGTGTCGTTGTAGCTTCCTCACGTTGCACACCGTTATTCTCGCGCACTAATGATTGTTTTATATATGTGTTTTAAATGTTGTTGTTTTTTTGTTTTTTGTGTCTTAATGTTGTGACGACCTCTAACAAGGAAAATAACCTGAGGATGGAACTTTAGTTCCGAACGCATTGTGTTTTAATATAAAACAAGTGAACCACAAGACAGACTATTGAGGTAATATTTAATTACTTAATCTATTTGTGGTTCGGATACGAGTATGAAGTATTTCAAATATTATAGTTGTGTATTATTATTTTTTTGTATAAATTATGGTTGTGTTAATAATAAGTATCACTGTTGTGAGTCAAAATTGTATTTTCTGTGTTCTGTGTTTGCTTGTATCTTTATTTGTGAAAATTTATTTGTGATATCAGAAATAAACAAAGTCTCAACAGTGATACTAGTGTTTTATTTCAATCGCTGACTAGAATATGACATGTTCTGAGGCATACTCAGGATTTTTCTATGGAGAGAGTTAATTATCAAGAGTTTGTGGAGCGGAGGTGTGTGTGTGTGTGTGTGTGTGTGTGTTGCGATGTACAATGTTGCTTAGAATAAATAGTCAATATCTAGATATGGAAATGCTTGGCTTTAATTGACAATTTGTTAATTTTAGGCTGCACAGAATTTACTACAGTTTATGTTAGCGTAACAAAAATTAATAGACAGTTTTTATTACAAATAAAGTAAATTAATCGTTCTGTATAAATAATAAATTACTACTTCTTTTGTAAATAAAATTAATAACCAGTTTCTGTTGACCTTCAGTTTATACTTAAAAATAATTCCTACACTCTAATAACATAAATCTTAATTCCTACAAGTTTCTCTGTCTTTTTAGCTTATTTGTTTTATTGATATATTTAGTTTTTATATAAATGGGTTCACTTTCCTGATGTGATGAATGATGTGGTGTTTCTCCTTGTTTTCTGATGAGTGTTGACAGATGCTTCTTTCAGGTAGTCGTCAGGATACTGCCACTCCTCCTGTGGTTCTTCTTCAGGATATCCTCCTGTTTTCAAGCTCTCAGGGTCATTTTACGGGTTGGGTACTTCTATGAACAATGTTAAATTATTAATTATTATTTAATTACATAGCTTCAGCAGCTTGATGTGTTCATAAATTGCCAAAACGGACGATCTTGAATTACTCAGACGAATTACTACTACGGACGAATTAGCACTCGATTATTCAATCGTGTATTTTACTACTAGTGTTCATAACTACCTGACAGACCTAACGTACTGAATCAGAGTTAACAATTACACGTTGTAGAGAGTAACGAGACTGCTTCTTCTGAGTTCTACAGTAGACTGCCTTGCATCTCGTCACGGATCAAATCAATAGATATATTAGCCAATCCCATTGGTCAAAAACCACTCCCTCACCCTTACACTACAGTCCAGATAACACTCTACATTGTAAGAAATTGCATATGGGCAATGTAAAATCTGCAAATAAAACCGGTATAATTTTATTGCTTTTCTTGTGGGTGATAAAACCTTTTTTATGAAAAAACTCAAAATATATTATATTTTGTTCTTTATATTATAAACAAACATTCCTACCAGATTGGTCTTTATTTTATGCACATTCTGATATAAGTCTTATATCGGACTTGTATGATTTACACAAAAGTTATTTAATTCATTTTTTTATTGCTATTTCATAATACAGTTATTCACACGCACACTCACCTTATGCCTATGCCTACATTCGCACTACTTCACACAACACTCATATTTTTTTATACAGTCAAAAATCAACTTAATCTAACAATTATGACATGATTCTTATTGTCTATATTACAATGTTCCAACACGCAACTTTTACTTTGACCAATTCTCATTGAAACATGCTATCATGTTAAGAGTGAAATTATTATTTTATATCCAAATCTCACATATTGCTATATATATATATATATATATATATATATATATATATATATATATATATATATATATATATAATATATAACTAGATACAAATCTCTTACAAAAATCTTTATTGCCCTTCTGAACACAAGCCTTCAACTTTGTAAGTAAGCTATATTTGTTTCAAATTCTTACCTCCGTGGATATGTCAGTAACTGCCAAAACGTTTCCGCTAGTGGGCTGTCCTGTTGTCTCTTTATTACACACTTTGTGCTACAGTCTATTTCTTGATACATATATAATTTATTTAATATTTATAATTTCTTTACCTCAGGATGTTTTTTTCCTTATTTGGAACATGTTTTGGGAATCCTATTGTTCCCATCCTCAGCCTTCATAATTTTTATGTCTTTTTGAATACTTGTGTTTTAGTTGGTTGCTGTTGTGGTTTCCTGTTGGTTTTGGTATTTTAAATTGGTATTATTGTGTGTGATTGTGGTGTATATTGTGGTTGTGGTGCTTTTGAGTATTTTTGATGTTGAGTGTTTTGAAAATTGTGTCAAGCATATATATATATATATATATATATATATATATTCTATCACTTTCTGCTACAGTCCCTTTCTTGATGTATATAATACATTTAATATTTATAAATAAATTTAATTCAAGATATACCTTTTTTTCCTTATTAGGAACATGTTTCGGGTACTATCTTGTACCCATCCTCAGCCTTCCGGTTTTTTTGTCTGGTGAAGTACATATGTGTTGTTGGTTGACTATTATTATTGTGGCTTCCTGTTGGCTTCTGGTATTTCAAATTGGTTTTATTGTGTGTGATTGTGGTGTATGTGTTAGTTTTTTGTGTATTTTCAATGTTGAGTGCTTTGAATATTGTGTCATGTTTTGTATTGATTTGTATTTGTTCAGGTATTAGTTTGTTTTCTGTTTTATGTTTGTATATTTGTAAATTTTCCCAAATGTTCATTATGGTGCCTTTGTGTGGTATATGTTTTATTAGTGGGCACCATAATGAACATTTGGGAAAATTTACAAATATACAAACATAAAACAGAAAACAAACTAATACCTGAACAAATACAAATCAATACAAAACATGACACAATATTCAAAGCACTCAACATTGAAAATACACAAAAAACTAACACATACACCACAATCACACACAGTAAAACCAATTTGAAATACCAGAAGCCAACAGGAAGCCACAATAATAATAGTCAACCAACAACACATATGTACTTCACCAGACAAAAAAACCGGAAGGCTGAGGATGGGTACAAGATAGTACCCGAAACATGTTCCTAATAAGGAAAAAAAGGTATATCTTGAAGTAAATTTATTTATAAATATTAAATGTAATATATATATATATATACCATTCAAACACTTTTTGCTACAGTATGTTTCTTTATGTATATAATATATTTAATATTTATAATGAATTTACCTCAAGATATTTTCTCCTTATTTGGAACATGTTTCGGGAAGCATTGTGTTCCCATCTTCAGCCTTCCTGATTTTGAGTCTAGTGAAGTACTTGTGTGTTGGTTGGTTGTTACTGTGGTTTCCTGTTGACCTCTGGTACTTTAAATTGGTATTATTGTGTGCGATTGTGGTGTATGTATTAGTATTTTGTGTACTTCCCGAAACATGTTCCAAATAAGGAGAAAATATCTTGAGGTGAATTCATTATAAATATTAAATATATAATATATATATGTATATGTATATATATATATATATTCAATCACTTTCTGCTACAGTCCGTTTCTTGATGTATATAATACATTAAATATTAAATGTAATATATATATATTATATATATATATATATTGTAACCAGACTGCTGTCCGTCTTCGTCTTATTTCTACAAGAGTGTAAATGTGTCAGAGTGTAACTTGTGTATTGTCTTACCAATCCGTCGTCGCTCGGTAGCGTAACTTCCGCTGCTCGAGTCCGTCGCGAACGTACGAATAACCAGGTATCGTATTCCTTACCTGATGTTCACTAGGAGTGTATAAATCCCGGGTGGTGCCAAATTGTTTATTTGAAACAATTAAAATAACTTATTATTATCAGCGGTTCCACTCATGCGGTGTTGATAATTCAACTTGTACCGCTGCTTATCGATTTTTATTATCAAGCCAGCAGTTTGCTGTATTCACTACTAGAGCGCTAATCTCCAATGCTTAGATGTCCGCTAACATGTACAATATTAATAATACACTTTCCTACTGAAAATAAAACACATTTGTTATACACAGTATTGATTTATTAATGAATTGTTATTACTGTTTTCATTGACACAAGTTATATTTGGTTTATTATATTATTTTGCACCGGTTATTTATCTATGAGACAAACTCTCTCTGGGTTTAACAAATCGATTTTGAACGTAACAAATATACTGTAATGGCGTTCTACCGAAGTAGTCAACAAATATTTTCGTTCAATCGTCTGGATTCTTTTGATCACGATAAAAGGATTAGATGCAATTACAATAATAAAAATACACAATATTTTCAATATAAATACACAATAACCTTTCAATATTTCTACTTAAATATAATGCTGTGTAGCTATAATTGGTTTGTTGGAGTGTAGTAAATGTGTTTTAAAGGTTCGTAAACTAACAATAGGTTATTTTTATGATTTGACAAATTTTCAGTGTCTTAGTTTATCATTTAATCTTTGAAAGAGAATAAATTCAGTTTAGTGATATTTAATAGTATAGTGAGAAATATTTAAAGTGCATTATTTCGGAAGTTTGGATAATTTATAGGATACTTAACAACTTCGTAGCCTGGGGTTAATCAGTTGGTCTGGTACACAAGGGCTGTAGCTGCAATAGAATTCAATTTTCAATTATTCGGGCTTCTGGCATCTTTTTCAATGTATTTGGATTAATTTATACACTTCGTTTCGAATTAAAAGGTCTTCGTCATCAGTTAATTGGTTTCAGTTGTAGTCTGCCTCCTTCTCGTTCAATTTTGTTAGTTTGGTCAACTTTTATAACATTTTAAATTAAAAATTGGTTGTTAAAAATTTTGGCTTCTGTTTTCCAAGACCGTCACTGTTTGAGTAATGATATTCAACGGTAATTCCGTCTTCAACGGCGGTTTCTATGGTTACCAATGAATTATGATTGGCTTAGCTTGACATAAATCCATTGTTATCAAAATTTGAATTCTTTTCAAAATCCTCATATACTTCTGACTGTCTTCCTACCATTATCTTCCTTCCTAAGTATTAATTATTAGCACTGTTATTTGTATTTTCTTCCAAAGATTATTTTGGTATCCCACAATATTGGGTTATTTCATGTTTTATAAGTTTACAATTATTTTAATATTTCCTAATTACATTTCTCTTTTAATTTAACTCCTTATTCTAATATTTTGCTTTTAATAAGATTTACAATTTATCCTTGGTTAATTTGTCATCTTGGATTTGTTAATTACTTGGCTATTTTCGTACAATTTGTATTTGTTGGTGTTTGACAGTTAGGCTTTTCTCAAGTCTAAGTAGCCATTACTGATTTTTGATTATTTAATATACATTATATCTCATTTTAGCCTAGAGCTTTATTTTGTTCTTATAACTATGTTTATTATCTATTTATGTGTTTTGGTTCTGTTTTTGTGTGATTTGTATGTTGCTACTATTTTATACATCATGTATTGCTAACTATTAACTAACTGGTTTTCTCGTTTTCTAAATCAAACATTGCTTTCTTTCCTTACTTATTTACTCCGCCAACGTCAACAATATGGCTATTAATTACTATTTTTTCATCATATAAAATACAACATTTAGGTCTATGTTAGGTATAATTATCCCATCCATGTCCTATTCATAAGTTTGTTTAAACAACTGTTTAACACTTAATATCTAATATTGGTGTACAATTCATTACCTTTGATTTTATTTTTTGGGTGATAAACAACCTCACCTCTTTCAAACTTGATTCAATAATCATCCCTTCTAACATGGGTGTTTATTGACTGTTTTAAACTTCTTATTTCATAAAAACTCTTTGCCTTCATTCCATGTTAACACTATCTGATTACATTTTCAAGTGGTTCTCACCTTTACATTCTACTATATACTTTTAAACTCTGTAATAATATTCTTATCTAATCAATACAGTTAATATCACTCTTCAGTGTTCATTGCTGCTTAATTACTGGTTTATTTTAAAGACAATTCTTAACAACTTTCTTAAATATTATTGTTCACTATTAAACCTTTAGTGTTTGTTATTTTTACTAAGTGTTTATCTTAGCTTTCACTAATTTTACTGTTGCTATCATTGACAATATTTTTATTTACTCGTCACCTGCACTTTTAAATTATCTTGTGTTTATTATAATTTACTTAGTGTTTCTTTTTCTATCATTTCACTTTAGGGTAATTTCACTTTCACTATGTTAAATTCCATTTACTTCTCACTATTTCAATATCTCTCTCTATACATATTATATATACTTATTAATATCATGTCTTTCTCTATTACTAACTTACATGTACCTCTAATTCTTTGGCTAGTGTATTTTTAGCTATCGTGTTTTATTAATGACTAATTACAATTGTCACTCCATCAATACTAACATTTATTTTTTATATTGGTTCTTTACCGGTTTGGTTTCCTTTATTAGATTTGATTATATTATTTCTCCCTTCTCTATTCTCTATTCCTTGTCGGTGTTTTCTCGACTTGTTTCATTTTATTTTCTTCATCGTGGGTTTGTTCCCTCTTGGTTCTCAATTTTCTTCTCCTTCACTTCTCATCTTGTTTACTTTTATTTTGGTTCTTATCTGGCCAATCTCTGGGGTTGGGTGAAAGTCGTTTGTCTGTCAGTCTAGTCTGTGAGTTTCTTTAATAATCACTTTTAGTTTATAATTCTTCCTCCTTCTTTCTTAATTACATTTTCTAATTTTATTCTCTTCATTATTTATTTATTAAAATATATTATTTTTTTAGCATTTCTTACATACTTATAGTCATCAACTATGATCTGAATTTGGCGATGTTATAATGTATATATAATATCTTCAAATAAGTACACTGCAAGTAGGTTTATTTTCACCTGATGCATGTTTCACAGAAATTATTCTGTATCTTCAGAGGTTTGTTTGAATTGTATGTTTTCTTGCAATACAGCTAATGGATAATCGAATTTACTTCGATTCTATTTTCGATTGTTTTAATGTTTATGTAGCAGCTATTTATTATATATTTAATGTTTATTCTATTATTCTAAGATGTGTATGATTTTAAATAAATCATCTTGTTTTGTTTTTATTTGTATTTGTTCTTTAATTAGTAGATTATTATTATTGTGTTTGTAAATATTAAGATTTACCCAGATATTCATTTTGTTACCTTTTTGTACGTTTTTAATTAATTTGACATTTTGAATGTCTGGAAATTAATGTTTATTGTTAAATTTAGCCACACACTGTTTTAGTAAGCCACATAAATTTACAGCAAGCTCTTTGACCGTATATTCTAAAATGTTGAAAATAAGTCACCGCATACCCAAAACCCAACTTACACAGTTAGTTGTCAGATCTAAACTATCCATCCAACACATTTAAAAATTTGGAAATTGTTATAGAAAAGTATTATGAATATCATAAAACAACAATTCTGAATGAAATATTTTAACACAAGAAAGTTAAAATTTGCAGAAACCTTTTGATCAAACCTCACATACAGAAGTAATATTTATTATTTAAAGTATACATAAAGGCCATATCATTTACTATGTATATTTATTTAGCATTTATTATATAATTATAAACAATATTTCATAATATTTTGTCTTATTTTGTAGATATGTATCAAGCTGGATAGAGACTCGTGAAAATGTATCAGAAAAATCAAATTTAGTAGCATTGTTCGATAAATATATCCCAGCTTGTCTGGAAAATGTGAGGACTAGATTCAAAAAAATTACTCCAATAGCTGAAATGGCTCATATACAGATGCTGTGCCACTTACTAAAGTCTCTGTTAATACCTGCTAATACACCTGCAGACTGTCCTAAAGAATGGCATGATTTGTACTTTTCATTTGCTTGTGTGTGGGCTTTTGGTGCAGCCATGTTTCAGGATCAGGTAGGTGTCTTATTCATGGTACATTACAGACCTATACACACTTGATTCTTCCAATTACTGAAACACAATATATGATTTATGATTTACGCGCGCGCGCGCGCGTGTGTGTGTGTGTGTGTGTGTGATACCTACAAAATCAAATAGACATCTTTACTTGGATGCTAATCATTGAAAAGGTGTATCCATTCTAACTTCCTTTTGCTGCAGACACATGACCTTGCAGTACTGTATATAATTGGCATTTATCAGGATCAATCCTGATAAACCACACACTCTAGAGTGCAAGGCATCCAGTGCACTTCTGTCTGTAAGCAAACATGTCTTTGTCGATAATGCAGTGTATGACTTTTGCTGTAAACAATTCTGCCAAATGCTGTTACTGTGCAACTTCTCATAAACGATGTGGTTTTATAACACAATGTATCTAATTTTGGAAGTAGCAGTTCTCTATACTACTTTGTTTGTTGTTAATTGTGTACAGTGTCACTATGAGGTAATTTTGCTGGTAGACATTGTTAATTCAGTAGCAGTTCTCTATACTACTTTGTTTGTTGTTAATTGTGTACAGTGTCACTATGAGGTAATTTTGCTGGTAGATATTGTTAATTCAGTATTATTACTTATTGTGGTTTATATTACAGTGTGGTGAATATAAGAAATAAAAAAGTAACATACAAGTTATTGTTGCTGTGGGGTAAATATTTTTGTCATGTGTTTTGTTAAGTCTCTATAATATGTCACCTCAGAGGAAGGAGGTTTATTGCTTTAATTATTTTAGGGTAAGCTACAATAATTAGTTATAATAAAGGCTTATCAAGTATAAGAAAGAAGGCACAAAATTCTGTGTACCAGGGGTGCACTGAAATAATTAAATACAGGTATTATTCTTTTTACAAAACAGCTTATGGATATGTGTGCGTGCGTGTGCGCGCGTGCGCGCGCGTGCGTGTGCAACTTTAAAGTCAGATATGAATTTTAAATTCTAACTATATATATTATGGAAACTAAAAAAATTATTTAAAAAATTTTAGACAACTAATCTTTTGGGGGGGGGGCTATTTAAAATAGATTTATTTCAGCTCATTAATATAGATCAAAAGAAACATATAACAGCAGTACATATTACCAAACTCTTTTGTATAAATTGATACACAAACTCTACCAATAATGGGCACACTTATCTCAGAATTGTGTATGTAATGTACATAATAAATCTAACAAGAAACAAATAATATGAATATTTGTAAATAAGCATATGTGTAAAACGTCATTTTGTTGACAGGCAATTGACCACCGGGTTGAATTTAGTAAATGGTGGATAAATGAATTTAAATCTGTAAAGTTCCCACCTCAAGGAACAGTGTTTGACTACTATATCGATACAGAAACAAAACAGTTTTTGCCATGGACTGAACGACTTCCTAGATTCGAACTTGATCCTGACGTACCATTACAGGTATTGTTAATTGACTATACTGAATGAAACTTATAACTTAATGTACTAACGAGCATTTAAGAGTAAATTGTTGAGCTGAATGTTTTTACTTCTCAATTTGTATTAAAGTATGTATATTACAGTTAAAGTACTTGTGAAATTTGATTAAACCATATACGATATATAAATGTTGCTGTTTGATTAAGAAATAATTGTCATTATTTATGTGAACATAAAAGAATATCTAAGTAACATATTTTTTTCATGACTGATTTTAACTACTTGTACGTGCATCACAAAATTTAATTATAAGTGTGAGTAAACACAATAATAAACTAAACACTATACTAACATGTGCACAACTACCAAGATATTATAGTCCTCTAATACAATTAATAATTATTCAATTAGATGTTATTATAATTATTTAATTATTGAGTCATTTCATAATTCAATGCTTAAAAAGTGACCCAGTGATAATGTGTCAATTTTAAAATGAGAAAAGTACATTAAAGAACGGTTAAAGTAAAATTCAAATATCACACACCCCCTACCTCAAATACATGCACACAACCCCCTACCACACACACAAGGTGTTTTACCTTGATTATTTTACTGTATTGTTATTAAGACTATCGTCATCCCACCAAAGGTAATACTGTGTTTCTTAAAATGTATTTTTCTTAACTAACAGTGGCATTCAGAAGAAATCATAAACATTGAGATCAATGGACTTTAAACAGCTTTAAGGAGAAAAGTTGCATATTGTAACGTCTCGCGGGTAATCTCTCAGAGTCTTACAGACGTTTGATCTTATCGTCTATCTATGCTCTTCGAAAATCTCGCTTTAATGAGTCACAGAATTCTTTATAATTTATGTTTAAAATTTAAAAAAAAAGGAATCGAGTGTGTGTGATTATGCAGATATTTCCCTTAGATTTTATTTGGGTGAATTCAATAAAGTTGTTTGACCGTAGTTAGGAGAGAGAGTGCAAAAAGAATTATCCTCTTGGCATACAAATAATTAATTTAAATTTCTCTGCTCATGAGACCAGCTGATTGTGACATTTACAAACACATTGGAGGTTAAATTAACACCAATGGCATGTAATATTTTCTGGTTGACCGTTCTATTCTCTGCTCCATACAATCGGTAAACAACTACCCTCTACTTAAAATAATACACATTTTTATTCAAATAACAAAGTATTCATTGTATTTATTTAATAAATTTTTGTTCTATCTCCTCCCAAAACAGAAAGGTATAATCGATTCTCACTGTCAACACAACATTAGTTCGATCTTATTTTTTAAACATAGAATGTGTAACAAATATTTTTATCTTTTATAAAATATAACAATAAAGAAATAATTTATTAATTTCCCAGGGTTGTTTTTGAGTTCTTTGTACTATGAGACAGTCAGAAATGAATATTTTAATACCAAGCTTTACATTAATTAATTCAATATATTTTGTAGTATGTAGTTCCGAGTGTATCCGCCAGAGTGCAGATTATGTTTCTTCACTAAAACCACGAAATTTATTTAATGGCGGCTAGCAATTCACCGGGATCCGTTATGCTGATTTTTTGGTTAACAAAATTAATAAAGTTTGTTTTCACCTCTTTTCCTGAAGTGTTTAAAGATAGGGTGCTGTTTCTAGTGTTATGAAGTTATAGTTGAGTTGTAATTTAGTTAAATTTGCTTGGATACGATCTCACCAAAATATCGACGTGCTGTAGACTAGGCCTGGATCTGGTAGTTTTATTTTTCAAAGTTTCATCAAATTAAGGGCGTGAATGGTTCAACTTGAAGGAGTTCTAATATAAGGTGGACATAACTCGTCAATTTTATTAAATTTCGCCCTAATTATTCCAAAAGTATTCATTAATTTCTCAAATTTTAATAGGCATTACACTTTTCAAAAACGTTCACTTCCCAATCGTTTTAACAATTCAATTCCAATCTTGTTAGTTGGTTACTCGTAGTAACCAAGATTTTTTTATCGTTTTTTATTGGTGAATCTATATACTTTTTAGTATATAGACTATTATTAATTATTATAAATTTATTTCTTCTTTTTTAGAAAAATAATCCTTTTTAAATTTTGTTTATAATCCAATTTAATTTATCTAAGGTTTTTTTTCTATTTTTCCTTAAGCTTGTACATTGGTCTTTTATATTTTAATTCCCTTCAATTTGATTTATTTATTATTTATTATTTACTTAAAGTATCCTTACTCTAAACTATTTTCCTATGCCATCTTGCTCACATAGTATTATTTTATATTATTATTATTTTATATCTAACCCTGGGTTATCTTATATTTAAACAAAATTATTATATTAAACACAAAATTATACCTAGGTACAAGACCTTTGTGGCCTACACAATACAAAATTACACAAAATACAAAAAAATACAAAATTTGTCAGCAGCAATATAGTCCACTGCTACAATTGACTGTTTTTTCACCTACAGTACCAATCTGTAAGATGCTCTTTTTTAAAAGTTTACTCTCTCACTATGTACACTATATTTCACTTTGTACACTATATTTCACTTTATTATTGTTTACAGTGTTTTGGAGTACAAAGTTTTTTACAGCCTGGTACATAATACCCATTTCTGGCTTTTAGAATGGGGTGATGACTGGTTTTAACGATTGTGACTGCGTTATCATATTTGGGCATGGGTTATGTAACGTTACAATATTCACCAGATATACTTGTTTTCCCTCAATGTTTAATTCTTTTAGACCAAAAATTAGAAGCAGACATCATGAAAACAACTCTTATATAAAAAAGTTGTACTTTTTTATTTTTATTGATGGACTAAAGAATAAAGTTTTAAATCAGACTATAATTAAAAATTAAGAATTTATCATAAGTATTATTATGTAACAGGTGGTGATTTATTTGTGTTGGCTATATTAACCAATCTCTTTATTTTCAAGTAAGTGTTTCATGTACATACTGGAATTGTTACATATGAAGAAACAAGTAGTTAGCATTGTTATTACACTTAAAAAAGAATTCAGCAGTTGTAATCATTATACACAGTGCATTCAAAAAGGTTTGGGACTAAGGTTATTAAAAACACAACTTTAGAGATAGAGTAATTTTTATTAATTAATATTGTAACTAGTAAAGAGGGTTGTTGCGTACCTGCAAAATGTGTACATAAAATAATGTGTTTTGGATGATTAGTGCGTTCGCCTCGCACCGGGTCGTTACAGTAATTTTGGTGGCTCGCGATGTTCGTAGCGTAGTTCTGATCACCTGTATATTACAGCAGTAACCTTACCTGTTATTCTTAGGGGGTGTGATAATCCCGGGTGGCGCCAAGTCGTTTTACAAAACAACTAAAAACTGTGTTTGAACAAGTTATCAGCGTAGCGGGTTGGTTTATTCAAATCGTTCCCGCTCGCACAGCCGTCTCAATCGTCGCTTCTGACGAATAACTGGCAACTAGCTTACTGCTACGATTTACTCTTCAATACAAGTAATTATTATATAGCACTCCCTAAGAAATGATAACGCTTGTTACTCCCTGTAATGAATATTTTTTTTAATGGTGATAACTGGAAACATTTACAATTACAACAAAATAATTATCGTTTGATTACATGAGATCTTATTTTCAGGGCGGCGAATTAATTTAGAAACCATTTAACCTAGCGTCTGTTTACGTTAGGCGTATTACAATGTTTTGGTTTCAAAATCCGTGGATTCTTTTGACTATGAGTTAGAGAACTACAATGGTTACAATAAAAATACAAATTACCTTAATCTAAGTGTACAAGAAATATAAAGTGTGCTGTTACAATCTGTTGTGTAGTGTTGTAAAGGTGTTCTGTAAGTTCGTGTTCAATTCTTAGGTTATTTTATGTTAACAATGTTTCATTATGTTTTAATTTGCTTAAATACTCTATGAAAGAGAAATACTATCTTTATAGTGTGGTAATTTTACCTTTCAAAATTATTTAAAGTGATTAGGGTTGGTGGAAAATAAATAATTGGATATTACTTAACAATTCGACGTGTATAGGCCTCGGTAGTTGGTTCGAGATAGGAATTGGCAGCATAAAATCAGTTTTCTTGGATTTTGGGCTTCATTAAAATGTGGCGTCCTTTCGTCTTGTGTTTGGACGTTCTATTTATGGATAATTTCCGTTTATTCAGGTCTTGGGTCTTGTAATATTGGTTGTAGTGGTCATCTGCTTCTTTGACGATTAGTTTTCAGCAACTTTATACTATTATTTTCATGATTTACACTGAAAAAACTTTCTCCCGGACTTCTGCATCTGTATGGCTTCATGACGCTTCGCTTCTTTTTTTCTCTCTACTAATTTCTAACGGTATTTTTCTGTCAACAACCGCTGTTTCCATAGTAACGGTATTTTTCGAATAGGCTTATTTTGAGTTGATGTATTGTCATCGAAACTTCGAATCCTTCGTATATCTTCTGATTACTGTTATTCCTCCATCTTCCTTCCTGGTTAATAAATATTGTCACTATAGTATTTATTCTCGTTCATAGATTATTTTGATACCCCACAAGCTTGGGTATTTTCAGATTTTAAGTTTTTACAATTATGTTAATGCTTGTTAATTACATTTCTTTTTATATAATAATGCCTATTACAATATTTTGTGTTATAAATGATCTACAATTTATCCTTGGTGATTCCTTCACCTCAGATTTTCTAAATTCTGATTCAATTTGTTATAATCTTTGTATGTTTGGTTCTGACAGTTATGTTTTTTCTAGGCCTAAGTAGCCATTATAATAATTTACTTATTTCGTTCAAATCACATTTTGTTTCAGCCTATTGGGCTTACTTTGTTATTTTTATTAGTTGTGTTGTGTTTTGAGTCTGTAGGTGTTTTGTTTATTATTCAATATTGCTCTCCTTATTTCAATCTTAAAAATATAACATTAGGTTTATGGACTGCACATTGCATTCAGCCATATCCTCTTCTAACAATAACATGAACACAATTTTTTATAAGTTATTAGAGTTATTGTTTTGATTAAGAGATATCATCACTCACTCCTAACTTATCCTTATTTGCTAATTTTTTTAGTTTATAACACATATTATCTGTGTTGTGATAAACAACATCACTTGTTATTAAATTAATAATAGTCCTTTATAAATTAGGTATCTTTGTTAGTTTTTTGACTTCTCAATCTCTAAACAATTTTTATATTCCCTCCATGGTAACACCTTCAATTTATTCTATTCTGGAATCCTCCCTTTTTACTTACTACTGGCTATAGTTAACTTAACTCTATTGAACATCTTTTTAAATAAAAAGTCATTATCACTTCTAGTGTTTTTCTATCCCTTATACTATAATTCACTCTTACTACTACTTATTTATCAGTTATCTATGCACTGTTTATTTCCAACTTTTACCTTACCTTCACTTGTAAATCACTTATTGTTAATTACAATTTCACTAGTGTCACACTTCACTTTGGGGTTCTTACACCTACACTATTACACTATATCACTGTTTATATCATTTGTTTGGTAGTGGGTGACCCCTATACTTATTTCTCTTTCATGACTTAATCCTAATGACAATTAATACTTAATAACTAATACTTACTGACTAATAACAATTCTAATTTGTGGTTTCTGGTTGCCTTTTTAATGGGTAGTAACCGTTATCTCTCCTTCCTCCTGATAACCCTTGTTTTGGTTTCAATGTTCTTGGTGAGTGCTATTTTACTTATTTTGGTGAACCATTCTTGGTTTTCACTTTTGCTCGTCTCCCTCCTTCTTCATTTTCCTTGTTCGTTTAATATATTAGGTCCTTTCATCCGTTTCTTGGGACATTTTGGGGTCATTTAAACCCATAAACTTGTTTCCTTGTGGCTTAGGTTTATTATTTTCTTATCCTCGTTGTTTATTTGTGGTTCCCTTCTTTATGTTTGGGTTGTTGTCTCAATCACTTTAAAATATTTACATTTTACTAAGTATGTTCTGTGGTTCCCTTCTTTATGTTTGTGTTTTTGTCTCAATCACTTGGGTTGGGTTAAAGTCGTCGTATTGTCGTGTCATATTCCTTATATTTTTATTTAAAATCAATCAGTTCATTTGATAAGAGGTATTTTTTACAATTATAAATATATTTTTTATCTCTGGTACGGGGTTGGCTATTTGTGTCGTGACATAATGCCTCTCCTTTAAAATTGATCATTTTGATAAAACACTAGTATAGTTTTTTATGAAATTATCAGTTATACATAACCTTTTTCCTTTTCTTTCTTGGTCGTTTCTCCATTCTTTATTTCTCTTCTTACTGAATTCATTCCATTTTATTTGGATCTGTTTTTCTTTTTATTTCCATTGGTGTGTTCTCCCTTATACACAATTTTTTCCCTAACTTTAGTAGCTGGTTTCTCCCATTACTACTCATTTTTCTGAGACCAGAGGCACGTCATCTCTGCTCAGTTTATTTGATTGCTGGACTTTTCAACAGTCAATCATAAATACCTTTTTTGTCAACTTGTGACTTAATAATAATAATATATTTTGGGATTGTCCACCTTGTGGTTTGTTTTTAGATCACTTTGGCCTTTTACTCATTCTTCCTTCCGCTGTACCTTGACTATATACTATCATTTGCTCATACATTGATTGTTTTTTATTTATTTATATGTTAATTTCATCATTAACTTTTCATTTTTCGGTTTTCAATTCTCATTGTGATCATTTTAATTATCTTAGACATTGGTATACCTTTCTCAGTTAATTAGCAATATTTTGCTTTAGCCATAGCTTGTATATTTGATTCATACATAACTTCTCTCTTTCTTTGTACCAGTTTAGATTTTTTATTTTACAGATAAATATCTTTGATTCATTATTATAATTTCATGTACTTATCTTATCAGGTTTGGTCTGATTTTATTTTTGTATATTTCAGTTTGTATTAATTCTTTGTAAGTTAATTTTCTTACACCATAGGAATTTGTGTAGCGTATTCCTATTTTGGTACATTTTGTTTAATTATTTCATATACTTCACACATCAACTTTTAATATATTGTAAGTTGATTTCACTTAGTAGGAATTTATGTATCTCATTCCTTTGTTTTGATATTTTTTTATTTTAGACCTCATAAGTCATCGATCTGTTGTTGCAAGTTGTGTACACATAATTTTTAAATTTTGGTATCTGTATTTTATTTACAGTTACTTGTCCTTCGTGATGACATATGGCCGTACATTTTATAATATATAATTTTATTTTGGTATCAATTCAATTCTCATGGTTGTGGATTTATTATATTATCATTTCCATTCCATATTATAGCCTTCTCCTTTTTGTTCGACACTTCGTTATTATGCACCTCTTCTCCTTCAAGTGTATGATAGTCACACTTATTCTGGATGAACGTATTCCAGTTATTTAGTTTTCTTCATAGAACTTCTTTATGGAAGCTTGGTTGTACACTCCTTTTACTTTTTTGGTGGTTATATTACTTATCTCGTAAGTGTTGTTTCCATTGTCCTTTGTGATGACATATGGTTCATTTATTATTATACGTTGGACCTTGTTAATTATATGTTGATCTACTCCTTTTCTCTTTCCTTCATTATTGCCTTCTCTTTCTTATTACACTCTTTGTTGGCTTGCTCCTCTTCTCCTTCAAATGTCTGATGGATGACATTTATTCTGGATAAACGTTAGTTTCTTTTTTGGTGTCGAAATTAACGAAGGAGGAGAGTTTGTTTATTATAGTTTCATTTTTTCTTCTATTCCATTGGGTTGCTTGTCTGGTAATTTGAAGATCCGTCCCTTTTCTTGGTTTGTGGTATCTTCACTTAGTTTACCCATGGTCCATCAGTTCCTCTGCCCTTATGGTTCGGATAACTCTGGAGTGTAGAGCTGTTTTCTTACTGGTGAAATAGGTCTCCTCCGTCTTGTACCATAATTCCTCTAATACCATATGTTCTGTAGTCTTTATGTTTACCGCAAACATTTGATTATTTTGTCCATTAATCAGAGAAGTTAATTGTGCATCTCTCATTAATATTATCCTTGCTTTTTTATTTGGTATTTCCATTTCTGGTGTGCTCCAGTATTTTATTGACCTTCTTGATCTGTTATACTCTGTTTTGTTGTCAGTCATTTCTATTTCTGGCATCTTCCATCCAAGTATTGATTTGTTGAAATTTTCATCCGCTGTTTGGTTCTGAATTCCTTTTATAATTTCCCTCAGAGTCCTCCTACAATCTTTGTACTTTATTAATTTGCTTTGGTAGGTAATGGGCAAATTAAACACATCGATCAGTCCGTTCTTCATCATCTCCACTTCTTCTCGTGTTTTGATGAGTTTCCTCTTATATACCTTTCTTAATTCCTTTGTTTTCTTAATTTTCTTAATTATTCGGTTCTTCTTTCTTCCTCTTCTGTGGTTGGTTTTTATGTATTTGATTTTCTTGGTGTCATTGTTATCTGTATGTTCAGAAAACAATATATTCGTTTCTTCTAAAATTTCCATCTCCTTCTGTGTTATTTTCTGATTGCCTGGTTCCATGTTCTCGTCCAATGTTTCTTTGATGCTTCCAGGAGTGCTGTCTAGTGTTTCACTCAATTGGTTGAAATCACTATCTAAAGTATCTTGAAGGTGATTTACTGGGTAATTTGTTTCTTCCCATCTCTTATTCATCCCCGTTTTTGCCGGTTTAACTTCTTCACAAAACTCTACTAGCATGAATCTTAATTCTTCTCTGTTCTTCTCACCATCTTCCTTTATTTGCTGTAGGAGTGTCTCACAATTATTTTCAATCTTGTCATTTAACACTTCAAGATCCTTTGTTATTTGTCTCTTCAACTCCTCACTCTTCTCTTCTAATATTTCCTGGCTTCTCTTCAGGGTTTCTTGGTTGCTTTCTATTTTGTTATTCAAAAGCTCTATGTCCCCCTTGATTTGCTTCCTCAATTCTTCATTGTTTTGATCCAGTTTTTGTAACTTTTTATTCAATTCTTCTTTGTCTTCCCTCCTTCCCGCTTGCAATGATTCTAATTTTGTATTGGTTGACTCTAATTTTTTATTCAATTCTTCCTTGTTTGACTCTAATTTATTATTCAATTCTTCCTTGTTTGATTCTAATCTTTGGTCCAGTTTTTCTAACTTTTTATTCAATTCTTCTCTGGATCTCTTGTTGTCTTCCATCAGCATCCGGAACATCTCCTGCGTGCTCAGGTCCTCCTTCTGAGTGGGTTTGCTAGGTTGGTCCCCTACCATTACTTCCACTTCCGGTTCTGGTTGAACTGGATTTTCCGGTTGGTTTTCCTGAACGTCCTCTTCGACTAACTCCCCGATTATTTCTTCAATTTCTTCCATCTCTTCTGGCTGGCCTTCACCTTCAATTTCTTTCTGTTTGTCTGTCCTTGTAAACATTGAGTGTCTCTTCATAGCCGCCGTTGACCTTCTTTTACGGCCTCACCGGTTGGTCGCCAATCTGTAACTAGTAAAGAGGGTTGTTGCGTACCTGCAAAATGTGTACATAAAATAATGTGTTTTGGATGATTAGTGCGTTCGCCTCGCACCGGGTCGTTACAGTAATTTTGGTGGCTCGCGATGTTCGTAGCGTAGTTCTGATCACCTGTATATTACGGCAGTAACCTTACCTGTTATTCTTAGGGGGTGTGATAATCCCGGGTGGCGCCAAGTCGTTTTACAAAACAACTAAAAACTGTGTTTGAACAAGTTATCAGCGTAGCGGGTTGGTTTATTCAAATCGTTCCCGCTCGCACAGCCGTCTCAATCGTCGCTTCTGACGAATAACTGGCAACTAGCTTACTGCTACGATTTACTCTTCAATACAAGTAATTATTATATAGCACTCCCTAAGAAATGATAACGCTTGTTACTCCCTGTAATGAATATTTTTTTTAATGGTGATAACTGGAAACATTTACAATTACAACAAAATAATTATCGTTTGATTACATGAGATCTTATTTTCAGGGCGGCGAATTAATTTAGAAACCATTTAACCTAGCGTCTGTTTACGTTAGGCGTATTACAATGTTTTGGTTTCAAAATCCGTGGATTCTTTTGACTATGAGTTAGAGAACTACAATGGTTACAATAAAAATACAAATTACCTTAATCTAAGTGTACAAGAAATATAAAGTGTGCTGTTACAATCTGTTGTGTAGTGTTGTAAAGGTGTTCTGTAAGTTCGTGTTCAATTCTTAGGTTATTTTATGTTAACAATGTTTCATTATGTTTTAATTTGCTTAAATACTCTATGAAAGAGAAATACTATCTTTATAGTGTGGTAATTTTACCTTTCAAAATTATTTAAAGTGATTAGGGTTGGTGGAAAATAAATAATTGGATATTACTTAACAATTCGACGTGTATAGGCCTCGGTAGTTGGTTCGAGATAGGAATTGGCAGCATAAAATCAGTTTTCTTGGATTTTGGGCTTCATTAAAATGTGGCGTCCTTTCGTCTTGTGTTTGGACGTTCTATTTATGGATAATTTCCGTTTATTCAGGTCTTGGGTCTTGTAATATTGGTTGTAGTGGTCATCTGCTTCTTTGACGATTAGTTTTCAGCAACTTTATACTATTATTTTCATGATTTACACTGAAAAAACTTTCTCCCGGACTTCTGCATCTGTATGGCTTCATGACGCTTCGCTTCTTTTTTTCTCTCTACTAATTTCTAACGGTATTTTTCTGTCAACAACCGCTGTTTCCATAGTAACGGTATTTTTCGAATAGGCTTATTTTGAGTTGATGTATTGTCATCGAAACTTCGAATCCTTCGTATATCTTCTGATTACTGTTATTCCTCCATCTTCCTTCCTGGTTAATAAATATTGTCACTATAGTATTTATTCTCGTTCATAGATTATTTTGATACCCCACAAGCTTGGGTATTTTCAGATTTTAAGTTTTTACAATTATGTTAATGCTTGTTAATTACATTTCTTTTTATATAATAATGCCTATTACAATATTTTGTGTTATAAATGATCTACAATTTATCCTTGGTGATTCCTTCACCTCAGATTTTCTAAATTCTGATTCAATTTGTTATAATCTTTGTATGTTTGGTTCTGACAGTTATGTTTTTTCTAGGCCTAAGTAGCCATTATAATAATTTACTTATTTCGTTCAAATCACATTTTGTTTCAGCCTATTGGGCTTACTTTGTTATTTTTATTAGTTGTGTTGTGTTTTGAGTCTGTAGGTGTTTTGTTTATTATTCAATATTGCTCTCCTTATTTCAATCTTAAAAATATAACATTAGGTTTATGGACTGCACATTGCATTCAGCCATATCCTCTTCTAACAATAACATGAACACAATTTTTTATAAGTTATTAGAGTCATTGTTTTGATTAAGAGATATCATCACTCACTCCTAACTTATCCTTATTTGCTAATTTTTTTAGTTTATAACACATATTATCTGTGTTGTGATAAACAACATCACTTGTTATTAAATTAATAATAGTCCTTTATAAATTAGGTATCTTTGTTAGTTTTTTGACTTCTCAATCTCTAAACAATTTTTATATTCCCTCCATGGTAACACCTTCAATTTATTCTATTCTGGAATCCTCCCTTTTTACTTACTACTGGCTATAGTTAACTTAACTCTATTGAACATCTTTTTAAATAAAAAGTCATTATCACTTCTAGTGTTTTTCTATCCCTTATACTATAATTCACTCTTACTACTACTTATTTATCAGTTATCTATGCACTGTTCATTTCCAACTTTTACCTTACCTTCACTTGTAAATCACTTATTGTTAATTACAATTTCACTAGTGTCACACTTCACTTTGGGGTTCTTACACCTACACTATTACACTATATCACTGTTTATATCATTTGTTTGGTAGTGGGTGACCCCTATACTTATTTCTCTTTCATGACTTAATCCTAATGACAATTAATACTTAATAACTAATACTTACTGACTAATAACAATTCTAATTTGTGGTTTCTGGTTGCCTTTTTAATGGGTAGTAACCGTTATCTCTCCTTCCTCCTGATAACCCTTGTTTTGGTTTCAATGTTCTTGGTGAGTGCTATTTTACTTATTTTGGTGAACCATTCTTGGTTTTCACTTTTGCTCGTCTCCCTCCTTCTTCATTTTCCTTGTTCGTTTAATATATTAGGTCCTTTCATCCGTTTCTTGGGACATTTTGGGGTCATTTAAACCCATAAACTTGTTTCCTTGTGGCTTAGGTTTATTATTTTCTTATCCTCGTTGTTTATTTGTGGTTCCCTTCTTTATGTTTGGGTTGTTGTCTCAATCACTTTAAAATATTTACATTTTACTAAGTATGTTCTGTGGTTCCCTTCTTTATGTTTGTGTTTTTGTCTCAATCACTTGGGTTGGGTTAAAGTCGTCGTATTGTCGTGTCATATTCCTTATATTTTTATTTAAAATCAATCAGTTCATTTGATAAGAGGTATTTTTTACAATTATAAATATATTTTTTATCTCTGGTACGGGGTTGGCTATTTGTGTCGTGACATAATGCCTCTCCTTTAAAATTGATCATTTTGATAAAACACTAGTATAGTTTTTTATGAAATTATCAGTTATACATAACCTTTTTCCTTTTCTTTCTTGGTCGTTTCTCCATTCTTTATTTCTCTTCTTACTGAATTCATTCCATTTTATTTGGATCTGTTTTTCTTTTTATTTCCATTGGTGTGTTCTCCCTTATACACAATTTTTTCCCTAACTTTAGTAGCTGGTTTCTCCCATTACTACTCATTTTTCTGAGACCAGAGGCACGTCATCTCTGCTCAGTTTATTTGATTGCTGGACTTTTCAACAGTCAATCATAAATACCTTTTTTGTCAACTTGTGACTTAATAATAATAATATATTTTGGGATTGTCCACCTTGTGGTTTGTTTTTAGATCACTTTGGCCTTTTACTCATTCTTCCTTCCGCTGTACCTTGACTATATACTATCATTTGCTCATACATTGATTGTTTTTTATTTATTTATATGTTAATTCATCATTAACTTTTCATTTTTCGGTTTTCAATTCTCATTGTGATCATTTTAATTATCTTAGACATTGGTATACCTTTCTCAGTTAATTAGCAATATTTTGCTTTAGCCATAGCTTGTATATTTGATTCATACATAACTTCTCTCTTTCTTTGTACCAGTTTAGATTTTTTATTTTACAGATAAATATCTTTGATTCATTATTATAATTTCATGTACTTATCTTATCAGGTTTGGTCTGATTTTATTTTTGTATATTTCAGTTTGTATTAATTCTTTGTAAGTTAATTTTCTTACACCATAGGAATTTGTGTAGCGTATTCCTATTTTGGTACATTTTGTTTAATTATTTCATATACTTCACACATCAACTTTTAATATATTGTAAGTTGATTTCACTTAGTAGGAATTTATGTATCTCATTCCTTTGTTTTGATATTTTTTTATTTTAGACCTCATAAGTCATCGATCTGTTGTTGCAAGTTGTGTACACATAATTTTTAAATTTTGGTATCTGTATTTTATTTACAGTTACTTGTCCTTCGTGATGACATATGGCCGTACATTGTATAATATATAATTTCATTTTTGTATCAATTCAATTCTCATGGTTGTGGATTTATTATATTATCATTTCCATTCCATATTATAGCCTTCTCCTTTTTGTTCGACACTTCGTTATTATGCACCTCTTCTCCTTCAAGTGTATGATAGTCACACTTATTCTGGATGAACGTATTCCAGTTATTTAGTTTTCTTCATAGAACTTCTTTATGGAAGCTTGGTTGTACACTCCTTTTACTTTTTTGGTGGTTATATTACTTATCTCGTAAGTGTTGTTTCCATTGTCCTTTGTGATGACATATGGTTCATTTATTATTATACGTTGGACCTTGTTAATTATATGTTGATCTACTCCTTTTCTCTTTCCTTCATTATTGCCTTCTCTTTCTTATTACACTCTTTGTTGGCTTGCTCCTCTTCTCCTTCAAATGTCTGATGGATGACATTTATTCTGGATAAACGTTAGTTTCTTTTTTGGTGTCGAAATTAACGAAGGAGGAGAGTTTGTTTATTATAGTTTCATTTTTTCTTCTATTCCATTGGGTTGCTTGTCTGGTAATTTGAAGATCCGTCCCTTTTCTTGGTTTGTGGTATCTTCACTTAGTTTACCCATGGTCCATCAGTTCCTCTGCCCTTATGGTTCGGATAACTCTGGAGTGTAGAGCTGTTTTCTTACTGGTGAAATAGGTCTCCTCCGTCTTGTACCATAATTCCTCTAATACCATATGTTCTGTAGTCTTTATGTTTACCGCAAACATTTGATTATTTTGTCCATTAATCAGAGAAGTTAATTGTGCATCTCTCATTAATATTATCCTTGCTTTTTTATTTGGTATTTCCATTTCTGGTGTGCTCCAGTATTTTATTGACCTTCTTGATCTGTTATACTCTGTTTTGTTGTCAGTCATTTCTATTTCTGGCATCTTCCATCCAAGTATTGATTTGTTGAAATTTTCATCCGCTGTTTGGTTCTGAATTCCTTTTATAATTTCCCTCAGAGTCCTCCTACAATCTTTGTACTTTATTAATTTGCTTTGGTAGGTAATGGGCAAATTAAACACATCGATCAGTCCGTTCTTCATCATCTCCACTTCTTCTCGTGTTTTGATGAGTTTCCTCTTATATACCTTTCTTAATTCCTTTGTTTTCTTAATTTTCTTAATTATTCGGTTCTTCTTTCTTCCTCTTCTGTGGTTGGTTTTTATGTATTTGATTTTCTTGGTGTCATTGTTATCTGTATGTTCAGAAAACAATATATTCGTTTCTTCTAAAATTTCCATCTCCTTCTGTGTTATTTTCTGATTGCCTGGTTCCATGTTCTCGTCCAATGTTTCTTTGATGCTTCCAGGAGTGCTGTCTAGTGTTTCACTCAATTGGTTGAAATCACTATCTAAAGTATCTTGAAGGTGATTTACTGGGTAATTTGTTTCTTCCCATCTCTTATTCATCCCCGTTTTTGCCGGTTTAACTTCTTCACAAAACTCTACTAGCATGAATCTTAATTCTTCTCTGTTCTTCTCACCATCTTCCTTTATTTGCTGTAGGAGTGTCTCACAATTATTTTCAATCTTGTCATTTAACACTTCAAGATCCTTTGTTATTTGTCTCTTCAACTCCTCACTCTTCTCTTCTAATATTTCCTGGCTTCTCTTCAGGGTTTCTTGGTTGCTTTCTATTTTGTTATTCAAAAGCTCTATGTCCCCCTTGATTTGCTTCCTCAATTCTTCATTGTTTTGATCCAGTTTTTGTAACTTTTTATTCAATTCTTCTTTGTCTTCCCTCCTTCCCGCTTGCAATGATTCTAATTTTGTATTGGTTGACTCTAATTTTTTATTCAATTCTTCCTTGTTTGACTCTAATTTATTATTCAATTCTTCCTTGTTTGATTCTAATCTTTGGTCCAGTTTTTCTAACTTTTTATTCAATTCTTCACTGGATCTCTTGTTGTCTTCCATCAGCATCCGGAACATCTCCTGCGTGCTCAGGTCCTCCTTCTGAGTGGGTTTGCTAGGTTGGTCCCCTACCATTACTTCCACTTCCGGTTCTGGTTGAACTGGATTTTCCGGTTGGTTTTCCTGAACGTCCTCTTCGACTAACTCCCCGATTATTTCTTCAATTTCTTCCATCTCTTCTGGCTGGCCTTCACCTTCAATTTCTTTCTGTTTGTCTGTCCTTGTAAACATTGAGTGTCTCTTCATAGCCGCCGTTGACCTTCTTTTACGGCCTCACCGGTTGGTCGCCAATCTGTAACTAGTAAAGAGGGTTGTTGCGTACCTGCAAAATGTGTACATAAAATAATGTGTTTTGGATGATTAGTGCGTTCGCCTCGCACCGGGTCGTTACAGTAATTTTGGTGGCTCGCGATGTTCGTAGCGTAGTTCTGATCACCTGTATATTACGGCAGTAACCTTACCTGTTATTCTTAGGGGGTGTGATAATCCCGGGTGGCGCCAAGTCGTTTTACAAAACAACTAAAAACTGTGTTTGAACAAGTTATCAGCGTAGCGGGTTGGTTTATTCAAATCGTTCCCGCTCGCACAGCCGTCTCAATCGTCGCTTCTGACGAATAACTGGCAACTAGCTTACTGCTACAATTTACTCTTCAATACAAGTAATTATTATATAGCACTCCCTAAGAAATGATAACGCTTGTTACTCCCTGTAATGAATATTTTTTTTAATGGTGATAACTGGAAACATTTACAATTACAACAAAATAATTATCGTTTGATTACATGAGATCTTATTTTCAGGGCGGCGAATTAATTTAGAAACCATTTAACCTAGCGTCTGTTTACGTTAGGCGTATTACAATGTTTTGGTTTCAAAATCCGTGGATTCTTTTGACTATGAGTTAGAGAACTACAATGGTTACAATAAAAATACAAATTACCTTAATCTAAGTGTACAAGAAATATAAAGTGTGCTGTTACAATCTGTTGTGTAGTGTTGTAAAGGTGTTCTGTAAGTTCGTGTTCAATTCTTAGGTTATTTTATGTTAACAATGTTTCATTATGTTTTAATTTGCTTAAATACTCTATGAAAGAGAAATACTATCTTTATAGTGTGGTAATTTTACCTTTCAAAATTATTTAAAGTGATTAGGGTTGGTGGAAAATAAATAATTGGATATTACTTAACAATTCGACGTGTATAGGCCTCGGTAGTTGGTTCGAGATAGGAATTGGCAGCATAAAATCAGTTTTCTTGGATTTTGGGCTTCATTAAAATGTGGCGTCCTTTCGTCTTGTGTTTGGACGTTCTATTTATGGATAATTTCCGTTTATTCAGGTCTTGGGTCTTGTAATATTGGTTGTAGTGGTCATCTGCTTCTTTGACGATTAGTTTTCAGCAACTTTATACTATTATTTTCATGATTTACACTGAAAAAACTTTCTCCCGGACTTCTGCATCTGTATGGCTTCATGACGCTTCGCTTCTTTTTTTCTCTCTACTAATTTCTAACGGTATTTTTCTGTCAACAACCGCTGTTTCCATAGTAACGGTATTTTTCGAATAGGCTTATTTTGAGTTGATGTATTGTCATCGAAACTTCGAATCCTTCGTATATCTTCTGATTACTGTTATTCCTCCATCTTCCTTCCTGGTTAATAAATATTGTCACTATAGTATTTATTCTCGTTCATAGATTATTTTGATACCCCACAAGCTTGGGTATTTTCAGATTTTAAGTTTTTACAATTATGTTAATGCTTGTTAATTACATTTCTTTTTATATAATAATGCCTATTACAATATTTTGTGTTATAAATGATCTACAATTTATCCTTGGTGATTCCTTCACCTCAGATTTTCTAAATTCTGATTCAATTTGTTATAATCTTTGTATGTTTGGTTCTGACAGTTATGTTTTTTCTAGGCCTAAGTAGCCATTATAATAATTTACTTATTTCGTTCAAATCACATTTTGTTTCAGCCTATTGGGCTTACTTTGTTATTTTTATTAGTTGTGTTGTGTTTTGAGTCTGTAGGTGTTTTGTTTATTATTCAATATTGCTCTCCTTATTTCAATCTTAAAAATATAACATTAGGTTTATGGACTGCACATTGCATTCAGCCATATCCTCTTCTAACAATAACATGAACACAATTTTTTATAAGTTATTAGAGTTATTGTTTTGATTAAGAGATATCATCACTCACTCCTAACTTATCCTTATTTGCTAATTTTTTTAGTTTATAACACATATTATCTGTGTTGTGATAAACAACATCACTTGTTATTAAATTAATAATAGTCCTTTATAAATTAAGTATCTTTGTTAGTTTTTTGACTTCTCAATCTCTAAACAATTTTTATATTCCCTCCATGGTAACACCTTCAATTTATTCTATTCTGGAATCCTCCCTTTTTACTTACTACTGGCTATAGTTAACTTAACTCTATTGAACATCTTTTTAAATAAAAAGTCATTATCACTTCTAGTGTTTTTCTATCCCTTATACTATAATTCACTCTTACTACTACTTATTTATCAGTTATCTATGCACTGTTTATTTCCAACTTTTACCTTACCTTCACTTGTAAATCACTTATTGTTAATTACAATTTCACTAGTGTCACACTTCACTTTGGGGTTCTTACACCTACACTATTACACTATATCACTGTTTATATCATTTGTTTGGTAGTGGGTGACCCCTATACTTATTTCTCTTTCATGACTTAATCCTAATGACAATTAATACTTAATAACTAATACTTACTGACTAATAACAATTCTAATTTGTGGTTTCTGGTTGCCTTTTTAATGGGTAGTAACCGTTATCTCTCCTTCCTCCTGATAACCCTTGTTTTGGTTTCAATGTTCTTGGTGAGTGCTATTTTACTTATTTTGGTGAACCATTCTTGGTTTTCACTTTTGCTCGTCTCCCTCCTTCTTCATTTTCCTTGTTCGTTTAATATATTAGGTCCTTTCATCCATTTCTTGGGACATTTTGGGGTCATTTAAACCCATAAACTTGTTTCCTTGTGGCTTAGGTTTATTATTTTCTTATCCTCGTTGTTTATTTGTTGTTCCCTTCTTTATGTTTGGGTTGTTGTCTCAATCACTTTAAAATATTTACATTTTACTAAGTATGTTCTGTGGTTCCCTTCTTTATGTTTGTGTTTTTGTCTCAATCACTTGGGTTGGGTTAAAGTCGTCGTATTGTCGTGTCATATTCCTTATATTTTTATTTAAAATCAATCAGTTCATTTGATAAGAGGTATTTTTTACAATTATAAATATATTTTTTATCTCTGGTACGGGGTTGGCTATTTGTGTCGTGACATAATGCCTCTCCTTTAAAATTGATCATTTTGATAAAACACTAGTATAATTTTTTATGAAATTATCAGTTATACATAACCTTTTTCCTTTTCTTTCTTGGTCGTTTCTCCATTCTTTATTTCTCTTCTTACTGAATTCATTCCATTTTATTTGGATCTGTTTTTCTTTTTATTTCCATTGGTGTGTTCTCCCTTATACACAATTTTTTCCCTAACTTTAGTAGCTGGTTTCTCCCATTACTACTCATTTTTCTGAGACCAGAGGCACGTCATCTCTGCTCAGTTTATTTGATTGCTGGACTTTTCAACAGTCAATCATAAATACCTTTTTTGTCAACTTGTGACTTAATAATAATAATATATTTTGGGATTGTCCACCTTGTGGTTTGTTTTTAGATCACTTTGGCCTTTTACTCATTCTTCCTTCCGCTGTACCTTGACTATATACTATCATTTGCTCATACATTGATTGTTTTTTATTTATTTATATGTTAATTTCATCATTAACTTTTCATTTTTCGGTTTTCAATTCTCATTGTGATCATTTTAATTATCTTAGACATTGGTATACCTTTCTCAGTTAATTAGCAATATTTTGCTTTAGCCATAGCTTGTATATTTGATTCATACATAACTTCTCTCTTTCTTTGTACCAGTTTAGATTTTTTATTTTACAGATAAATATCTTTGATTCATTATTATAATTTCATGTACTTATCTTATCAGGTTTGGTCTGATTTTATTTTTGTATATTTCAGTTTGTATTAATTCTTTGTAAGTTAATTTTCTTACACCATAGGAATTTGTGTAGCGTATTCCTATTTTGGTACATTTTGTTTAATTATTTCATATACTTCACACATCAACTTTTAATATATTGTAAGTTGATTTCACTTAGTAGGAATTTATGTATCTCATTCCTTTGTTTTGATATTTTTTTATTTTAGACCTCATAAGTCATCGATCTGTTGTTGCAAGTTGTGTACACATAATTTTTAAATTTTGGTATCTGTATTTTATTTACAGTTACTTGTCCTTCGTGATGACATATGGCCGTACATTGTATAATATATAATTTCATTTTTGTATCAATTCAATTCTCATGGTTGTGGATTTATTATATTATCATTTCCATTCCATATTATAGCCTTCTCCTTTTTGTTCGACACTTCGTTATTATGCACCTCTTCTCCTTCAAGTGTATGATAGTCACACTTATTCTGGATGAACGTATTCCAGTTATTTAGTTTTCTTCATAGAACTTCTTTATGGAAGCTTGGTTGTACACTCCTTTTACTTTTTTGGTGGTTATATTACTTATCTCGTAAGTGTTGTTTCCATTGTCCTTTGTGATGACATATGGTTCATTTATTATTATACGTTGGACCTTGTTAATTATATGTTGATCTACTCCTTTTCTCTTTCCTTCATTATTGCCTTCTCTTTCTTATTACACTCTTTGTTGGCTTGCTCCTCTTCTCCTTCAAATGTCTGATGGATGACATTTATTCTGGATAAACGTTAGTTTCTTTTTTGGTGTCGAAATTAACGAAGGAGGAGAGTTTGTTTATTATAGTTTCATTTTTTCTTCTATTCCATTGGGTTGCTTGTCTGGTAATTTGAAGATCCGTCCCTTTTCTTGGTTTGTGGTATCTTCACTTAGTTTACCCATGGTCCATCAGTTCCTCTGCCCTTATGGTTCGGATAACTCTGGAGTGTAGAGCTGTTTTCTTACTGGTGAAATAGGTCTCCTCCGTCTTGTACCATAATTCCTCTAATACCATATGTTCTGTAGTCTTTATGTTTACCGCAAACATTTGATTATTTTGTCCATTAATCAGAGAAGTTAATTGTGCATCTCTCATTAATATTATCCTTGCTTTTTTATTTGGTATTTCCATTTCTGGTGTGCTCCAGTATTTTATTGACCTTCTTGATCTGTTATACTCTGTTTTGTTGTCAGTCATTTCTATTTCTGGCATCTTCCATCCAAGTATTGATTTGTTGAAATTTTCATCCGCTGTTTGGTTCTGAATTCCTTTTATAATTTCCCTCAGAGTCCTCCTACAATCTTTGTACTTTATTAATTTGCTTTGGTAGGTAATGGGCAAATTAAACACATCGATCAGTCCGTTCTTCATCATCTCCACTTCTTCTCGTGTTTTGATGAGTTTCCTCTTATATACCTTTCTTAATTCCTTTGTTTTCTTAATTTTCTTAATTATTCGGTTCTTCTTTCTTCCTCTTCTGTGGTTGGTTTTTATGTATTTGATTTTCTTGGTGTCATTGTTATCTGTATGTTCAGAAAACAATATATTCGTTTCTTCTAAAATTTCCATCTCCTTCTGTGTTATTTTCTGATTGCCTGGTTCCATGTTCTCGTCCAATGTTTCTTTGATGCTTCCAGGAGTGCTGTCTAGTGTTTCACTCAATTGGTTGAAATCACTATCTAAAGTATCTTGAAGGTGATTTACTGGGTAATTTGTTTCTTCCCATCTCTTATTCATCCCCGTTTTTGCCGGTTTAACTTCTTCACAAAACTCTACTAGCATGAATCTTAATTCTTCTCTGTTCTTCTCACCATCTTCCTTTATTTGCTGTAGGAGTGTCTCACAATTATTTTCAATCTTGTCATTTAACACTTCAAGATCCTTTGTTATTTGTCTCTTCAACTCCTCACTCTTCTCTTCTAATATTTCCTGGCTTCTCTTCAGGGTTTCTTGGTTGCTTTCTATTTTGTTATTCAAAAGCTCTATGTCCCCCTTGATTTGCTTCCTCAATTCTTCATTGTTTTGATCCAGTTTTTGTAACTTTTTATTCAATTCTTCTTTGTCTTCCCTCCTTCCCGCTTGCAATGATTCTAATTTTGTATTGGTTGACTCTAATTTTTTATTCAATTCTTCCTTGTTTGACTCTAATTTATTATTCAATTCTTCCTTGTTTGATTCTAATCTTTGGTCCAGTTTTTCTAACTTTTTATTCAATTCTTCTCTGGATCTCTTGTTGTCTTCCATCAGCATCCGGAACATCTCCTGCGTGCTCAGGTCCTCCTTCTGAGTGGGTTTGCTAGGTTGGTCCCCTACCATTACTTCCACTTCCGGTTCTGGTTGAACTGGATTTTCCGGTTGGTTTTCCTGAACGTCCTCTTCGACTAACTCCCTGATTATTTCTTCAATTTCTTCCATCTCTTCTGGCTGGCCTTCACCTTCAATTTCTTTCTGTTTGTCTGTCCTTGTAAACATTGAGTGTCTCTTCATAGCCGCCGTTGACCTTCTTTTACGGCCTCACCGGTTGGTCGCCAATCTGTAACTAGTAAAGAGGGTTGTTGCGTACCTGCAAAATGTGTACATAAAATAATGTGTTTTGGATGATTAGTGCGTTCGCCTCGCACCGGGTCGTTACAGTAATTTTGGTGGCTCGCGATGTTCGTAGCATAGTTCTGATCACCTGTATATTACGGCAGTAACCTTACCTGTTATTCTTAGGGGGTGTGATAATCCCGGGTGGCGCCAAGTCGTTTTACAAAACAACTAAAAACTGTGTTTGAACAAGTTATCAGCGTAGCGGGTTGGTTTATTCAAATCGTTCCCGCTCGCACAGCCGTCTCAATCGTCGCTTCTGACGAATAACTGGCAACTAGCTTACTGCTACGATTTACTCTTCAATACAAGTAATTATTATATAGCACTCCCTAAGAAATGATAACGCTTGTTACTCCCTGTAATGAATATTTTTTTTAATGGTGATAACTGGAAACATTTACAATTACAACAAAATAATTATCGTTTGATTACATGAGATCTTATTTTCAGGGCGGCGAATTAATTTAGAAACCATTTAACCTAGCGTCTGTTTACGTTAGGCGTATTACAATGTTTTGGTTTCAAAATCCGTGGATTCTTTTGACTATGAGTTAGAGAACTACAATGGTTACAATAAAAATACAAATTACCTTAATCTAAGTGTACAAGAAATATAAAGTGTGCTGTTACAATCTGTTGTGTAGTGTTGTAAAGGTGTTCTGTAAGTTCGTGTTCAATTCTTAGGTTATTTTATGTTAACAATGTTTCATTATGTTTTAATTTGCTTAAATACTCTATGAAAGAGAAATACTATCTTTATAGTGTGGTAATTTTACCTTTCAAAATTATTTAAAGTGATTAGGGTTGGTGGAAAATAAATAATTGGATATTACTTAACAATTCGACGTGTATAGGCCTCGGTAGTTGGTTCGAGATAGGAATTGGCAGCATAAAATCAGTTTTCTTGGATTTTGGGCTTCATTAAAATGTGGCGTCCTTTCGTCTTGTGTTTGGACGTTCTATTTATGGATAATTTCCGTTTATTCAGGTCTTGGGTCTTGTAATATTGGTTGTAGTGGTCATCTGCTTCTTTGACGATTAGTTTTCAGCAACTTTATACTATTATTTTCATGATTTACACTGAAAAAACTTTCTCCCGGACTTCTGCATCTGTATGGCTTCATGACGCTTCGCTTCTTTTTTTCTCTCTACTAATTTCTAACGGTATTTTTCTGTCAACAACCGCTGTTTCCATAGTAACGGTATTTTTCGAATAGGCTTATTTTGAGTTGATGTATTGTCATCGAAACTTCGAATCCTTCGTATATCTTCTGATTACTGTTATTCCTCCATCTTCCTTCCTGGTTAATAAATATTGTCACTATAGTATTTATTCTCGTTCATAGATTATTTTGATACCCCACAAGCTTGGGTATTTTCAGATTTTAAGTTTTTACAATTATGTTAATGCTTGTTAATTACATTTCTTTTTATATAATAATGCCTATTACAATATTTTGTGTTATAAATGATCTACAATTTATCCTTGGTGATTCCTTCACCTCAGATTTTCTAAATTCTGATTCAATTTGTTATAATCTTTGTATGTTTGGTTCTGACAGTTATGTTTTTTCTAGGCCTAAGTAGCCATTATAATAATTTACTTATTTCGTTCAAATCACATTTTGTTTCAGCCTATTGGGCTTACTTTGTTATTTTTATTAGTTGTGTTGTGTTTTGAGTCTGTAGGTGTTTTGTTTATTATTCAATATTGCTCTCCTTATTTCAATCTTAAAAATATAACATTAGGTTTATGGACTGCACATTGCATTCAGCCATATCCTCTTCTAACAATAACATGAACACAATTTTTTATAAGTTATTAGAGTTATTGTTTTGATTAAGAGATATCATCACTCACTCCTAACTTATCCTTATTTGCTAATTTTTTTAGTTTATAACACATATTATCTGTGTTGTGATAAACAACATCACTTGTTATTAAATTAATAATAGTCCTTTATAAATTAAGTATCTTTGTTAGTTTTTTGACTTCTCAATCTCTAAACAATTTTTATATTCCCTCCATGGTAACACCTTCAATTTATTCTATTCTGGAATCCTCCCTTTTTACTTACTACTGGCTATAGTTAACTTAACTCTATTGAACATCTTTTTAAATAAAAAGTCATTATCACTTCTAGTGTTTTTCTATCCCTTATACTATAATTCACTCTTACTACTACTTATTTATCAGTTATCTATGCACTGTTTATTTCCAACTTTTACCTTACCTTCACTTGTAAATCACTTATTGTTAATTACAATTTCACTAGTGTCACACTTCACTTTGGGGTTCTTACACCTACACTATTACACTATATCACTGTTTATATCATTTGTTTGGTAGTGGGTGACCCCTATACTTATTTCTCTTTCATGACTTAATCCTAATGACAATTAATACTTAATAACTAATACTTACTGACTAATAACAATTCTAATTTGTGGTTTCTGGTTGCCTTTTTAATGGGTAGTAACCGTTATCTCTCCTTCCTCCTGATAACCCTTGTTTTGGTTTCAATGTTCTTGGTGAGTGCTATTTTACTTATTTTGGTGAACCATTCTTGGTTTTCACTTTTGCTCGTCTCCCTCCTTCTTCATTTTCCTTGTTCGTTTAATATATTAGGTCCTTTCATCCAGTTCATTTGATAAGAGGTATTTTTTACAATTATAAATATATTTTTTATCTCTGGTACGGGGTTGGCTATTTGTGTCGTGACAATATTCATTATAGGTACATTCACTCTCCATACACATTATGTCACTTGTACAACAGTGCAAACAGTCTCTATTAAAACTGTGTTTACAACAGCTGTCATATTCTTATAAATTTACTCTATTTCATCAAAAAGCTGCCCTTTCAGGACCATTTTCAACATAAAGAACAGAAAGAAATCAGCTGTAGCCAAATCAGTTGAGTAGGGTTCATGATTAGTAATTGTAACCAATTATCTATCAAGAAATTGTGAGACAATTGAAGATGAATGTGCTGGAGCATTATCATTCACAAGAAACCATTTTTTTGATTACCACATTTCTGCCCTACAAATTCTTTTCAAAAAACAACCAAGTTCCTCTGTCCAGTTACAATCTGGCCAAGGGAGATGAAGTCATAGTGTATGGAGTCTCCTTGAATAAAAAAATAATAATAATAATCAACAGTGTTTTCACTTTTGATTCACTTTCATCAGTCTGCCACTGCCTGGGTCATGCCATGCAGCTGTTTAATGTTTAGTGGATATGTCATACTGGAAACATCATGGTTCATTGCCTATGGCAATGTTCTGTAAGAAATTCAGCTTATTATCAGCCCATTCAATGCTTCTATGTGCTGTTCCTTTTGCTCTGCTGTTAATGAGAGTGTAACAAACTTTGCACACAGTTTTATTTTGCCGAGCATATCATGGGTGAATATTCCCCACACTGATATCAAGCTCTTCTGGTAACATTTTGATGGTCAGTTGATGATTAGCAGAGAGTACGGCATATGTATGCTTGACATTCTCGTCAGTCATGCTTGTGGAGACGCAGGTCATCACCCAGTGGCACATGACCATTTCTAAAATGTGCATATCACTCAGTTTGCTATGACTTGAAAAATTCTTTCCATATGTGATTTGTATAATTTAAATTTTTTCTGTTGCACTTTTTCCACATTTAAAATATAATTTGATTCCGGCTCTTTGCTTCATGTTGAAAATTATGACAAAGAAAGAAAAGGCACAATCTTTAAAGTGTCATTGCTCACATGGAATGAGTCTTCAACAATGAAATTGTCACAGGAAGTAGAGGCAGGTTCATACCTTATAGTTCCAGCAGTGACATTGAGATGGCACCATGTGTATGTCTGTAGCAATCTCAGTTGCGAGACTTGTTGAACCCAATATGTAATATTCATAGTAAAACATGTTTAACTGATAGCAAAGCCATAATTATTATATATTTTTAAAATTTTGTTTTATAAGGAAGTTTTATTTAAAATTATATCTTGTAAACCAAGTATATTCACCACTGCATGTCTAAAGTTATGTTTACATCAGTAAAGATATCTGATATAATATAATTTAATAACAAAAAATTTTAACATTATTTATAATTTGGTTCTTTTATTGATAGTGTGTGATAAATTTGTTTATATATTATAAAACATTTATTTATAAATTATATAGTGTTTATTTATAAAATATATTTCTGCATAAATGGATGTATTTTTAAACAAACATAAAAATACATGGGGGTATTTCTATGCAAGAATACTACATAATGGATAACAGCAAGAAGGTAGACTAATCAGTATCATATTATGCCAATTTAATGCCATGATCAACCTGTGTTTACTTAAAATGCTGAATAGTTTAAACACTTTTCTTCGTCCACTTGATCCAAGAATCTGTTCTTGGAGCAGATATCATTACTACAATACTTACAACACTTGGAACACCATTTCTACAGTGCCCAGTGGCACCACCAAGTAGAAATTATAACAAAATTGAAAGGTAAGGGCATGGGAATGTGCGAAACGCGTATGGTCAGAGGGGAATGGTGATGTGGTGGGAGTCGCTTTGAGATGCAAGAAGAGAATTGTTGTTATGAGCATCAGTGCAGCCAACGTATGAATATTATTTTGAATAGTAACCAAAACTTGCTTGCAAGGTTTGTTACTAATCTGTGTTATACTTACCATGGATCTCTCTCTCTCTCTCTCTCTCTCTCTCTCTCTCTCTCTCTCTCTCTCTGTTACATATCAAATGTTATATAAACCTATCTCATCTTTTTTTTTTAGTCCTGCAATTTTCTGCTGTTGAGACGTACTACCAGCTCTTATCGGAATGGAATGGTGTGTGCAAACTATGCACTTGTGCACTTCCGCTCCTTAATTACACTCGAGTATCTCTATAGTTTATCATAAAGGGACGACTTCTTCGTACCGGTATTATCTTATTTGCGAAAATCGTTTAATCCTAGGCAACAAAAATCTGTTTCAAGTACAAGGAAAAATCATGTTATTTTAGTACAGTATTTTAGATAAATAATATCTTTTAGCCTCACAAATGTTACAACTCGTAAAAGTAACAGACGAACGACAGAGAGATCGTTTATGTTTTAGCAGCTGCCAAAACCTTTTATTGTAAATAAAGCAAAAAGTTAAAGTTATAACATGTGATAATCAAATTTTAATAGTTTTTTTTCATTTCAATATTCTACTTAATTTTATTATTACTCAAAAGGAAAAAGCACGTGCGTGCGGCCACACACACACACACACACACAAGGACACACATTTTTTATCAAAATAGAACTAATATTCTACTATTATTTCTGTACTTTTTGTTTTATAAGTATTTATTTTTATAGTTGTTTTGATGGTTCATCATATTTTTTCACAGCACTAAACTTTATAGAATACTGAAACTTTCAACTTGTGAAACTTACTTGTCTTTTCTTCTCGTACGCGTTTCAGCGTGGTGTTTGCCTTCGTCAGCTTTGAGACAGACTGCCATTAACTTGTAACGGTTTTTATTTTGAAAGGTATAGTGGGGGTGGTGTGTGGAGGAAGGGGATTGGCGCAGGGATCCAAATTATTATTAGTTTTATGTATAATTGTGTCAAACAGTGTGTGTGATTTATACTGTAATTGGTCATTAAGAATGTTGTTTGGTTGTGTTGTGTAGTGTTTGTATATTTCATATTGTTCTGCTGTGTTAAGTTTTCGACCTTTGGGTAAGTAGTGTAATATTTCAAGATTAGTATCTATGTTAGTGTAGCTGTGGTTTTTTGTGTGTATGTGTGTGGCAAACGCGGAATGTATATTGTTGTTGGATAAAGCTTTTAGGTGTTCAGAGTAACGAGATGAAAAAGATCTTCCCGTCTGGCCTATGTAGAAACTATTGCAGTCATTACAATTTAATTTGTAAACACCTGTTTTGTTGTATTTGTCTATGTCCGTGTTTGTATCATTGATGTGTTTTTTGATGGTATTGTTTGTTCTGTATGCTATTTTGTACTTGTGTTTCCTGAATGTGTTGGCGAGTTTGTGTGTGTTGGAGTTATGGTATGTGAGTGTGATGTATTTAGTTTGTAGTGTGTTGTTGGTATTTTGTGTTTTGTTGTTTTTGTTTATAATGTGTTTGTGTAGTTTGTTTATTAAATTAGGGTTGTATTCGTTTTTTATTGCTATGTATTTGATTGTGTTGAGTTCGTCATTATAGTCCTGTTTACTTAATGGTATTTTAGTTAGTCTATGGAGCATACGGTTGAAGGTCGCATGTTTATGTTGTGTTGGGTGGTTTGATGTGTTGTGTATAACCATGTCGGTTGTGGTTGGTTTTCTGTATATTTTATACGTGTGTGTATTGTTAGTTTTGTTAATTGTTAGGTCCAGAAAATTTATACTATTGTTTTGTTCAATTTCCAGTATAAATTTTAGTTTGTGGTGTATTGTGTTTATGTATTTGTGGAAGTTTTCAACCTGTCTTGTGTTGCCATTGAATAAAAGTAATATATCATCTACATACCTGTGCCAATAAATGATTTTGTAGGTGTATTTGTTGTTGTTTATTATGTGGTTCTGTTCTATGTTGTGTATATATATTTCAGCCAGTATTCCTGATATTTAACTAAAAATGAACTTTTTTCATGTGAAAAACTTACTATTTTATCGGACGCGTTTCGGCTTAGTATCCGCCTTCTTCAGCTTTGGTAACAGACTGCCAGCATTTTGTAATGGTTGTGTGGAAGGTGAAGTGTGATCCTCCCGATGGGATCCCCCATATCAGGAATACTAGCAGAAATATATATACACAACATTGAACAGAACCACATAATAAACAACAACAAATACACTAACAAAATTATATACTGGCACAGGTATGTAGATGATATATTACTTTTATTCAAAGGCAACACAAGACAAGTTGAAAACTTCCACAAATACATAAACACTATACACCACAAATTAAAATTTACACTGGAAACTGAACAAAACAATAGTATAAATTTTCTAGACCTAACAATTAACAAAACTAACAATACACACACGTACAAAATATACAGGAAACCAACCACAACCGACATGGTTATACACAACACATCAAACCACCCAACTCAACATAAATATGCGGCCTTCAACCATATGCTCCATAGACTAACTAAAATACCCTTAAATAAACAAGATTACACCGACGAACTCAACACAATAAAGTACATAGCAATAAAAAACGGTTATAACCCCAATTTAATAAACATACTACACAAACACATCAAAAACAAAAACAACAAAACACTAAATACCATCAACACACAACACAATAAGTACATCACACTCACATACCACAACTCATACACACACAAAATCGCCAATACATTCAGAAAACACAAATACAAAATAGCATTCAGAACAACCAATACCATCAAAAAACACATCTGTAATACAAACACAGACATAGACAAATATAACAAAACAGGTGTTTACAAATTAAATTGTAATGACTGCAATAGTTTCTACATAGGCCAGACGGGAAGATCTTTTTCATCCCGTTATTCTGAACACTTAAAAGCTTTAACCAACAACAATATACACTCTGCATTTGCCACACACATACACACAGAAAACCACACTTACACCAACATAGACACTAATCTTGAAATTCTACATTACATACCCAAAGGTCAAAAACTCAACACAACTGAACAATACGAAATATATAAACACCACACAACACAACCAAACAACATACTCAACGATCAATTACAATATAAATCACATACACTTTTTGACACAATTATACAGAAAACAAACAGTAAATTGAATCCCCGCGCCAATCCCCTTCCGCCACACACCACCCCCACTTCACCTTCCACACAACCATTACAAAATGCTGGCAGTCTGTTACCAAAGCTGAAGAAGGCGGATACTAAGCCGAAACGCGTCCGATAAAATAGTAAGTTTTTCACATGAAAAAAGTTCATTTTTAGTTAAGTGTTAGTGCTGTGAAAGAAGAGATGAATAATCAAGACAACTATAATACCGCAGATAAAGCATATTTCATCAATAAGTACAGAAACGCCAAGCAACAAGTAACAAAAACTTCCTTACACATAGCATTCAATAAAACTTGTCGAAAACACAACATCATACCAACACACGCACAAGTTACAATAAAACAAAACACACATACAGCACTACAAACCAAACGGAAATTAGAACAAATAAACCTAAACAACATAATCAATCATTTATACCATAAAAAAGACACACTCAACAGACAGGCATATAACTTACACATGAGACTCACACGAATATTACACCACACAGAACTTGAAAATGTAATGCAACACACACAAGACAACATAGAAAAACTCAAATTGACAATACAACATCGACACAACAAAAAAATAACTAACCTTACAACACACACAATTGAATCAATCCCTGAACCGGCACACATATTCCATGCACGCGTAGTTAATACAACACACATTAATTTCACAAAAGATGAAATGAATTTATTAAACAAAGGACTGAAACATAATTTGAATACCAATACAACTAACATCAAAAATCACAATAAACACATACGCGACATCATCATAGACGCAGAAACGGCTGTACAAAACACGCACCTCAACGACCAAGACACGATACGTCACGACATAAAAAGAAAACTTCAAAACACACATACAAAACCAAAAATACACAACAATGAAATAAACACACTCAATAGTGTAAAACACAAGTTACTCGAACACAACACAACAATCCTAAAAGCCGACAAAGGTAACATTAGCGTCATAATGGACAAACACCAATTAAACACTAAAATCGAAAGTTTCTTCAACGAAAATAATATAACGGAAATAAATAAAGACCCCACACTAAAATTACATAAACAGATTAATAAATTTATAAACAACACCAAACATATAATCAAACCAGAAAACGCCAAATACCTTAAACAAATAAAACCTAACCCCCCTAAACTAAATGCATTACCAAAAATACATAAACCTAACATTCCAATCAGACCATTAATAAACAACACACAAGCCCCCTCCCACAAAATAGCAAAACAACTAGACAAAATAATCAGAGAAAACATAAAACTCAGCAACAGCACCTCTATCAAAAACAACATTGACCTAGTCAGGAAAACTGAACACATACACATCCCACATAACTCAACTCTGGCATCTTTTGATATAACCAATTTATACACTAATGTCCCCATCAAAGAAACCATACAAACACTAGAACAACTACTCAGAAAAAACAACACACCTGAAACACACATACAAGAAATCATCACACTTACCAAAATAATAACTGAACAAAATTACTTTACATACAATAACAAAATATACACACAAACAGAAGGACTCCCGATGGGATCCCCCATATCAGGAATACTAGCAGAAATATATATACACAACATTGAACAGAACCACATAATAAACAACAACAAATACACTAACAAAATTATATACTGGCACAGGTATGTAGATGATATATTACTTTTATTCAAAGGCAACACAAGACAAGTTGAAAACTTCCACAAATACATAAACACTATACACCACAAATTAAAATTTACACTGGAAACTGAACAAAACAATAGTATAAATTTTCTAGACCTAACAATTAACAAAACTAACAATACACACACGTACAAAATATACAGGAAACCAACCACAACCGACATGGTTATACACAACACATCAAACCACCCAACACAACATAAATATGCGGCCTTCAACCATATGCTCCATAGACTAACTAAAATACCCTTAAATAAACAAGATTACACCGACGAACTCAACACAATAAAATACATAGCAATAAAAAACGGTTATAACCCCAATTTAATAAACATACTACACAAACGCATCAAAAACAAAAACAACAAAACACTAAATACCATCAACACACAACACAATAAGTACATCACACTCACATACCACAACTCATACACACACAAAATCGCCAATACATTCAGAAAACACAAATACAAAATAGCATTCAGAACAACCAATACCATCAAAAAACACATCAGTAATACAAACACAGACATAGACAAATATAACAAAACAGGTGTTTACAAATTAAATTGTAATGACTGCAATAGTTTCTACATAGGCCAGACGGGAAGATCTTTTTCATCCCGTTATTCTGAACACTTAAAAGCTTTAACCAACAACAATATACACTCTGCATTTGCCACACACATACACACAGAAAACCACACTTACACCAACATAGACACTAATCTTGAAATTCTACATTACATACCCAAAGGTCAAAAACTCAACACAACTGAACAATACGAAATATATAAACACCACACAACACAACCAAACAACATACTCAACAATCAATTACAATATAAATCACATACACTTTTTGACACAATTATACAGAAAACAAACAGTAAATTGAATCCCCGTGCCAATCCCCTTCCGCCACACACCACCCCCACTTCACCTTCCACACAACCGTTACAAAATGCTGGCAGTCTGTTACCAAAGCTGAAGAAGGCGGATACTAAGCCGAAACGCGTCCGATAAAATAGTAAGTTTTTCACATGAAAAAAGTTCTTAAATTATAGTAAAAAATAAAACCATAAAATAGTTTTTGTGATTTCCACTCGTCAATTTATTAAAAATTATAAAACCATGACAGCTGTTTCGGCAACACAGTGCCTTCATCAGATGGTATAAGCTGACTAATTTTCGTACAAACGATACAGAATATAAAATATAATACAAGTGCTGTTGTATAGAGAGCGATAGTAATCTCGTGTCAATAAGATTTATACACATTACACAAACATATAACATAACATATACCAAGTCTATTTATACAAATTAAGCAGAGGCGAGCTATTTAGATCTAACTGATCATTTAATAATACATTTAAATATTTGTGTTTATTAATTTCAAGGGTTTCTAATAAATCAAGCTTTGGACCTTTATCAGATAAATGTAAAATTTCAAAATTGTCATTATAACTATGGTCTTTTTCTAACAAGTGATTTGCATAATTTGATTTGCCATCATTATATCTAAAACTATAATTGTGACCATACATTCTTTTTTCGAAAGATCTACCTGTCTGTCCGATATACACTTTATTACAAGACCCACAGGATAATTTGTAAACACCAGACTTTTGCAGTTTATCTGTTTTTACTCTTATTATTTTTAATATATTTTCCCAAAGAAGACTGCGTCTTAAAAGCTATATTTACATTCCTTTGTGTGAAATATTTACCAATATTATCAGAAGCAGAACCTATGTAGGTGAGAGTGTGATATCTTTTAATCTGTGTTGAGGGAGGTTAATTTTATTTTAACTAGTTTTAAAGCTTGTGAATAAAATTTTTTGTTTAACAAGTGATCTATGAGGCTAGGTTGGTAACCATTGTTGACAGCTATTTGTTTAATAATGTTAAGTTCTGATTGGAAATTTGAGTCTGATAACGGAATACTAACTAGTCTGTGGATAAAACTGTGAAAAGCAGCCAATTTATGTGAGTATGGATGTGTGGAAGTAATGTGTATTGTCATATCTGTATGTGTAGGCTTATGAAAAATACCAAAGTCTAATTTATTATTGCATTTTGTTATTGTAAGGTCTAAAAAATTGATACTATTGTTATCTTCTAATTCTAAGGTAAAGCTAATATTTTTGTGTAAATTGTTAATAAAATTAAGAAAGATCTGTAATTGTCTACGTGTACCTAGAAAAATTGCTAAAATATCGTCCACATATCTATACCAAAAAATAAACAATCTGAAATAAGGGTGTGCTCTAATTTTAGTTTCTATGTAGTCCATAAAGATTTCAGCTGCCAAAGGGCTAAGTGGATTTCCCATTGCAAGCCCTTCTTTGCCAATATAGATCTTTCCATTAAATTCAAAGTAGTTTTGATTAAGGCAAACCTTCAGTAAATTCAAGATATCCTCTCTCATAAAGGGGTTATTACAATTTTCAATTAATAATTTTTCTACAATATCTATTACATCAGTCGGTGGAATACTCGGAAACAAATTCTTCACATCAAATGATAATAAAACAGCTTTGTCTGGGATATGTGAATCTTTAATTCTCTTAATTAAGTCTAGTGAATTTTTAATACTATGTGTTGATTGAAATTTGCATTGTGTTTGTATAATCTTAATTAGTCTTTTAGATAATTTAACAGAAGGAGCAGTTACATATGATACCACTGGTCTAATTGGATGGTTATCCTTATGCAATTTAATTAAAGAGTAAAGCTTTGGTGGCTGAGGATTCATTACCGATAAAAAATCCAAATCTCGATTATCAAAGAAAGAACAATTCTTTATAGCCTGTTTAACATCTATTTGAAATTTAAAAGTCGGGTTAATATCAATGGGTTCAAAAGAGTTCAAACATTCAAGTGTCTTATTTACATATTCGCCTTTGTCGATTAGCTGACAAGGGCAATACTGTTATTGCTTTAACCAACAACAATATACATTCCGCGTTTGCCACACACATACACACAAAAAACCACAGCTACACCAACATAGATACTAATCTTGAAATATTACACTACTTACCCAAAGGTCGAAAACTTAACACAGCAGAATAATATGAAATATACAAACACCATACAACACAACCAAACAACATACTTAACGACCAATTACAGTATAAATCACACACACTTTTTGACACAATTATACATAAAACTAATAATAATTTGGATCCCCCCGCCAATCCCCTTCCTCCACACACCACCCCCACTATACCTTTCAAAATAAAAACCGTTACAAGTTAATGGCAGTCTGTCTCAAAGCTGACGAAGGCGAACACCACGCCGAAATGTGTACGAGAAGAAAAGGCAAGTAAGTTTCACAAGTTGAAAGTTTCAATATTCTATAAAATTTATTTTTATTGTAAAGATAAGCAAGACGTTAATAAAAAACCTTCAGACTCGGTCAAGTATGTGCTAAAGCTAGCATGAATAGTTCTGTTTAAACTATTAAAATGAACTGTAAAACAATGACATAAAATTAATAATAAACTGGGGTAATAATATATAGACTGAGGTAGTAGCCTACATAACACAGTAATTAACAACGTAACTGAATCGTGACTTCCATGTTGGCAACACCTTCACTTGTATAGCAGCTGATTCTCCGTTACCCTCCTGCCATTCACAATTTCAAAGTGGACTCATCCATGAAGAAACTGGTTTCTGCGCATATGCCTTTAGCTTTCAAATTTGCTATATAAATATACACTTACCACTGTACTTGTAGATGCAGATTTCTTGATGTAGCAACCCAGCCGATGGCTTATGTATGTGGATGATACCTTTGTCATCTGGCAATATAGTAGACAACATTTATATAGCTTGGATTTCGTTGTCCATGACGTGTCCGTTTCTTAACTAAATATAATTATTTCACTACCGTATGACTCGGAACACAAAACTTTTTATGGGTAAAAACGTAAAAGCTTTACCTTACAACCTGAACCAGTTTTCACTTTCAAAAAGCTTCTTCAGAGGTTGAAGCTTCTTCACCTCTGAAGAAGCTTTTTAAAAGTGAAAACCAGTTCAGGTTGTAAGGTAAAGCTTTTACGTTTTTACCCATAAAAAGTTTTGTGTTCCGAGTCGTAGTGAAATAATTATATTTATTTATATAGCCTTACGGGTTTTTTCATGAGCACTCAGCAGCAGACACTTACTTTACCATAGACACTGAAGAAACAGACAACTTTTTCCTTGATGGTCTGGTAATAAGAAGTGATGGCACCTGAGGTATACAATTTACATGAAAATGATACCAATTTTTATTCAGTACCACCTTGGATCACCACTTGGGAAACACTTTGGTCTGTCTATGCCAGAAAATGGCAGACAGGATTGCAATGGAATGATGTAACAGAAACCAATTGTAATATTCAACAATCCATATTGTGTTCATAAATAATGTTGACCCGCACGTGTGTGTGTGTGTGTGTGTGTGTGTGTGTGTGTGTGTGTGTGTGTGTGTGTGTGTGTGTGTGTGTGTGTGTGTGTGTGTGTGTGTGTGCACTTAAAAGTAATAATGATGGACAGTAGACATAACAGTGAAAGAGGTCCTATAAAAAGTTGTATACAAAGTTTTATGTAAAGTGAAAATACAAGAGATAATTAAAACAGCTTTTTAAAATATTGAGGGGTGTCCACTGGGGGGGAGGGTCGTGACACAGATTGTATCATTGAAATTTGGGAGGGGGGTTGACAAAAAGTTCATGGTTTTTGTTAGTGAAGAATGGAAGCAGTCATAGCATTTTAATGCAACAATTAGTTTTAGGAATTCAAATATTCAGAGGACGAATCATGTCGCGGGACAGTGGCCCAAGACTGACAATGACGAGTGGAGTAGTAAGTGGTGCACGCATCCATTGTCATGGTGATGCATGAGTCACCAGCATGACTGTGCTCTACCTCCATGCATCCTCCTTTCCACATTCTGTACTCACAGTGTGGAGTTTTCTAGAATCGATATCTGTGCTATACAAATTTTACGAATATTAAACACTTTTGTGTATATAATGATAAGTTTAATAAATTTAGTGTTTAGTTTTATTCCATCTTAGTGGTTTGAAATACGTTACTGGTTATTATTAAAAACTTGAATATGCCGAAAAAACAAAAGTAGTTCAAATATAATCGTTTGGAAGTAATGTGCCATGCTACAGTCAGGCATGACAAATGGCTAGAACACTGTAAAAAGAAACATGCATCTAAAGTTAAAAATAATTTAGGTATAAAATAAAAAATTATTTAATTCAAGTACAGTGGTGAAGATCATTGGAAACCTTATGTTGATGTCAATCTTCAAGCTGAAAATGTAAAAGAAAATGAACCTGAACAGATTAAGAGTTTTTGGGATTACAAAGAGTTTTTGAAACCTCATAGATGCTTGATTGATTTTTCGGGATTTAAGAGACTGAAAGTTGTTTATAGAACTTTGCTATCTTTGGCTGTAACCAGTTGTTCGTCTGAAAGAGCTGTGAGCCGAGCTAAAATAATAAAAAACAGGCTCAGGTCTGCAATGGGAGATAAACGGGTTTCAAACTTTGTTCCAAACCTGGTTCTAGTTTCTGAGAAAGACTTATTAGAGTCTATTCCTAATGAAGAAATAATTGATGTCTTTTCTTTATTGGCATCGCAGAGGAAGACGTTACTGTGTAAGCCAAATATAAGCCAAAGCAACTAGGATTTCATCAAACCATTACTTTTTCATTTTTTTTTTCTTTACAATATGCTTTGTTGATATTTTGTTCCTTTGCTTGGAAATAGTGTCTTACACGCAGTGGCGGTTCGTGAGTAAACTCTCCAGGGGTTCACACAGTTAGATAATATTATACGATATTAATCCTTGTGCCTGTTAATATTTGCACTGAAATAACATTTTCAAGAATTTTTCAACATTCAGGTAAATGACATTACTAAGAAATTTTAAATAATTTATTAGTAAGTAATATTAACCGAACAAATCTAACAGTCTAGTTTACTAAGCTTCAGCTGGATTCTTTATTTAATTAATCTTAGAAAAATTATATTTAGCAATAATGATAGCAATCATCTTCTGAAACAATAGTAAATTATACATACTAGTTACAAGTATCAGTAGGTTAATCGGATCTTTAACAAAAACTAAGTGAACTTCTTGTAAGCAAAGTAGTATGGTATTGGTACCTTTGCTACCTACCTTTGGTATTTCTTTGAAACAAATCTATCAAGCACCATTTCATTAAACTTAGGGATGGTCTTCACCAGTTCTTTCTCTATTGTTAACATGGCTAAGGCATTAAGTGTTTCTTGAGACATCGTACTTCTCAAAAAGGATGTTATTCTCTTCAAAGTTGAGAAGCATCGTTCCGCTTCAGCTAAAGTCTTTGGGATTGTCGATATCATCGTTACAAGCTTATACGACTCTGAAAACAAATCTTTCAAATCATTTTGTATAAGAAATTGCAGTAAGCTCACAGCCCCATTCATATATCTTATGTCACCACGTCGGTAAAACACTCCCAATTCAGTTTTTAGCTTTGCTTTATCCAAAAAAGGTATTTTTCTGTTGTTTCACCTAACGCAGATAGAGGAAATGATTTACTGTACTCACTAAATTTTTGAGGATCCATAAGGGATATGGCTGAATGTAAATGAAAACCACTTTAAATCACATCACATACTTCTTTGGCCATCCTATTAGCATGACCGTCTTCTTCCTGTCTTTCTCTTTTGTGTTGTAGATGCATCTGGTCTACAGCACTTCTCACGGAGCTCATTTTTTCTCTTTCTTTATTTATTTCCCTCAGAAAATGTTCTTTTTTGTTTGCACAGCATCTGTATAGATAAGCTGAATTTGTCTGTATAAAACATCGACGTGTGGCATTATATTACGGAAAACTGTAAGCCAAAACTCAAAAGTTAGGTGTTCCAGCATTCGCCGGATTGCTCCAGCTTTGGTAATAGAAGATTCTTGTTTAGAAGTTAATTTCATTATTTCCTCCATACAGGTAATAAGGTCTTCCCAATGTTTGAATACTGTATTTACAGTTCTGCTTTTAAAATTAAATCTAGTGCTTAAAGCTCGGGGGATTCTTTTCCTGACAACATTATCCAAAATTTCTACTCTTTGAGGCGAGTTGCTGAAAAAGTTTGTTATATCACTCAAATTCATGAAAAATATCTGCACTTGCTGATTTTGGCTAGCAGCTCGAGCAATCACTAAATTTAATCAACGAGCAAAGCAATGGATATAAAAAGCGTACTTGTAATGTTGTTGAATAATTGTTTGTACACCGGTTAGGTGTCCGCTCATCAGGTTTGTTCCGTCATAACTCTTAGAGATTAACTGTTCCGGCTTATCAACAACGTTTTTTAAGGTATCATGAATGCATCCGGCGATCGAGTCTGAGCCGTGTCTGGGGGGGGGGATGTATAAACCCCCAGAATCTTTCTACAGGTTCTCCATTAGGTAATACATAGCGAAAAACAATAATTAATTGAAATGTCAAACTAACATCTGTTGTCTCATTGGTGATTACATAGAAAAAAACTGCAAATTTTAATTCCTCCTTAATCTTTTCCTGGCAAACAAAAAGCATACAATCGAGCAGGTCATTTTGAATTTCTTTTGATGTTCCTTTAAAAACGGTTGTGTCACGTAAGTGTTCTCTTAGTGCGGCATCAAGCTGAGCAGTAAAATCCACTAAACCTTGAAAAATCCCAGGATTTGAAGAATCATCTTCCCTTTGTCCCCGAAATGCCAGTTCAAAAGCGCCGCAAAACTTAACGTAGTCAATTATTTTTGACAATACATAAAGATTTTTCTCTACTTTTTCATTATGTTCTTTTACATTCCTCTGATAAGCGCTGTCCAACTGTTGACGTATGTCAACTTTACCAAGCAAGTTAAACTCTAGCAAGGAGTTCAAATGAGCTTGAGAACATTCATGTTTTTTAATTTTCGAGGGTAAATGACTTAAATCATTCATACCGTACTTAATCCAGTTTAAGTTTTCAGAGCTTTGTTTTACAAATAACAGACAAGGAAAACAATACAGTTTATTTGTAGCTTCACAACCGCAAAGCCAAGAAGTCTTTTCATATAAAGTCTCTTTAAATTCCCTTTTGAAATCCCTATCTTTACCTTTGGTGACTTGTACAATATTAAGCTCTAGGGTCGGATGACCACGTTGTTTTATTTCGAGTTTCTTTTCTAAAGAAATACTTGAAAAACTGTTTCTTTTAACACAGACACTGTAACGTGTCAAAAATGGGGTATTTTATTTTATTTCATTTTCGGGGTTTCTTAAAAATATATTGTAAAATTTAATTCCATTGTAACAGACCCCGTGTATAGAACAGTGTTGAAACGCAGCAGCAATGCAATATAACGTTGTGAAATCAGTACCGAGGTATGCACCACCCTCGATTTCCAAGAACTCTGTTAGAGCGTGACAGCGCGCACGCACGCGTCAAGCGAATATACGCTCGGACTGACGCGATTGTGAACCACCAAAATGGTGAAAAGTACTTTTTCTGTTTCATCTACTGGACTGAAACGGCGGATATGAAAACCTAAGTTACCGCCCCCTTAGTGACATCAAACCAGAAGTGCCTAAATATCGTCGGCACATACTACGAAAAAGACCACTATATATCATGCACATGGTCGATCAACTGCAACAAATCAACTATGAACGTCGACGAAATCCGTTGGCGGTGAAAATCAACTTCCTCCCGCTCGCAAGCGACGCTTGCCCAGTTGTTCACTGATTAGACCGGCGCCGGTACAGAGCCGAGTGGGCTCTTTGCAAAATTTCATAATATAACAGTAAAAAATGATTTAACAGTGTCAAAACCAAGTGGCGGTGATGTGAGTACAACAAGACAACACCAAAACACAATATTTTTTTGTTTCGGGACAATTACGAACTTACAACGGGGCGACCACGCGGTCAACGGGTGAACACGTTGCTGGCTGGGGTTTTATGTAATGGGTGTTAATTAATAAGGGTAAAGGGGGATTTTATTAAGAATGTGAGTGTGTGAAAAATTGCAGGCTGGGCTGTTTAGAAGTATGTGTGATATAAGTAAGGTAAGACAATAGAGTAAGGTAACATGTAAAATAATCAGGAAAAGAAATTATAAAATGTAATATAATCTACTCAAGCATGCGTAACGAATTTGGATAAAATATGTTGGATTTTAAAAAATGAATTTTAAAAATTAAAATAGCTATTCTCTTCTTTTAAAAAATGAGTTAATTATTTCTCTAACCTATGAAATACGTTTGCATCTGACGTACATGTGATCGAATTCTGGACCCAAATAGAAGCTTTACAGGTAGGTGAAAATAAATTATATTTTTGTATTTTATATATATAAACGGTAAATAACGTCACAAATTGCACCCGAAAGAACAGGGACATAGAATAACTTCACAAATGGCGCAGCCAATTACAGGGACGATTTTATAAATTAAAAAAAAAATGTGCTGATATAAAATCCACACCTACGAAGATGCAAACGTGTGTTTTAGGTTAGCGGAATACAGTGCGTCATTCACACAAAATTGGCTATACAGTATATTACATACTGATTATATTATATGTACGCACAAGTATCAATTATAAAAAATAAGAATGTCATAACGAAAATAACGTAAATGACACGACTAGTGTCGCAAATCTTGATGAATCAAACGTGAGTGATTTTGAGGTACATTCGACTCCAAGTGCGAGTCAAAACAAAATAGAAATAAATGTAACAGACCAAAACAATGTAACTGAAGATTCGGGGATTCAAATAACCCCAAAATTGAGTAGGGAGTGTACAACTAATAAGGAAGAAGTCAGCTTCACTGACAGTAATGTAGAAATAACCGAATCAAAAATAATGACAGATGTCGAACATCAATCGACACCTATTTCAGTCAACCAAAATAAGAAGTCTGATGAGGACAATATGCTAACACGATTGTATAATATGATGTATAGTAATTTTAGTGAACTAAGAGGGGATATTAATATTAAATTCAATGTACAGAATAGTAAATTTGATATTATAAATAGTCGTTTTGATGAAATTAATATACAGAACGCTAAGTTTGAGGTTAATATGAATAGCGTCTAAATGAGATGGATGAATGCTTTAACACAATCAGAGAACAAGTGATAGAATCAGTAAACGATCAATTGAATAATCATATAATTAATGTAAACAAACAAGTGTCAGAGACAGTAAAAATACAAGTTAATGAGCAAATTCAAGAAATAAAAGACACTTTTGAAAGTAAAGTAAATCAGTGTAACATTGATAGTGAATATAAATTTAATTATGCAGTAGAGAAAATAGAAGAAGTTAGAGATAACATTAAGACATATGAAACTAATACTAATGTCAAAATAAATGAAGTAGAAGGTAATTGCAAATCAGAGATACAAGCTATGCAAGATACAGTAAATACTATAGATAAAAGTAATAAACAATTTGAATATTTAATGAATAATTATTTTATTTGAATAATGATAAATTTGTGTTAATTGAGCAGAGCATAGTCAATGTTCAAGATGAATTGAATATAGCTATAAACGAAAAACTTAATAGGGTTACTGAACAAATAGTCATTACTAAAGATGTGAATAGCGATATTGATTTGGAGTTGTTTAATTGTGAAAATAGGGGGGTACACCCTATGCAGTTTTTAAATAGAGTCAGAGAATTTAATCAGTTTTGTAGAAGTAGCTGGGAAGTACAATTGTTAAAAATAATGAAGTGTTTTAGAGGGAATTCCGCGGTATGGGCGGAGGTGCAGAAAGTAGACTGGGTAAATTATCAGTGTTTTGAGACGGCTTTTAGAGAGAAATATTGGTCGGAGGAGGAACAAGAAATATTACGGAGTAAAATTATGGGACCAGGTAATTTTGGGACCCAAGGGGGTAACGTGACTATGTACGTAATGCGACTATATAATGAGGCAAAATATTTAGAGCCACCGTTACCGTTTCGGTCATTCGTCCGTCATATAAGTAAGCATTTACCGAGAGAAATACAAATTACATTAATGACACGAGAGATTATAGAAATTACGGAACTAGAGAAAATATTGGATATATTTCAGAATATAAGAGAACGGGATATGAGTAGGCGGATAAACACACCAGCATCACATATAATTGGGAATTATAATCAACCCAGGGCAATACCCAACTTTCACCGAGGGGCACGTGGGGGAAATAATGATAATCAAGGCGAGGGTTGGCGATGTGCCGATTGTAATGTTGAAAACTATGCTATAAGAGCAACCTGTTTTAGATGTCACAAACCGAGAGAATGTCAACGCAGTGAGAGAACGTACCAGCAACAGAATCAACCGCAGAGAGGAGCCGAGAACATCAGAGGAGCACCGAGGGGAAATGGAAGCGGAAACAGAGGCAGAGGTGGATACAGCCAGGCAGTAGCAGGTCCATCCATGGGAAACTAGAGGAGACAATGGAGAACCGGGCCCATCCATTGTCGGAGGAGAACCTGGGGGTCCAAGAGGAGCATAACTACCGCAGCAACATAATTATCAGAGACATGGCGGAGGAGTTACTGGAGGAGGACGCTGCACAAATGACAGAAAGCAAACCCGGACTGACGGAGGTATTCATAACCATAGAAGGTAAGGATTACAAAACATTGATTGATACGGGTAGCGAGATATCAGTAGTTTCAGAGAATGTACTGGGTGAATTACAAAGGGTAAATAAGAATATTCCATCATTACCAGTTGCGGGGGTAACAGTAGTGGGGGTGATGGGAGTACGAAGTAAACGAGTCACTAAACAAGTTCAATTAAACATATATATTAATGGAATAGCATTTGAGAATACTTTTCTAGTAGTTAAGGGTTTGAATTTAGATATAATTCTGGGAAATGATTTTTTGGAGAGAAATAAAGCAGTAATTGATTTTAACCAGAGAAGAGTGGAATTTAATAAGGGGCATGAACCAATCAGGGTAGACTTTAAGAGGGTGTTAGATAAGGCTAGAGTTGCGGGTGTAAAGATGATACAAAACCGAGTAGGCGAGGGAATTATAGAAACAAGAGTGAATGTGTGTCAAGAGAGTGAGAGCATGGAGAATGATGAGAGAGTATGGGAAAATAGGGCAGAGAAATTTTTTAATGAGGGTGGAGTTGTAGGGAGTCCCCAACGACAGGAGTTGTGGGCAGTTACTGAACGTTTTAGAGATGTATTTGCTGAGTTGCCTGGGAAAGCCAGGGACTATGTATGCGAGCTGAAGATTCGAGAGCACTCACCCTACATGCAGAGAAGTTATCCAGTGCCATTTTCGAAGAGGAGAGCCATTCAAGAAGAGTTGGACCGCATGATGGAAGGGGACATCTTCGAAAGATCCATATCGCCTTACTCGAATCCGTTGGTAGTGGTCATCAAAAAGGATGGAAAGGTAAGATTGTGCATAGACGCTAGAAAAATTAATCAGATTATAATACCTGACCGGGAATCACCGGAAGCCATGAACGAAATTTTTCAAAAGTTTAGTGGAGTCAGATATATGATGTCTTTAGATTTAACGGCGGGCTACTGGCAAGTCCCATTAGCGCCAGAAAGCCGTAAGTTTACTGCGTTCCTTTTCAATGGAAAAAACTATCAATTTAAACGCCTGCCATTTGGGCTTAACACTACTGTAGCAAGTTTTATTAAGTGTTTAGACATGATATTACAACCGAAAGACTTAGATTTTTTGACTGTATATGTTGACGACATACTAATAGCATCAAGAACATTCCCTGAACACGTAGAACACATAGAGTACATTTTAAATAAATTGCGACAAGGGGGATTAACTGTTAATTGGGATAAGTCAAAATTTTTGCAAACCAAAATACATTTTTTGGGTTTCATTATAACTCCTGAAGGAATTTTAGCAAACCCAGACAAAGTAGAAGCTATCATATGTTTTCCAGAACCAAAGAATATTAAACAGTTGCAGAGCTTTCTAGGATTATGCAACTTTTATAGAAAATTCCAGAGAAATTATGCACATATTACCTCTAAATTAAGTTGTGTTTTACAAAAGAATAAACAATGGAAATGGGGAGAGGAGGAGAGAACTATTTTCAATGAAATCAAAGGGAAATTTCTAGACACAATTATGATGAATCACCCCGATTTTCAGAGAAAGTTCTATTTACAGACGGATGCCAGCAACATAGCCCTCGGCGCAGAGCTTTACCAGGAGGGTGAGGATCAGGAGCACAGGACCATCGCTTTCGCCAGCAGAACCTTATTGGCAGCAGAAAAGAACTACACAACTACCGAAAAGGAATTGCTGAGCATCGTTTTTGCTGTGAAGAAATTCCGCACTTACCTGCTTGGAAACCAAACCGTCATCAGGACCGATCATAAGGCCTTATCATTCCTAAATACATGTAAGCTGACGCATAGCAGATTAACCAGGTGGGTATTAGCTTTGCAAGAATATAACTTTTCATGGGAGTATATAAAGGGGTCAGATAATAAGGTACCAGACACACTTTCTAGAGTAGATGTTATAGACAATAAAACTGGTAGGGATCTTAAGGAGATAGAAATTTTTAGATTAACTAGAGAAGATAGAAATTTTGGTGAAGAACTAAGTGACATTAAAAATATGCAAAGATCTGATAGTAAACTAGGTAAAGTAATTGTTAGTTTAGAGACGGAGGTAGAGGGATCTGAATATAATGAGCGATTTCAAGTATATCAAGGAATTTTGTTTAAAAAAGTAGAGAGTGGGGAGCGTGATTGGAGGTTAGTTATACCCGAGGGGTTAATAGACAAAATTGTTTGGGATTGCCATATAAGGTATGGTCATTTTGGGGCGAGAAAATGTGCTAATGTTTTGAAAGAGTCATGTATATTTAAGAATATGGAGAAGAGAGTTAGAAGAGTGTTAAGAGTGTGTGATTTATGTCAGAAATCGAAAGTAGTGAATTATAAAGTAGAAGGGGAGATGAATTACATAAAAGTTGAGAAACCATTTGATTTAGTTGCAGTAGATTTATATGGACCATTACCCAGAGGTAGAGGGGGTGTATTGTATGTATTTGTAGTTCTAGACACTTTTTCAAAATTTGTGAAATTGTATAGCATTAAGAGAGCGACGAGTAAAGTACTCAGTGAAAAGATAGTAAGAGACTACATGATTAATGTTGGAAAACCGAAAATTATATTATCTGACCACGGACCACAGTTTATAAGCGGCAAGTGGCGACAGACGCTTGAATGGGAAGGCATCATACCCAAGCATACGGCAGTGTATCATCCTCAGTCGAACCAAGCAGAACGGGTGATGAGAGAGATTGGTAGGATATTTCGGGCGTACTGTCACGCCAAACACACAGAATGGCCATCCTACGTGAAAAAAGTAGAGGAGTGGCTGAATTGTACCACCCATGAATCCACTGGATTTACGCCGCATGAGTTGATCAGGGGAACAAGGCCGCCCAGGATATTGGAACAACTTTTCGAATACCCACCAGAAGGTCAAGTTTTGGACAGAAACATAAAAATTAGATTGGCAAACGAGAATTTACTTACGAAAGGAGAGCGAAGGAAACAGAAACATGATGCTAAGGGTAAGTGGACCAAGTACGAGGTAGGTCAATTAGTGTTAGTAAAGAGGCATGATTTGTCCAGTGCTCAAGATAGAGAAATAAAGAAGTTTTTCTTGTTGTATGAAGGACCGTATGAAATTATAGAAATAAAAATGCAGAATGCGTATGTGTTGAGGAACCCAGCGACACAGGAAATAGTAGGTACTCAAAATGCGACGAATTTAAAATTATATCGGTCACTTTAATTATGGTACGTTTATGAATAATGTTTAAAATATTGTTGTATGTTTACAGAAGGGATCCTCCCCCATTTTCGGGCGGTCACGATCTTACCAGTCCTGGCCGTGGAATTCGGAACTTGGAGGCGGGCCATGGTTGGCGGAGCTTTCTTCGGGCGGTGAAAACAACGATGGTCCGGCCCCACCAAAATTGGTTAAAAGTAGAAAACTAACTACACATTTGAACGGGGAGGGGGACCCCAAAATGTACGTGACGCATTATTATTTTTAATACACACAAGGTGCAGCGGTCTTGGTGTACCTGTCACGTGCCTGCACTGCCTTATGCTTGTTTGTACATAATGGAGACTGCATTTAAATAAAAGGCAGTGCGTGCAAAGTTAAAAATTTTCAGTGTCAAATGCAAAATTAAAGTCGAGCCATTGACAGTAGTTTTGTTTAATCCGAAATGAAGAGTTTTGCTGAGAGGAAGATTTTGACGACAGGTAAGACGACGGGTCTGAAGAAATGAGGGCGATAAGGGAGTAGAATTGGGTATAAAGGGGAAGTAACTGCACAAAGCAGATCTTACTTGTGTCAAAATTTCCCTCATAGCAAGAACACCCCCGTTTCAGGCGGGGATACTGACCACTAGAATATAAAAAAAAAAATAAAAAAAAATAAAATATTTTGGATGTTTATAATTTAAAATTTAAATAAATTTTAGAATTAAGTGACCAAATGTAATTGTCAAGTTTTAGTATCAGTGAGCATGGGAACGTTTTAAAAGAGGTGAAATAAAATAAAAACTTGTTGTCAATGCAAGAGGTGGGGATAATTTTGGGGGGTAGATTGGTGTGCAAAGAAGTGACATAACAGTGTAGTGTGGAACTGCAATGGTAGGAGGTTGTAATTTTTGTACTTAATATTTTATGTTAATGAAGGTTAAGCAAGGGGTATAGGGGGTTAAAACACCACCCAGACTGATAATGTCATTTAATATAAATTGTTAATTTTAGTGTTACAAAAGATATTTTACTTGTGATTCCCCAACTTTTCAGGCGGTCACGGCCTCACCGAACCCTGACCGTGGAATTGGTTTAGCTTTAACAGCTATGGTTGGGGCTCATTGCGTCACGTTCTGCCTTAACTGGCCATAGCTGTTATCGTTGTCAAGGTGAACTTTGAAATTGACAGGGGGGAATTAAGGGGAATCACCAAACTAGGGAACAGCGGCTACCATTCTGTTCGAGTAGGAACAGCAAGGCCAGGTGGTAGACCCGTTTTAAGGGCGTTTAAATATAACCAAGGATATGTTGATGTCCGCCAATGTTAAAATGTAACTGCCGAAGCAAAGACACGGAGGGGTCCAATCCCTCCAAATATGCAGTCTTTGTGGAAGCAAATAGGCGCTACAGCCTAACATAACTTGCAATAGCGTGTGTGGATGGGAGGTGGCTCAGATGAGCCACGAATTTAAATTTTATATCATAAAAATTGCCAACTCAAATTTTGATCTAAAAAAAAAAAAATGCTTGTGTTCCGTTTAAATAACTAGATGCTCATACCTTCACTATAATGTGTCCATTCTATATTTTTTAAATGTATTATGTTATTGTAGTAGGTTAGATATAAGAATTGATAAGAAATATGTGTTTATATAATGTGTGTATTTTTGAAACTAAGTAAATAATTAAACCGACTGGCAGGCGGTTAACATACATTATCAGAATCAGAAAAGGGGAAACATTGATGGTAGATGTAAGTATTAATATGCATATATATTTAATGTAATCTGCACAATTTTTTGAAAGGTGTTTTCACTTTATTAAGAACATCAGCTGATCAGTAGTGAAATGTCACTGTTAAATTGTTTATAGATGTTCGAGGTAATTAATGTCATATACAATGTTTTAATGTGTTAAAGACATTGTTTTAAATAATGAGAAAAGTAATTTGATAAAGTAATAATTTATGAAAGCTAATAAAAGATAGTTTGGGGGTGATTAGTATTTTATTGGGACATATAGATCAGTCCAAGTTGAAGTAGTAAAGATCGAAATATTGTTTTGAAGTAATGTAATGTTGTTGTGAGATAAGGTAATAGAATTTGAGAAGTATTGATGTTGACACAGTAGTTGTGGAGAATATATGTAGAGTATTGAGTGATATTGATGTTCATAATTGATGATGTTATTTTGTTGTAGTTGAAGTAAGGTAATAAGATTGAGATTATTGAGGATGGTAATTTTGTAATAGGGGGTAGTGTAATGTGGGAGTCCGCAACATAATGGTTGGGACGGGAAGGGACCGATTTAGTGGGAAGGGGTTGCCTTAGGTAGAATCCAGGAACCAACATAATGGGAAATGAGTTTTTGGGGGGGGGGAAACACTTATCCTAAGTACAAAGGGTTAGAGAGTATTTTTTTTTATGTATAGAGAGAAGGTGGCGATTTGAGTTTAATGATAAGTTGGGGTTAGAGATTGATTGATAGATGTTTTAATAGAGATGGGTGTCATGTTAGTTAAAGTTGTTAAAGTTGATGAGTATTAGAGTCAAAGGGGGAAAGATTATATATGTATACAGATCAAGTAGTACAGTAAATGAGAATAAATAATTTAAATCACCCAAAGTAATGTAGGACAAGATTGTCAAATAAAGAAAGAGATTTAGAACAAGAATATAAAATTTTTAATTGAAACCAGTGACAAATTTTGATAGAATTTGAAAATAATGTAAAGTTAGAAAGTGTTTATTTTGAATAATTTAAATGTCAATTTGATTGTGAATTATAATAATATTTTGTTAATTTTGAATGTTTTATTTTATTATATTTTGTGTGTCAAGACAGAATTTTACAGATGTTAAGTGTATTTTCAGACATAACTGGTACATAACGTATGTAGGTCAAGGTGTTGACTTGACCTAGTTTTGATCAGCTGACAGTGAGGTCATATAAGTTAATAGTAAGGAAGTTGATTCCACGTTTGGTTTTTGATCAATTTAAACAAATTCTAAATAATTTCCGTATGAAAAAAACAATATTTTAATAAATTCAAATTTTTGAATTAAAAATTTTTTTTTTTTAATATTTTCTTCGAAGAAATAAAAAATTTGATTTTGTGCTTGCCAGCTAATGGATATTTTAAACTTTGATTATTTTATTGTTTGTGTACTAACCATGTTTATTTTATTGAATTATTTTATTGAATTGTATTGTTAGACTCTAGGTAATCACATGTTAGGTTAAGGATGTTCTTAATTGTAAGAAATGTTTAAATTGATTTATTTTAAATAACAGAAAAACCAATGAAGAGAATAATTTAAAATATATACAAAATCTGTGATTCGCTTTTTCATGGAAACAACCAGTGAGTTGTAATTTAAATAAATTTTTAAAGAATTTTTCAATTTTCAGTATGTAATGTGAGTGTGTGTGAGCCCAGTATCTGCTAAAGGCAGCCCAGCTTGCATATAAGAGGAAACATATCGGTTGAGGATCTGGCATAATCTAAGCCAGGGATTGAGGATTTTTGGGGTAGCATGATAGAAGGCGAGGTGCGCCGTGGTGCGTGTCTGTTCGATTTTTTGGTGTTGGGATCTCTTACAGGGAAGTCCAGTGATCTCGTTCAGATGCGTCCATAGTCGCCGAGCCAGGGGGGTCGTTTAACCATGCAGAGTAAGAACAAAGGAGGGTTGTTGGCACCAGTTCCTCACCGATCCTCTTAGGGGTTTTATCAATGAGATTTATTTTGTTTTGGACAGAAGACTTCTCATTGAGGGGGTATTGTAACATGTCAAAAATGGGGTATTTTATTTTATTTCATTTTCGGGGTTTCTTAAAAATATATTGTAAAATTTAATTCCATTGTAACAGACCCCGTGTATAGAACAGTGTTGAAACGCAGCAGCAATGCAATATAACGTTGTGAAATCAGTACCGAGGTATGCACCACCCTCGATTTCCAAGAACTCTGTTAGAGTGTGACAGCGCGCACGCACGCGTCAAGCGAATATACGCTCGGACTGACGCGATTGTGAACCACCAAAATGGTGAAAAGTACTTTTTCTGTTTCATCTACTGGACTGAAACGGCGGATATGAAAACCTAAGTTACCGCCCCCTTAGTGACATCAAACCAGAAGTGCCTAAATATCGTCGGCACATACTACGGAAAAGACCACTATATATCATGCACATGGTCGATCAACTGCAACAAATCAACTATGAACGTCGACGAAATCCGTTGGCAGTGAAAATCAACTTCCTCCCGCTCGCAAGCGACGCTTGCCCAGTTGTTCACTGATTAGACCAGCGCCGGTACAGAGCCGAGTGGGCTCTTTGCAAAATTTCATAATATAACAGTAAAAAATGATTTAACAGTGTCAAAACCAAGTGGCGGTGATGTGAGTACAACAAGACAACACCAAAACACAATATTTTTTTGTTTCGGGACAATTACGAACTTACAACGGGGCGACCACGCGGTCAACGGGTGAACACGTTGCTGGCTGGGGTTTTATGTAATGGGTGTTAATTAATAAGGGTAAAGGGGGATTTTATTAAGAATGTGAGTATGTGAAAAATTGCAGGCTGGGCTGTTTAGAAGTATGTGTGATATAAGTAAGGTAAGACAATAGAGCAAGGTAACATGTAAAATAATCAGGAAAAGAAATTATAAAATGTAATATAATCTACTCAAGCATGCGTAACGAATTTGGATAAAATATGTTGGATTTTAAAAAATGAATTTTAAAAATTAAAATAGCTATTCTCTTCTTTTAAAAAATGAGTTAATTATTTCTCTAACCTATGAAATACGTTTGCATCTGACGTACATGTGATCGAATTCTGGACCCAAATAGAAGCTTTACAGGTAGGTGAAAATAAATTATATTTTTGTATTTTATATATATAAACGGTAAATAACGTCACAAATTGTGCCCGAAAGAACAGGGACATAGAATAACTTCACAACACAGGGGTAGCCATTGCTAATCAATCACCAACACTAACACAACACCAACACCAATCCTAACTACACTGGGCACGAGCAATACTGGGAGAACGAGTGACATGAACGGCTAGGACAGTATTGGTTCACAACCCAAATATGCCACTGTCTCTATACACGGGAGAGGTTTGCCCCCACCACCATGCCAATGCTGTGTCACGTCACCGCATCATTAGCCCCAGCCTCGCACATATGGAGCTGTGCGCCCACCTTGCGCCACGTCGTCTGCACAACTGTTTTACTAGAACGAGCATTTTTTTATTGCACCATAAAACTAAACCAAATTATTTTGAGTTTATTTAGTGTTTGTTAAAATTAATTTATTTATATTTATTTATGTAGGGGGTTCAAGTGCTCATGTGCACCAATTAAGAAACCGCCACTGCTTACACGTATTAATTTCATTAGATTTTTTAATTTATTTATTTGTTTAATTTGAAGTGAGAATTTATTTGTAAACTGTACTATTTTTAGCTTTAACTTATTTGTCTTAAAACGCTTATTACAGTGACTTTTTTTTTCAATTTTAAATACCTTGACTGCGTTTAATTTTAAATGCCGCAAAAATAATTGACTGCATTAAGTTTTGCAGTGGTTTTATAACTGGCACTTTGGGGACACAGGGAAGAAGATGATTCTTCAAATCATGGGATTTTTCAAGGCTTAGTGGATTCATCAAGTTTGGGTGGGTGAGTCATCAAGCTTGGAAGGACACCCCTGAAATACCCAAACTAAAACACATCAAGAATGATGACAATTCATGTATTTTAAAGTACCAATACTGAGAAAATGTATTTGTCAAAGTATTGAGAAATGTGAAAAAATCAAGTCCTCAGCTAACAGCTGTCAGAGTTGTGTCCTCAAAATCAAGTGTCATAGTAACAGCAGAATACTCCTGTATATAGGAATTACAAACATTGAAATGCTAAAAAACCTTCTTGACAAGTGCATAAGAATGACATGGATACCTGCAGAATGTAAAAACCATATAATAGTTTTGACACGCCAAAAAAAGATTAGGCAAGTTTTGACATTACAGCTAACAAGATTTGTTTAGGAACATTCTCATTAACAGACTTAATATAGAGCTTCACAACAGTTACCTGATCTGCAGAATTTAGAGCAAATACTACACTACAGACTATCTACATGCTCTACAGACATTCATTCAGTATATCAATTGTTGATTATAAGGAAGATTTTGACTAAACCTACAAATATGCTACATTGAGATGTTATTATAACAGGGATTGGAAAAATGTTTACTAATTTTGTCAGACTAATTAAGCTCAACCCTAATTACATGTTTAGGAATACCGATTACTAGATGTCCAATAAAAAACCAATAGGAAAGGGAGTTTGTCAAGGAAATTGCCTAGCACCAGAGCTAGTTTTTAATATTATTGAAGATTGCATTCAGATGATTAAAATGTAAAAAAATAATCAAAATATATAGGGTATACCCTTGCAATCTTTATAGAAACCGTGCAGCCCATTAACAGAAAAATACAAGAATTAAAATTGATGTAATATATTTCTCAAATTTGAGAATTGTTGATGAAGTTTGTTGCTTACTAAAAATTTAGATGAGATGGAAAATTATTATAAGAAAGCTCAACCTGGAAAGTCTAAAAGTTGGTCTGATAATACATACTGATAAGTCAGATATAGTGTTTAACAAGACTGCACCAGACAAATTCATCAAAATTTGTGAAATCTGCAAATTAAGTGGCTTATTTAGATAAAGTAACAAGAAACAAATTAAACACAATGCCAGAAATTCAATGAGAGTGGACTACTATTGAAAAGATACACAACATTATGACTAATAAAAAATTCCTATTATAGTAGATAAGAAATGTTTTTAATCAGTGTATAATTCTTGCAATCTTTTTTGTGTCACACTTATAGACAATGAACACAAGAATGGTACTGTGTGAAAATACTGTAGACGCATAGGTAGGCAAGATAGGAAGACAGTTTAAATGTATGTTCAAATAAACTGGAACAGAGTGACCGGTTTTATGGCCTATAATCTGTTTATTCCATCTCCTGTTATGACATTTGAGAACTTGTAGGAAATAGAGATTTCGTATTCTTTGAAATAATCATTCAAACCCCCCTTGCATTGATGTGTCCAGTTTGTAACTGTTGCCATAAAAATCTTATTAAACAGTGCTTCTCTGGTGACATCTATAGTGGAGTATGAGTTTGTAGTGCAGTTTCACAATATCATATTACCACTATTTCAGCTGTCAATATGGATGTACACAAAACAAATTAGAGTTATACTATTTCCATTCTTAGTGCAATCCTTAGTAAATAAACCCACGTGCCAAATCTGAAATGCTATTGTCAGGGGCTTTGTCACAACTCATACAGTAATGTATTACATGCATGTGTAGAATGTCTCTATAGTCATGTGAGAGGTATCTCACTACTTAAATTAAGGCACTTGTTTTAAGACTCCCTCCTTCTCACTGTATTCTGAATCTACTGAATTAATATGGAGTCAGTTGAAAGGATACGTTGCCTGTTACAACATAAAATATGAGCTGCCTGATATAAAACAATTGATAGAGAAGGCAATAAATGAAACAATGGAGGACAAGTGGCATCATTGTATGAAGCATATAATCAAGGAAGAAGACAAGCTATGGCAACTGACCCATATTACCGATTTCTTTGTGGACAATCTTATCAATAATAATGCCGACTCAAGTGATGATACAGTTCCGACATAGATATAGAAGGCATTGAATTACTCTCTGATAGCAACTGATAGTGTATAGTACACTGGTAATTATCACAGCTTCTGTTTTCGTCTTAAATAAACTACTTTTTTGTTTTGTTGTGATTTGTAAACAGTTAATAAAAATGCCATTAACTGGTGTTATAAAATATTTCACTTTTGGTCTGACCAGTGGCGAAGTTACATGGAGGCAATTGAGGCAATACCTACGCTAAAAATTCTGTAGAATAAAAATTATAAATACGTATGAACTACGTAACATAAAGATTATACATTGTTACTATGACTGTCGAATTTATTAAGCTGAAATGTGCTGTACCGAGCGACCGCTAGATGGTGACAGGTGAGATTCAGCATAAAGCGAATGAGGCAACGTGAACTTGCCTCAGCGTTTTTTGTATACATCATATGTAAGCAATGTTCTGGCGCGATGGGAAGTGCGGGGGAGGGGGATTGTTCCGTGCTGTACACATAGAGCGTTGAGGCATGTCTCACTTCTGTGGTGCAAACAGTTAAGTTAAAGCGCGTTGTGTTGTTTATAAGTGTGCTTATTTTATGCGGTTATTAAAAGTGTGCCGGTTATTCCACTGAACTAACAGATGATCAAGATTGTTTTTTGAATTGTTTGTAACATTAAACATATAATATATAGACACTAATCAAGTTTAAAAATTTGAAGTTCAATCAGATGTATTATTGTGTACGACTTATACAAGGATTGTTCAATAGAAATACGTTTAGAGCTGTAAAGCATTTTTTATTCAACGATTTTAAAAGAAGTCTCCATTAACATTAAGACATGAGTCCCACTCTTGCACTAATCTGTAGATTCCCTGCTAGTAAAATTCTTATGGCTGTTTGCGGAACCATTCGCTAACAGCAAACTCTACCTCAGCGTCCGATTTGAACCACCGTCCTTTTAGTGATTCCTTAAAAAAAATTTAAGGTAAGATTTTGCCTACCCATTCATTAACTACTAGCTTCACCACTGGGTCTGACACTGTCACAAAAATTTTGCTTAGGTCAAAACAAATTATTACAATTTATGTGTGTTTATACAGTAGCAATATTACATATACCCTGTCTGTACTCCTGTCAGAGTGACACGCCTGTAATTCAAGCAGCAAAAAATGTTTCAGATGTGCCAAGCGTGTCTGTTCACATCAGGATTAAACTAAGAACTAAAACAGTATATGTTTCCACCTTCTGTGTAGAGGTTGCAGTGCTGAGTCATGAAGGAGAACCATTTGTCATTCAACACTGTGAGACCACTTAAATAGCTGCAATACATCATACTTCATGGCAAAGATTGTCAGAATTATGGATGGGAACTAAGAAGTAGATTCCCCTTTCCCTGGTTCACCTCCTTAAAATGATCATCTGAAAACCCACTGGTTTCCATTTCATATTATTTATGGGTGATATGTGGTTTTACTTGTTTTACACAACTCTAGTTACTGAACACCGAAACATCCTCTGAATTCTGACAAGATTACCTTTGGATCACTATTTGGACAAAATATCATCTAGGTGGTTTATTGGGCTGATTTTCTTTCATGATAATGTTAATAATGAGATGTATGGATAGATCATGGAATTTATGGAACAATGTGATGATATTAACTTGAACAAGTTTATCTCCAGCCAGATGATACAATCTACCACTCTTTCTCATGTGTTTCAATGATTCTCTAAACTAATTTCTCTGAATCTGTAACTACATATTACATAGTGTTTCAAAGAACCTGTAGCTACCTAGAGCACTTAATCTAAGTTCTTCTGATTTTTGCCTTTGGGGTTTTGTAAAGTACAGAGTGTATAAAGCATTTAACAGTACTTGCACATCTTTGAGACAACATCATGCAGTAAAGAACAACATTAATGTCAGCACACTTTTCAAACCATCCCAAAACATGAATTGATATGTGCAGTTAGGTGAAGGAGGAGGAAACTTCCAAAAAGCGGCTATTATTCAGGTGAAGGAGGAGGACACTTCCAAAAAGCAGCTATTATTCAGGTGAAGGAGGAGGACACTTCCAAAAAGCGGCTATTTTGACTCACCCAGATTTTTAAAAAATAATTTTCAAGCAGATATATACAACTTCTATGTTTAATAAAGATTTAGTGATCAATATAAATGGTGTGGTATTGTTTTTGTGGGTTACCTGTGTATAGTATCAGTTGATATTTAGTATGCTTAATTTGTTGAAGCTTTAAATGTTTTCATGTATTAGTCTTCATTATATGTTTCTTACATATTTTGGGGGGCACTTTAAACATTAGTTTTATTTGTAATATGAAAAACTTCGTACCAAATACATATAATTTCTTGTATTTACAATTTCAGGCTGTACTGGTGCATACTGCTGAGTCAATACGCATACGTTACTTTCTTGACTTACTTATCGATCATAAGCATCCCATCATGCTAGTGGGACCTGCTGGATGTGGTAAAACTGTTTTAATACAAGAAAAGCTAACAGGTCTCTCAGAGGATTATGCAGTTGCTAATGTACCTTTCAATTTTTATACAACTTCAGGTGAAAAGGACTCATGTTTACTTACTCAAATATACTTCTTATGTTGCGAAAACAGTTAAATGTTTTCATATTCATACAATCACTCAATGTAAAAAAACTATGTATTTATTTCCACAACAGGAGTACTTAAAATAAGTGAATGAAGAGCTTAACCAAGAAAAAATTCTTTAATGTCTAAACTACTTTAAGATTGCATAATATTTACAGAAAACCAACAATCACAGATCATGCTATTCACGCCTCATCGTATCACCCTATTTCACATAAAATGGCATTTTTCAATTGTATGATTCATAGATTGCTGGCATTGCCCCTATCTATGGAAGATTATAACAATGAACTAAACATTATCAAACACATAGCATTAGCCAATGGATACAAAAGTCATATAGTAGATAGAATAATTAATAAAAAACAAAATAAACCAATAAATATTGATGTATCCAAAGAAAAAGTAAACAAATACATTGCAATAGAATATGGTGAAATTCTACACCATATTTTAAAAAACCAATTAAAAAAGCATAATATTACTTTGGTCTCAAAGGCGAGTAATAAACTTGAGAAAAAACTTACATTTACTAACAAAAATATACCCTCCGATATATTTGACGGTACTGGTGTATATAGACTTAATTGTTCTGATTGCACACAGTTCTATATAGGACAAACAGGTCGTTCCTTCAAATTACGCTATAAAGAACATATCCCAAGCTCCAAGTCAAATGTAAGAAGATCTACATTTGCAGAACATTTAAGCTTACATGACCATAATATAAAGAGTATTGGTGATAATTTAGATATCCTACATAAATGTAAAAAGTCTCTAAAGCTGGACACCCTTGAAAGGTTCGAGATATATAAAGCTATAAAGGAGGATCACAATCGTGTCCTAAATGAAAAAGCAATACATACAAATAATATTTTATTTAATAGAATCGATCATATAAAACGAGAAATCGGCTATATCAGATCGATAAAATTGTTATGATATATTTTATTTATTATTTGTATAATGTATGTGTTGTTTTTAATTTTTTAACATCTGACGAGATGTATATACATCAATAATGTTTTAACCTAATTCATATCCGATCTGATGATGACACCATTGGTGTCGAAACTCGAGTTATCCCGAAAAGGATTTTAAGAAACGTTGACAGAAGGTAATTAACCTATTTTATAGTCTTAACCGTTTCTGGAGGCAAGAAAAATGTTTAAACAAGAATTGTTATTTGTCAGGTGGTCAGTATTCTTTGTGTTATTCAATAAAATATCAAAAACTTCACTGGAAGCAAATTTTGTGTGAAACACAAAAAACTAGATATGTGTAGTATCCTGCCTTCCTTTGAGTCGGTTGCTTTTTCTGTGGTCTGTCACAAAAAAGAGACACATGTATATAAGCAGGCAAGGCCCACTCCACCTTACTTTGAGTTGGTTTTTTTTTTACACGGATTTAACAAAAAGCAAGATTTATCTTATAGTCAATGTGTAATTTTAGTTTGCATGTTAACCTAACAACACCAACTTTTGGCGTCACAGGCATACATCGGAATTATATTATTGCTAGAAACATTTTTTGTAAAAAAAAAATATCACAATGAAACACAATTCCAATCATCAGCAAACTATTTTGTAACATACACAAATAAATTTTCATGATTTATGTTTACTAACCAAAATTATATGTGATACATATCACTACATATAGATGCCAATAATCGCAGAATCAAAATATTGGAAATGAGTGTGGGTACAGTTACTGGGCCAATACTTAAATTTATAATCTGATTGATCAGAAATTAGAAAATACATAATGTACACATATGTTCTGAAAGAGTAGCCTAATAAAAACTTGTATGAAAAATGTAGTTTATTGTACAAGTTGATTAGCCCTCATTTGAAAATCTTGTAAAAAAATAAACTAATTTTACTTTAACAAGTAAAATATAGATTGGGAAAGTTTTTTAGAGGTACATATGATAAAATACAACTTAATGTCCCATTACAATATAAAATAATTTATGTATGCCATAAAAACATTCTAGATGCCACCCAATTTATATGGAAACACTTCCATGTTTCCTCTTAATGCTAAAAAATCTCAGGGATAAAAACAAATATTAAGCCTGAAAAGGTTCTGAGGTATTTCAACAACAAATGAAGTCCTCAACACTTACCTCCTCAAAAAATAGCATATCTGACATATGTTACAAATGCAATCTTTAGGCTAAAGCATGCACCATCTTCATGGAACATATTGAAATTAATCAACAACCTAAAACCTGGTAAAACAATTCACAAAACAATGTCCTATTGGTCTCATTTCTTCTGATGATATCAAAGCTTTTGAAGAAAAATACTCAAGAGAATAAAAAACAACTTAGAAAAACAAGAGATCCATAGGTGGTGGGGGGGGGGAATTTTCTTGGCCCAGCCTCTGTGCCCCATTGTTAAATGTCAATTTAGATAATGAGAAACTTTTTTTTACTGATAAAAAAATTATACTTTTAAGAATTAAATGTAATTAATAAAAACATACTCTCCAAAATAGTGAATGATGCGAAGTAGGTTTATAGCTTTACAATCGGGCACAAAAACGAATGTAATTGACATAGCAAATCAACATAGCTTTGGCAAGCATGTAGTACACTTGATTCTGAATGCTGGAGAACATGAATCCATTTGTCTGTTTGATTTCTTTTGAGATCATGATAAAATTATGTTGTACCATATTTTTTTGAAATCAATTAGTGTTACTGGTGTGAAATAAAATAATGACACTGTATAAACATAGACAAATAACTTTCAGTGATTATAAGGAGAATCAATGCTAGTGTGTAGGTAACCATATAGAAGTTTCCACTTTGTTCACGAGTTAAGTGTTAAGATGAAGTACATCTTCGTATTCAGTGAAAATTACCTTACATTAAAATATTTATTCTTAATTAAAATATTGAAATTTGGAGACACAAAATTTTTGGAAAAGTAGCTTGTATAGGCTTACTTACCATTAGGTCTACTTTGAAACACTATAAATTTGTTCAAATAATAAAGCTCTTACCTTCGGGTTTTACTCCAGAGTTGTACAGACGAACACAGCTGCAGAAAGGATTATTTGAGATACAAGGTGTAAAGATCAATACACAGTTTGTGCTAAAACAAATTTCTTCTAGTTTATTATGCAATATAATTAATTTCTTATTTCTTTTCTGTTGTATTAAATACTCGTTGAATGAGTAACAATTAGTAAAAATCAAACAATGTGACAAAATGAATGTTTCTTACTTAACTAGCCTATGACAAACTATTTATATTTGTAATGAACCAATACGCAAGTTAACCCCACACTCACACACACTCGTTCTTTTACATTGGCATTCTTTTTAAACCCCACTTTGAGATCTCATGATTTAGGAAAACGTTTGTAAATATAAATGTTAATGTGATTAAAAATTCTGAATTGAAAATATAATACTCATCCTGGTTGTTGCTCTACTCCAACTGATGATGCACGTGTTTTATCCCGCACTTTAAAAGTCAATTAAAGTTCGGTAAAGTAATTTTGTCTTTAGACTGGTACTAAGTTTTACTGGTCACTAAAACCATGTTTGTCACATTTAATAATTGTGTCGGCCGATGTAACTTTTCGAACACTTAAATCTTTTAAGTTGGCCGCGCGTTACACTGTTTGTACAACTTTTTGTATTTGTTGTAATACCTTAAAAGATAGGCCGACTATTAATTATTTTTACGGCCTATCTTGCACCCGAGGCCACCGTTTAACTATCTGCACTGTATGCTACTGCTGGCTGTCTGTTGTACACTCTCTGATGACAAACTGCATACTGTTATTCACAAGAAGCCTGCTGCTGGGGCAATTACGCAATGCGTCTAGACTGTTGTTTAGACTAACAGTCATTGTTGTACTGGGGCTCCCCACAGGTGAAGTCTGACAATTTGAAAATTCTGAATCGATATAAAATAAAATTAAAACTGGGGCGGCACACAATTCTGTACCGCTGGAGAATACTTGATTTACACAATAAGTGGCGTGCAGTTAGGGATGAAAAGATTCTAGAACACGTGCATTATGTTTATAAGGGACAGAGGCTGGCTTTGTTGATCAATTGACAGTGAGCGATTGGCACGGATTGAGTGTTTGTAGAAGTATTGTAGTGAAGTGTTGTTGGGATTCTTTATAGTTGACATTATTATTGCGTGTGGACAAATTTAACTGGAACTATTGTACATGTTGATTACGAATTGTTATTTGTGATTAATTAAAGCTTGTTATTAGTGACTTCATTGGTGTCTGTATTTTGTTTTCCACTGTACCATATGACGATCAGGGAGACCATCGTAACAGTGGTGTCAGAAGTGTGACAGAACCGTTAACAGTGGACACTTTGTACAAGACTAGGTAATTTGTAATTAATTGGTAAACAATTGATGCCAGTCAGATAATAGAAAATTTCCAGGCACTGCTGTTGCAGACAGAGGAATGATAATGACAAGAAGTAGTAGAAGCAGAGAAAAGATGGTGACAAGAGGCGGAAGAAGCAGAAAAAGCAGGATGCAGGAAGCAGGACAAGAAAGCGGAAGAGAGACAGAAAACCCTCCTGCTGGAAACACAAGAACACCAGAAAGCATTACAGCTCGATTCAGAAGAACGGTAAAAACAACTCTTTTTTGAGTTGGAAGAATGACAAGATGAGAAATGTAAGAAGGAAGCAGATAAACAGAAAGCTCTTTTTGAAGCTATGCAGAAACAGATGCAAGAACATACTACTGCAGAATTGGGTCTCCTATGTGGTGACTTGGATGAATTACAAGGTGAGCTTAATAACCAAATTACTAGAATATCTAACATAGAAGAATCGATGTCTACAAATATATCTGCCGTAGAAGAAGCCATGTCAAATTAGATATCTGAAATAGAGGAGACTGTAGCAATTGTGAAAGATTCAGTCGCAACTATAAAAGAGTCGATTGCAAATATGAAAGAGCAGATTAAGAGTGAAGTAGAGCAGTTAGTGAAAATACAGCTATGCATAAAGAAAGAAAAAGACATAGAAAATAAGACAACAGAGAAAGTCACTTTGCCTGCATCTGGGACAGTTCATGTAAAGGCCCCAACATTTGATGGAAGCACTCACTGGGCGACATATCTTCGGCAATTTGGAGCCACTGATATAATTAGTGCGGAATTCTTTATAATTGACATTATTATGGCATGTGGACAAATTTAACTGAAATTATTGTGCAAGTTGATTACGAATTGTTAGTTGTGATTAATCAAAGCTGGTTATTAGTGACTTCATTGGCACGCTGTTTTTTGTTTTCCGCTGTACTATACAACGATCAGGGATACCGTCTTAACAATATACATATTACTCAATAATTTTTATGGTAATAAAAATTCTAATATAATGGTAATTGTTTTGCTAAGGCTGATGAACAAAAATGATATGTGCAGAAAACAAGAGCAATTAGGTATGGTTACTGTGGTTATACAGCCTAGTTATGCGAAATAGTGTGTATATACAGTTGATACTGTTAAAACGCTCTTCATAGGACCATGCAGGTATTTAGCAGGATCGTGTATAAGTCGCAAGACAACCAAGCACCACAGATACATATGGTATTACCATATACTGTGTTCATATTTTCCACATATATTAGTAGTATTATTGACATACTTAAAAACAAGCAAATTAAGCAAAAACACTGTATATTATTCATTAGTGCCATTTGTTTCATTTACTGTTCCATATTTACTTACCCCTGCCAAAAAATTTGGTTGCAATACAAATGTTTGAGCACTCAGTCTGTAGGATGAAGTTGGCGTATCGTGATGTTACCAAATTTTTTCTACCACTTCTGGAAGCATTTTTAAGAACCATCAAAATTTGCAGCAACAAACACTATTATAATTCCTTTGCTTAATTTTCCACCATAAAATTTTTGCTTTCACTTTACAAAATGTATGATTTGTCTGGCAAGTCAATGATCCCGAGTTGTTGATGACCCAACCGAGCCCAATACATTACTATAGTAGTTGTTTCAAATATTAATTAAAAGTGAAATGAAATTTGTAATGAAAAAACATATTGTGCTGGATTTGGACACAGAAACAGAGTATTTTATAAGGGTTCCACACATGAGACGGGACATGCAGAGATTGGACAAAAAGTGCATATTATACAGGACCGAGTAACAGCCGGAGCATTTCAACTGGGCTATCCAAACTGCTTACTTATTTTAAAAAACCGTTTACAAACAAAGTGTACAAAAATGAGAAAGGTTAAATATTTAGAACTAATTATTCAGAATTTAAAACCTATTTTTACTAAATATCACTATTGTTTGACGACTCGGAACACTAAGTTTTTTATAAGTAAAATTGTAAAGATTTACCTTACAGCCTAAACCGGCTTTCACCTTTAGAAGGCTTCATCAGAGGCTTCTAAAGGTGAAAGCCGGTTTAGGCTGTAAGGTAAATCTTTACGATTTTACTTATAAAAAACTTAGTGTTCCGAGTCGTCAAACAATAGTGATATTTAGTTAAGTAACGGACACGTCATGGACAACGAAATCCAAGAACCTATTTTTACAAATACTGTAGTTCAAAAAATAAAATATCAACATAGTAGCAATAGGATAAATTAATTTTGTTAGTTTTGCTTCATTTGATTCATTTTGCAAACTAAATTAGTTTGCAAAAACCTCTGTGTGTGCTAAAACATAATATAAATTATGAAAGTATATAAAGGTAATTTCGTAGTTTCCTAAATTTTTTGTGCAAAATCAAACAGACAGGAATTTTTTGTATTTTTTAACTGAGAGGGACCAGTAAGCTTAAGTTGTTGGCTCTTAGTCTTGGGTCCATAAATATCCTAGAATGTTATCAAGGTCACTAAATTTTGCACTCAGCACGCACACTGCACATACATGTGTGAGTTTAGTTAAGACTACTTAGAAGAACTTTGAGTAGATGGTTATATGACATATTTAATTTTTAAAACTTAAAAATTTAATTTTAAAACTGTGAGATGTATGTGTTGAACTTGCAGAAACAGTGAGTGCTAACAGTGTCTACTGACTGTACTATTCACAATCATTAACTTCTACACACTTCAGGTCCAAAGTTTATCAAAAATTTAAATTAAAAAAGACTTCTGAGACATTTCAGAGACAACTGGGACATTTTTAAAATGTATAAGTTGTTTATATCCAGTCAGTGAAACTTTTGTATGTGTATGTTTATTGAAGCAGTTACAGTTAAATGTACACGTGAGATTAAGATCTTAAAAGATCTGATTTACAGGTGTAAGGAGAAAAGTATGATAGTAACTCAAAATTTATTTTCTTTTCTTTAGCTATTGTATGTATAAAATTAAACATTAAGGAAAATATACAAGTTGGTACAAGTAGTCAGTACTATTCCTGTATCAACTGTGATACGTTTTATTTTCTTGATATTAATAAATCAAATATTATTGACGTTAAATTTATTCGCTTTTGTACTGTCTAATTTTTTGTCGGCCGCCATCTTGTTACCAACTACGCATAAAATATATGTACTTACCATTTTAGGGTTCTTTTCGGCGAACAGGAGATCAGAATGGTTTATTTGCAGTAATTAGTTTAACTCATATTTGCATTGAACTAAACTTTTATTTATTCTGTAATGAACATCATAATAAACATAAATCTTCCTTTCCTACAATTAACTACTTTTGCAGATTTAGCTACAACTCATGAAAAGAAATTCATCCAGATTAATAGATAACTTGTAAAATTCATTATAGATTTTTAGATTATTTATAAATTATATTTCTTTGTTTTATACAAACAAATTATACAATTATAATTATACAATTATACAAACCAGCACCTCTTTTATATTCTTAGATCACGCTCTCTCTCTCTCTCACGATACATAATTAAAATTCCCTTATGAGCTCAATAATTGAAATGATAATAAAAAAGAAATGAGGGTGAAATTTTGGTTTTACCCTCTCTGATGTTACTTAACTTTACATTTTTGGTAATCCGAAACCGTCCAGTCTCTGTGCGTATTTCCTTTCACTTGACACATTTCTTTTGCTTCACTTTCCGTTTATTTAAAATTGTTAGTCTGACATAATAAATAAAATAATAATAATTCTTTAAATCACATTTTATATGTTGCGGGCCCGCAAAATTACGTTCCAGAACTTTTACGTATACCACTCGCGAGTGGTGATGAAGTTAGACTGGGAATAAGCCATCGGCGCTATTTTGTGAAGCGACCGTGGTTGGATGATCAATTTCCTTTGTTTTAAAGTTTGTATCATTACGCCAGCAGACCGCTTTCGTTACATAACTGAATTCCACAACAAGGATAGGCTCTGACGTATATACTGACGTCAGATGGTCTGATGTGGTTATATAACTTGTTTACAAATTTGGTGTGTCATTGGTTCACCTTAGCATAATTCCGTCGGTTGTTAAGTTCATAAAAACTCGTTTCAATAATTATTTGATTTAATTTTGTATTCACTGTCCCAAGCAGTGCTGCCACTGTCGCTTTCGTTGCTAACACAATAAATATACCTTTTGTTTATAAATTTTGTCCCTATCATTGAAAAATGTTATTTATTTATGAAAATTATACAAACTGCTTTATTACCCCAAAATAGGCCCGTTACAATACCCCCTCAATGAGATATTTTATGCCGAAGCATAAAAAATCTCATTGACACATTCATACTTGCTAAAGGGATCAGTCAGGATATGTCGCCACAACCCCCTGTATAGTTTACAAAAAATATAATCAACTCACCCTTGGTCCGGTGACTGTGACCGCACCTGAATGACAATACTGGACTTCTCTCTCGAGATCCCAACACCGTAGAGTCAGACAGATACTTAACGCCCCTGCTCTGACGCGCTGGCCAGCTCAGGTCCACCGCCACAGCATCACCAAACACTGAAACAACAAATCAAAATATCAAATAGTGGCCTTATACAACACCACATCCCCAACTGATCTGTTTCTTCCTAGCGGTGCTGGTTTGCGCTAAGAAGCACTGGTTTTGTTTTACTTATTTCTAACATATATCAGAATACCTTACAGTAACAGGATACCCACTTTAAAATTCCATAATCCCATTCTATCTTCTTTCTCTTATTAACTTTTATCCCAAAATTCAAAATTATTGCCCTGATTCTCATCAGAATTTAAATAAACCGACGATTGACTCATAAACATTTCCCATTACCATATGACATTTCTCTCATCCCCAATTCAAAATGCATTTAAAATATTTAAATTCATAAAATTCTCTTACACTAACAAACACAATATAACATAAGAAAACATAGTACACTCATAATTCACATTATTATTATTATCTTAAAATAAACAATTTGTATTTAAAATTTACACACTTTACATCATTAAGTTTGCATGTAAAATCAGAAAATTACCTTTTAATCTCAATTTAACTTTTATTAATTCGTTTCTCAAATTTTTTTTTTTTCAATCTTCGTTTTACACATCATTCCATTTATTATTCCCTTTCATTAACTTGGGTGATTCTACGTTATTCATTATAATTCACTTTATCAACTTGGCATTTACCCATAATCTTCCCCTTTTATTACTCTAACGCTCCCTTACAAAATCTTTAACCAGTATGACACCCCTCTACCAAAATCTACTAACCCTTCTCTACCTCTAACTACTTACTACTTTAACTCCAATCGCCACCTTCTCTCTATATATAAAAAAAAAAAATACTCTCTAACCCTTTGTACATAGGATACGTGTTTCCCCCCCCCCCCAAAAAAAAACTCAATTCCCGTTCTCTGGTTCCTGGATTCTACCTAAGGCAACCCCGTCTCCACTAAAATCTATCCCAAATCCCGTCCCAACCCTTATGTTGCGGACTCCCACATTACACTACCCCCTACTACAAAATTGCCATCCCAAAAAATCTCAATCTCATTACCTCACTACAACTTCAACAAAAATACAACATCAATTATAAACAACAATATATCAATCAAAACTCTACATAAATTCTCCATTACTACTGTGTCTCCATCAATACTTCTCAAAATTCTATAACATACATTAACTCAAAACAACCTTACATTATTTTCATCTCTACTCTTTCTTTAACTTGGACTTCAATTTGGACAGATCTATATGTCCCACAAAAATTCAACTTGGACTGACTCAAACATTTTATTCAAACAATTACTATCACCCATTTCTATCTTTTGCAACCCATTGAAAATTTTAACTATCACGAATTTATTTAATTTTTATTTAAAAATCTATAAACACATTGAAAACATATTATTATCTTTTTATAATCCTTATTCCTAACAAACTACATGCAATTAACACAATAAGACATAATAAACACAATATGGGAAGTATCTAGTGCATCTATTTTTCAAATCAAAACAAAATTATTTAGTAGTGAATCATCATTATTACCATATAGCAAATTTCTAATACGTTATCCCCTGGATAACCTCCCAGCCACACACACTATGACCCCCCCTGGACTGTGGCGTCCAGTTGCGTCCACAAGGACTGAGGTTTTGGAGGAATGTTACATCTCCGTGTCCTTGCTTCTGCGTTACATTTTAAAGATCTAGATATAATATCTGTGTTATATAAATATGCGCCCTTAATGCGGGTCTACCACCTGGCTCTGCTGTTCCTCCTCGAACAGAGTGGCAGCCGCTGTTCCATAGTTCCGGGATTCCCCCTAGTTTCACCCCCATTAATTTCTAATATAGACCAATTTCAAGCCAGCTATGGTCAAGGGACTTGATATGACCATAGCTAACCGCTAGCCAAAACCACGATTAGTGCTGGTAAGGCAGTAATCGCCCGAAAAGTCGGGGAAATCATCTCTTCCTTCAGGCATGTACACTTCATCATTAATATGCACGACACGGCAATTTATCAAGGTACAATATAAAATTATACAAAAGGTGTGCCGTGCATTTTCGCCATGTTGGCCTCCGATGGAGGTAACACTCACTGTTACCCCCAACACTTTCCGCTATCTACTGGGGCACATGCCACCCCAGCAACAGCAACCTACTAACTAATTAATTAAAATTGAAACTAAACTTTCTACCATTGCAGTTCCACACTCCACTGTTCTATCACTTCTTTGAGCACCAAACTACCCCCCAAAATTATCCCCACATCTTGTATTGATAACAAGTTTATATTTTATTACACATCTTTTCAAAACGTTCCTAAACTCACTGATACTAAAACTTGACAATTATATTTGGTCACTTAATTCTAAAATTTTATTTAAATTTAAAATTATACACATCCAAAGTTATTTTGGTATTTTTTTTTTTTTTTATTTACATTGAAAGCTGACTCTATCGTGACTTTCAACACGTCTAGGAAGATCGCAGTCGCCTGAAATGCCGGGTCTTGCTGCAAAAAGGATTGGCACTCGGTAGATCCACTACGTGAATTCACGTCCCCCTTCTGAACCACACTACTCCCCCTCTCCTACCATTTCTTCAAACCCGCTGTCTACCTTGCGCCAACCCCTCTTGCCCCAAAACTCGTCTTTTCGGACTAAACAGAACTATAACCAATGGCTAATTTTAATTTTGCCCTTGGTTCTAAAACTTTTGAATTTGTACGCACTGCCCTATATTTAGGTGCAGCCTCCATTATATACAACACTCTAAGGCAGTGCAGGTACGTGACAGGTACACCTAGACCGCTGCACCTGGAGTGTATTAATAAAAAAAATAATTTGTGTCACGTACCTGTTGGGGTCCCCCTCCCCGTTCAAATGTGTAGTTAAGTTTTCTACTTTATACCAATTTTGGTGGAGCCGGACCATCGTTGCTTTCACCGCCCGAAGGAAGATCCGCCAACCATGGCCCGCCTCCTAGTTCCGAATTCCACGGCCAGGACTGGTAAGATCATGACCGCCCGAAAATGGGGGAGGATCCCTTCTGTAAACATACAACAATATTTAAAATCTTATATATAAACATAACATAATTAAAGTGACCGATATAATTTTAAATTCGTCGCATTTTGAGTACCTACTATTTCCTGCATCGCTGGGTTCCTCAGCACATACGCATTCTGCATTTTTATTTCTACAACTTCATAAGGTCCTTCATACAACAAGAAGAACTTCTTTATTTCTCTATCTTGAGCACTGGACAAATCATGCCTTTTTACTAACACTAACTGACCTACCTCATACTTGGTCCATTTACCCTTGGCATCATGTTTCTGTTTTCTTCGCTCTCCTCTCGTGAGTAAGTTCTCATTGGCCAATCTAATTTTCATGTTCCTGTCCAAAACTTGACCTTCTGGTGGGTATTCAAAAAGTTGTTCTAATATCCTGGGCGGCCTTGTTCCCCTGATGAACTCATGCGGCGTAAATCCCGTGGACTCATGGGTGGTACAATTCAGCCACTCCTATACTTTCTTTACGTAGGATGGCCATTCTGTGTGTTTGGCGTGACAGTACGCCCAAAATATCCTGCCAATCTCTCTCATCACCCGTTCTGCTTGGTTCGACTGAGGATGGTACACTGCCGTATGCTTGGGTATGATGCCTTCCCATCCAAGCGTCTGCCGCCACTTGCCGCTTATAAACTGTGGACCGTGATCAGATAATATAATTTTCGGTTTTCCAACACTAAGCATGTAGTCTTTCACTATCTTCTCACTGAGTACTTTACTCGTCGCTCTCTTAATACTATATAACTTCACAAATTTGGAAAAAGTGTCTAGAACTACAAATACATATAACACACCCCCTCTACCTCTGGGTAATGGTCCATACAAATCAACCGCAACTAGATCAAAAGGTTTATCTACTTTTATGTAATTCATCTCCCCCTCTACTTTATAATTCACTACTTTCGATTTTTGACATAAATCACAGACTCTCAACACTCTCCTAACTCTCTTCTCCATATTCTTAAATATACATGACTCTTTCAAAACATTTGCACATTTTCTCGCCCCAAAATGACCATACCTTATATGACAATCCCAAACAATTTTATCTATCAACCCCTCGGGTATAACTAACCTCCAATCACGCTCCCCACCATCTACTTTTTTAAACAAAATACCTTGATATACTTGAAATCGCTCATTATATTCAGATCCCTCTACATCTGTTTCTAAACTAACAATTATTTTACCCAGTTTGCTATCAGATCTTTGCATGTTTTTAATATCACTTAATTCCTCAACAAAAATTCTATCTTCTCTAGTTAGTCTAAAAATTTCTATTTCTTTAAGATCCCTACCAGTTTTATTGTCTATAACATCTACTCTAGAAAGTGTATCTGGTACCTTATTATCTGACCCCTTTATGTACTCCCATGAAAAGTTATATTCTTGTAAGGCTAATACCCACCTGGTTAATCTGCTATGTGTCAGCTTACATGAATTAAGGAACGACAATGCCTTGTGGTCCGTCCGGATTATCGTGGTATTACCTAAGATGTAGGTCCGGAATTTACCCACGGCGAACACAATACTTAGAAGTTCTTTTTCAGTGGTAGTATAATTTTTCTCAGCAGACAGCAGCGATCTACTGGCGAAGGCGATCGTTAGGTGTTCCTTATCGCCACTCTCCTGGTAGAGCTCCGCCCCTAGCGCTACATTGCTGGCGTCGGTCTGCAAATAAAAAGTCTTATTAAAATCGGGACGATTCATCATGATCATGTGACTAAACTTTCTCTTAATTTCATTAAACGCAGTTCGTTCCGTATCGCCCCATCTCCACTGTTTATTCTTCTGCAGTACAGCACTCAGTTTGGATGTTGTGTGTGCGTAGTTCTCCTGAAATTTCCTGTAAAAATTGCACAGGCCTAAGAAACTTTGTAATTGTTTAATGTTTTTAGGTTCGGGGAATCGCATTATGGCTTCTACTTTGTCAGGGTTGGCTAATATCCCCTCCTGTGTAATAATAAATCCTAAAAAATGTATTTCTGTCTGCAGAAACTTAGACTTGTCCCAATTCACTGTTAAACCCCCTCTTTGTAGCTTATCTAATACACATTCTATGTGTTCTAAATGTTCAGTGAATGTTCTAGAGGCTATCAAGATATCATCGACATATACAGTTAAAAAATCTAAATCCTTAGGTTGTAAAATATTATCTAAACATTTAATGAAGCTGGCAACACTGGTGTTTAATCCAAAAGGTAAGCGTTTGAACTGGTAATTTTTACCGTTAAAAAGAAAAGCTGTGTATTTCCTGCTCTCTATTGCTAATGGCACCTGCCAGTATCCAGCTGTCAGGTCTAAAGACGTCATGTATTTGACTCCGCTGAACTTCTGTAAAATCTCATTTATGGGTTCCGGAGATTCCCTGTCAGGTATAATAATTTGATTAATTTTCCGAGCATCTAAACATAACCTTACCTTGCCATCCTTTTTGATCACTACTACCAAAGGGTTTGAGTAAGGTGATACTGAGTGTTCAATTATGCCTCCCTGCATCATCCGGTCTAGTTCCTCCTGTACAGCCCTCCTCTTCGAAAACGGCACTGGGTAGCTCCTCTGCATGTATGGTGCGTGGTCCCGAACTTTCAGCTCGCAAATGTAGTCCTTCGCTTTCCCTGGTGATTCATCAAGCACCTCTCTGAACCGCTCCACAACTGCCCACAGCTCCTCTCGCTGAGTATTTCCTACAACTGTATTTTCATTGAAAAATTTGTCGGCTCTATCTGCCCACACACTCTCATTACGCTCATGCATTTCTCCCTCTTCATTCTCTAGGCTATCACTCTCTAGACATATATTTATTTTAGTCTCTATCTCTCTATCGCTTATCTGCTTATGTAACATTTTTATTCCCGTGACTTTAGCTTCATTTACTACTTTCTTAAACTCTATTCTGACTGGTTTATTCCCCTTTTCAAATTTTACTATTTGTTTATTGAAATCTATTACGGCTCCGTTTCTTTCCAAAAAATCATTTCCCAATATTACATCTAGACTCAACCCTTTAACTACTAGGAAAGTGTTTTCAAATTCAACTTCATTTATTAAAATATTTAATTGTACTTGTCTGGTTATTCTCTTACTTCTCACTCCAGTTACCCCCACTACTGTAACCCCGGCAACTGGTAATGACGGTATATTCTTGTTTAACTCTTTTAATTCACCCATGACATTTTCAGAAATTACTGAGATCTCGCTACCGGTATCAATTAAAGTTTTATAATTCTTACCTTCAATGTTAATTGTCACCTCAGTCAATCCTGCTCTGCGTTCCATCACCTTGTTCTCCTCTTCTTCTAACAGTTCCTTCGCCATGTCCATCTTGATAACGTTGTTATGGTATTCGTTGATTATTTGGACCCTCCTGTTTTCCGTAGACAATGGTTGGGCCCGCTTCTCCATTGTCCTCCCTAGTTTTCCGTGGATGGACCTGCCACAGCTGGAGGATTTCCTCCTCTACCTCTATTATAATGTCTTCCTCCTCTGGGTGCTCCTCTATGAAATTCTCCTCCTCTCGTCTGTTGATTGGGTGGTGGGTTCACTCGCTCGTTCCTGGCGCACTCCCTGTTTCGATGACATCTGAAACAATTTGTTCTATTATCATAATTATCGGTTTCACATTCGCTACACCTCCAACTCTCGCCCCTATTATCAAAACTTCCTCCCCGTGCTCCTCTATGAAAACTCTGTGTACCCCTGTTCTGATGGTAATTATTATTATTATTATTATTATTATGGTGTGGTACTACTGGTGTGTTTTGACGTCGCCCTATGTCGCGTTCCCCTATATTCTGTAGCACGTCTAGCATGCTCTCTAACTCATTAATATTTCTAATCTCTCTAGTCATTAACGTGATTTGCACCTCTCTGGGCAGGTGTTTGCTAATATGTCTTACAAATGACCGAAATGGTAACGGTGGTTCTAGATACTTAGCTTCGTTATATATCATCATCACATATATGGTTAGGTGGTTATTAATCCTACCAAAATTCCCAGTACCCATTATTTTACTTCTTAAGATTTCTTGGTCTTCTTCTGACCAATATTTGTTTCGAAAAGCTACCTCAAAATCCTCGTAACTACCCCATTCGGTATGGTGTACTTCCGCCCATATCTCAGCACTACCTTTAAAACATTTTATAATCTTCAGCAATTTAACCTCCCAACTACTACTATTAAATCGATTAAACTCCCTTACCCAGTTTAAAAATTGCATTGGGTGTACTCTACGATTGTCACAATTAAACTGCTCTAATTCTATCTCATCTTTTGCTTTGCGAGTATATACCACTCGCTCCGCAACATTATTTAAATTTTGGCTTACGGCCACATGTAATTCATCTTTAATTTCTATGATATTCTGCTCTATCATGCTAAATTTGTTATCACATTTATTTGCATATTGAAGGTTATGTTTATTAATAACCCCCACACTCTCTTGTATAGATTGTATACATGCACTTTCTACTTCCATTATTTTACATTCTATATCATTATTATTTCCATTAATTTTAGTTACACATTTATTTTCTACTTCCACACACTGCTCTTCAATTTGAGTTCTAATTTGATCTGCCAGCTGCTCATTTACGTTACTGATTCTACTTTCGATATTTAGTGTAATTTCACAAATTTGTTTGTCAATTTTCTCATCTCTTTCGTTAAATTTAACGTCTATACTCTTGACTGCATTATCTAATTTGGTATCTAAATCATTATATTTACTGGCAAATTTTTCATTGGTATTCTCAAAACGCTCATTAATTTCGTTAATTTGGTTTTTTAATTCATCAAACTTATTATTCTGTATATCAAATTTGTTATTTACTTCATTGTGTTGTTTTTCTGAACTTTCTTTCATACTATATATCAAACTATACAACTCTTTTAACATACTACTGTCGTCAGCTTTTTTATTTTGATTCATTGACACGGGTGTTGAATGAATTTCAATTTCATTCCTTATTTTAGATTCGTCAATATTACTTTCATTGGTTTGAATTCCCGAATCGCTACTTAACTGACTTTCACATAAGCTGACGTCATTATTATCTGCCATTTTTCATAAATCTTTTAGACATATAATTCTTTGCAAAATATTATTATATGTAACACATACTTATTAAAAAAAAATATTCTATTCACCCATACTACAAAAACATGACATAACCTTACTACTTATACGTCTATTTTACGTACACACAAAAATTTTATTTCCTACTCCAAACAACCATTCTCTTCTCCCAAGTAGGCCTATATTTTATATAAATGTATTTATATAAAATTGTCCCTACGTTCGGGCGCCATTGATACGTTTTATTTTCTTGATATTAATAAATCAAATATTATTGACGTTAAATTTATTCACTTTTGTACTGTCTAATTTTTTGTCGGCCGCCATCTTGTTACCAACTACGCATAAAATATATGTACTTACCATTTTAGGGTTCTTTTCGGCGAACAGGAGATCAGAATGGTTTATTTGCAGTAATTAGTTTAACTCATATTTGCATTGAACTAAACTTTTATTTATTCTGTAATGAACATCATAATAAACATAAATCTTCCTTTCCTACAATTAACTACTTTTGCAGATTTAGCTACAACTCATGAAAAGAAATTCATCCAGATTAATAGATAACTTGTAAAATTCATTATAGATTTTTAGATTATTTATAAATTATATTTCTTTGTTTTATACAAACAAATTATACAATTATAATTATACAATTATACAAACCAGCACCTCTTTTATATTCTTAGATCACGCTCTCTCTCTCTCTCACGATACATAATTAAAATTCCCTTATGAGCTCAATAATTGAAATGATAATAAAAAAGAAATGAGGGTGAAATTTTGGTTTTACCCTCTCTGATGTTACTTAACTTTACATTTTTGGTAATCCGAAACCGTCCAGTCTCTGTGCGTATTTCCTTTCACTTGACACATTTCTTTCGCTTCACTTTCCGTTTATTTAAAATTGTTAGTCTGACATAATAAATAAAATAATAATAATTCTTTAAATCACATTTTATATGTTGCGGGCCTGCAAAATTACGTTCCGGAACTTTTACGTATACCACTCGCGAGTGGTGATGAAGTTAGACTGGGAATAAGCCATCGGCACTATTTTGTGAAGCGACCGTGGTTGGATGATCAATTTCCTTTGTTTTAAAGTTTGTATCATTACGCCAGCAGACCGCTTTCGTTACATAACTGAATTCCACAACAAGGATAGGCTCTGACGTATATACTGACGTCAGATGGTCTGATGTGGTTATATAACTTGTTTACAAATTTGGTGTGTCATTGGTTCACCTTGGCATAATTCCGTCGGTTGTTAAGTTCATAAAAACTCGTTTCAATAATTATTTGATTTAATTTTGTATTCACTGTCCCAAGCAGTGCTGCCACTGTCACTTTCGTTGCTAACACAATAAATATACCTTTTGTTTATAAATTTTGTCCCTATCATTGAAAAATGTTATTTATTTATGAAAATTATACAAACTGCTTTATTACCCCAAAATAGGCCTGTTACAACTGTATTCTGGATGAAGTTATTTTTGTCTTTAAAAAGTCAGAAACTTACTTGAGGAACAGCAATGCAACTGATTATAAACTTGACCTGAGTAGTTTGTAGGCAATATTGTTGTCAGCGATGATAATGGGCTAATTAACATGTTTTAATAAAACTGATACTTTGAACATGAATGTAAATAGAATATTGTTATGACTGTCTCACTGGTCGCCATATGGTACAGTGGAAACAAATAGAGACATCAATGAAGTAACTAATCACCAGCCTTAATTAATCACAAATAACAGTTTGTAATCAACAAGTTATTCAAGTTAAATTTGTCCACATTCAATAATAATGTCAAATATTAGAGCTCCACACTAACCATTACACAATAATCACTTCGCCACAATACTTTGAAACACACTTCAATAAATCGCCACTTATAACTGACTTCTAAGTGGTAACTGTTGCCTATTTATAGCCTGCCAGGTTCCAGACTAATGTTTCATAATAAGCGTCCCTAACAAGCACTTGAAAACTTTAGAGGATACTTGAGTGTGGCCTTGGCAGAAACATGCACCTGCTGGGCTAGCTGAGAAACATGTAGAACGACACTCTCCATTGTTCGAGAACATTCCGTCACTGTTACAATGTGTCTTAGTATTATGCAATTCTATTACTATGAGTTTTCATGCCTGACTTCCAAATTTCAAGATAGATGAGGGCAAGAATAACAAAAAAGTAAGTGCCTGGTAATAATATACTGGAGTAAACATTTATTATAAACTGTGAGTAGTTGCAGTGTGGAGGATACCCATTCTTATTACAAAACCACAGGGTGTAGCTTTTAATTTGATTTACAAGGTCATTTCCATGCAAAAAACTTTTATGTGTGGCCCACCCTCAGCCACAGATCACCAACTTAAATTTAGAGGAAAGCACTTGACAACAGAGCAAATACACAGAAATATATGTATTACAAGGAAACACAAGAGAACAAAAATCTATCTTTGGACACATTGATAGTGTGGCATGAAGCCTTATTATAAACATTTGATAACCTAGGTTCTAAAACAACCCTCTGACCTATTAGCATAATCTGTTAAGCATAATCATGATCATGGTTGTACACTCCTCGCTAAGTTATAGCCACTCTTTTGAGTTCTTTTCATTCATGAATACAAGTGAGAGTGACAATTATTCACCTCACCACCCTCTTATTTCTAATCCCATTGTTGCATCCATCCTTCATAATTTAAATTTGTGTGGGAAATTTACACTCACTGAGCCCAATCATGTACACTGACTTCATGTAGAGAATCAAAGTTTCATAGCTTGTTCACATAATCCATCACACTTGATCTCATCTCGTTCATAAAAACAAACTTACCTGATGGTCCCTAGTCTTGTTTATTTAAACTTAATTTAAATGTTTCATACAGAGCCACTAACTTTTCCTCATTTCTATTCAATACTCTGTGTTTTACTATATCTTTTCAACTCTGTATAATTTTTACATTTGTCATTCCAAACCATAACCTTTACATTAATAATCCCCCTGATACTCTGTCTATATTATTATTTTTTAATTTAGACTTATTACATGGTCATGTAAAGTATTCATGAGCATGGTCATTGCATGGACCAAGTATTCATGGTCATTGCCAAATTGTGTATTTTTATGTTCATTCAGCCACGTTTTTACTAAATTGATGAAGTCACTATTCTTACTCTTCAGTAACATCAGTTTTGTTCATGTTGTTCTTTTGGCCATGCTTCAGATATCTGTTTTACATTTATAACAACACAATTTCATTACAATAGGTATGTCTTTATTAACCCATCCAGTACCTACTTTATGAGCTCTCTCAATACCATATCTGACAAAGTCAGTTTCCTGGTCAGTGTCCAACAATGACTCTTTAGTATCTTCCCAGAATTCATTTGATTTTTACTCATACTATAAAAAATAAAATTTGATATTCAAGACTGACCTTCTTTCTTATCAAGTTTCATTCTGTAGTTGGCATTCAACTATTCAGTTCAGCACACTTTTCTTTGAAGCCAGTAATTCTTTTTGTTGCTTCCTGCTACTGTTATGGTTGGCTCAGTTTTAGTTCTTTCTTGATATCCGGAATCTCATTTTTCATGCTGTCAAAACAACAAAGTCTTTTTCTGCGTGTCAAAAAGTGTTATTCAGATTTATCTTTTCCTTTCATAATTAAGATTTGAAATAACTATACACTTCAAAACAGAAATTAACACTCGCCAAACTGAACCAAATAAATTTTTAGTTTTGTTTATAATAATAATAATAACTAAACAGGTAACTCAATGTAATATTTACAGAAGTACTGATGGCTGGATAAATATAAGCAGGATTCACAACAGGGGTTAGTATTTCTTGTAGAACAAAATAAAATTGATGAAACATTAGAAATTTGAAATAGCTTGATTAAGTGGGCAGGGGGTATAAAAAGGTAAATTAATGTAAAGGTAAAAAATATATAAAGTTAAAAAAAAATCTTACTCCATGGAATTGGTTTGGGAACAGATGGACTCAGACACAAACTAAAGTAGGTAAGTCACTCATAGGTTTATGCCACAGAAAGTGTAGATTTAGAGAGACCCTATGTTTAACAGTAAAAGAATTAAAAGAGTATAGACAAATTGTTGAATAAAAACAAAAAAGTAACATCTGACAAACAGAAACAGACATCTGAAGTAGGAAAGTAAGTACTAGAGATATGGAAGGTGTGCAGAAATGTGTAACTGTAAAACAGCGGGAACATCAAATATTTCTCACAGTAACTTGGTTATACATTTTGGTAAAATTTTTATAGTGGAACAAATAGAAGAAGTATACTGAACATTCCAAGTGAATTAATAAGTGAAAAATGGTATTCTTAAAGTTGAAAAATAAAAATTGTTAACCCATAAAGTAATTCCTAAAAAACTTAGAAAAGTATGAATGAAAATTATCATTTATGTCAGAACTTAGTAACAATTTAATAAATTTCTTTAATATTATATTTTTTAAAAATTAATTTCTGACATCATGGTGGATGTTATCTTCCCTATATACAGGTTTCCAGAAGGAGGAACACTGTTTTGGCAGGTGGATATATACTAAAAATAGGAATGTCATAAACATAGGTCCCAAAAGGCTGTTCTTGACTTCAGGCTAGACAAAAAATGTTCCCCATGTTATTGTGGCGAAGATAAAATAATGTAATAAAAATTCCTGGAACACTGATTACAGGGAAAATTAGTCTCCTAAATTACAAAATGTCCGAGAGCCATGTCTGTAGTAGTTTTCAAGAAAACTGCTGAAAATTGCAAACAAACTGTGAACCGCAGTACAACATAATTTTTTAGGGTTGGTGTACAATAACATTTTAAATTGCTAATAAACAAAGAAAATTTTGAACAACAATTTTTAAAGAATTTAATTCTGAGGAAGTTGATGTGAATAATGTCAGTAAAAATAAAACAAACACAAGAAATTCTACTTTCATTAAAAACAAAACTTAGTAGAAAATATGACAGATCTTAATTTAAAAAAAAGTATTAGCGGTTTTATTTATAAAACAGCTAGCTAATGATTATAAAATATTTTAATTAAATTTTATTACTTTGTCAGTAATAATCTAATATATTTAGATTCACCAACTAAATGAATATAATCTGAACATGACTCATTCTGTACTTACAGCCACACAGCTGTTTCAAATGTGTTTGTGTTTAAAGCTTGAATTTAGTCTTTGTCTATAGGAATCTAATTTTAATTAATTGCATATATTTGTGTTTAAAATTAAATTTAATTTGTGTTTACGAGAAATATAATTCTGTTTCACTTGTGTGTCAGTAGGACAACCTTTCTTTAATTCTTTCATTGTCTTTGTTCCCATCAAAGTTTATACTTTTTTGGTGATTTAAAAAATTTAAGTTGATTATTTGGAATGTAATATTTGGAATTTAATACTGAAAATTAACAAAAAATGTAGAAAGTCTGACATAACTACAGTAACAATGTAGTTTTGGCACCATTTGCTATAGAAATTATAAACTATATAAATTTGTAAATCACTCTGATATTGTGATTTACATTTAACATAATTAAATAGTTAAGTGTAATTTACATTTACATTTAGCATAATTTAGTAATACTGAAGTTCTGACACTACCTAGTGTATGTGTATTTAAATGAAAATGTAGAAGTTTAAACTGTATAAACAGGTTTTATAAATGTAAACAGAATTTTTTTATATTGAATAATGCATTTTAAGTTACATATCTCACAAATTAAATATCTAAATTAAGTAGTTATAGCACTTTATTACATAGTTTACACCAGCTCTCATTTGACAGCAGCTCATCAAATGCAAGTTTGTTTAATTAAACTATTTTTTCATCACCCATTAGATGTATGAACTGTCTTTTACAAAAAATAAGTACTTGAGAGTGGTATGATGATACAGTGAAGTAGCATCCACTATACCACTTCTAATATCATTAATATGAAAACAATTATTTGTGTTCGTAAAAAAAGATTGTACTAAATCAACACAAATATTTAAAGTATAATACAAATCATTACCTATTACAAACATTTTAGAAAATGTTTACTGAGTAAAAACTTTTAGAAAATAGTATTTAATTTTCCTATACTCCATAGCTGAAAGCTAATTATTCCACCCTTTTTTTTAAAAGTAAATAAGTGAGTCGTTTTCCAACTGTTCCTGATTGGCTGAGGAGCATTTTACTTAGAATAATGAGCATTAAAAACAAATATAGATATGAGGATATGAGATTTTTTTTTCTTATCTTGACAGCTATTCAAATTATCAGACATCAGTTAGGTTAATAATATTTAACTAGAAATCAGTTGTTCATGGTGAAGGTTTGTATTATATTCAGTTTATATTCTGATACATGTGAGGTGATATACACATTCTTACACACAAAGAATTCGTACATATCTACATAAAGAAATTTACACACACACACATCATAGAGGCATTTAATCATTCTAATGTTCAGTATTAAATTTTATGTGCACTTTATACTTTTAAGATTTCTAAGTAATAAAAAATGGTTTTCAGAAATGCTGCAGAAAATATTAGAGAAATCACTGGAGAAGAAAGCAGGCCGTAACTATGGTCCACCTGGAAATAAAACGCTGATTTATTTTGTTGATGATATGAACATGCCAGAGGTGTGTAACAATATGTTATAGTTAACTCTACTATACCTAGACCTTCAACATCCTTCTGTAACTATTTTAATATTAAATTCATTAAAAAATAATTTTTTGTATTAATTTTTACTTCCATATTCCTTAAGGAAATGGAAGTATGGTGATGGCAAAAAAAATCGTGTTCGAGATTATTGCAGATTCTGATTGTACTACACTCAAAACATGAAAAAAGTCGTTTTTCAAAAAGTGTCTGTGTGTGTGTGTCTGTCTATCTATGTGTAGATTTTTTTTCTATGGCAAACGATAACTGCCGCAAATTCAAACAGAATCAAATAATTTTTTGCATACAGCCCTGATTTGTAGAGTACTCACGACCTATTGTTTTTGGTGAAGATCGGTTGAGGGAAAGGGGTAGTTTACTGGCAACGGTTTTTTTTAATCAAGGGAAATGTTTTTTTTGGCAAACGATAACATCCGCAAATTCAAACAGAATCAAATAATGTTTCGCATGCAGCCCTGAATTGTAGAGTTCTCAAGACCTATTGTTTTTGGTGAAGATCGGTTAAGGGAAAGGGGTAGTTTACCTGTAACATTTTATGTTTTAACAAGGGTATTTCCTATGGCAAACGATAACAGCTGCAAATTCAAACAGAATCAAAAGATTATTTACATACAGCCCTAAATTGTAGAGTTCTCAAGATCTGTTGTTTTTGGTGAAGATCGGTTAAGGGAAAGGGGTAGTTTACCTGCAATGTTTTTTTAACAAGGGTATTTTTTATGGCACACGATAACAGCCGCAAATTCAAACAGAATCAAATAATGTTTTGCATACAGTCCTGATTTGAAGAGTACTCAACACCTATTGTTTTTGGTGAAGATCGGTTAAGAGGAAGGGGTAGTTTACCTGCAACGTTTTTTTATCAAGCGTATTTTCTATGGCAAACGATAACAGCCGCAAATTGAAACAGAATCAAATAATTTTTTGCATTTTTGCATACGTCCCTGAATTGTAGAGATCTCAAGGACTTTCAATTTTTAAATGCTATTATACTTTGAATGGCCTTCAGATTTGTCTGCTTTACAGTTCAAAATTTTATTGTCTGTATTTAATAAAATATAATTATCAGAAGTATCATAACTACTACCTTCTTCTTGCAAATTTAAAGTAGTTTTTTAAATAACGTTTTAGGATTTTATTAAAAATTGTTTTAAAATGTTTTTAAGTTGCCTTCCTTACAATATAAATTTTTTTAAATTATTTTTAATTAAATATAATTATTTCACTACTGACTTGGAACACAAAACTTTTTATGGGTAAAAACGTAAAAGTTTTACCTTATAACCTGAACCGGTTTTCGCTTTTAAAAAGCTTCTTGCCACTGGTAGCACTGTCCGTCTTGTTGTTGGGGATGGAATCGATTTTCGAAAGATCATTGTTGTGTGTGTGGGGTGTGATATGTTCAAATAATGCGTGTGGTTTGAATTGTGTCTGTTCGTTTAAGATGTCGTTTTTATTTGTTTTCGTGTGTTTGTATATTTCCAATTGTTCTAGAGTGTCTAGTTTTCAGTCTTTTGTGTGTATGTGTAGAATCTTCATGTTATTGTCGATGTTTTTGTATGTGTGGTTTGCTTCAATGAGGTGGTTTGCAAAGGTGGATTCTGTAGTGGAGTGGAGTGCCTTTGTGTGTTCAATGTATCTTTGTTTGAAGCTACGTCATGTATTTTAAATTAATTAAGACCAACACTTCCCCATCCCCATCATACTCTGTCTTTATCTCTCACCACCTCTTCTCACTCTATCCTTCTCTATTTTTGTTCTCTCCCTGTTTGAGAAAATTATTCATGGGTCATTACATTTGTTATCTTTTCCAAGAATCCATATTCAGTTTTTAACAACTCACAGAAACCCATTTAGTGAATATACTGTGGAAATTATGATGCATTTTAAATCATATTTTTTACTGGTGTTCTCAAGTTTAACTATTATTTCCATTTGTTTATTAAATATTATTAAATATTGTTTCCATTTGTTTAACCCTGCCTAAATTGGTTTAACTGTTGTTATAAAACGAATTTTTCAGATTTGGTTCGCAAAATTTTGCAAGAAAGCAGTTTAGTACTTTTTTGGGACAAAAAAAATTTTAATTCATTTGACTAAATGTTTCTATCAAGGACTGTTCATGTAGTCAAAAAAGTTTTAAACTTTTTACTTGTTAGAAGATTTGACATCTGTTTGTCAAATTCTAAAGAATATGTTTCATCAGCGACATCTTTATTTGACGAAAATACCTCACCACTGACCAAATTTTTGATGTTTTGAAACAAGAAGTCACCTGAGGCCAAGTCCAGATAATAGGTGGTTGAGGAATTGATTAATCACAATTCATGCAATATGTCAAATTCTGGAATTATGTATTATCCTGGTAGCTGATCCTTTCGAATACCAAAAAACTGTGGCCATCACATTCAGTGCACTCAGTTGTAATCACCATCAGTTGTAATACACTACTGCTTGCTTCATCACAGGTATTCATGGAAATCTAATTTGGAAATCCACAGAATGCTTTATAATTGGTGACTTTGTTCTTTAATAATTCTATTTTAATAATTCTGTAATAATGTTCTATAATAAATCCTTATTAATGTTCTTTGACCCAAAAACAAATAATCTTCAACACTGATGGAAGTCCTTACGAACTTCCTCCAATTCAGTCAGCTCTGAACTATGTACCTATTCATTTCTTCATGTAACTATTTTTTATTATTAAATAAAAGTTATTTTTCTATTTTTGTGGCAAATGCAAAGTGACTGATTCAGTCAGATGACTGTGTCAGATTGTTACATCTGGTTGAAATAGGTCATCTGAAGAATGTACCACTTAATACACTGCAGTGTCTTCCCATATAAATTTGCTAATCTTGTAGTACCTATTTACCTCACATTATGTATTTCTAATGACCATATGATTCATACAATTCATTCAATACAATGATGCACCATATTACACTCCATCATCTTACTTCACATACATTTACTAAACACAGAAACCAAAACAGAATAAATTATAACACAAAGAAAAGAAAGATGTAGAGTCATCCAGTATATATTCCTGTAACGTGACAGATAAATTGTTATAGAAAAGGAGCTATGTCACACTTTGGAGGCCAAGCAGGAAGTGTATGTTTTAATGAAAAAGACTGTAGGAATGCTAGGAGGTGAAACTGTAGAACTCAAGTAAATAATGGGTTGTTGAAACAAGTTGCCAGTCTAAAGTGAATAAATTTATGAAGAGGCATGTCAGAAATTAAGAAAACAATAAGTAGGCAGAGAAAAATGTAATATACTGTACTGGACATATATTCTAATGTACTGTATGCTGGATTTTCTATTTATACAGAAAACCATGTGCTGTTCTAAGAATAGTTGAAGTGACAATATCAAATTTCAAAACAATATGATTAAAAGCTATGAGCAGTGAAAGAGAATGCCTATAGTGGGATTTGTTTACACCAATGCCTCATTGTTTGTTAAAAGCACTTACTGGATGATATATGACTTTTGAAGCTGATAGAAATGCAGCTCATTGATATAAACAAAATAAAGTTCTCTTTAATTGATATTGCTTATGAACAATCCATAATAGAAATGTTACATAAAAAAAGTCTATCAGTGTTACCAATAAGAACACTTATGATGCGATACTGAAAAAAGAATTAAGATATGGAAACCAATATCTGTTCTGGGTATCATGCATTGTTGAAAGTGAATGTAAGGTAGCTAGAATGTAAAATCACCATAGAGATGCTGATTATATTGGGGTATCCTTATATTCCAGAAGATTTCTGAATGCAGTTTGGAATTCAGCCATGACAGTTATGTTAGAAATGATGACAGCTATAAGAAATTTTAAGAACAGCACAGAAGCAGAATATTAATAATAGAAACTCAGGAAACTAGACTGTAAAATCAAGTATACGACTAAAAAACAAACAATAGTTGGTACATCAGGGCATGAGTTACTAACTGAAGAAAAAATGGAATAAATAATCTTGTTGTATGACTAGTATATCCCTCTGAATATAGAAATTACAAGAAATGAATTTCAATAATTTTTTTAGCATTTTGGTGATAATGTTATTTTTTTTTTTTTCGCTCTGGGCTGTGCGGTTGTGCGTCGCAGAGATGAACCGCTCGTGTGTCGCAGAGACAAACTGCTTGGGATCTGAGTTCCGAGCTACCTTCTGGAGCTCCTGCCTCGTGGCCTTGCCCAAGTAGGGCGTGTGCTCTATAGCAGGCCAATTCTCGGCTGTTGTGCTAGCCTACACTAGCGCAGTATACACCGAGGGCGTTTCCACGAATCACCTGGACGTATACGGTACCTTCCCAGCCCAGCCACTAGAGGATTGTCTGGGAACCTCGCCGCCGTGCATAAAATTTGCGTGCAAGCCACCTGAAAGTTTCGTCTAAGGAGCGGACGCCAAGTCCTCTCCTTAGAAGGCGTGATGAGAAGCGACGGGGGACTTTGGCCGCTAGCCGAAGACCCCTGTCAAGGACGCTCTGCAACTTCTTTTTATGCATTGCGGCGAGGTAACCCCAGACCGGGCAGGCGTAGGTAATGACCGGCAGCAGATACACGCCGACGATCATCCTGCCCAATTTCCTGGTCATGGCTGAGCTGATCAGGAGTGGAAACAGTGCGCACAGACGAGCGGATGCTCGCTTGAGAACTGTCTGTGCGTGGGTACGCCAGGTGAGCTGACGGTTGAGGTGTAATCTGAGGTACTTGACCTCTTTGGACCAGCGCAAGTACGTTCTGCCGATACGTAACTGCCTAACAGGGTTCTTCCGTCGCTTAGAGAATTCGACGGCTACACTCTTGGTAGCGTTGAGTTGCACTCTCCAATTCTCAGTCCAGTCCATGAGCGTGTCGAGCTGGCGCTGCAGTCGTAGGACGGCCCTTTCCACATGACGATTGGCCGTAAATACGGCCGTGTCGTCCGCAAAGAGGGCCATCTGGACTCCAGGCTGTCTCGGCACGTCGTTGACGTAGATCAAGAACAGAAGGGGGCCTAGAACACTACCTTGAGGGACGCCGGCTGTGATTCGTCTCTCGGAAGAGACTGACTCTCTAACTCTCATGCAGAAGGTCCTCTCCGTCAGAAAGCTAGCAACCAGATAGAGGTAGCAGTCCGGGAGCTGGACTTCCCTAAGCTTGAATAATAGGCCATCATGCCATACGCTGTCGAAGGCTTTTTCAGCATCTAAGAAACAGCCAACGGTCCGTTCTCTCCGACACCCGGCTTCCGTGAGCATTCTATCATTCTCATCAGTTGATGAGTGGTCGAATGCCCCACACGAAAGCCGAACTGTTCGGGGACCAGCACGTCAAAGTTGGTTAGACGTTCTCGTACATGACACTGTACGAGGCGCTCAAAAACCTTGGATGTAGCGGAGAGTAGGCTGATAGGCCGGAGGTTGTCAGAGCGGGTGGCAAACTTTCCCTGCTTCGGGATCACTATGACCGTCGCCTTTCGCCATTTCTTGGGAAAGTAGGCCAGTCTGAGACACGCGTTGAACAAAGCAGTCAAGAATTGAACTCCAGGCTCGGGAAGAAGTCGTAGAGTGGTGTTCGTAACACCGTCCGGGCCTGGAGCTTTTCTTGGCTGAAGTTCAGCGAGCCGATCTGAGACCTCTTCCAAAGAAATGGGTTCAGGCTCCGCCGTGATCAGAAGAGACAGAAAGTCTTCCACAGCCATCTCGACTTGTTCGTCGAAGTCCCAGTCCATGGGGGGGGGGGGGTTGGGAGCGAACTGTCGCTCGAAACACAAGCCCAAGTACTCGGCCTTCTCCTCCGGGCGACCCAGGAGCAGTGGTGGTCTGGCTAGGTCGGCTGGTCGGCGATCGCCGACCAAAAAATCTTCAAAGGGCCCCCAAAAGCGGATTCGTCGAATTTTAAATAAGTAAAAATCAAAGAAATCCGTAATTTCGTTTAATTTTTGGGCGATGAAGCCCAAAATGTGAACTTCAACATCATTTGCTTTTAAGCAAAAATAATAAGAATACATTTTTAATTAAAAGATATTCATTGAAAAGGAGGCTCAAGCTTTTAATTTTCATAATTTGTAATCTCGTTTAATTTTTACGCATCTCGGGGCCCCTATATAATGCAAGCTTAAGAAGGGGCCGAACACCGCCAGCCAGCCGCTAGCGGCTAGTCCTGTTTTTAACATGGAGCGCAACTTAAAATCGAATTTTATAACACTTAAAATATGATTTAAAATTAGAATGTCACTACCGGAACATTAAATAGTCAAAGTTATAGTATTTCAGCCACTAAAGAACTGCTTAAGTAAAAAAACGTATTTGTAAAATGAAAAATTAGAAGTATGATTGTCCATAAGGAAAGGCTAAAGTTGTATGGTTATTTTATTAACTCTTTAAAATTAAACGCGACTGTGTAAAATGTCAAAACTTATACCATATTAAAGGGCGTTTCTATAGCTTTGTTCCTGTAGTGATGGTTACCGTATTTTCTTACCTGCATAGTAAAAAATATTAAAAATATAGACATTGGTGCAAATATATCTATAGACACCCATGCACTAAAAGGCGATATTTCAATTACGGTCGGCCCCCTCTTAAGTGGATACGGGGGTCATACTTGTAAATATGCAAATAATAAGTCTTAACTTAAAATGAACTTTTTCATGTGAAAACTTACTGATTTTATTGGACGCGTTTCGGCTTACGTATCCGCCTTCTTCAGCTTTGGTAACAGACTGCCAGCATTTTGTAACGGTTGTGTGGAAGGTGAAGTAGGGGTGGTGTGTGGAGGAAGGGGATTGGCGCGGGGATTCAACTTACTGTTTGTTTTCTGTATAATTGTGTCAAAAAGTGTATGTGATTTATATTGTAATTGATCGTTGAGTATGTTGTTTGGTTGTGTTATGTGGTGTTTATATATTTCGTATTGTTCAGTTGTGTTGAGTTTTCGACCTTTGGGTATGTAATGTAAAATTTCAAGATTAGTGTCTATGTTGGTGTAACTGTGGTTTTCTGTGTGTATGTGTGTGGCAAATGCGGAGTGTATATTGTTGTTGGTTAAAGCTTTTAAGTGTTCAGAATAGCGGGATGAAAAAGATCTTCCCGTCTGGCCTATGTAGAAACTATTGCAGTCATTACAATTTAATTTGTAAACACCTGTTTTGTTATATTTGTCTATGTCTGTGTTTGTATTACTGATGTGTTTTTTGATGGTATTGGTTGTTCTGAATGCTATTTTGTATTTGTGTTTTCTGAATGTATTGGCGATTTTGTGTGTGTGTGAGTTGTGGTATGTGAGTGTGATGTATTTATTGTGTTGTGTGTTGATGGTATTTTGTGTTTTGTTGTTTTTGTTTTTGATGCGTTTGTGTAGTATGTTTACTAAATTGGGGTTATAACCGTTTTTGATTGCTATGTATTTTATTGTGTTGAGTTCGTCGGTGTAATCTTGTTTATTTAAGGGTATTTTAGTTAGTCTATGGAGCATATGGTTGAATGCCGCGTGTTTATGTTGTGTTGGGTGGTTTGATGTGTTGTGTATAACCATGTCGGTTGTGGTTGGTTTCCTGTATATTTTGTACGTGTGTGTATTGTTAGTTTTGTTAATTGTTAGGTCTAGAAAATTTATACTATTGTTTTGTTCAGTTTCCAGTGTAAATTTTAATTTGTGGTGTATAGTGTTTATGTATTTGTGGAAGTTTTCAACTTGTCTTGTGTTGCCTTTGAATAAAAGTAATATATCATCTACATACCTGTGCCAGTATATAATTTTGTTAGTGTATTTGTTGTTGTTTATTATGTGGTTCTGTTCAATGTTGTGTATATATATTTCTGCTAGTATTTCTGATATGGGGGATCCCATCGGGAGTCCTTCTGTTTGTGTGTATATTTTGTTATTGTATGTAAAGTAATTTTGTTCAGTTATTATTTTGGTTAGTGTGATGATTTCTTGTATGTGTGTTTCAGGTGTGTTGTTTTGTCTGAGTAGTTGTTCTAGTGTTTGTATGGTTTCTTTGATGGGGACATTAGTGTATAAATTGGTTAAATCAAAAGATGCCAGAGTTGAGTTATGTGGGATGTGTATGTGTTCAGTTTTCCTGACTAGGTCAATGTTGTTTTTGATAGATGTGTTGTTACTGAGTTTAATGTTTTCTCTGATTATTTTGTCTAGTTGTTTTGCGATTTTGTGGGAGGGGGCCTGTGTGTTGTTTATTAATGGACTGATTGGAATGTTAGGTTTATGTATTTTTGGTAATGCATTTAGTTTAGGGGGGTTAGGTTTTATTTGTTTAAGGTATTTGGCGTTTTCTGGTTTGATTATATGTTTTGTGTTGTTTATAAATTTATTAATCTGTTTATGAAATTTTAGTGTGGGGTCTTTATTTATTTCCGTTATATTATTTTCGTTGAAGAAACTTTCGATTTTAGTGTTTAATTGGTGTTTGTCCATTATGACGCTAATGTTACCTTTGTCAGCTTTTAGGATTGTTGTGTTGTGTTCAAGTAACTTGTGTTTTACATTATTAAGTGTTTTTATTTCATTGTTGTGTATTTTTGGTTTTGTATGTGTGTTTTGAAGTTTTCTTTTTATGTCGTGACGTATCGGGTCTTGGTCATTAAGGTGCGTGTTTTGTACAGCTGTTTCTGCGTCTGTGATGATGTCGCGTATGTGTTTATTGTGATTGCGGTTATAACCCCAATTTAATTAACTTACACATGAAACTCACACAAATATTACACCACACAGAACTTGAAAATGTAATACAACACACACAAGACAACATAGAAAAACTCAAATTGACAATACAACATCGACACAACAACAAAAAAATAACTAACCTTACAACACGCACAATTGAATCAATCCCTGAACCGGCACACGAATTCCACACACGCGTAGTTAATACAACACACATTAATTTCACAAAAGATGAAATGGATTTATTAAACAAAGGACTGAAACATAATTTGAATACCAATACAACTAACATAAAAAATCACAATAAACACATACGCGACATCATCAATGTGCCTGTTTTGCGATAGGTAAATAACGCTTTGTTTTATGATTATGACCGCATGATGAGAAATAGTATACGTCATTCAGCTGGCACACTTCTACTCGACGAAAACGTTGCATGAAAATTGTTGTACGATTGAGGCTATTCCATATATCATTAAGGTGAGGTCATGAGTAAAATCTATTTCAACTTTTTTCCACCAGCTATGCATCACTCGAAATAAAATGTTTCAATTTATGATGTAAAAAAAAAAAATATTGTAGGTAATTCAAAACTTTAGCAAAAAAACTCATTACAATTTTTCACAAGTATGCTACTCTGGCACTGGAAACATTATTCGCCCTACATTTGAGTTACTTTGTATAAAAAGGAAATTGGTTACCCCAGATTCCTTAGGTCATAAAGAGAAGCATTTAATTTATTTGCAGTCAATTGACATTGCATTTGAGACAAAAAGTCTAAAACTTGCCGTAAACTATGAGCCTGTTTTTCGGTAGCTATGATACTAAAAGCAAAGAGTTGCTAGAGCTAGTAAAACTAAGAAAGAGATAAAAATGATAAAATCTAATTTTCAATCGCGATAGACATTGAAAAACAGTAACTCAAGAGTCGCGTTTCGCGCGTATTATGTTAAAAAATGTGGTTCGATACGCGTGTGAATTTTTTTTTTTTTGGACTCGCTTCGCTCGGGCGACAAACTTCACACTCGTCACGAAAGACATCTTTTGCACTTATATTAAAGTTTATTATTTCTGTTCCATTTTTTTTTTTTTAATGCACTGTAGAATTGGACGTTTTTCTCAAGTTATCTTTTATATATGAAATATATACTAGTCTCCATTATCTTTCTAAAAAGTCCATTATAAATGTATAAATTTTTTATTATTATTGTTTTTCAAAAAAGTGTGTACAGTTAAATTTTGAAAGTGCAACATTCAATTTGATATGATACGTTTTAATAATTAAAAATTCATATAATGAATGCGTACATTTTTTACACAGAAAATGAAAGCTGCTCATCAGTACCTTCTATTGATCAATGCTCAAATGGTTCTGCAACTTCGAAGGTAACTGCGACTGAACCCGGTGAAGTTTCCACAGAGAAACCACTTTGGAAATCGAAAATGCAAACTACCTCATTTTCACCAGTAGCTTCTACAAGCAAAACCTCTAATGATTTTACAAATGTTGAAAAATCTATCACAGAATCTCCTGATTTTCTCACAGAAGAAGTGTCTTCTTATACTCTGATTAGTAATCGTTCACCAACTTCCTTAGGTTCTAAAGCCACGTATGAATATAGTTTTGATACTCCTCAAAAATCGTCAGCTTCGTTAGATACACATATTCCTCGCGATTTATCCAACACCAGCTCATACTCTGAAGAATCTGAAGCAAGGAAGAACATAGCCATCAATAATCGTATCAAACGTTTTCCCAGCTTGCATGCTTCGTTAGCCCTAATCAACATGATTCAATTGTAATTAAAAAAGTCTTCATGGAAAAGCATCCGATTCAGTTTAGTGGGAAAGGTGGAAAAAAAGCTCCGTTTGAACCATCAAAGCTCTACTATAGAATTTTGCCTAATGGAGAAAAAATTCAAAGAAAGTGGCTGTCCTATTCGATCGAACTAAATAAAGTATATTGTGCCTGCTGCATGGCTTTTGGAAAAACAGATGTCAGTAATATTTCTTTTATTTCTGGACATGCTGTATCTGTCAAACATATATATACAAAGCTGTAGATAAGCATGAAAATTCACAAAGCCATATAAATGTAGCGACAGCAGCTTTTCAATGCCTTCGAGGCTTTGATATTGCGACTTTTATGAACTCAAATTTGTCAAAAAAAAGATTAAAAGAAATAGAAACTAGATGGTTAATAGTTATGCGAATAATTGACATATTATTTTTAGGTAGACAAGGCATGTCCTACAGAGGACACAGATCAGAAGGTTCAAATACTCTAGACTCCTCTGAAAATCATGGAAATTTCCTTCAATTAGTATTGTTAGTTGCAAATTATGACCCCATTTTACAAAACCATGTACAACAATGTATAGAAGAAAGCAAAAAAAAAAAAACAGGGAAAGGATAATAGAAAAAAGAGAAAAGAGTGGGAAACCTAACAAAGGCCAAATTGGTCGGGGCTCTCTACTAACTTTTTTGTCAAAAAACTTTGTCAATAAAGTGATACAAATTATTGGAGCATATGGTCGCAATAAGATTTTAACAGATATTCATAATAGCATTATTTTTAGTTTAATGGTAGATACTACGCAGGATGTTGCCGTAATGGATCAATTAACTATTTGCTTTCGGTACGTATTAGAAGGAGCTGTGTATGAACGATTTTTAAATGTAACCATTGTAGAGGATACTAGTGGCGCTGCGCTGTTTGAGCATATTCAAACGGAATTATCAAATCTAGGAATTTCAATTTCTAAAATAGTAGCCTGTTCTTTTGATGGGGCAAGCAATATGAAAGGCTGTTATATTATAATATGGGTTGCAAGCCCACTTAAAAGAAGCAAATCCGAAAGTAGTTTTTACGCATTGTATGGGTCATGTTTTAAATTTAGTTTTGATGGATTCTACATTTAATATTCTTGAAGCAGAAATCTTATTTGGTTTAGTAGAAGAAAGTGCTGTATTCTTTGATGCTTCATGCAAAAGAACATCTATATGGCAAAATGAAACAAAAAAGGAACATAAAGGTCAAGAAAAACTACGCAAGTTGCATACAATCGGTGCCACTAGATGGTGGAGCAAACATAAAGCTCTTTTAGGAATTATAGATGAAGAATTTTTAGTCGATGTAAATAAAAACTCAAAGTTAATTCATGTTGTTAGGGTTTTATTAGAACTATCAAACGGCAGTTTCGACTGCAAGACAAAGTTTATGGCCCGGAATTTAATAAGTCAGTTGTCAAAATTTGAAAACATTTTCATGGCATTCATTTTTCTTGATATATTTTTAGCTACATCACCCGTTTCAAAATTTTTGCAAAGTAAAGAGATAGATTATGCAACTGCTTGGAATTTGATACAAAATTTACTGGAGCAAATTAGTGATAAAAGAAATGACAATAGTTTTGATTTCATATATAAAAAAACCAAAGATTATGCAAATATAATCAATAACTATTTTGATGAGACCACTGGTATAGAAATAGAGTTAGACTTTACAGAAAAAAGAGTTAGCAAAAAGAAAAAGATGCCTGGTGAGAAAGCCCCAGATGAGAGTAATAAAATTTCTTCTTCTCATAAATATAAAATTATTTATTTTAAGATAATTGATTGCATTCAATCAAGTATTAAAGAAAGATTTGTACCAAATGAAGGTATTCTTAAAGATTGTTCCTGGCTAAATCCAAAGAAATTTAAAGATATTGCAAAAATAAAACAATTTCAATCAGACGAATTAAAAAGTATTGCAACACTATCAAATGTTGATAGAAGTACACTGATAGTGGAACTGCGACAATTTGCAACTCAATATCCAAGTCTAGTCAAGGTAGAAAAAGACAAAGTATTAAGGAATAAAACTGATCTGAATTTTGATGGATTAGCAGAAACCGAAGATCTAGATAATATTGAACATTGTTCGATGTTAAAAAAGTGCTTTGAGTGTTTATCTTGTGCGTTTCCTATAATTCACGAACTTTCTCAATCAGGATTATTTACTAATTTATATGTAGCTTATAAATATGTCTTGACACTTCCTTCTACGCAAGTTACTTGCAAAAGAGTATTTTCCAAATTAAAAATTATAAAAAATAGATTAAGAAGTAATTTACAAGAAGAGTTACTGTCAGACTTTTTGTTAATGAATATAGAACGGGATATATTTTCAGAATTGGATAAAAATTTAATAGTAGATAAAATAGGAGAAAGCAGTCAAGAGTTAAGAAAAAAATTATTAATTTAAAATATTTAGTGCAATTATGCTAATTATTATGAATTATTAAATTATCCAATTATAAATTAATGAATTGGGGTCTAATTAAATTTGTATGCCCCCACTTTCCTTGGGTGTCATTTATGTTTAATATACATATGGAAAAGTAAATTATATTTGTCGGATTTGACTCAGTATAGTTATCAAATCAATATGATTTACATGAGCATGTTAATCTGCCATTTCAATGGGCGATTTGGGTGTGTCCACTGATAATTAGCATAACTCTTGAGACTCTTTGTAAGTAACAAGATAAAATCACTTGGAACGTGATAAATTAATTGTTAAGGTTAATTGCAATAATGAACGCAAGGTATATGTATATATGTAATAATTACTTATTTATTATATCATTGATGAAGTAAATTACTGAACCACAAATGAAATTATGTCCTGTAAATACATAACAAAACACATAATAACATAAATCACTATAATATTCGTTCGTTGTTTCCTGAAAACAAGGCATACAATACTATCAAATACAACACGATAATATATATATATATATATATATACAATAAGCAATCAAATATATTTTATTCATAGCTAAATGCGTTCATTAATGCCCCAGATGAATGACTTTAATATTAACATTATTAAATTTATGATTTATATAGATTTATATAGATCTCTTGGGAGTAGCTCTTTGAAAAGATGAGACAGTGCAGTAGTATGTATCAACTAGCATTTAAGAAACATAAGGACTTATCTTGCAAAAGGCTTATCCACAAATTCCATCGGTGTAAGATTACATCCGTTGGTGGGTTCCTTGTACATGGTAATCACTATTGATCGAAGAACACTTCACTTTCACTCAATGAATTTCCCACTCGCATTATGTACAGTGCGGTGTTGGACTTTCTCCGCTGGCGTTAAGTGTTTTACGGCTTCATGTGTTAAGATGCAATCATCAACATTGAAGTGGTTTGCTTTTAGAGTTTGCTGTGTACGTGTTCATGTAGCTAACTATTTTGTCTACCTTGGACGTAATGTATGCAATGTGCGTATTAGTGTTCATGTTAATTCACTTAATTCATATGCCCAAAATTGAGAATCATTATGGTTGAATAGTGTCTGAAATTGTCACCCACTGTTTTACTATCGGATTGTTACTCACTCGTATTGCATTATGTTGCGTGTCGGTCGTAGTCTAGAGTCACGTATACACTGGTATTTAACGATAGTTATGTCTATTCGCACTGTTGATTACTACGGTAAGTTCGGTAACTCATAAAATCTATCGAACATACATTTTGTAGAATTGCGATTGAGTTGAATGTCTAAGTTCGATTAAGACCGAGACTTGGTTACAATTTCACTGACTACTGAGCAATTACTACTATATTACCACCGCTACTATTACTACTGCATTACTGCCGTCTTACTGCCGCTCCGCGTCCTCGTAAACAGTTTTTATCAATCACCATATACCAGGATGCAATATTCTCACCTCCACGCCTACGGCCGTTGTTGATAGGTTCATAATTTCCTACCACCTTGTAGATTTTTGTCATCGGTTTCCTGATTCGTCGTTCAAGTCGTCACTACTCTCTCCACCAGTTCCTTTGGAAGATGCCAAACTCTGGTTGGTTGTTGGGCATCCCCGGAATATCCCAGCGACGAACGTTGTGCTGATTCCAGAAACTAGAGCAATTGCCCGTCTGTCTATCAACCTTTTGTTTCCACGTTGTCGAGGCACTCTGATATAGCTTTTGTTAAGAGTCTGCAGTGTCTCGGTCAATTGTTCATTTACCCTTCGCTCGTTCCGCCAATTACCAACTCTTCGTTGGGCGTCGTCCCTGTACGGATCCCACGCTTTCTAGTCATAAATCTGACTTGATGTCAGGGCGTGCTTTCCTGCTGGGCTGTGTATATCTCTAGTATTCATTGAATATCCGTCCTATTGTCTACATATTTGTCAAGATTTCTCTGCACCCTTTGTTACTGGGTGTAGCGTTCATACGTGTGCTAATTACAACTTAACCCCACAGCATGTGTTCCATCTCACTTCTGCGTAACCAGGCTACTGGACTATGCCTTTTTTGTTTGGTTTGTTTGGTGTTGTAAATCGTAGCTAACTTCGTGCTGTCAACGACGTTCCCGGTTTTCTATTGTTGCGTGTACTCAGACGTTTCTTCATTGTTTTCCCACTGGCGTCGGGTCTGACATGTCTTCAATCGTTCTTATTTACGACTTGGGCCTGTGTTTGTCAACTCGAGTGTGCGAGCGTGTCTCTTGATCATGAAATTATAAATTTTTAAAATTTTGATCACTATATTGTCCCCAAATTTTATTGGATGTTGGATTAACAGGAGACATCTGATCCAATTTCTGCGCTCTGTCCCAGTCGTGGACGTCTGCCTTGGATTGGTCATGGTTGGATGACCTATATCTCTCATATGGTGCAATTAATAGTTATTCCCTATCTTGGGGTCTTACATGATTATATGAATTTATTGCCGCCCATCTGAGTGAAATGAACGCATTTTTTACATTCTATCCGTCTATATGCGGATTACACAATATTATTTCATGTTAATAATTGAAATAAAATATTTACTTCTACTCATTAGACAGTTTGTTTTGTTTTTAAGCTACATTCTTTCGTTATACATATATACCATGATAAGTTAGCTGAAGATTAGCTGGCAATTAAATCAATCGATCGTACATCGATGAATCACATAACAACAAAATACTTTTGATTCACTACTAGTGTCTCATAATATTATAGTCGCTAAGCAAACAAATACATACATAAGATTAACTTGTGACACATATTATAAATGATTACATTAATAAATGAAATATGCATAATTAATAAACAATTAAGGATTCATCCTACCTCATGATGTATACCTAGACGCTTATTCCTAAAGTTACAAAACGATTGTCTCATATTTAAATTATTAATTGTATAAGCAAATTACTCGATTCACTACATCTTTATCAATTTATTATTTCACAATTATTTAATGCCCTGTATCATTGTATCATAAATGTTCCTTTGATACATGGTACACATTATCAAATTACTCTATACACATTGATGCTTAGATACCTAATTAACATTGTAAATAAAGAATACATCGTGATCACAAACACAATTGACATTGAAGTTTGAATTAAACACAGTATAGTAAAACTTACATCATTCTTTGGCTAGCTGGACTGGTCTCGCGGGACAGATTACCTGATTCATGTATTCCGCTTTGTAGTCATCTAGCAGCCGGAGTCATTATTACTTTCTTGTATAATCCGTACCTCTTTCGCCTTCCACGAGCTCGTACGTGGTCTCGTTTTAATTTCATATATTAATCTTCATTCATTAATATTCATATCTAATCATCTTCTTTGGTTTATGTATTCTCACATAACCAATCATATTTAATGTATTTTACTCAATACTAGTGGTCGCCCAGTGGTCGAAATTCGACCATAATTCATTAAATTTTTAAGTTTGAACGTTATTGAGGTTCTTTTGTCAAAGAGTATACCTCTATAATCATTGAATATAATTTTTTTGAATTTTGTTCTATTACGTCAGCTGCGAGCGTGTACAAATACGTCATTAGCGTGTGTGTTGTTTGCCTTAATTCCCTGCAATACTTATGAAATTTAAAATTTAATGTTAGTAACAGTTGAAAAAAAAACACAATTACAGCTTGTATTCGTATTTATTTTTTGATATAATTCATTGTCAGTTTTAATTTTTTCATGTTATTATTGAATCAAATAAACACTAATAAAAATGAGACTTGACATTCATAGAAGTATAAGATACATTGTTTTCAATTCCAGTGGATTACATTTCATTTTTGGTAAGGTACAAAATTCGAAAACAGTTTGAAGATTATCTGCTACAAAGCTTATATAATTTTTTTTCTATGCATTAATTTTCGAGTTATTTGAAAAATATGAAAGGTAGGAAAAATGAGGTTTAGCTTGGCTAAGCCATATTTAAAAAGCAATAACGCGTTTTTTGACATTTTCTTGGGTTCTTTTTATTGCCATATTGACCAGGTTTCGCCAAGGCTACACAGTTATTTTGCCTATCTTTTTCGAATTATATAAAATTTAAATAAGAAATTAATACAAAATACAAAATGAAATAAAAAATACGTGCCTCGTATTTTTTCATACATTTTTCATTAAATCAAAAAAACCGGGCGGTTAAAAAAATAAATGTTGTCCATTGAACTTAAAATAGTTTGAAAGTGAATTTAATGATTCAGAACTTCTGTGTAAACGATATTTTTTGTAAAAACTCTTTCATCATTTGCTAAATGCCCTTGGCCATTATATTCGGAAATATAAAATCTCAAACCATCGTATGATTGAACTCTACTTGCTGCGACGTACAATTGACCATGTGTAAAAACTGGCTGCCTCAATAAAATTCCAATTTTTTCGAATGTTTGTCCTTGAGACTTATTTATTGTCATCGCAAATGCAGGTATAATTGGAAATTGAGTTCTTTGAAAGTTAAATGGTAAAACAGTACCGGAATATGTTAAATTTATACGTGGAATCAAAATTCTCTTATTGCGTGCGGTTCCAGTTAAAACTTCGCAATCAATAGCATACACTTGATGTGCATTCTTGTTTCATTGACTAATGCTTCCTTTGTATTTAAGTTTCTGATCAGTAAAACGATGCAATTAACTTTCAATACTAACTTATGTGGTGGCAAACCACTAATAGTCAAAGAATTCAAAAACTCTACTGGATAGTTATTGATTTCATTGTCATCATCACAAATTATTTTATCGTAGCTATGATATGTTTTCTGTTCACCTGGTATTCGATTAAGTATATTAGTATTAATAAAAGTACAATTATCATTTTTAGGTGCTAAAATAACTGACTTCAATATGTTATCTGAGAGTATGTTTTCGGAAATATTTCCATACACCTCATTAATAATATTATTTTCATCTCCTATTAATTGCTGAGGTATTTCAATAATATTTTCACCAAACTGAGGGAATTGTGGGGCTTCATCATTACCAATTTTTTTCAAGAATTCGACAAATTCTATTTCACTTGGTAAGGCTCTCATATTTAGAGTAAACGTTACTTTATGAAAATAAACAAATTTATGCCAACTCGTGACACAGTTTTCAATTAAAGTTGCACGTGATCCATGTGGGACAACTGTAAGATTTGGCAAAAATCACCGCACAGAAGTATCGTTTTCCCTCCAAATGGTTTATGTTTATCATTTTCATTGCATAGATCCTGCAATAATCTATCTATGATTTTCAACACTTGCAGTGGGCACATAGAAATTTCATCAATAATTATCAATGATGATGAATTTATGTAACGTCCATAGCTACTATTTGCGGTAATATTCGCTACAGAATTTTCCAAAATGGGTATAGGCAATTTAAACACATTGTGTAAAGTTCTACCTCCAAGTAATAGAGTTGAAGCTATGCCACTGAATGCTGTTGCAATGCAACTAAGATTAAGCGAATTTAATTTGTGAATGATTGCTGTTTGTGTGAATGTTTTTCCACAACCTGCATGAGCGGTTAAACAAAAAACATTAGATCCAGTATCATGGTGCAAAACTTCACGAATCACACGATCAATTAGATTACGCTGTTCAATATTTGCAGTTTCATAATGCTCACAAAACAGAAACTCTTGTTCTATTGGATCAATAGCATTTGCTTCGTCTGTTCTCTGGGAATACGTGGGAACTGGTAAACCAAGTTCTTGACATGACAAATTATGAACATTCAAAATATCTTCAATTTCTAATAGAGCTGTGTTAAAGGACACTTCTTCGTTGTAATCTCTCAAAAAATCTTCACTAAGATATACTTTAAATTCATTCCATAACGCCAATGCATTGGCTGCCACATTTAATGCACAAATGTAACCAAATAAATTTCGCATTTGTTTTGGTGAATGTAATTCTTTTGCTTCATTTAAACATTCGCGCCATTCATTATGATTTGAAGCAATGCCGCGAGCATGGCACGCTTCAACAAAAGAAGTGTGTATAATTTCATTGTATGTTCTAACATCCTCAAATGATTTTGGACCACAGACATATAATAAAAGCAATCGTAAATGGAAAAGTTCGATGTCTTTTGGTGATACTACATATATGCGTGTAATGATTTTATCACCTCCACGCCTTCTCTTCTTCCATTTTTTTCGGGAATCTTCCCACACATTATGCAAAGGAATTTCAATATACTTATATTCATGCACTGATGGATCTGATCGACTCAATTCAAAAAATGCTAATAATTTTGTTTGTCTTGCATTTTCAATTGCTTGACGTTCTTGCCCTTCTCGAAAGTAAACATTTTGTCTACGCGGTAAATGAATGTCAAGTCTAACGATGACATGTGATTGAAAATGCATTGGTAATTCATAGATGCGCCATACAGCTTCAGTTGATCCGACATAACGGCCATTTAAAAAATTTTTAACTTCATCAATTTGTATTTCTTGACCTGGTTCATTTCTCTCTGAACCTAATTCAACAGATGTACTGTCATAGCCTTTATACACGTATTTATAAATGTATTTAACACTTTTAACTGTAGTGCATACTTCAACATTTATATGGCAATTAAATTGGCAAGTAAATAGGGATTGTATGGTACAACATAACGATTGTCGAGGCAACTACCGCGAACTTCAGCATTAATACCATTATCACGCCTTCTGTGTAATGGATATCCATTTAATGATTCACATGTAAATTCATTAAATCGTTTTGGATAATCTTTTGTGCATTTTCCATCTCTCATATATACAGAATTTGGATTAAGTACACCGCATGGACCGTGCATCATGTGTTTTACAACATATTCATATAATGTAGGATGTGTTTGAATGTTAGGAATCTCCGCAGATACAACTTTATCAATATCGGTAGCGTTAACAATTTTATCTTGCTCATTTAAAGAGAGTAAAATGTGAGCATGAGGCAATCCTCTGTTTTGAAACTCAATTGTATAAATGAGTGCTTCAACTTTACCGAAGATTTTTTTTAGTGTAAGGCCCTCAATTAATGCTTTCAGTTTGGACTTGAATACACGCACAATAATATCAGGTCGAAAATTAGCTGATTCACCTACACCAATATTGCTAACTATTTCAGGCCAACTTGTATTGCAAGTCATTGTAATAAACAAAGAAGGCTTTCCGAAATGTTGTACATTTGACATTGCATCTAAATAATTCTGATACATATTTCTTGGAGATCCATTGAATGAAGATGGTAAAATTACTCTACGGCCAACATTATTGGCATTGGGGTTCAATTCTAAATAATCTGTTAAATTGTTGTAAACTTCTGACCTAAGACTTGTTTGATTTTGTCGAATGAAATGTAACCTTGTGCCCTCTATTCTCACATACATATCAACTATCCACTGCAGAAATAATTTTTGTGAATGGTTTAACATGCTAAAATCTTCTCTAATTTCAAGTCGATAGGCTGCATACTGAAGCATGGTTAATTTATTTCTGGGCGTTCTTGAATTAGATGTAGTTGGTACATTATGAGAAATATTGATATGCCACCCAGTATCACCATTTGGAAAAAGTAATGGATACGCTAAAGGGTCCAATGATGAATCCAAAACAGAGATATTTTTAATGGTACCATTAACTTTTGAAAACGAAACCATATTTCGTTCAAAGGGTGGCTCACCATCAACTGTACTAAATATTACTGCTACATCAGTTTGAACTGCATCATTATAACGGCGTAGATCTAAATCACGATTTACTTTAATGAGCATACAAATTTCTTTATTTTGATTTTCAACCCTCTGATGATCTTTCATTGCACTCAATGACCGAATGAAAGGATTAATGCGTTCCAATTCAAGAGAGATTTCGCGCATTATATTGTTATTGCATGTTTGATTATAGTGTTCACGTAATCTATAATTGACAGCAGTGTCAACATCATAAAAATATAATTTCGCATAACATGATGAGCGACCATATCCAGCAGTGATTGGACCTGATCTGTGATAAAAAACATCATGTATTTTAAAATAATACACTCCACGCGTAACTGTATTCGAAATTTTAGCTTCTGAGCTAACCATAGCAAATGATGAATTGTATTTACGAATGTTTTCAAAATAATTTTTTGACTTTCTTTTTATTGAAGGTTCATTTGAAGTAAGTCCATCATACAATGATTTAAAATATTCATTTTGACTTAAGGCCGGTAATATTGCTTTACCCTTATGACAACATGAAGTGAATGCAGTCCTTTCACCTAAAGTGACCTCAGATTCGAAATGTTTTGCATTGCAAAACCTGCATTGTAAATGCATTAATCCACAATCAAAAGTATTAAAATTTCTTGGAATGACATTCAGTGCGCATTTAAATGTATCCCTCAAAATAATTTCATCATTTTGTATACTATTTACACTATTTAAGTTTGCATTTGGTCTATTATCATTTTGACTTTCACGCGAATATATATTCCTTCTTCTTTGTCTCTCACTCTGACCCGTCAATGTTATACTATTTACACTATTTAAATTTGCATTTGGTCTAATATCATTTTGACGTTCACGCGAATATATATTCCTTCTTCTTTGTCTCTCACTCCGACCCGTCAGTGCTCTATGTCGAGGCATAATGGAAGTAGGTGCGAATATCTGAATGTAAAAAAAACATGTAATGAAATTACTGAAACTAAGATTAGACAGGGTTTAATTTAAAAATAATAAAATGTACTCACTTTTTTGAAACCACCAATAATAATTAGGCGAGAATAAGTCAATTCAAATTGCTGCTACAAAATTTTCCTTTTGCAACAGGTGTATATTAAGCAAGCTGTATTTCACTTTCAACTGCACATTAATATATAAAACACAGATATCTAATATACAAAATATAAAATAAACGCTTTTTTGCCTTGACATACACTCCACAGACTATTGAAAAAGGAACATTTGAAATCACACAAAATTCACAGCTCATTCAGTCAATCTGTCAGTAATTATTTGTTGGCAACATTTTAAAATTCTTTGGCGACAATCTCTACTCTGTGCGACTGTTTGACCACAGACTATTATGTGTTTGACATTGGCAGTATGAACGTAAACAAACGACAGACTATTATGTGTTTGACATTGGCAGTATGAACGTACACTAAAATGAAAATATCGGTATGGAGAACCATACATGACTTCCATATTCTAAGATTTATATTTAAAATCATTTTCGAAATGAAATATTACCATAGAAACTACTTCTTTCTACTTACTGCTTCAGCCTTAACCACAGTACTGTGGTCACTAAGTATACCACCTCACGTTATCGCACTCGATTTTCACTGATGATGGAAGTCGATGGCATTGCCGAAACGTCTGGTTTTTGTAGAAAACATTGGACTACGGCCAAATATCCCGGGAAGGAATTTTAACAAAAACTACTTCTTTGTTGCCGATAACGTTGTACACAGATATATAAAAAATATGCATAAAATTAATGGCTTGTATAAGTTAATGATTGATCTCCATTAAGTAGTGCTCAAGTTTCCAAAGTTTTAATATTATGATGTCCGTAATTAAAACATCAGAGCAGGTTTAGTGTGAATGAGGGTACACCGTGGACAAAAATTTTCAACATTTCCTATTGAGCGTTGCTTAGAGTAAAGCTGCGAATCTACAGTGTATGTTTCACAGAACAAACACGCGAAAAAGAAGGAGCGCTCCGAAGTCACTCATGGACCCTCAGCATCTTGCAGAAGGTTCATTCCCTAAAGACGAAAAGTCTGTCTATGAATCGTTCCTTTGTAAACACGTGCAGTTACACTGCCCAGCGATCCACAGGAAGCAAATTGATGTACATTTTTTCGGCTTGCACGCGTTATGTTGGTGTGGGTTTCGGCACTTTCCATTTAAAAAGCGTGCAAATGTAAGAAAATAAACATGAGTGAGGCCAGAAATAACGCGAATTGTGTGTGTGTGTGTGTGTGTATGTGTGTGTGTGCGCGCGTGTGTGTGTGTGTGTCTTCCCTGCCTTTTTATTGCTGTAGTCATAATAATAAAATGGAAACGTAAACATTACATAACTGAGATATGCTTACCTGCCACGAACGATATATTATTTTATACATGTATATTAACTCATACATAATTTACATTAAAATGAAAAAATTATAATTTTATTGCCTGGCAACAAAATTATTTTATTTTTAACAATTACCATTGTTTGAAAAAGTTTAAATGAATTTTCAAGTACTTTACTGTTGTTAAAACTAAAAGGTTGCAGGTAAACTACCCCTTCCCCTTAACCGATCTTCACTAAAATCGAAAGTCCTTGAGATCTCTACAATTCAGGGACGTGTGCAAAAAATTATTTGTATCTGTTTGAATTTGCGGCTGTTATCGTTTGCCATAAAAAATACCCTTGATAAAAAATGTTGCAGGTAAACTACCCCCTTTCCCTTAACCGATCTTCACCAAAAACAACAGGTCTTGAGTACTCTACAAATCAGGGCTGTATGAAAAAATTATTTGATTCTGTTTGAATTTGCGGCTGTTATCGTTTGCCATAGAAAATACCCTTGTTAAAAAAACGTTGCTGGTAAACTACCCCTTTCCCTTAACCGATCTTTACCAAAAACAATAGGTCTTGAGAACTCTGCAATTTAGGGCTGTATGCAAATAATCTTTTGATTCTGTTTGAATTTGCGGCTCTTATCGTTTGCCATAGGAAATACCCTTGTTAAAACATAAAACATTGCAGGTAAACTACCCCTTTCCCTTAACCGATCTTCACTAAAAACAGTAGGTCTTGAGAAATCTATAATTCAGGGCTGTATGCGAAACATTATTTGATTCTGTTTGAATTTGCGGCTGTTATCGTTTGCCAAAAAAAAATTTACCTTGATAAAAAAAACCATTGCCGGTAAACTACCCCTTTCCCTCAACCGATCTTCACCAAAAACAATAGGTCGTGAGTACTCTACAAATCAGGGCTGTATGCAAAAAATTATTTGATTCTGTTTGAATTTGCGGCTGTTATCGTTTGCCATAGAAAAAAAAATCTACAGACAGATAGACACACAGACACTTTTCAAAAAACGACTTTTTTTCATGTTTTGAGTGTAGTACAATCAGAATCTGCAATAATCTCGAACACGATTTTTTTTGCCATCACCATACTTCCATTCCTTAAGGAATATGGAAGTAAAAATTATATTTTTATTGCCTGGCAACAAAATTATTTTATTTTTAACAATTACCATTGTTTGAAAAAGTTTAAATGAATTTTCAAGTGCAAATGAATGTTTTATTTTATTAAATTTAATGTATTTGTAACACATATTATATATAAATTTTAGCTTTCTGCACTCCTTCTCCATATAAACTTTAACTATGCCAAATCTCACACCCCTCCGTGTGCGCAATATGCTTAAAAAGGGGTACAAAGTTTTCTCTTCACGTATTAATATATAGATTATCTAACTTAATTATTAAATTTTCAAACGTTCTTAAAATAGCCTTCTTAACACGTTTCATTTAATTTTTAAATTTCTATTTGTGGAGACATAGTTGCATGTCTTGTTGATTTTGTGCCGTTACTAACGCACGCATTTTTGATTGTAAATAGTAAGGGTGCTGACCTTGAGGTTTGCGTCACACATTTACTCAACAGCCGGTTAGTTGTTCCCGTTACTCTTGTACAACGTGTGCTGCACTTAACACCTCCAAGATTTATGACATGTCTCTTTCTCTCTCTCTGAGGGTGGGTAGAAGATATGTCACAGCGTCCTTTCCGACAACTTTCTCTAGGCAAACATGCGCCAAATTGCTTTTGTCGTCTCTTCCAAACCTGTTTACGACTCCGTTCGTTGAGATTCACTTTTCTACCCGTGTGTTCACGTAATAATATTTTGTTTTCTAGATTCTTAAGAAATCTTACCTCGAGCGCTTGGACTCGCCTTTCAGTACTGGTACTACTTGCAATATTCTTAAGTCGTCCAGTAAATTTCATTCTTCTCCTGTTTCTCATAACATTCCTTGTCCAGGACGAATATGCATACGGAACTGGTAAGTCCTTCCGCTTCACATCATCCATGGCTTGCTTAAATTTGCATTCAGCTTTATAACATGCGGTGTTCGTTTCAATTTTGAACTTTCTTTTCATGCTTTTTATTGATGCAGCTCGGCTACTTAGTCGATGTATGCCTGTTCCACACGTTGGATACTTCATCGTTGGATTCACTGATGCAGCATCTATTCTCGTGTTGTTTAATTTGTACTTTTTATGCATTCTACTTGATGGTATTAAACTTTTATTATCTCTATCCATGTCTGGATAATCATCTTCCGACATCGTCAGATACAAAGAAGCAAAGTCATTTCTCTTCTTAATCCACTTGTTTCTTGGATTGTTATGACACTTCCGTTAGATCCCACAGTTGCTAATTTCTTAGTAGCTGGCACATCTGTGAAATCAACAGCGTTATCATTATCTTGTACTTTCCGTACATCTTCATAATTCTTATTCACATCTTCTTCCTGCTTCTTCTGGACTTCGTTTTTGTCCTCGTTCCGGGCACTTGTATATTCACGTATATCCGTGCATAACAGCGTAAACTGCTCATTCATATGGTGCGTAATTTCTTCATTATGACTATCTAGTTTTTTTCTAGTTCGTCAAACTTTTCAATCTGTTTGTCCAACTTTTCTGCAAAATTCTCATTACTTGCCCTAAGATTTTCATTAATTACTTCCTTCTGCTTCTCGAATATCTCATTAATTACTTTGAGATTGTTCTCATTAATTGTTTTAAGGTTTTCACTAATTTCTTCCTTCTGTGTACGCATGAAGTCCATCAGCGAATGCAGTGTCACCTCTTCTTGCGGTTGTTGGGACTCCTGTCCCCGCGCTCTGACCTCTGATGTCTCCTCAGTCATGTTCGGTTCGACCGTAGAGTTTTCTTCTCTGTTATCGGGTACACCTAACTGGTTGTTGATGTCGAAGTTCATGCTGTCTGAACTACTGCTGGCCATTTTAGCTTTACTCCTTGTTAACATCCAGTCACCAGTCAAGCTAACCTTACACTATGAATATCTTATTGTATTATATTATTTTACTTAATCTAACTACAACTACTGCCTGCTCTCTCGTGCCCCACGTTGGGCGCCATTTATGTTTAGTGCAATTATGCTAATTATTATGAATTATTAAATTATCCAATTATAAATTAATGAATTGGGGTCTAATTAAATTTGTATGCCCCCACTTTCCTTGGGTGTCATTTATGTTTAATATACATATGGAAAAGTAAATTATATTTGTCGGATTTGACTCAATATAGTTATCAAATCAATATGATTTACATGAGCATGTTAATCTGCCATTTCAATGGGCGATTTGGGTGTGTCCACTGATAATTAGCATAACTCTTGAGACTCTTTGTAAGTAACAAGATAAAATCACTTGGAACTTGATAAATTAATTGTTAAGGTTAATTGCAATAATGAACACAAGGTATATGTATATATGTAATAATTACTTATTTATTATATCATTGATGAAGTAAATTACTGAACCACAAATGAAATTATGTCCTGTAAATACATAACAAAACACATAATAACATAAATCACTATAATATTCGTTCGTTGTTTCCTGAAAACAAGACATAAAATACTATCAAATACAACACGATAATATATATATATATATGTATATATATACAATAAGCAATCAAATATATTTTATTCATAGCTAAATGCGTTCATTAATGCCCCAGATGAATGACTTTAATATTAACATTATTAAATTTATGATTTATATAGATTTATATAGATCTCTTGGGAGTAGCTCTTTGAAAAGAAGAGACAGTGCAGTAGTATGCATCAACTAGCATTTCAGAAACATAAGGACTTATCTTGCAAAAGGCTTTTGATTACTACAGTAAGTTCGGTAACTCATATAATCTATCGAACATACGTTTTGTAGAATTGCGATTGAGTTAAATGTCTAAGTTCGATTAAGACCGAGACTTGGTTACAATTTCACTGACTACTGAGCAATTACTACTATATTACTGCCGCTACTATTACTACTGTATTACTGCCGTATTACTGCCGTCTTACTGCCGCTCCACGTCCTCATAAACAGTTTTTATCAATCACCATATACCAGGATCCAATATTCTCACCTCGACGCCTACGGCCGTTGTTGATAGGTTCATAATTTCCTACCACCTTGTAGATTTTTGTCATCGGTTTCCTGATTCGTCGTTCAAGTCGTCACTACTCTCTCCACCAGTTCCTTTGGAAGATGCCAAACTCTGGTTGGTCGTTGTGCATCCCCGGAATATCCCAGCGACGAACGTTGTGCTGATTCTCAGAAACTAGAGCAATTGCCCGCCTGTCTATCAACCTTTTGTTTCCACGTTGTCGAGGCACTCTGATATAGCTTTTGTTAAGAGTCTGCAGTGTCTTGGTCAATTGTTCATTTACCCTTCGCTCGTTCCGCCAATTACCAACTCTTCGTTGGGCGTCGTCCCTGTACGGCTCCCACGCTTTCTAGTCGTAAATCTGACTTGATGTCAGGGCGTGCTTTCCTGCTGGGCTGTGTATATCTCTAGTATTCATTGAATATCCATCCTATTGTCTACATATTTGTCAAGATTTCTCTGCACCCTTTGTTACTGGGTGTAGCGTTCATACGTGTGCTCGTTACAACTTAACCCCACAGTATGTGTTCCATGTCACTTCTGCGTAAACAGGCTACTGGACTGTGCCTTTTTTGTTTGGTTTGTTTGGTGTTGTAAATCGTAGCTAACTTCGTGCTGTCAACGGCGTTCCCCGTTTTCTATTGATGCATGTACTCAGACGTTTCTTCATTGTTTTCCCACTGGCGTCGGGTCTGGGTTTGTCAACTTTTGTCAACAATTACGACTCGGGCCTGTGTTTGTCAACTCGAGTGTACGAGCGTGTCTCTTGATCATGAAATTATAAATTTTTAAAATTTTGATCACTACAAATAAATGTTTCTATTCATAATAATTATTAATTTAATACTGAATATATTATTATAAACAACTTTATTGAAACAGTAAAATAAGTAGCTTAAAATCTTAGATTCTTATATTTTTTACCTTACATTATATAATTTCTTTTAAAATAATTCGACTCGAATGTAATATATTACATAGAACTTCTCATTTTGGTAAATAAAATGTATGTTTTCAAATAAAGTATTAACAATCAATCATTAATTAAAATACATAGAAAAAAAGGGAAAGCATGTTTTTAGAAGAGGGCCCCCAAGTCAATAAAGGGCCCCCTTATTGATTGGAGCCGACCGATTTTATTAATGCCAGACCGCCACTGCCCAGGAGTCGTCCGAACTGTCCAACAATGGCGGGGAGTGGAAGTCGTCGCCTCCGTCCCGTCAATGCGGAAGGTATTCTGTACGGGTGACTTTCCGGCTTCGCATCCCCCGTTCGGGCCACGTCGAGTTCCCAACAGCTACGTCGGAACGCCTTCAGACTGCCACGCAGTCGTCCGGTGAGCCGATTGTATGCTGCCTTATCGGCTGGATCACGAGTCCTCTTCCAACGTTTCTGGAAGTAATTCCTCTCGCGAGCGAGAAGAGAGACTTCCTCAGGGATGCGTTGGTAGTCAGGCGTGAAACCAGCTCGCGTACGTGAATACACGCCTATAGCCGAGATGATTGCCTCTTCGATTCCCGCTACTGCTTCGTCTAGGAGGCGAACGGAATCGAGTGGGGCCACTGGCGGCAATCAACGGCACAAGGCCGGGCCGTAGCGAACCTAATCGATAACCTCCTTCTTGTCAGAACGTGCATAGGCGTGCTGGGTAGCGACGTGGACCAAGATGGGGTTGTGGTCGGATGTCAGCTCCGTAAGCGAGAATACCTCGACCGGGCAGACAATTCCTTGGGTCACCGCAATATCCAGAACATCGGGAGCCGCGTTAGGTAGTGTCGGAAAGAACGTGGGTTGCGCTGGACCAATTACCATCGCCCGGCGCGATTCAACAAAACTGAGCGAGCGCCTCCCGTTCGGAGTAGTCAAGCGACTATTCCAAACGCGATGCTTGCAATTCAGATCGCCGGCCAAAATTACCCTTCGGTGGGAATCGAAGATGACGTCCAGGTCGCCGACAGGGAGTTCAGCTTGTGGGGGCTTGTATGCTGAAACCACGAGGACGCCGCCAAGAGCTCCGTGGACCTCAATGGCGGTGGCCTCTAGGTTGGTTAGCTGCGGCAAAACGACACGATGACGACCTATGGAGGTCCTCACCGCGATCGCAGTGCCGCCTCCTCGTCGGCCAACTCGGTCATCCCGATAGACCACGTAATTTGGTAATCGAAACCGGTTCGCCGGGGTCAGGTGGGTTTCAGAGAGGAGAAGTACGTCGGGTTTGAACCGAGCCAGGAATTCTAGAAGGTCGGAATGCTTGGAACCGATGGAGTTAGCATCCAAGCTATGAGCGAGAGATCTCGTCTAAGGGCTCGGTTCATAGTAGACCTATGACTTCGCAGGCTTCCACCAAGAGCACTGATCTCTCAGTTGGGTCAGCAGTTTCCAGGCGGTCTCGGATGGACCTGAAGGTGGATGCGACTTTCTTGAGGTCGTAGCCAGACAGAAAGTCGCGGACGAACTGTGCGTCATCGGATATGACGGACTGGGCTGTTTGCCTGGAAACTGAGGCCGCGTAAGAGCGACCAGGTTTTACGGGAGATCGGGTCGTGGTGGAAGCCACAGGACCAGGGGCAGACGGTTTTGAGTTAGCGACAGGAAAACTACGCTGTTGCGCTTCGTCGGAATTATACCGGGAAGCAGGACTTTTCTTGGGCTGTGGGCAGGCAGGAGCTCGGGGCCGAGCATCCGGTGTGGTTATCCCTTTAGTCTGTTTAGTTTTAATGTTGCCTGCTCGCGGAGGTGGCAGTGGTGGCGAGGCTACCTCTGGTTCAGAGGCGGGAGTTGGTGGTTCCGCGGAGGTGGAGTGTTGATTCTCCGGCTCCATAACCGAAATGGCGGCTACAGGGCTTGTCTCTGCTACAGAAGGCGACGCGGTTCGTTTTTGTGCCTTTGTAGGGGCTGGAGGTGGAGCCGGAGAGGGCGCGCGCCGTGCCGGTTTTCCCTTTGGTTGCGGCCTAGCCTGTTAATGTTAAAGCATGTAGCATCATAGTAGCGGGGCGTCTTTGCACCCGGTGCATGACTGCAGCATCTGGGTCGAGCCCAATTGCTGCCTGTGGATATATGTAGTTCTGGTTCTTCGACTGGTGCCTAAAAACAGGAATGGACAACCGCCAACCAGTTAACTGAGTAGTGGGGGGAGAAAGGTTTTTAATTTTTATTTATTTTTAAAAGTTGAGCAATCAGTGGGCACTGCCGCATGAACGGGTTCAGGTGACAGATGTCACCCGTTCCCAGTCCTGCGTGCAGACGCCGTGAGGCGTCGGTCGCTCCCCGCGAGGCAGAGAGCCTCCGTGCCAGTGATAGCGCGTAGCAGCGGCATTCAGCGCGGTCGGCATACTAGGAAGGGAGGAAGGAAACAGCTTTGCAGGTAAATTCTGGGGCGTGGTCAGATATTGAATATGCTAATTTATGTTTAAGTAGTTTACTTAAAGTTATGGCGGGTCATCGAGAATCGCCCGAGGGCGTTTGACTCGGACAGGGGGAGGTGGTTGTGTGGTGCTAATGGTCCTGAGGTAAGGGAAGGAAGAGGTCTCAGCTGCGGCAAAGAGAGTCGCAGCTAATGACCAGACAAAGGCAGAGAGAGTAGGAACTCGTAGACCTCCTCGAATTACGCTGTTTCTAACAAACCAAGGAGATCACGACAAGGAACGGAGGGTTCTGGATTGGAAACTTTCTAGCCTACGCCTGTTGGTGGCGGAGACAAGTGACCACCAAACAGGTGCCGCATAGGTCAATACAGACCGGAGAAACAACAGATAGAAGGTAACTTTCGTGCGCAGCACCAGGGGGCTGTGGCACGCGAGATATGTGTAAGTTTGGCTCGGACGCCGCGAGCCTTGGAGAGGGTTTCCGTCACGTGGGCGTTGAAGCAAAGACGCCGGTAGAGCCGAACGCCTAGATACTTCACCGACTCTTTGTAGGCGATAGGCCTCCCTTCCAGGGAGAGGGGCTGGCATCGGGAGATGGACTTACGAGTGAAACAGATCGCCTCGGATTTCTCCGTATTGATCGTCACCCACCATTTCCGTAGCCAGTCCGGAAGCTGGTCCAACTGACGCTGCAGCTGTGTACTCGCAAAACGCGGGGACACAGAGCTGTAATGATACATTGCATCGTCAGCGAACAAAGACAACGTGACACCGGGCAAGACAGGCAGGTCGTTCGTGTACACAATGTACAGAACGGGGCCGAGGACAGATCCCTGAGGTACGCCGGCGGCGACGGGACGAACTGCAGAGCAGATTCCGTCGACGCTCACCCTGAAGGTTCGGTCGCAGAGATACGACCGGAGGAAAAACACTGGACGATGGTATGGGGGAGTTAGCAAGTTTGAAGAGAAGACCTTCGTGCCAGACTTTATCGCAGGCCTTGCTCACGTCCAGCAGTGCGGCGGCCGTAGCCGCTCGCCTGTTGGTGGCGTCAGAGAGTTGCGTAACCACGCGGACTAGTTGAAGCGTGGTCGATTGCTCTCTGCGAAACCCGAACTGTTCGTTGCGGATAAAATTATCCAACAACGGCGAGATGCGGGCCAGCAGGAGCCGCTCGAACACCTTCGAGATAACTGGCAAGAGAGATATTGGCCGATAGCTTTCAGGAAGCATGCGGGGTTTTGGAATCATAACGATGTTGGCAGTTTTCCACAGGCGGGGAAAGTACTGTAGCCGGAGACAAGAGTTGAACAGCTCGAGCACGAGGTCAATGCCTGATGCCGGGAGATATTGTAATGCAGCGGCCCCGATCCGGTCAGGAGCGGGGGCGCGACGGCGGTTTAGTCGGCAGATAGACGAAACGAGTTCGTCTCTGTCGAACGGGAGGTCAGGGCCAGCGGGAGGGCGAGAAAAATAACCAGATAGGAAGTCCCGGACTTCTGCCGAGTGGGCAGGGTCCGAAACGCCTCGATGAACGGTAAATTGCGACTCCATGCAGTCGGCGAAGACCTCAGCCTTGCCTTCTGATGAAGACACAATCCCGTTCGGGGTTTCCAGCGGGTTGCGAGTTCTCTTCTCGCGGGTCAGTCTACTCACCGCTCTCCAGACGGAGGCGTGGTCGACTTCAAGAGACTCAAGATATGAGTCCCATCGATCAGAGTTTACGTCCGGCAGTAGCTGCTGGACGTAAAGGGACTGTTGTTGAAGTCGTCGCTTTACGACTGGGTCACGGGTCCTTTGCCATCTGCGGCGGAGCTGGCGCCGTAGCCAGATGGCGTGGAGTACTTCCGCAGGTAAGGCCAATTTGCGGTGATTCACCTCGAGTGCGTAGGTGTGTCGATCCATGACACCTTGGACCAATTCCTGAAGATTTGTGGCGCGGAGATCCAAATCGTCACGAGTGACGATAGGGTCCGCCGGGAGAGATGGTAACCGTCGAGAGAGCTCATCATGATAGGAGCGCCAGTTGACTCTCCTAACAATCTGAGCGGGAAGTCGGGGTGACGCCGACAGCTCTCGAACAGTTATAACAAGGGGATTGTGATCGGACGAAAGATCCGACACAGACGAGACCTCGATGTTACGGGCAACGTTCTTGACAACTACTATGTCAAGAACGTCCGGCCGATGGCCGTGAAAGGGGTAGTGGGTAGGGTCTTCAGGGCCGATGACATTAAGTGCCGGGTCGCCAGAGACGAACCGGAACAGAGAATTTTCATAGGCGTTGACAACGCGGCTGTTCCATGAAGGATGTTTGGCGTTTAAGTCGCCGGCTACAATGGTTGAGAGGGGGTGGTCGAGGAGGGCGTCCCACACCTCGGGCGGTGGCGGACTTCGCCGGCCAGGCCGGAGGTACGCAGAAACAACGCGCAACTCCGATCCGCCGGCGTCCACCGCCACCGCGCAGCGTTCAATGATAGATGTATCTAGATAAGGCAAAAGCCTGTGGGATATCCGCCTGTGGACTAAGACAGCTGTGCCCCCGAGGAGGGACAGCGAGGCCGTAGGGGACGATCCTGACGATAACAGACATAGGCAGGAAGCGAAAACGAGTGGTAATGTGCCAGATGAGTCTCGGAAAGAAGTACGATATCAACATCATACTCCGTCACGAAAGTCATCAGTTCAGATCGTCTGGGGAGTAGCCCGAAGGCGTTCCACGCAACGATCCTCAGGCTATTAGCCATTCAGGGGAAGTAGGGGAAAGAGGACAGCTAGAGACTGGAAGACCAGGGTAAGCACTGTGGTAGTGTCGCGAGCAGTCCTTATAGATGCAACAAGATTGTCTGCCCAGGCAGTCAGGGGATCCGCCGATGCCCGAGAAGATTCCCGGGACACCGGAGGACAAGCCTGGCTGGCCTCGACAGGGGTAGCAGATGGCGCTGAGCTGACGGACTGAGTAGTAGACTGCTCGCTGGGAGGTTGAGTTCGATGACTGGGGGCGGGTCGAGCCCGCGGAGTTGGTACAGGTGGAACCTGTAACGATGTAGGTCGGCCGGCGGAGATCCGGCGACGACGAGAGCGCTTGGACTTGCCCGGTCGGGCTGGAGGTGGGACAGATTTAGCGGCCATGGCCGCGTAGGAAGGCGCGGGCGCTCCGGCAGGCGCCGGGGTTGAGGCCGCTGCAGGCGGCGCCGAAGCGACGACTGCAGGCGAGACAGCGGCACCGGAAGCAACCGGAGTTGCTGCCGGGACCTTGGCAGATGAACCAGTGAGAGGTGGGAGTGCCTCTCGCCGCTTAGGGCCAGGACCAGCTACACGGCCAGCCTGCGCACCAGGGCGCACAGGAGGTCGCTGCGGTTTCATGGCGGCGATAAAGTTTGGGCAGCCTCGGTAATTAGCCGGGTGGGCTCCTTTACAGTTGCAGCATATAGCTGTGAACCCCGTCGTTGGCTTATCACAGCCACGATGAGGTTCAGCACAACGCACGCAACGCGGTGGCTGATGACAGAAAAGACTGCTGTGGCCGAACCTCTGGCAGTTAAAACACTGCGAGGGGCCGGGCCGTGGGTCAAATGTTCGGACTTGCACCCGTAGGTGCAGAAGATTTTGGAGACTACAAATCTCCTCGAAAGGGCCTACTTTCAGAAGTTTGACCAGAAAGCTGTTGACAGGTCTGCGGTCATCACCTTTGCCAACATGCAGGACGCTTACCGCAGTCGGCGCATACCCGAGCGCAACAAGTTCCTGCCTGATGGCATCAGGCTAGGTAAAGGAAGGTATTCCCGACAGAACGACCTTGATTTCTCGCTCTGATGGGAGGGCAAAAGTGTGAAAAGAAATGTTGCGCCCTGTCAGGAATGGCTGAACAGAGCGGAAGTCGGGGATCGTGGCGGTCGCCAGCTTTAGCGAGGCAAAAGTTGTGTATAATTCCTGTTGTCAGGAATTACAATAGGAGGAATACGTGGGGAAGACACAGATTCAGTTGTTGAATACTCACGCTGAGTGCCGCTGTTACCATGACTAGGCTGCTGATGTGCAACTGAGGCGGGCGACGGAGTTAGGGCCAGCTTCCGCTTGCGCTTGGCAAATTTGCCTTGCACAAGCGAGAACTGTCCGTCCCCCGACCTAACACTGCACATTTCCACTGCACTATTATCACTTTCACTTTCGTGAGGAAGAGGCGTTGAAAGAAAGCTGGGTGAGCATGTCTCCATTAAGGAGACAAGCGGTTAAGGAGACAAGCGGCGCCGGCAGAGGATTCGGAGGCGTATTTGACGTCATTCCGGACAAGCCGAAATGAACGTCTACGCTATGGTGAGGATTGACGGATCACCAGACACTGAACTATTCACAGGCAGCAATTGAGCACAACACAGACCGCACAGCACACGGAAACAAAAACATTCCCGCACAGGTTAAATAAAAACTGTTTGCATTGTAGATGTGTTGAATCTGATGTAGTTGATGATGCTGATTACGATGATGATGATTAAAATGATGAATATACAATATTTCCGCACAAATTAACAAAATTTTGCAGAGCAAAAACAGACAGCCTACCCGGGCAAATGCTCTAGGTCCCAATAACTAGAGTGTACGATTGGCGCCATTTGTCCTGTGACAAGTGGCGCCCAACTTGTGGCGACGATCGTCTTGCGGATGCAAGATCCAGCCACGCCAGCGAGCTACCAGCCAGCACACCAATCAACATGGCGCCCAACAGACACCTCCACAACATCTGGAGAAGAGCAGTAGGCTGGCTACCGGAGAGCATTCAAGACCCGGTGCAGTTGTGACGGCAGCGGTATGCGCACATCTGCTCTCCGGTACCAGCGGTGGACACAGCGAGCCAATCCGGCATCAGCGTTCGGAGCTAGCCAATCAGCGATCCCGGTTAGTTAATAAAACCCGGACCGGCAGAAAATTTTGCACACTGCAAGGTAGAACCCAGGCCAAGAACACGGACCAGCCAAAACCTGCCACTGGACCCAAGCCTGTCCGCCAAAAGCCAGAGCGACCACCCGCTCCAGAACCTGCCCCCAAGGCTTCCACCGCCTCGCCCCGCCGCAGCTATGCAGCTGCCGCCAAGCGTTCTCCCCAGGCCTCATCTATCGATGATCTCGCCGACGTTTCCGACTTTCTGGCAAGCTACGACTTGCAGAAAGTAGCCCAAACATTCCGCAAAATCAAGGAACGCTTGGCATCAACCTCGCCCCAAGATAAATTCCTCCTCTTGGTGGAAGCCTGCCGTATTATTGGTCTGCTATGAACGGACAACCACGGCAATCCCTCAAGCGAGACATCGAGCTCGTGGCGTGGAACGCAAACGGCCTCGCTTCCCGGCATTCTGAGCTTTTAGAGTTCGTTGCCCGTCACAAGCCCGATGTGCTTCTTATTGGTGAGACGCACCTAACCCCGCATCGTCGATTCCGACTACCCAACTACGTGTGCTACCGGGATGACCGGTCGGATCGCGCAGGAGGGGGCACAGCCATCGCGGTGAAGGCGAGTCTTCGCCATCACCGCGTTGTCCTGCCTCAGCGGCGGAACCTCGAATGCACCGCGGTTGAGCTCCATGGTGCTCTCGGCGGTCTACTTGTGGTTTCCGCATACAAGCCTCCACAAACGGAGCTCCTGTCGAACGATCTGGAGGCCGTCTTTGGCGCACACAGAAGGGTAGTCCTGCCGGGCGACCTGAACTGTAAGCACCTTGATTGGGGGAGCCACTTGGTGAACCCAAACGGGGCCCGCTTACGCAGGTATGCTGATGCGGCTCGGGTCACAGTCATGGGTCCTACCGGGCCTACGTACTATCCCTCGAGGGCTAACTCCCGCCCTGATGTACTGGACATTGCCGCGGTCAGGGGCGTTTATTGCCCGGTCCACGTCTCCGTCATTTCGGAACTGTCCTCGGACCATTGCCCCATCAGTGTGCATATAGCTACCCAGCACTCTACCGTCCGCGACGAGCGGGGGGTAATCGAGTGGGAACGCTTTGGCCCGGCGTTCAGTCGCCGCCTACCTGAGCATATCCCGCTCGACACTACCCAGCATGTCGACGAGTCAGTTGCCTTATTCGACACAGCCGTAGTCTCGGCGGTAGACGTGTCCTCCCGGATGAAGCCGGGGCTCACGCCCGACTATCAGCGTATCCCCGAAGAGGTGTCTCAGCTCGCTTGCGAGAGGAATCGCCTCCGGAGACGCTGGCAGAGGACTCGTGACCCGGCTGACAAGGCTGCGTTCAACAGAGCGTCCGGCAAGTTACGTCGCGACATGCTGGCGTTCCGTAGACGCAACTGGGAGCTAGCTGTAACACAGATGGATGGCCCTGCCAAGAACCGTAATGTCTGGCGGATTCCCAGTGCCCTAACGGGAAAGCGTAAACGCGCGCCTCTCCCCGCACTGGTCGGAATCGGCGGTCAACCCCTTGGCCGCCCCCTCGAAAAGGCAGAGTTCTTGGCTGACAGTTTAGAGCGACAGTTCGCTCCCAACTCATCCAAGAACCCGGCTTTCACTGAGCAAATCTGCCGCGAGGTAGAGCGCTTTCTATCGGCCGGTATCACAGTCCAACCGGAGCCCATCTCCCCGGAGGAGGTCTCTGAGAGGATTGTTCAGCTCAAGCCCCGGACGGAGTCATGAACTCTGCCCTCCATCGCCTTCCGGAGCGAGGAACACAGTTCCTCTCTGACCTGTTCAATTCATGCCTCAGACTGGCCTACTTTCCGGCGAAATGGAAAACGGCTACAGTAATAGTGATACCCAAGCCGGGAAAGAATTCTTCTCGCGTGGAAAACCTCAGACCTATCAGCCTCTTGTCCGCGACGTGCAAGGTTTTCGAGCGGTTGATCCAGCGTAGGATCCGCGACCATCTAGAAAGACTAGACGTGCTGATCCCCGAATAGTTCGGCTTTCGTGAGCTGCACTCCTCGACTCATCAACTGATGAGCCTCGTGGAATGCATTACCGAGGCTGGCTGCCAGGGCAAACAGACGACTGCGATCTTCCTAGACGTAGAGAAAGCCTTTGACCGCGTGTGGCACGAGGGTGTCCTTTACAAGCTCACGGAAGTCCTTCTTCCAGATTTCCTTCCTTCATTTGATAGGCAGCTTTCTGCGAGACCGTAGCTTCCGAGTGAGAATAAACCACGCTCTCTCTTCGGAGAGGCGTATTACCGCTGGCGTCCCTCAGGGAAGTGCCCTTGGGCCTCTCCTGTTCTCGCTGTTTGTCAATGACACGCCCCGAGTTCCTGGAGTTAAATTGTCGCTGTTCGCGGACGACACTGCGGCTTTTGCCTCAGAGCCGAACGCAAGTTATGCGGCAATTAAGCTCCAGCGTCAACTCGACGCGTATGTCGCGTGGACCGATGACTAGAGAGTTGCCGTTAACGCTTCCAAGAGCGCTGCGGTAATATTCTCACGCAAACGCAAGCGGCCTCGGTCGCTTAAAATAGGCCCCGTCGAGGTGCCCTGGACCAACAGCGTCAAGTACCTCGGGCTCCACGTGGACTCCCGACTCACCTGGCGAACCCATACACAGTATATCCGACAACGCGCTTCGGCGCAACTCAATAGACTCTGGCCCGTGCTATCTAATCCGGCAATGACCCCCTGGCTAGGTAAGCTCATAGTCAACTCGTACGTGTTGCCCGTGATTACCTACGCCTGTCCTGTTTGGGGATACCTGACTCGTGGTCATAGAACAACGCTCCAGCGCGTACTCGACCGGGGACTGAAGCTTGTGTGTAAAGTCCCCCGGAGGTACTCTTCTCGACTTTTGAGGAGAGGACTCGGTGTCCGCTCTCTTGATGACACCGTGAGACGCCTGGCGCGTAGATTCTATATTCGTTCCGACAGAGTGACCCACAATTCCCTCATTGCCGGACTTGGTAAATACACCCCGCGACCAGGTGAGTCCTGGAAGCGACCTTGTTTAATAGTCCCGGTGGTATAATCCACCAATCGCAGGTCGCTTCAGACCCCCCCATAATTAGGTAAAAACATATAAAAAGAACTCAAATAGACCCAGTGGCAGGAGTCCTTTCTGAGACTCGGGACACTGCACTACTCGTGTAACCCCCAGTCGTGTAATTTTGCACACTTCGTCGCCACGCCATCGGACGCACTTCATCTCCTCTCCTCTCTCGGACGACATCGGCGCGGAGTCAGCCGGAAGGAACGGCCGAAGAATAGAACCGGCGTTCTTGCGTCTTCGCCCTCCAGTTCCGCGCCAGCGATGGATTTCGCTGGGCCGGCAGCCGACTCTACAACCGGTGCCGAAAGAAGAGGAGGACTGCAGTACGCGACGAACAGCGGGCGCAGCCGCCAAACATCTCAGCGCGGCATTACCAACATCACCGTTCTCGCCACTCGGTCCTTTTTAGGGCCACCAAAATAACTAGAGTGTACGATTGGCACCATTTGTCATGCGGCAAGCCTTTTGTCCTGTGACAATATGATAATAATAATACAGCTCAGTTGTCTCTTGGGTACTACGACAATGCCAATTGTTCCAGATTTAATTAGGTGAAGATCATCTACACGGGCTATCCTAGGCCCTAGCTAAAACGAAGTTCTTGTATTTGGATGTAAGTCAGGTATAAAACATTAGAACCTAGACTAACTACCTAAATGGAACTATAAATTAGCTATGCTATGTAATAGAAAAAAACTGTTGAAATTTATGTGTAAAGTAAAAACAAAAAAGAAAGGAACTGGCACAGTAAATTAAGGATATTAAGAGCACTTCTAGCATAGTAACCAAAGACCAAAGATTGTACAAGGAGTTTTGTTAGTTTCTCTTTGAATTAAGAGAAAATACAAGATCACTTAAGGAGCAATTAATCACCATTTCATAAAACTTAAAGTAAGTATATTATGATTTAAACATATACCGGTACTAGGTGTATGTGAAGTCACTATCAAAGATAAATTTTTCTGACAACTGAATAACGAAATTACAAGAAGAGAATATGATTAAAGATAACATCATGAGTAAGTTTACGAGTACCGGTAATTATATTTTCCTGTGGACATATTTACCCTATCACAAAAGCCCCAGACTGGAGAACCAGTGACACTTCTGTAGGAGCTCTCATATTTAAGCAGAAAAGCCTCTGTTTTGAGGCACAGGAGAAGCACTCTCACCCTTCTCTTTCCAACATAGGATTTGGTGACTTTATATCTATTATTTTAATACAGGATGTTTATTAGCATTTGCTGCATCCATCAAACAGCTCTGAGCATTCTTTAAATCATAATTTTTGTTACTTTTATCTAAATTATATATATTCCTAAACACCATACCAATAACAGTAATTATTACTGAAATTATCACTATCACTTAAAATAACTATGTTTCAACTGTGAGACATATGTTATTAATTTCTTTAGAGTTAAGTTTAACCAAATACCCAGCATACCATTTTTCTTAAAAACTGGTACCTATTTAACTTAACCCTTTAAGTAATGCAAGTTAACAAAGACTTTCTCTCTTACTGGTAAGTTTTACATTTATACAATTGTGGAATGTTATACTTCATTTTATTGTGTACTTTCCTTATTAGAGAATTTTTGGCATTTCTAATAGAATTAAATGAAGAAATGGGACCCTTGGCGTCATAATTTAATTAAGTCTCTGATACGTCAGTTACACTAGAAGGAATGATGAAAAATAAACATTTATTAAGAGTCTGTAGTGGAACATCATTATGATCTAAAATTGGTTTTACTAATAAGTTTTTGAAAGACTGAACCCCCCTCTCACTCTCTCTCTCTCTCTCTCTCTCTCTCTCCACAGTCCACAGGTCCATTATAATAAGGATTATATGGTGGAATCTAAATTAATTTAATACTAGGTTTTCATATGAAAAAGAAGAATCAGCTGTCTTAAACTGTAGAGCATTATCTGACACTGAAATTATATACAGAACATCTAGAACACCATAATTTAGGTATTATATTAATTAAATTAGTACTCTTCATTATGATACATTCAATTCACTTAAAATAATCATCGGTGACAATTAACAATTTCACCTTATGAGTATCTAATAAACAAATGTCTTCTATACATTAAGGACTTTCAGACAGAGGCATTGATTAAACTCAGATTAGTGCATAGTTTGTCAAACTTTAAAAGTTTTAACTTTTTGTCCAACATCACAAATAATGTCAAACCATCATATGTCTGAACTGGTTTACACATCTTGTGACTCCAACGTGACACACATGAACTAATGAAAGAACTTTTTCTTTTAATTTACGAGGGGTAGTTAACTATTAATGAAATTAACTATTCGTAACTAGTGTACTTCATTCCTAAACACAAGACAACCTTCTTGAACACGTAAAAATGTATGTATTTTAAAGCATTTTTTTAAGCTCTGGTGTACAGTTCAGTTCTCTAAGATTACTGTTTATAACTAAATCCAAAACTTTATTCAGCACAACATCCTTAACATCACAATTTAATGTAACTAATAATACATATGTACTAACAAAAATACTCACACAGTTATAACAAAAATACTCACACAGTTATAACAAAAATACTCACACACAGTAGTTCTAGTCACACAATTGTGCAGTACATACTGTTACAACATTTATTACCTTTGTCACCAAATTAAAGTAAGCAGAAAGCGTTGTTACAAGTCAAAGACATATTGTGATAACATTTTGTTATAACAGAATAACCTTTCATAACCTTTAAAATGATTTACAGAATTAACAATTTTTCAGATAGTTTTAATTGTATATATTTTTAATTAGGGTGTGTTTTAACTATACATTTTGTAAATAATTTAAGTATTAATATGTATTACCAATACAAATATGAAGTGTGTGTTGTTAAATAAATAGATGTTGTAAGTACTGTGAAATGTGAACTTCAATTACTAAGAAAGAAATAGGCTACAGACAATCAAAATATAATTTTAATATGTTTTGTAATGGTATCATAAGGGAGATAAATTTTATTTACTCATATTTAATTTCTCTTGTTTAGGTGGATGCATATGGAACTGTACAACCACATACACTTATAAGGCAGCACCTTGATTATAGTCATTGGTATGATCGAACAAAATTAACCCTGAAAGATATACATAACTGCCAATATATTGCTTGTATGAATCCTACTGCTGGAAGTTTTACTATCAATCCAAGGCTGCAGAGACATTTTTGTGTTTTTGCTGTTAAGTAAGTCACTTAAAAATGGAACTTTGTAGAATATTTAAATTAATATTAAATTTATTTTTCTTGTAATTATTGCTACCATAGTTCTAAAGTTCTGAGATAATTGGTATATGAAGCTAGTATGGTCATATCTACACAGAACCCCAAAAATATACTACTGATTGTTGAAAAAGAACTGAAAACAAAAATACTTGATCAAATACAAAAATTTTAGTGACTTTTGTTGTGTTTCAGCTTCCCAAACAATGAATCACTGCACACAATATATCAGTCAATTTTAAGTCAGCATTTAACAAATACTGATTATCGTTTCCCTCATAACGTGGTACGGCTGGGTTCAAACGTTGTGACTGCAACTATTGCATTGCACAATAAAGTCCTACAAGTATTCCTGCCAACTGCATTGAAATTTCATTATATTTTCAACCTAAGGGATCTTTCAAATGTTTTCCAGGTATCTGATCACACATATTTATGTTGTCATCTATATTGTGTGTGTGTGTGTGTGTGTGTGTACGTGTGTCATATTTTCGTTTTCACATGTATAATGCATATTTGTTTTTGCAGTTGTGTGTGTGTGTTGTGTGTGTGTGTGTGTGTGTGTGTGTGTGTGTGTGTGTGTGTGTGTGTGTGTGTGTGTGTGTGTGTGTGTGTGTGTGTGTGTGTGTGTGTGTGTGTGTGTGTGTGTGTGTGTGTGTGTGTGTGATGCAGGAAGTGTGTTATTGTCATACATTTTGGCTTGTTAACCTGTTGCAGCTTTCTGTTCATTTACCAAATCTCTTGTGGTTGGTTTTTGTTTTATCGTGTGTTTACAGTAGTTTATTACTATTGGTTTGGGAGTAAACAGTTTTGGCAACAGAAAACAGCTATTCAGCAACAGAAGGGACATTTTTGCCATTACTACTGAAATGATGGAAGTTAAAGATACACAAATTGCTCAACATTTTGAGATCCCTAACAAACAGTTTTGTGCCAGTTTTGATTGGAGTGTATGATATATTCTTATTAGATATTATTATATTTTTCTTCTTATTATTAATATTTTATGATATTGTTACACTATTATAGAATGTTCTATATGTTTCTTGGCTAGTCAGCAACTGCCAGCCTCAAATTAGCTCTTGTACAATACAGACTGTGTGACTGGATGCCCCGTCAAAGTGTTAGGAAAGGTAGACGTATATGTACGCCTGGGTCTTCTCTAGTTTAGTTACCAAATGCTCGTTGCAGACATTGTCAATGAAGTGATTCTTGGCACAGACATTATGAATGCGTATGGATTCATTGTGGACTTAAGAGAGATGTCCTGATGGTTGACTGAGAGAAGAAAAAGCTTTGCAGGGCTGAAATGACTTGATCTGCCAACCATTCGATTAAGCAAGTGGCACTGGCCAAGAAGACGTCAACAGGTGTGGTCAAAAGGAACCCTTCCTATTGCAAGCAGAAATGGAAGAAGAACTAGCAGAGGAAGTATAAATATGTTTGACAGCAAAAGAAGTGATTGGGAATACAATTATGTATGTCAAGGAAAACCCCTTGTTTGTTCCTGAGTTAATAGAAGCGCCCAGGGGAAAAGTTGGTGAAGATGAAGTTATGCAAGAGGTTGTTGACAAGAACCAAACAGACTCGGACCAGCTAATGGTGTATAGGTCATCCGTACATGACATAACGGGAGTGATTTCAGCAAAACTAGCGGTTGAGCAGAAGACTCATATTCCTGGGAACTTGATGTTCGGCTCACACAAGACTGAATTCAAAGAACCAAAAAATTATCCTTTGCAAGGTCATCCACCTAGATCGCCTGGCCAAGTATTACTTCAGAGATGGTTTGTCAGTTCAGGATGAACAGGCTTAAGGAGGGGGCAGTGCTACGCCATTACAGAACATTCTACACGTTTCTCAGCTATCCCAGCAGAACCAGCTGTAATGTGTGCATATGTGACTCTTAATATGTGTCACCCTGACCAAGGCTGTTCCAGACTTCACCGATCCACGCGCACTGTGTTCAAGGCCGCAAGCAATTATGCTCTAGTGTTTTCTAGTAGTGTTGACTTGTAATATTGATTATTCTGAAATATCAGCGGGGTATAAATATAAGCATTCAGTTTTCAGTTTAAGTGGCGATTTATCCCAGTGAGGTCAAAGTTATTGTTGGCGATTTACACAGTGTGTCACAAGTGGTGTATTAGTGAAAAGTGATTATAGTGCAGAATTCTTTATAGTTGACATTATTATTTGTGTGGACAGATTAACTTGAATTATTGTATGAGTGTAATCTTGTTGATTAACAAGTTGATTATAAACTGCTTAATTGAGATTATTTTAAGCTGATTTTTAGTGGCTTCATTGGTGTCTTGTATTTTTTGTTTCCCACTGTACCTTATGACAATCAGTGAGACCGTCTTAACACTATTAATATTATTATCAAATTCTTACTACTATTGTTAATAGATACTATTCTTGATTCAGGTTATAACTACTCTGTCAGAATTTTTATAATGAAAAACCTCAATTTGTATGAATTGATCAAGGTAGTTCCTTTAAATTTTAAAAGAAATAGTTCCTCAAATTGCATGCATTATTCGAACATATCTTACCCCACACACACAACATTGATCTTTCGAAATTCGATTCCGTCGCCCACAACAGGACGGACAGCGCTACCAGCAGCAACCTCTGAAGAAGCTTTTTAAAAGTGAAAACCGGTTCAGGTTGTAAGGTAAAACTTTATGTTTTTACTCATAAAAAACTTTGTGTTCCGAGTCGTTAATGTAATAGTTGTATTTAGAAATATAACACTTTCATTTTGTATATTTCAAAGAAATATATTGAATACATTTCTTTTACACTTTTAATTAAACATTTTTCAACATAGTCTGTTTTAAAATATAAGTTTTCATATATTTCATGTACCATTTAATCTGTAAATTTTTCTGTCAAATTATTTGATAATATACAGGTGAGTTACACACAAGAAAAAACGGTATATATGAGGTATAATTTTAATATTCTGAGACTAATTCTGTGTCGAAAACAGAGGGCAGCATAGAGATCCATGCACAGCAGTTGTGAACCGAACCTTCATTAGTTACTTTGCTGAATGGTATTCTATCTGTGAATATCAGGAGCTATGCTATATAATTTTTGTGACCACGTGCATTAACACATTTGTAATTTCAGTATAGCTTTAAACTAGAGCACAGAGCTAACACCAAATTTATGTTAAACTCAATGCAGCTGAACGTAGACTTATCAAAAGATTTGGCAGACTTATGGCATTGAAGCAATGGGTCATGCAAGATGTTTTAAGCCACAACAGATTCAGAACATTACTGGATGATAAAGAGAGGTCAGGGTGACCTTCCACAAGCACAGTCCCCAAAAATTTTGGCAAAATAGGCAACTTGAATATGAGAATTTCAGAGAATATGTGGGATATTTTTGATTGCGTATGCATTTTATAGAACACTACAGGAAAACAGGAGGACACTCAGTGGAAAAACCTTATCTGTGGTATGAAGGTAATTGGATGGTCTTTCATAATGATGTGGATGCTCATAATGCATTCAAAACACATATTCAAAGCACACCCACTGTACTTTCTGGATTTGGCCCCTGTAGTTTCTTCCTCTCTCTAGAGTGAAGCTCAATGTGAAATGTGACTGTTCATGGAAGAGGTTGAGCACAAATCACATATGCTTGTTGACATCCTTCAGTGCTCCATTAACAGTATTTTCAAGTGCATGCCAGGGTATTTTGCAGTGTTTTGCAGGCAGGGTATACTGCATGCAGTATTTTGTAACACAATAGGACTTGTTCATGGGAGATGGTAACCAAGTTAAGTACCAGTAAACTAAGTACTCTATTACATATAGACCTAGTTTTGTAAGGTTTTTGATACACCTTATATAGCAGTCATATTTTATTTTCCCTAAAGTTACAGTTTTAATCTTATAGAACAGTGCTTTCCAACTTCAAAGCACATGAGGGCCACAATTAAATTCAGGAACCTGTTGGTGGGCCACATCATAAGTGATAATTTTCAACAAGTTATGTAAAACTAAACAATGCAGTATTAATCGCAAATAAGTAAAAATATGTATATATAGTGTAACGTTTTTAAAAAAAAAGGGTGTTTCGTGCTTTTATTTTAATCTTCAACAAGGTATTGTTGGAATAATTGAATTCCATTTGTTATAAACTCCAAAGACTTTCCTTAATAAGGTTATTATTTTGTATTGCCACAAGTTATTGACTCCAATTGTAATAAAACAAATATATGATCGATTTTAAAAATAAATATAAATTATTTATTTAAAATATTTGTTGTTTGTAATTGCTAAGCGTATGTAGGCCTAGCCATTATACTTGAATAGTGACTGTAGGATTTTCGTATTTACCTAACCTCTTGTAAGAAGCGATGTTTTTATTTCTGGTGTTTTATAGATTTTATTATGATTATTCAACTAAAATTTTTATTTTTAATTCAACTTAAATCATTATTTAACTAAAATACTTCCAGTTGGGTTTCATAAGTATTAAAATTCAATATGGTATATAGTCTGCCGTTTGAGGTTAGTTGACCTACCGTCCTACTTGGCGTTACGTTTTTTAATTAAGTCTTTGTAGTCGTTCAGCTCTTCTTCGCTGTAATAAAATTCTCTATTCTATTTTTTTTTTTTTTTATTTAAAATAAAAGCAGTTTATTTCAATTAGGGAAAGTATTTTGATTTATTTTTGGACAAATGCAATTCTCATTACTCTGAAGTCGAGTTTACAAAATGTAAGTATCGATTCTTGCTTCCAGTTCAATTCTGAATTGTTTTCGTATATTATACTCAGTTCGGGGTTCTTTGGACTGTTATTAAAGCTCGAAATGCCCACAAAGAAGTACTATATATCACAAATTAAATAATTCTTATCTTCTAAATATAACAAGACTTAAAACTAAACAGAACACATTAAAAATAATTATACAATTTGGTTTATGAGCAAGATGAATGATGTATTCCCAGTAGAGGTGGGCTAAACTGTTATTTTAAAATACTAGGTATGAAAATACCGTTCCAAAAAAATAACAGGTACAAATACCTGTTATTATATACTATTTATACATAACCTATATTATCCTTTGTAAGTAACTCGTTTTGAGTTTCCTGCAGGTCTCCTATGTAATATCTTCAAATACATACACTGCAAGTAGGTTTATTTTCACCTAGATAAACCTATTAATAAACCTACTTGCTGTGTAATTATTTGAAGATATTATATAACCTATACTATATAATTTGTTATAAGAAATAAATTGAAACTAAAAGTATTAACAGTGTTACTTTACACTATGACTTTATTAAACTATTACTGTTTAAATGAAAATAAGAAACAAGAGAATTTATAGGCCTATCTCCCTTTGGGAATACCAATTTAAGTTTTCACTAGTAGTAAACAAACTAACATTGGTTAGACAAATCAGTTGCGAAACTTGGGGCAATTAAATAATTTAGAGTAGGCCTACACGTAATACCACAAAAAATAATGTGAAAAAACATCAGAAACGTATAATAAAAACATAACAGTAAGCCACAAGAGTGAATGAGAATAAACAAAATTTTACAAATAAAAATAAAAAACAAATTGTAATAAAATAAATATAAATACATAAATAAAAACTTATAAATAATAAGCAACAACAAAAGTAAATTAAATGCATTACAGATATTTAAGGAACAGGACTAGATAAAGTGCATAAATGTCCATTACAACAATCTCATCATTTACGTGAGATGTGTAGTGAAGTTAAAATCACATTAATAAAAAGTATAACATAGCTTATCAACATCAGCCACTCTATAGGTTATAACTCGATATAATTAAATACAACTATTTCACTAACGACTCGGAACACAAAGTTTTTTTGAGTAAAAACAAAGTTTTACCAACCGATTTTAGTTACAAGTTGGTGACTAGTATAATACATAATTTATTAGCATATAATCTGTATTATATATCTGCATATCACACGAGAATAAATGTAACAGCAGGATGAATTATTTCCTTTATTAAATGGCTTAAGGGCAATTAGAGTTAGACATAAGGATATATCATTTTCTTTATATGTTTAGTCCATGTTTATGTTTTTATTTTTTCTGTCATGTAATAATTATAATTCATCAAAAGGTATTAAGCCAAATGGCTACATCATATTTACAGATTGAAGGATTGTACTAAAAGAAGTGCCAAAACATAGCCCAAATCAACATAGATTTGTTGTAAAATAACTAGCAAATTATTATGTTACTGTAAATCTATAGGAAATAGTATAACTAAATACAACTATTACATTAACGACTCGGAACACAAAGTTTTTTATAAGTAAGGTTTTTTTTCAGAGGTTCCAAGAAGAAGCCTTTTAAAGGTGAAAACCGGTTCAGGTTGTAAGGTAAAACTTTATGTTTTTACTTATAAAAAACTTTGTGTTCCGAGTCGTTAATGTAATAGTTGTATTTAGTTAAGTAACGGACACGTCATGGACAACGAAATCCAAGAAATAGTATAATCACCAAGTTAGGTCTTATTCAAATAACAGTAACAACATTGTAATAATTTCATGAAAACGTAAAATAACTTTATAAATGTTAAACTACTTAAAGACCTAAGAAATAGAATTTTGGTAAAATGTTAAAACAATTATAAGAACTCTCACATATAGCAAGTGAGATACCTCAATGTTTGTAATTTTGTAAAGAAGAACATGGTGTAAATTAATTTTAGGAATATTCAATATTAATTAGGGAGTAGTTTTAAGTAGGAAATATAAAAATTGTAAATCTTAAATAATCAGGGTCACATGACCTCGTAACCTGATGTTTTGGACCAATAGGAATTTTGCTAATTTTGGTCAAACCCGTCAAGGGCAGAAGAAAAATACATTATTCTATTGTTAGACTTGAAAGTGATCAGTTAAAAATCTGTGTCTCTCTGAAAGAAGAAGTATACCATAGAATCATATCTCAGTCAGACAAAAAGAAAAGTGAAAAAAAATATTAATAGAAATCCTCAAGCAAGGAAATTATAAAATAACGTATAAATAGAAGGAACGAAGAATTAACAAAAAATATAATAACATTTAACTGATTGGTACCAACTGATTATTCTACAAGTGGGTGAGAAGTAACCTAATTATAAAGACACTCCTATAATAACACAACACCAGAACGATTTCCACTAACACTTATGCACCAGAACAATAGTGAAGAAACTAAGTTAAAAACAGTGGACAATTTAAGTAATTCACTTTATTTATAAAACTTGTGTAGAAACATTTTGGAATTGTATTACACATGAAACCGGCGTGAACAAGAGCCGCCATCTTTAAAAAATATTCCAGTGCATGCTGGGAAATTTAGAGGTGGGCCGATATACCTGTAACAGGTATTTTGGAACGATATTTTTGTGGAACGGATGTAACAGTGACTGAAAAGTTGAAATACCTGTTATTCGCGGCGACGCTGTTCCGAGTCGAGACATGCACCCCTCGCTGTTCCGAGTCGAGACACTCCCCCTACACTCCTATACAGACACACACACACAAAAAGTATGCAATCAGAATGATCACAGTTGCACACCACTATATAAAAATTATCCCGATTAGCGCTTTCAAGCCTCACAGCCCATCGTCAGATCGGAATAGGCAAAAATTATTTTAAAACAAATACTTCACCCCTCTCCCCCACCCTGCTCACACACAAGCTATAATATGAATGACCCTTCCCCCCCCCTAAACCCTGTCCCACGCCATCTGTACAGTTACATATTTTTCTAGCAAATTCCTTGTGTTTCAGTGTTGTGTGTGTGTGTGTGTGTGTGTGTCCTTTTAAACTTACCCTACTTCCTCTCCACACACGTGGGTCAGTCACACACCCTTATTTTAAACCATCCAATTAGTACTATGCAATATAATTCTTAATCTTATCTATCTGTCCTCTATCATTTACTTCTTAATCATGTTATAAAATATTTCTTCATTATCAAATTTAATTTTAATATTAATTAAATTGTCTAACCCTTTTTCTCTTTCTTTTAATATTTCTAACTCCTCTCTAAGCTTCCTTTCAACTGTGTTATTTACTACTTTTACAATTTCGTATTCTTCCAAAGGATTAACAAACTTATGGTTGTCTTCTATGAAATGTCTTGCATATAACGAATTGGTTGTTCTATTACCTTCTCCACGTTTGTGGTCAGACAACCTGCATACGAATTTTCGTCCTGTCTCACCTAGGTACACTTTATTGCAGTCTTTACATTTTAATTTATAAATTCCGCTTTTCTGTAATACTGGAATTTTTTCTATATTCTTATTCCTTATCTTATCAAATACCGTTTCACATTTTTTAATAGCTATATCTACTCCATATTTATTAAAACATTTTATAATTTTTCTAGTATGTGAACCTATGTATGTCAATGACCCTGCATAATTCTTTTGTTCTGGTTCTATTTTAGCTTTTTGTATGTTAACCCTTTTCATAACTTTATCCACTATGTTGGTGTTATAATTATTATTCCTTACAATTCCCTTTATCGTTTTTAATTCCCTATCTTTTGATTCGGTCTCTTTTAAACACTTCTGAGCTCTGTAACAAAATGTATTGATTGCCGCCATTTTATATCTATATGGGTGGTAAGACTCTCTTGGTATAATTATATCAGAATACGACTCTTTCCTAAATATCCCAAACTGTAGTTTCACATTATCCTTAATTTCTATGTTCAAATCTAAGTAATTTATTTTCTTACCTCCTATCTCTTCTTTAAATTGTAAGTTTTTATCCTTATTATTTACCTCATTTATAAACTCATGCACTTCTTCTATGCTTCCTTCCCAAATTACTAATACATCATCAACATATCTAGACCATAATTTTATATTGTCTTTATACTTAGTGGAAGTTATTAATTGCTTTTCAAAATCATTCATGTATATTTCAGCAAGAATAGGGGATAATGAAGACCCCATAGGTAAACCTTTTTTCTGTATATAAAACTTGTTATTAAACCTAAAATAGTTCTGATTTACACATTCTTTAATTACTTTCATCAACTGCTTTTTATACCTGTATTCTCCCATATTATTATCGTTTATTAACTTAATAACTTTATTTACTGTGATATTGGTAAACATGTCCTTAACATCCAGTGATATCAATTTTGTATTTACATTAATCCTAATATTTTCTAATTTTTCTATCAATTTTACATTATTCTCTATGTTGTATTTTGTCCCAAATTCATATTTCTCTTTCAGTACTCTGCTAACTTCCTTTGATAATTTATAAACAGGTGCATTAATAAAAGAAACAATCGGTCTAATTGGTTTTCCTTCTTTATGTATCTTAACCTGACTTTTAAAAGTTGGTGCTGTTGGATTACTTTCCAATAAATACTTTTTCTTATTTTCTTCTATAAATGTTATCTGTTTCATCATTTGTTTTATCCTTGACTGGTACTTACTTGTATAATCATACTTTATTTCCTCGTATGGTCCTTCCCTTATAAATTCTTCAGTTTTCTTTATGTATTCGTCCTTTCTCAGTAGTACCATTGTATTTCCTTTGTCCGCCTTCGTAACTATAATATCATTTTTCTTTATTTTATTCTTTAGTTTAGTTACAGTTGATTTGATTTTTTGTTCATTTTTTGAATTATACAAACTTTTCTTAAATATTTTATCTACTACATTCCCTACTTCCCACCTTATTCTTTTTTTATCATTTTCATTTCCTAGTTTTTGTATTATGCTTTCGCATTCAATAATCGTTTTTTCTTGATTTAATTCTGGTGGCGGTGCGTATTTTAAGCCTTTTGCTAACATTTCTTTTTCTTCTGTATTGAAATTCACCTCTGTAAGGTTTATTACTCTTTTTTCATAGTTATTCTTAGAGAGGTGTTCCTTTTTTACTTCGTTCTTTCTTATTAATTTATTTAACTTATCTACCATTTTTTTATTTTTCTTTTCCAATTTCTTTTCTACGTACCCCAAACCAAAATTATATAATATTTCTTCTAACTCTACATACGAGTATATTCTTAACAATTCTATGTGTCTGTCATATAATTCCCTATTATATCTATTGATTAAGCCGTAGAGTGACCTTATTTCCAGTTTTATCCACAACTTCTCGCTTTGTTCTTTTACTTTTTTGGCTACACTGTTCTTATTTTTAATTTTAACTTGAGCGTACTTTGGGATGACATTATTATCCAGACATTGTTTATTAAACCATATTTTACTTAAAACCCTCTTCAATTTAACTTTTAACTTAAGATATTTAAAAACTTTACTTACCTTATTGTTGTCGTTTATTACCTCATTGTTGTTGCCCATTACCTGTAGTCGATTGCACATCTTAACAGACGTTTAATGAAGAAATTTGTGTTAGTGGTTGAAAACACAATCAGAATGATCACAGTTGCACACCACTATATAAAAATTATCCCGATTAGCGCTTTCAAGCCTCACAGCCCATCGTCAGATCGGAATAGGCAAAAATTATTTTAAAACAAATACTTCACCCCTCTCCCCCACCCTGCTCACACACAAGCTATAATATGAATGACCCTTCCCCCCCCCTAAACCCTGTCCCACGCCATCTGTACAGTTACATATTTTTCTAGCAAATTCCTTGTGTTTCAGTGTTGTGTGTGTGTGTGTGTGTGTGTGTCCTTTTAAACTTACCCTACTTCCTCTCCACACACGTGGGTCAGTCACACACCCTTATTTTAAACCATCCAATTAGTACTATGCAATATAATTCTTAATCTTATCTATCTGTCCTCTATCATTTACTTCTTAATCATGTTATAAAATATTTCTTCATTATCAAATTTAATTTTAATATTAATTAAATTGTCTAACCCTTTTTCTCTTTCTTTTAATATTTCTAACTCCTCTCTAAGCTTCCTTTCAACTGTGTTATTTACTACTTTTACAATTTCGTATTCTTCCAAAGGATTAACAAACTTATGGTTGTCTTCTATGAAATGTCTTGCATATAACGAATTGGTTGTTCTATTACCTTCTCCACGTTTGTGGTCAGACAACCTGCATACGAATTTTCGTCCTGTCTCACCTAGGTACACTTTATTGCAGTCTTTACATTTTAATTTATAAATTCCGCTTTTCTGTAATACTGGAATTTTTTCTATATTCTTATTCCTTATCTTATCAAATACCGTTTCACATTTTTTAATAGCTATATCTACTCCATATTTATTAAAACATTTTATAATTTTTCTAGTATGTGAACCTATGTATGTCAATGACCCTGCATAATTCTTTTGTTCTGGTTCTATTTTAGCTTTTTGTATGTTAACCCTTTTCATAACTTTATCCACTATGTTGGTGTTATAATTATTATTCCTTACAATTCCCTTTATCGTTTTTAATTCCCTATCTTTTGATTCGGTCTCTTTTAAACACTTCTGAGCTCTGTAACAAAATGTATTGATTGCCGCCATTTTATATCTATATGGGTTGTAAGACTCTCTTGGTATAATTATATCAGAATACGACTCTTTCCTAAATATCCCAAACTGTAGTTTCACATTATCCTTAATTTCTATGTTCAAATCTAAGTAATTTATTTTCTTACCTCCTATCTCTTCTTTAAATTGTAAGTTTTTATCCTTATTATTTACCTCATTTATAAACTCATGCACTTCTTCTATGCTTCCTTCCCAAATTACTAATACATCATCAACATATCTAGACCATAATTTTATATTGTCTTTATACTTAGTGGAAGTTATTAATTGCTTTTCAAAATCATTCATGTATATTTCAGCAAGAATAGGGGATAATGAAGACCCCATAGGTAAACCTTTTTTCTGTATATAAAACTTGTTATTAAACCTAAAATAGTTCTGATTTACACATTCTTTAATTACTTTCATCAACTGCTTTTTATACCTGTATTCTCCCATATTATTATCGTTTATTAACTTTAATAACTTTATTTACTGTGATATTGGTAAACATGTCCTTAACATCCAGTGATATCAATTTTGTATTTACATTAATCCTAATATTTTCTAATTTTTCTATCAATTTTACATTATTCTCTATGTTGTATTTTGTCCCAAATTCATATTTCTCTTTCAGTACTCTGCTAACTTCCTTTGATAATTTATAAACAGGTGCATTAATAAAAGAAACAATCGGTCTAATTGGTTTTCCTTCTTTATGTATCTTAACCTGACTTTTAAAAGTTGGTGCTGTTGGATTACTTTCCAATAAATACTTTTTCTTATTTTCTTCTATAAATGTTATCTGTTTCATCATTTGTTTTATCCTTGACTGGTACTTACTTGTATAATCATACTTTATTTCCTCGTATGGTCCTTCCCTTATAAATTCTTCAGTTTTCTTTATGTATTCGTCCTTTCTCAGTAGTACCATTGTATTTCCTTTGTCCGCCTTCGTAACTATAATATCATTTTTCTTTATTTTATTCTTTAGTTTAGTTACAGTTGATTTGATTTTTTGTTCATTTTTTGAATTATACAAACTTTTCTTAAATATTTTATCTACTACATTCCCTACTTCCCACCTTATTATTTTTTTATCATTTTCATTTCCTAGTTTTTGTATTATGCTTTCGCATTCAATAATCGTTTTTTCTTGATTTAATTCTGGTGGCGGTGCGTATTTTAAGCCTTTTGCTAACATTTCTTTTTCTTCTGTATTGAAATTCACCTCTGTAAGGTTTATTACTCTTTTTTCATAGTTATTCTTAGAGAGGTGTTCCTTTTTTACTTCGTTCTTTCTTATTAATTTATTTAACTTATCTACCATTTTTTTATTTTTCTTTTCCAATTTCTTTTCTACGTACCCCAAACCAAAATTATATAATATTTCTTCTAACTCTACATACGAGTATATTCTTAACAATTCTATGTGTCTGTCATATAATTCCCTATTATATCTATTGATTAAGCCGTAGAGTGACCTTATTTCCAGTTTTATCCACAACTTCTCGCTTTGTTCTTTTACTTTTTTGGCTACACTGTTCTTATTTTTAATTTTAACTTGAGCGTACTTTGGGATGACATTATTATCCAGACATTGTTTATTAAACCATATTTTACTTAAAACCCTCTTCAATTTAACTTTTAACTTAAGATATTTAAAAACTTTACTTACCTTATTGTTGTCGTTTATTACCTCATTGTTGTTGCCCATTACCTGTAGTCGATTACACATCTTAACAGACGTTTAATGAAGAAATTTGTGTTAGTGGTTGAAAACACAATCAGAATGATCACAGTTGCACACCACTATATAAAAATTATCCCGATTAGCGCTTTCAAGCCTCACAGCCCATCGTCAGATCGGAATAGGCAAAAATTATTTTAAAACAAATACTTCACCCCTCTCCCCCACCCTGCTCACACACAAGCTATAATATGAATGACCCTTCCCCCCCCCTAAACCCTGTCCCACGCCATCTGTACAGTTACATATTTTTCTAGCAAATTCCTTGTGTTTCAGTGTTGTGTGTGTGTGTGTGTGTGTGTCCTTTTAAACTTACCCTACTTCCTCTCCACACACGTGGGTCAGTCACACACCCTTATTTTAAACCATCCAATTAGTACTATGCAATATAATTCTTAATCTTATCTATCTGTCCTCTATCATTTACTTCTTAATCATGTTATAAAATATTTCTTCATTATCAAATTTAATTTTAATATTAATTAAATTGTCTAACCCTTTTTCTCTTTCTTTTAATATTTCTAACTCCTCTCTAAGCTTCCTTTCAACTGTGTTATTTACTACTTTTACAATTTCGTATTCTTCCAAAGGATTAACAAACTTATGGTTGTCTTCTATGAAATGTCTTGCATATAACGAATTGGTTGTTCTATTACCTTCTCCACGTTTGTGGTCAGACAACCTGCATACGAATTTTCGTCCTGTCTCACCTAGGTACACTTTATTGCAGTCTTTACATTTTAATTTATAAATTCCGCTTTTCTGTAATACTGGAATTTTTTCTATATTCTTATTCCTTATCTTATCAAATACCGTTTCACATTTTTTAATAGCTATATCTACTCCATATTTATTAAAACATTTTATAATTTTTCTAGTATGTGAACCTATGTATGTCAATGACCCTGCATAATTCTTTTGTTCTGGTTCTATTTTAGCTTTTTGTATGTTAACCCTTTTCATAACTTTATCCACTATGTTGGTGTTATAATTATTATTCCTTACAATTCCCTTTATCGTTTTTAATTCCCTATCTTTTGATTCGGTCTCTTTTAAACACTTCTGAGCTCTGTAACAAAATGTATTGATTGCCGCCATTTTATATCTATATGGGTGGTAAGACTCTCTTGGTATAATTATATCAGAATACGACTCTTTCCTAAATATCCCAAACTGTAGTTTCACATTATCCTTAATTTCTATGTTCAAATCTAAGTAATTTATTTTCTTACCTCCTATCTCTTCTTTAAATTGTAAGTTTTTATCCTTATTATTTACCTCATTTATAAACTCATGCACTTCTTCTATGCTTCCTTCCCAAATTACTAATACATCATCAACATATCTAGACCATAATTTTATATTGTCTTTATACTTAGTGGAAGTTATTAATTGCTTTTCAAAATCATTCATGTATATTTCAGCAAGAATAGGGGATAATGAAGACCCCATAGGTAAACCTTTTTTCTGTATATAAAACTTGTTATTAAACCTAAAATAGTTCTGATTTACACATTCTTTAATTACTTTCATCAACTGCTTTTTATACCTGTATTCTCCCATATTATTATCGTTTATTAACTTTAATAACTTTATTTACTGTGATATTGGTAAACATGTCCTTAACATCCAGTGATATCAATTTTGTATTTACATTAATCCTAATATTTTCTAATTTTTCTATCAATTTTACATTATTCTCTATGTTGTATTTTGTCCCAAATTCATATTTCTCTTTCAGTACTCTGCTAACTTCCTTTGATAATTTATAAACAGGTGCATTAATAAAAGAAACAATCGGTCTAATTGGTTTTCCTTCTTTATGTATCTTAACCTGACTTTTAAAAGTTGGTGCTGTTGGATTACTTTCCAATAAATACTTTTTCTTATTTTCTTCTATAAATGTTATCTGTTTCATCATTTGTTTTATCCTTGACTGGTACTTACTTGTATAATCATACTTTATTTCCTCGTATGGTCCTTCCCTTATAAATTCTTCAGTTTTCTTTATGTATTCGTCCTTTCTCAGTAGTACCATTGTATTTCCTTTGTCCGCCTTCGTAACTATAATATCATTTTTCTTTATTTTATTCTTTAGTTTAGTTACAGTTGATTTGATTTTTTGTTCATTTTTTAAATTATACAAACTTTTCTTAAATATTTTATCCACTACAGTGTTGTGTGTGTGTGTGTGTGTGTGTGTCCTTTTAAACTTACCCTACTTCCTCTCCACACACGTGGGTCAGTCACACACCCTTATTTTAAACCATCCAATTAGTACTATGCAATATAATTCTTAATCTTATCTATCTGTCCTCTATCATTTACTTCTTAATCATGTTATAAAATATTTCTTCATTATCAAATTTAATTTTAATATTAATTAAATTGTCTAACCCTTTTTCTCTTTCTTTTAATATTTCTAACTCCTCTCTAAGCTTCCTTTCAACTGTGTTATTTACTACTTTTACAATTTCGTATTCTTCCAAAGGATTATCAAATTATCAAATTCCAAAGGTTTATAAATTATCAAAGGAAGTTAGCAGAGTACTGAAAGAGAAATATGAATTTGGGACAAAATACAACATAGAGAATAATGTAAAATTGATAGAAAAATTAGAAAATATTAGGATTAATGTAAATACAAAATTGATATCACTGGATGTTAAGGACATGTTTACCAATATCACAGTAAATAAAGTTATTAAGTTAATAAACGATAATAATATGGGAGAATACAGGTATAAAAAGCAGTTGATGAAAGTAATTAAAGAATGTGTAAATCAGAACTATTTTAGGTTTAATAACAAGTTTTATATACAGAAAAAAGGTTTACCTATGGGGTCTTCATTATCCCCTATTCTTGCTGAAATATACATGAATGATTTTGAAAAGCAATTAATAACTTCCACTAAGTATAAAGACAATATAAAATTATGGTCTAGATATGTTGATGATGTATTAGTAATTTGGGAAGGAAGCATAGAAGAAGTGCATGAGTTTATAAATGAGGTAAATAATAAGGATAAAAACTTACAATTTAAAGAAGAGATAGGAGGTAAGAAAATAAATTACTTAGATTTGAACATAGAAATTAAGGATAATGTGAAACTACAGTTTGGGATATTTAGGAAAGAGTCGTATTCTGATATAATTATACCAAGAGAGTCTTACCACCCATATAGATATAAAATGGCGGCAATCAATACATTTTGTTACAGAGCTCAGAAGTGTTTAAAAGAGACCGAATCAAAAGATAGGGAATTAAAAACGATAAAGGGAATTGTAAGGAATAATAATTATAACACCAACATAGTGGATAAAGTTATGAAAAGGGTTAACATACAAAAAGCTAAAATAGAACCAGAACAAAAGAATTATGCAGGGTCATTGACATACATAGGTTCACATACTAGAAAAATTATAAAATGTTTTAATAAATATGGAGTAGATATAGCTATTAAAAAATGTGAAACGGTATTTGATAAGATAAGGAATAAGAATATAGAAAAAATTCCAGTATTACAGAAAAGCGGAATTTATAAATTAAAATGTAAAGACTGCAATAAAGTGTACCTAGGTGAGACAGGACGAAAATTCGTATGCAGGTTGTCTGACCACAAACGTGGAGAAGGTAATAGAACAACCAATTCGTTATATGCAAGACATTTCATAGAAGACAACCATAAGTTTGTTAATCCTTTGGAAGAATACAAAATTGTAAAAGTAGTAAATAACACAGTTGAAAGGAAGCTTAGAGAGGAGTTAGAAATATTAAAAGAAAGAGAAAAAGGGTTAGACAATTTAATTAATATTAAAATTAAATTTGATAATGAAGAAATATTTTATAACATGATTAAGAAGTAAATGATAGAGGACAGATAGATAAGATTAAGAATTATATTGCATAGTACTAATTGGATGGTTTAAAATAAGGGTGTGTGACTGACCCACGTGTGTGGAGAGGAAGTAGGGTAAGTTTAAAAGGACACACACACACACACACACACAACACTGAAACACAAGGAATTTGCTAGAAAAATATGTAACTGTACAGATGGCGTGGGACAGGGTTTAGGGGGGGGAAGGGTCATTCATATTATAGCTTGTGTGTGAGCAGGGTGGGGGAGAGGGGTGAAGTATTTGTTTTAAAATAATTTTTGCCTATTCCGATCTGACGATGGGCTGTGAGGCTTGAAAGCGCTAATCGGGATAATTTTTATATAGTGGTGTGCAACTGTGATCATTCTGATTGTGTTTTCAACCACTAACACAAATTTCTTCATTAAACGTCTGTTAAGATGTGCAATCGACTACAGGTAATGGGCAACAACAATGAGGTAATAAACGACAACAATAAGGTAAGTAAAGTTTTTAAATATCTTAAGTTAAAAGTTAAATTGAAGAGGGTTTTAAGTAAAATATGGTTTAATAAACAATGTCTGGATAATAATGTCATCCCAAAGTACGCTCAAGTTAAAATTAAAAATAAGAACAGTGTAGCCAAAAAAGTAAAAGAACAAAGCGAGAAGTTGTGGATAAAACTGGAAATAAGGTCACTCTACGGCTTAATCAATAGATATAATAGGGAATTATATGACAGACACATAGAATTGTTAAGAATATACTCGTATGTAGAGTTAGAAGAAATATTATATAATTTTGGTTTGGGGTACGTAGAAAAGAAATTGGAAAAGAAAAATAAAAAAATGGTAGATAAGTTAAATAAATTAATAAGAAAGAACGAAGTAAAAAAGGAACACCTCTCTAAGAATAACTATGAAAAAAGAGTAATAAACCTTACAGAGGTGAATTTCAATACAGAAGAAAAAGAAATGTTAGCAAAAGGCTTAAAATACGCACCGCCACCAGAATTAAATCAAGAAAAAAACGATTATTGAATGCGAAAGCATAATACAAAAACTAGGAAATGAAAATGATAAAAAAATAATAAGGTGGGAAGTAGGGAATGTAGTAGATAAAATATTTAAGAAAAGTTTGTATAATTCAAAAAATGAACAAAAAATCAAATCAACTGTAACTAAACTAAAGAATAAAATAAAGAAAAATGATATTATAGTTACGAAGGCGGACAAAGGAAATACAATGGTACTACTGAGAAAGGACGAATACATAAAGAAAACTGAAGAATTTATAAGGGAAGGACCATACGAGGAAATAAAGTATGATTATACAAGTAAGTACCAGTCAAGGATAAAACAAATGATGAAACAGATAACATTTATAGAAGAAAATAAGAAAAAGTATTTATTGGAAAGTAATCCAACAGCACCAACTTTTAAAAGTCAGGTTAAGATACATAAAGAAGGAAAACCAATTAGACCGATTGTTTCTTTTATTAATGCACCTGTTTATAAATTATCAAAGGAAGTTAGCAGAGTACTGAAAGAGAAATATGAATTTGGGACAAAATACAACATAGAGAATAATGTAAAATTGATAGAAAAATTAGAAAATATTAGGATTAATGTAAATACAAAATTGATATCACTGGATGTTAAGGACATGTTTACCAATATCACAGTAAATAAAGTTATTAAAGTTAATAAACGATAATAATATGGGAGAATACAGGTATAAAAAGCAGTTGATGAAAGTAATTAAAGAATGTGTAAATCAGAACTATTTTAGGTTTAATAACAAGTTTTATATACAGAAAAAAGGTTTACCTATGGGGTCTTCATTATCCCCTATTCTTGCTGAAATATACATGAATGATTTTGAAAAGCAATTAATAACTTCCACTAAGTATAAAGACAATATAAAATTATGGTCTAGATATGTTGATGATGTATTAGTAATTTGGGAAGGAAGCATAGAAGAAGTGCATGAGTTTATAAATGAGGTAAATAATAAGGATAAAAACTTACAATTTAAAGAAGAGATAGGAGGTAAGAAAATAAATTACTTAGATTTGAACATAGAAATTAAGGATAATGTGAAACTACAGTTTGGGATATTTAGGAAAGAGTCGTATTCTGATATAATTATACCAAGAGAGTCTTACCACCCATATAGATATAAAATGGCGGCAATCAATACATTTTGTTACAGAGCTCAGAAGTGTTTAAAAGAGACCGAATC